>CM040126.1:303855575-304564226 GCA_022559845.1 Amorphophallus konjac
AAATATGGATTCTTGACCAGACCTAAACAGCTTAGCAATATTATCCTTGATTATTTTCTATTTTTAGTTTGTTTTAATCTTTTTCTTTTAACCCAGCATGCATCATGTAGGACCTTGAGTTTCATGCTGAAAATCTTCATATTATGGCGATAATGAAGTTCACTCGTTTTCGATTGAGTTGACATGAGATATTCCATTCCAAATCAAGTACTTCGTTCTATTTGAAGCCATTCAGGCTGATTCCTTGAAAGTATCCCTTTGTTGGATCTCTATCCTAATTCTCTTTATTTTTCTGCAAAATTTACCTTGGTTGCAGCACGTCCACATTGGCTGGTAATCGCTCTCCAATGGTCTTTCCCTGTCGTGCCCGCGCGCACACCCTTTATTTACTTAGTTTAATCTCCTTTTATCCAACAGATCGATTTTTCCTTGGAATCACTCAGAATCTTGGAAAGATTTCAAATGCTTAGTGTCTGAGGCGTGTCCCATCACACCTTGGCGCCTCCTTATCAGTTCGTTCCACTTTATTCCTTTCATTACACTTCATTCCATTTCCGTCTCACTCCCTTGCAAAGCAGACGCCAAGGCGGGGCAGCTGTAGACACGCCAAAATTGACGTTTTGTTGATCAAATCTCATGTTATTATGTAAACGCCCCAAGTGGACTTCAATATTCCTATAATATAAAGTTTTTCTATTTTTTATGAGTTTTCTGCATTTTTCCTGCATTTCCGTGAAACACGGCTTGACGAAGGGCGTTACTTTCTAAAGTAACGACCTGTCATAGGGCGTTTTAAAAGAAAGGACGACCGTAGGTCAGGGCGTCAATTCCTGGTATTATCCGTTAATTTCTGGAATTATCTACTTTTAAAATAAAAGGCATTTTCTGAGTAACGCCCATCCTCAGGGCGTGTTTTGAAGAAACGCCGTTTTCTCAGGCGTGTTATCTCAGTTTCCAAACGGAGGAAGTTTTCATTCCCAAAATTAAACCCAGGAAGAAACGGCCTTTCCTGGGTCGTGTTTCAAGAAACGTCCCTATCGCAGGTCGTCAATTCATAAAAAGACGCCCTGTCTCAAGGCGTGTTTTCACTCTAGAGTCCTTTTTTTTCCATCTTTCCCTTACAGTTCCCTACCATCCTTTGGACTCTTGCCCGATCTTAATCTTTCCTTGGATGCCTCATTACCCATTCTTATCATTTCCTTGTTTGATCACATCCGATTGAAGCTATAAAAGAAAACATCATTCGCTCGTAAAAGAGGTTGAAGAATTTAAGTATTCAATAGGCACCCTGAGCATTTAGAGGTTAAGAAGTTAGCTATTGGACAAGCACGCAGGGCTTCCTCCTTTGGCTTTTCTTCATCCTGCTGTATCCGTTCCGCGTCTTCCCGGTTGCACCTTTACTCTCGTCAAGGAGAGCAGGGCTACATATTGTGCTTGTTTTGTTCATTTCATTCTCATCACATTATCATCACTGTGGTCTCTTGTCGTTAGTTCTTTTACTGCATTTAGCATATTATCTCCTTCCCTAGTTCTCTGCTAGGGGTTTTAAAAAAAAAGAGAGGTGCGCATGTTGACGTCGTTTCATCATTTCATGTTGGTTTTTGGAACGATACTACTGCACTTTGGCTGATCCCCCTCTCTTTTGCTTGTTTTTCATTGTCTTTTTTTTACAAGATAATCAATCAAGAAAACCCACTTCATCGGCCGACCGATTGGAGTTGGAGGAGGAAATCCATATTTATCCCGCATCCCACTCTTCACCAGGTACACGCGATCTCATTTTCTTCTTATTGAGGTAAACCCTCTGGCGATCACAACTCCCCTTTAGCACCTCGTGCTATATTCTTTATCATATCTTATACATGTTGTCCTCATTGTTATTTATTTTTTACTCCCAAAAGTGAGGATTTTTAATCCGATCTACACCCCGGTCTTAGCTTTACCAGTGGAAGGAGTGCAATTCGAGGTATACTCTGATGCTTCTGGCATTGGCCTCGGATGTGTCCTAATGCAACAAGGAAAGGTTATAGCTTATTCTTCTCGTCAATTGAAGAAGCATGAAGAGAACTACCCAGTTCATGATCTAGAATTGGCTGCGGTCGTATTTGCACTAAAAATATGGAGACATTATCTTTATGGAGTGCAGTTTCTTGTATACTCTGACCATAAAAGCCTTAAGTATCTCTTCTCTCAGAAGGAATTGAATATGAGGCAAAGACGTTGGCTAGAATATCTTAAGGACTTCGACTTTACTATACAATATCATCATGGAAAGGGTAATCCAGTAGCTGATGCCCTTAGTCGAAAGCCGAGAGCATTATTAGCCAATTGTATGATTCAGGAGTGGAAGTTGCTAGAACAATTTACTAGACTTAATATAAGCAGGGACAAGGACAGTAGGTGTGTCACCTTATCCCATATGAGCATACAGCAAGATTTGCTACCTGAAATACAAGGACTTCAGGGTAGTGACCCGGTATTAGTGGAAATCAAGGACAAACTAGAAGGACAATCTGTGTTCCAACTAGCTTCAGATGGAAGGTTGTTATTCCAAAATAGAACTTGTATACCAGATTGTCTAGTATTAAAGAAGAAGATCTTAGATGAAGCTCACAGATCAAGGTACACAATCCATCCAGGATCTACTAAGATGTACCAAGATTTAAAAAGGATCTTTTGGTGGCCCAATATGAAAAGAGAAATAGCGGATTTTGTGTCTCGCTGTCTCACATGTCAACAAGTTAAGGCTGAACACCAGAAGCCTGCCAGAAAGCTACATCCTCTGGATATTCCCAAATGGAAGTGGGAGGATATTGGTATGGATTTCATCATGGGTCTAACTAAATCAAAAGGAGGATATGATGGAATATGGGTTATCATTGATCGATTGACCAAATCAGCGCACTTCTTGCCGATCAAGAGTCGATGGTCAGTTGATGTTCTGGCTGCATTATATATAAAAGAGATAGTCAGATTACATGGTATCCCTGTCTCGATTGTGTCTGATAGAGATCCCCATTTTACTTCGCATTTTTGGAAAGGACTACAAAATTCGTTGGGATCGAGACTTAACTTTAGCACAGCTTTTCATCCCCAAACGGATGGTCAGACCGAGAGAACTAATCAGGTAGTGGAAGATATGCTCAGAGCTTGCATCATTGATTTTGGAGGAAGCTGGCATGATCACTTGCCTCTAGTTGAATTTGCATACAATAATTGCTACCAGGCAAGTATACAAATGGCACCTTTCGAAGCCTTATACGGAAGGAGTTGCCGATCACCCTTATGCTGGGACGAAGTTGGAGAGAAACAACTATTAGGTCCAGATATGGTAAGGGACACCACCGAGAAAATACAAGTGATCCGAGAAAGACTGCAAGTAGCTCAGTTTAGACAAAAGACTTATGCTGACACAAGAAGGAGAGATCTTGAATTCCAAGTCGGAGATCATGTATTTCTCAAGATATGGCCTGGACGTGGAGTACGGAGATTTGGTGTTAAGGGCAAGCTTACACCAAGATTCATCGGACCTTTCGAGATACTGGAAAGAGTAGGCGAGGTTGCTTATCGCATCGCGTTGCCTCCTCAATTGTCCGAAGTACATAATGTGTTCCACATATCTATGTTGAAGAAGTATGTACACGATCCATCACATATTATTAAACATGGAGACTTAGTTATCCAGAAGGATCTCACATATGAACAGAAGCCCATAAAGATACTAGATCGTGAAGTACGTACCCTAAGGAATAAGGTTATTCCCATGCTAAAGGTACAATGGAATAAGAGTTCCGAGCATGAAGCCACATGGGAGACCGAGGAATCCATGAGGAAGCGATTTCCAGAATTATTTTAAGGTATATACTCTACACTCTCCATATATATATATATATACTATTGAATTTGGGGACCAAATTCTTTAAAGTGGGGGAGGGTGTAGCAACCCTGGGAAAAAAAAAAGGAAATAAAAACCCCAAATTAATCAAATTTGATAAAGTATTAAATAAATGAATGAGAAACATCAGAAAGAATAAATACAACGACAGAATGGAAATAACGCCTTTGGTCAAGGCGCTACTTCATTAAGAAATGCCTCTAGATAAGGCGCTAATTAAAAAGGGACGCCCAAACGACAAGGCGTCAATTATCAAACGGCCAAAATAATAAAAAAGGGGAAGTAAATGTAACGCCCTCCACCTGGGCGCGTTTTTCACAAGAAACGACATAGGCAAAGGCGTCAATTTAAATTCAACGCCCTCACTTAAGACGTCAATTCAGTTCGAGTTTCGTTCGACCCAGGAGACTATCCAGAGCAAGTTCTGGATAACTACGTCGAGGATAGAATATAGTAAGGACTCTATCAAGGGAATACTACCCTTAATCAAATTCTAACTCTATTAGGATTCCCAAAATCCTATAAATAACCCTTCCTGTCGAACCTAGTAAGCTGTTGGTCGAAGGAGGTTCTGCTGCTGCATACGTAAAGAATAGGTAATGTTCTTCTTCCCTGCCTTCGGTCATAATCATGAAGAATATTAATGATTCTTCATCGTCTTTGCTGCAGGAAGTCTGCCGTAAGTAGTAACTCTTCTGCCTAGTTGAAGGACGTGGAGTTCTTCATCATCATCTTCTTCTTCCGGTGATCAGAACACTATGTTTAGAACAGAGTATCGTTCTCTCTTCAACTCTCTTCACGTTCCTTCACCAGAACATTCATCAGGTAGGTTTTCTCAAGAACGTAGCCCAAACTAGTATAAATTATGAAATAAACTCGTCCATGACCTCATGCATATAGTTTTACTGCGTTTCCAAATGTTTTCTGAGAGATTTTAAAGAAGCGACCCAGACAGGGGCGCTAACTCTTGTTTTGACGCCCTACCCAGGAGTCGTCAATTTCATATAATTGATAATTATCCTTGTTTAAAATTATATAACTACGAAATCATGAATCTAAATTAATGCATGATCATACCTATCGAATCCTGCTATTTTTCTTGTCTTGACCATGAAATTGTTCCCTGGAATTTTATTATCTGAAATCTGGTAAAATCTTGAAATAACGACCTGATGCAAGACGTCTCTTGTAAAAGTGACGCCCCAGAACATGGCGCTAATTGAAAAGTAACGCCCCTGTCCAGGGCGCGTTTTTATTAAATTCTATATTATCTAAATTATGCAAAAATAGAAATACAGAGTGGACGACTGCTTAACAAGCCGTCAATTTGTAAATAAACGCCCCTGTGTAAGGCGTTAATTCTATGATTAATGACTTAGATTAAGTCGCTAGTTTCCTGTGATACTATTTTACACTGTTGCTGTTAACCGAGGGTTTCATATGTATATTATATATATATATCGGCACTATATTCCAGTCCGTGAATATAGTCCCATGTTTTATGATGTCTTATCGCATTACCCTCAATTCTCGGTGACATACAAGCTCTCCATTGGACATTCCGTTCCTTTGGACTAGCGAGTTAGTCATAGAGACCTCCGTAAGACTCCCCGAGCCTTGGATTCCCTCAAGGCCGACTGAGCTGGTTGTACTATAAAAACCCATTACACAATCTTTACCATGTCACTCTATAGAAACATGGTAAACCGGCCCTCATGTCATGCCATGGGTATGATGTGAGAATTATCTTAATAAACGGGGAAAACATGCCGTTGATGCGCTGTTCTTGTAGACCCCAATTCTATATCAAACATGATGGTCTTGTAGACCCCAATTCTATATCAAACATGATGTTCTTGTGGACCTCAAATTCTATATTAAAAGAAGTGACCATCTACTTGTGGGCACTTACTTGTCATGGTACCCAAGTTAGGGAACTAATTCCACCTAGTTTTATCGATAATCGTGATTGTACCGTTATTATCACCTATCTATGTCAAGTGTCCTATTTTTTTGGACTCTATTCTATCAAAGTCTATCCTACATGACTACAAGCTTTATTCTTGAAATTTCATATTGGCTATACACAAGAGTGGATGTTAAAATACATGATTAATGCCTGCGCATATAGGGCCCGATCTGGTCCTGGGAGGAGCACCCGAAAGTACTTGTGCCCATGGGAGTTGATTGATCACGGTATTGACATTATACCGAAGTGCATGACTAGCTTGATTGAACATTCCACAAATCTTGTACTTGACTTGATATTACATGACTTGCGTGGCCCAAGAAAGGGTAATTGTATACTCGCTTGCTTGAAACATGATAGCCAAATTCCAACATGACAGGATGAGTCTACTTACTTAAATATCTTGATATCTTTTGATATAAGATCTTGAAAGTTCATGACTAGTTCTTCTTGCCATCTTATTGTTATATTCTCTTGCTATCTTGTCGTTTTGCGAGCATGCATAGCTATAGTGCATTCATGGAAAAATGTAATTACTTAAACCCCTTGCTAGTCCTTGAGATATAATTTCCTACTGAGCGTTCGCTCACTCAGTGTTTCCCTACTTTTCAGGTAAGTCCGGCGATGAGGGAATTCAATCCGATAGGGAAAGCCAAGAGTGAAAGAGTTAGAGCTACTCAAGCATCAATTAGTCCTGTCTTTTCTCTATTTTCCTTGAGTCAAGCGTTGTATTTTTCTTTTTATTGAGTCTAGTATTTGCAAGGGTTTGTAATAGACATTAAAGGAATTAAAGGATTGGGTTATCTTTATATTTGCGCACTCTATCTTGGTGTCGAATACACTACTTCTCTGATTGACATGATTGATATAAACTCGTCGCGCATCTCCGGGTACCTTCCGCGCTCGGGGCGTGACAATTTTTGTGGTATCAGAGCCTAGGGTATTCAATTCCTAGGAAACCCAAGTCCAAGGATAGGTTTAAACCATTAACCAGTGAGATTGGGTAGAAACAAGGGTGGAGCTAACATGGAAAATTTAAGAGTTCTTATCGAAATTGCACACTGATATAGCTATTGTAATTGTAGGATAATGGCTGCCGAACGTGCTCAATGGCACAACATGCAGCGTACACTCCAAGGAATGACCCAGGTGCTGCAACATGTAGCACAGGGAGGTACACAGCGAGCCGGGAGTCTCCACCAGAACTTTAAAAACATGAACCCTCCCAAATTCATGGGATCTACTGATCGAGACGACGCAGAGCACTGGATCAGGGAGACTGAGCGTATATTCCGTGTTATGCAATGCACGGATCAAGAGAAAGTCTTATTAGCTACTTTTCAGTTAGAGAGAGATGCCAGATGCTGGTGGGAGGCAGTCGAAGCCACGATAAATCCGGACCAAATTACTTGGGAAGAATTTGTTGAACATTTCAACAACAAATATTTTTCAGACCGAGTCCAAGAAAAGAAAGCTACCGAATTTGCTGCACTCAAGCAACGGTCATTATCGGTGGCGGAGTACGAGGCACAATTCTCTAGATTGTCTCGGTATGCTAAGCACTTAGTTAGCACCGAGAAGATGAAAGCTAGGAGGTTCCTTAATGGGCTCAGGCCCCAATATATTACCCAGCTGGCTCCAATGGATATTCAGGTCTACTCAGAGTTAGTACGCCGAGCTCAATTGTTAGAAGATGCCACGGAGCTATCAGATAGAATCCGTGGGAAGGATAAGAAAGAACAAGTTACAAGTTCGGGTTCCTTTAAACCCAACTTCAAGAAGAGGCCTAGCACTGGAGGTACTTCTTCTCAAGACCAAAAATTTAAGAAGACCAAGCCATTCTCTATCACTACTACCCCTTTGAATATAATATGCAAGCATTGTGACAAGGCTGGTCATAAAGCCGAAGAGTGCTGGAGGAAACTTGGAGCATGTCTCCGTTGCGGGAGCCGTGAGCATCGGATTCCCGATTGCCCATTACTTAATGATCAAGCCGGTGACGGAAAGCGCCCGGTAACCAAGAACGCTCGTCTTTACGCAATTAAGGAGACCGAAGAAGAAGAAGGCAGACTAGTAGAAGGTACATTGAAAGTTTGCTCCAAGTCTGCATATGTCTTATTTGATACGGGTGCTTCCCATTCAATTATTTCCAAAAAGTTTGCTGATCCGTTACCCTTAGAACCGGAATGGATACAATTAGTTTTGACTACTCCTCTTGGTAACGAAACTGATATCACTCACCATTACCAAAACTATGAAGTATTGGTTCAGGGTAGGAATCTCCCTATTGATCTTATATGTTTAGATCTAAAGGAGTATGATGTCATACTAGGAGCGGATTGGTTATCCAAATACCAGGCAACTGTCAATTGCCGCAATAGCAAGGTTACTTTCAGAGAGTTTCCGGAATTAATCTTTACTAGCCTCAAGAGTCGAAGCAAATCGCCACTTATTTCAGCTCTCCGAGCTAGCAAGTTAATCAGGAAAGGATGTGTATCTTTCCTTGCATTTGTCACCCTTAAGGAGAATAAGGAGACTAAGATAGAAGATATCCCAGTTGTGCAAGAATTTCTGGACGTGTTTCCGGAGGAATTGCCTAGATTACCTCCACAAAGAGAAGTGGCCTTCACCATCGATTTAATTCCTGGTGCTGGACCAGTTTCTAAGGCACCATATAAAATGTCACCTGCCGAACTCAAGGAGTTAAAAGAGCAATTGATGGAACTTCTCAAGAAGGGATTTATTAGACCAAGCACTTCCCCGTGGGGAGCACCTGTGCTATTTGTAAAGAAGAAAGATGGATCCATGAGGTTATGCATCGACTATCGACAGTTGAATCATCTCACTATCAAGAACAAGTATCCACTGCCGAGAATCGATGAGTTATTTGATCAAATATCTGGATCCAAGTATTTTTCAAAGATTGATCTCAGGTCAGGATATCACCAACTAAGAATCAAGGACGATGATATTCATAAGACCGCATTTAGAAGCAGGTATGGCCATTATGAGTTTGTTGTTATGCCTTTCGGACTAACAAATGCCCTGCTGCCTTTATGCAGTTGATGAATAGTATATTCAGATCTTATCTAGATCAATTCGTGGTGGTTTTCATTGATGATATATTGATTTACTCCAAGACCAAGGGAGAGCATGAGGAACATTTAAGGATTGCATTACAGATATTGAGGACAAATCAATTATATGCAAAGCTCAGTAAGTGTGAGTTCTGGCTCGAAGAAGTGACTTTTCTCGGACATGTTATATCAAAAGATGGCTTGTCTGTAGATCCATCAAAAGTGGAAGCTGTAAGAAATTGGGAAAGACCGACCAATGTTAGCGAGATCCGAAGTTTCTTAGGTCTTGCTGGCTATTACCGGCGGTTCATCAAGGATTTCTCCAAGATAGCCGTACCACTCACTAGGCTAACTCACAAAGAGATCCGCTATGAATGGAGTGAGGAATGTGAAAGAAGCTTCCAAACTCTCAAAGATCATCTGACCACAGCCCCGGTCTTAGCTTTACCAGTGGAAGGAGAGCAATTCGAGGTATACTCTGATGCTTCTGGCATTGGCCTCGGATGTGTCCTAATGCAACAAGGAAAGGTTATAGCTTATTCTTCTCGTCAATTGAAGAAGCATGAAGAGAACTACCCAGTTCATGATCTAGAATTGGCTGCGGTCGTATTTGCACTAAAAATATGGAGACATTATCTTTATGGAGTGCAGTTTCTTGTATACTCTGACCATAAAAGCCTTAAGTATCTCTTCTCTCAGAAGGAATTGAATATGAGGCAAAGACGTTGGCTAGAATATCTTAAGGACTTCGACTTTACTATACAATATCATCATGGAAAGGGTAATCCGGTAGCTGATGCCCTTAGTCGAAAGCCGAGAGCATTATTAGCCAATTGTATGATTCAGGAGTGGAAGTTGCTAGAACAATTTACTAGACTTAATATAAGCAGGGACAAGGACAGTAGGTGTGTCACCTTATCCCATATGAGCATACAGCAAGATTTGCTACCTGAAATACAAGGACTTCAAGGTAGTGACCCGGTATTAGTGGAAATCAAGGACAAACTAGAAGGACAATCTGTGTTCCAACTAGCTTCAGATGGAAGGTTGTTATTCCAAAATAGAACTTGTATACCAGATTGTCCAGTATTAAAGAAGAAGATCTTAGATGAAGCTCACAGATCAAGGTACACAATCCATCCAGGATCTACTAAGATGTACCAAGGTTTAAAAAGGATCTTTTGGTGGCCCAATATGAAAAGAGAAATAGCGGATTTTGTGTCTCGCTGTCTCACATGACAACAAGTTAAGGCTGAACACCAGAAGCATGCCGGAAAGCTACATCCTCTGGATATTCCCAAATGGAAGTGGGAGGATATTGGTATAGATTTCATCATGGGTCTAACTAAATCAAAAGGAGGATATGATGGAATATGGGTTATCATTGATCGATTGACCAAATCAGCGCACTTCTTGCCGATCAAGAGTCGATGGTCAGTTGATGTTCTGGCTGCATTATATATAAAAGAGATAGTCAGATTACATGGTATCTCTGTCTCGATTGTGTCTGATAGAGATCCCCATTTTACTTCGCATTTTTGGAAAGGACTACAAAATTCGTTGGGATCGAGACTTAACTTTAGCACAGCTTTTCATCCCCAAACGGATGGTCAGACCGAGAGAACTAATCAGGTAGTGGAAGATATGCTCAGAGCTTGCATCATTGATTTTGGAGGAAGCTGGCATGATCACTTGCCTCTAGTTGAATTTGCATACAATAATTGCTACCAGGCAAGTATACAAATGGCACCTTTCGAAGCCTTATACGGAAGGAGTTGCCGATCACCCTTATGCTGGGACGAAGTTGGAGAGAAACAACTATTAGGTCCAGATATGGTAAGGGACACCACCGAGAAAATACAAGTGATCCGAGAAAGACTGCAAGTAGCTCAGTCTAGACAAAAGACTTATGCTGACACAAGAAGGAGAGATCTTGAATTCCAAGTCGAAGATCATGTATTTCTCAAGATATGGCCTGGACGTGGAGTACGGAGATTTGGTGTTAAGGGCAAGCTTACACCAAGATTCATCGGACCTTTCGAGATACTGGAAAGAGTAGGCGAGGTTGCTTATCGCATCGCGTTGCCTCCTCAATTGTCCGAAGTACATAATGTGTTCCACATATCTATGTTGAAGAAGTATGTACACGATCCATCACATATTATTGAACATGGAGACTTAGTTATCCAGAAGGATCTCACATATGAACAGAAGCCCATAAAAATACTAGATCGTGAAGTACGTACCCTAAGGAATAAGGTTATTCCCATGCTAAAGGTATAATGGAATAAGAGTTCCGAGCATGAAGCCACATGGGAGACCGAGGAATCCATGAGGAAGCGATTTCCAGAATTATTTTAAGGTATATACTCTACACTCTCCATATATATATATATATATGTACTATTGAATTTGGGGACCAAATTCTTTAAAGTGGGGGAGGGTGTAGCAACTCTGGGAAAAAAAAAAGGAAATAAAAACCCCAAATTAATCAAATTTGATAAAGTATTAAATAAATGAATGAGAAACATCAGAAAGAATAAATACAACGACAGAATGGAAATAACGCCTTTGGTCAAGGCGCTACTTCATTAAGAAACGCCTCTAGATAAGGCGCTAATTTAAAAGGGACGCCCAAACGACAAGGCGTCAATTATCAAACGGCCAAAATAATAAAAAAGGGGAAGTAAATGTAACGCCCTCCACCTGGGCGCATTTTTCACAAGAAACGACATAGGCAAAAGCATCAATTTAAATTCAACGCCCTCACTTAAGACGTCAATTCAGTTCGAGTTTCGTTCGACCCAGGAGACTATCCAGAGCAAGTTCTGGATAACTACGTCGAGGAGAGAATATAGTAAGGACTCTATCAAGGGAATACTACCCTTAATCAAATTCTAACTCTATTAGGATTCCCAAAATCCTATAAATAACTCTTCCTGTCGAACCTAGTAAGCTGTTGGTCGAAGGAGGTTCTGCTGCTGCATACGTAAAGAACAGGTAATGTTCTTCTTCCCTGCCTTCGGTCATAATCATGAAGAATATTAATGATTCTTCATCGTCTTTGCTGCAGGAAGTCTGCCGTAAGTAGTAACTCTTCTGCCTAGTTGAAGGACGTGGAGTTCTTCATCATCTTCTTCTTCTTCCGGTGATCAGAACACTCTGTTTAGAACAAAGTATCGTTCTCTCTTCAACTCTCTTCACGTTCCTTCACCAGAACATTCATCAGGTAGGTTTTCTCAAGAACGTAGCCCAAACTAGTATAAATTATGAAATAAACTCGTCCATGACCTCATGCATATAGTTTTACTACGTTTCCAAATATTTTCTGAGAGATTTTAAAGAAGCGACCCAGACAAGGGCGCTAATTCTTGTTTTGACGCCCTACCCAGGAGTCGTCAATTTCATATAATTGATAATTATCCATGTTTAAAATTCTATAACTACGAAATCATGAATCTAAATTAATGCATGATCATACCTATCGAATCCTGCTATTTTTCTTGTCTTGACCATGAAATTGTTCCCTGGAATTTTATTATCTGAAATCTGGTAAAATCTTGAAATAACGACATGATGCAAGACGTCTCTTGTAAAAGTGACGCCCCAGAATAGGGCGCTAATTGAAAAGTAACGCCCCTGTCCAGGGCGCGTTTTTATTAAATTCTATATTATCTAAATTCTGTAAAAATAGAAATACAGAGTGGACGACTGCTTAACAAGCCGTCAATTTGTAAATAAACGCCCCTGTGTAAGGCGTTAATTCTATGATTAATGACTTAGATTAAGTCGCTAGTTTCCTGTGATACTATTTTACACTGTTGCTGTTAACCGAGGGTTTCATATGTATATTATATATATATATCGGCACTATATTCCAGTCCGTGAATATAGTCCCATGTTTTATGATGTCTTATCGCATTACCCTCAATTCTCGGTGACATACAAACTCTCCATTGAACATTCCGTTCCTTTGGACTAGCGAGTTAGTCATAGAGACCTCCGTAAGACTCCTCGAGCCTTGGATTCCCACAAGGCCGACTGAGTTGGTTGTACCATAAAAACGCATTACACAATCTTTGCCATGTCACTCTATAGAAACATGGTAAACCGGCCCTCATGTTATGCCATGGGTATAATGTGAGAATTATCTTAATAAACGGGGAAAACATGCCGTTGATGTGCTGTTCTTGTAGACCCCAATTCTATATCAAACATGATGTTCTTGTAGACCCCAATTCTATATCAAACATGATGTTCTTGTGGACCTCAAATTCTATATTAAAAGAAGTGACCATCTACTTGTGGGCACTTACTTGTCATGGTACCCAAGTTAGGGAACCAATTCCACCTAGTTTTATCGATAATCGTGATTGTACCGTTATTATTGCCTATCTATGTCAAGTGTCCTATTTTTTTGGACTCTATTCTATCAAAGTCTATCCTACATGACTACAAGCTTTATTCTTGAAATTTCATATTGGCTATACACAAGAGTGGATGTTAAAATACATGATTAATGCCTGCGCATATAGGGCCCGATCTGGTCCTGGGAGGAGCACCCGAAAGTACTTGTGCCCATGGGAGTTGATTGATCACGGTATTGGCATTATACCGAAGTGCATGACTAGCTTGATTGAACATTCCACAAATCTTGTACTTGACTTGATATTACATGACTTGCGTGGCCCAAGAAAGGGTAATTGTATACTCGCTTACTTGAAACATGATAGCCAAATTCCAACATGACAGGATGAGTCTACTTGCTTAAATATCTTGATATCTTTTGATATAAGTTCTTGAAAGTTCATGACTAGTTCTTCTTGCCATCTTATTGTTATATTCTCTTGCTATCTTGTCGTTTTGCGAGCATGCATAGCTATAGTGCATTCATGGAAAAATGTAATTACTTAAACCCCTTGCTAGTCCTTGAGATATAGTTTCCTACTGAGCGTTCGCTCACTCAGTGTTTCCCTACTTTTCAGGTAAGTCCGACGATGAGAGAATTCAATCCGATAGGGAAAGCCAAGAGTGAAAGAGTTAGAGCTACTCAAGCATCAATTAGTCCTGTCTTTTCTCTATTTTCCTTGAGTCAAGCGTTGTATTTTTCTTTTTATTGAGTCTAGTATTTGCAAGGGTTTGTAATAGACATTAAAGGAATTAGTGGATTGGGTTATCTTTATATTTGCGCACTCTGTCTTGGTGTCGAATACACTACTTCTCTGATTGACATGATTGATATAAACTCGTCGCGCATCTACGGGTACCTTCCGCGCTCGGGGCGTGACAAAATTTGTCAATTAAATTCAATGCTCATATCTGAAGGCAGGTTTTAATAAAGGTGAACCAATTAATCAAGCAATACTCAAGAACAACCACCTTCCATCTTACACAAATGAACTCAATGACCACTTTGAGAGTTACATAGTATAGTATCAAGATTAAACACACTTAGAAAAATGTGAGTTGATAGCTTTTGCAAGAAGTTTTCTTTCAATGAGCATAATATTCCCTGAGCAATTTAAGTTGATCAACACCTTTTTACATGAGGCACAACACATCTTAGGTGAAGTGACCCAGTTACTTCAGTGTGATGACTGTCATTGCCTCTCAACTTTGAGAACAGAGTTAGCAATAGGAGTGTCTTTTTACATGAGGAGACACCTTGATCAGAGGCCGGACTCCCCAGTTACTCAACACAAACATGCCATTGCTCTATCAGAATTTCAATACATTTTTACCAGATGTAACTGTGGAACTTCATGACATAGGTTTACTCTATTTCATTGATAGAGAACCCAGTTACTCAGTTACCAAGTCATTACCTCGAACATAATTTTTCTTTTTAGTCAACATTTTTCAAGTTAATGTTTAAAAGTAATGCTATCTCTATGTATCTCTACCAAAGTAGCCTTGATATCACATTTTCAGATTACAGATGGGTGAGACTAGGGTATTCATGACGCAGTTGGTTAAAATTTATTAAAACTTAGTATTCAGATATTTTCAAATCATTCAAGTGCAACTCTGAGAATACATTAAACTTATATCAGTCTGAATCAATGGTCATTCTTAAACCTATATGATAGGAATTTCTTTTAAGAGTTCAGACTAAAATATGGTACACAACATAAGAATCTCAGATCAGTCCAATCAATGCTACTGAACAACTTATCATTCCTGGAACAAAAACCAGATTAATCAGACCAGCTTGAAAAGATGTGAATGTTTGATAGGTGCAAGCTGGTAGAGCAAATGATAGCAGGAGAGAAGAGCATCAAATATATGTAGAGCAGAATCAATTTCAGTAGCTGAGTCTGGAATACAGATAGATCAGCTATGCAAGATGAGAATAGCAGAACATTCAGGTTATCCACTAGAGAGCAGTAGAGTGATTCAAATAACTAAACAAGAGGGATTCAGGAAGTGAGAAACAAATGTATCTGACAAATCTCCCCCTGTCTACATGCAATGGAATATCTTTTTAGGTTTTTCAAATTTTATTACATGCACTACTCTTCAAATGTGCAGTATGCAGCAAATCTAATAAAGAGTAGCATGATCATTAAGCGACAACAGTCAAACTCTCCCTGATGCAGTGCATGATCTACAATGAAAGCACATCTCATGATTTTAAAGTTTATGCTCGAAGAAAATTCTTGCTGTTCAACCAGATAGAGAACTTACCAAATACATTAAGTTCATTTCAAATTTTTAGAAAGTTTCAACTAAGCACAAATCAAATCAACAAGATGCTTAACCATCTCAAACAAGTAATTTTCAGATGATGGAATTTAAACAGATTGTTCAGAACTAACCTGGAGAGCAGGATCATGGGGTCTTTCAATTTTTGAGTGCCTTGGTTTATTGACCCCTCTTTATTCATCCCAAGGCACACCTGCAGCAAAGTAATCAGTTTGATCCTGTAGGAACCCAAGCCACCTTGGGTCCTGTATTAGACCTAACAGGAGTTATGAACAGTTTCTTAGCGACATTATCATCAAAATCCATCTGATAACAATTTGCCATGAAGTGACCGAGTTTACCACAATATCTACATGAAGCAGTAGATTTTCTAGTCCTATGATGCATATCAAAAGCAGCATGAGACCTATGAGTGTGAGCATGAAGTTTCCTGCTGTTCACATAGACATTTTATTTCTTATTGTCTGACAACCAACATTCCGCAGACTTGTGACCTGACTTGCCACAGTTAAAACATGAAAAATTCACAGGTCTTTTGGCAGAGAATTTGAAATTTTTGTCATTAACATGGCCTCCTTGGGCATGCCAATAGTCCTTGACTGTGTGGCCATACTTCCCACACTCGTAGCACCTTAGGTGCTTGCCTCTTGAGTCATTGTACCCCCATGAAGACCTAAACCAGCACTCGACAGCTTTATGACCACGTTTGTTACAATTATAACAAATGATGTGTTGGTTTGAGGCAGACATGTTTCTTTTGGGGTGGTGTCGATGATTTGAAGTAAATTTATCATGCATCATATCATCACTTTTCATAACACTGCAGTCATCCATATAATGACCATCCCTACCACAGTAGTGACATGATGCATGTGATTTCCTGGAGGCATGATTACTAATAGATTGACTTGATGCATATGAATGAGCAAAATGGGCATGAGCAATGTGCATTGACCCATCAGATTCAACCGAGCGAGGAGATTTTAGGGCATGATCAGGAACAGTCTTCACCTTCTTCATTTGACCCTTCTTTTTTACTTTCTGATTATTCTTAACAACTTTTGTTTGTTTTTCATTTTTCAGGGCCTTGAATTGAAATACAGATGATGAAGGTGTTTTCAGATTTTTATTTTGCTTTGGTGATTGACTTGAGGTACCAGCTGCCTCAGAACTTTGCACAAACGTAGTGTATAGCTGGTTTCTCACACTTTCCTTAGCATCAGAACTACACCTTATCCCCTTCTTTGAGTTCTTCTCCTCACTCTTTATTACAGCTTTCATTTTTCTCTTATTTTCAACAGACTCGGATGTTGATTTTTCCAGATCCTGAATTTTTGTTTCCAGAGAGACAATGTGAAGTTCATAGCTGTCTATCTCCTGTTCACTGTAATTAACACATTCACTCAGGACCTTGTTTGTAATTTTATATTTCTCAATTTCTTGTTCTAGACTGCTCAATATGTTAGTCTCTTCATTGTAAGCAGTTTTTCCTTTCTTTAACATGAGAAGTTGTTCAGACATACCAGTGTTTAACAGTTTTAACTTATCAATTTCAACTTTCAATTCAGTGTTTTCCTCCTCAAGTTTTTGTGCTTGAACTTCCTTAATAACAGATTTTTCCTTTTCGATAGTCAGAAGTCTCTGTGAGATAACAGTATTTAAGACCATCAGTTTCTTGTTTTGTTCTCTCAGTTCTTTGTTCTCTTTAGTCAGCTTCTCGATTTCTTCATCACATTTTTCATTTCCAAACATTAGCTCCAGTTTTTCAATTAGTTCCTCTTCTCTTTCCTCCACTTTAATTTTTTCAGTAAGCAGATTTCTGTGTTCTTCCTTAAACAAGACAATTTGTTTATTCAGCCATTCATTCTCACTATAAAGATCTTCATTGCGTTCTTTTAGAGCCGAGCACTTATTGCAGCTTATTTTTGGAGGGGTAACATGCATACCTTCCTTGTTAACTTTCTTTATTTCAACTTCAAGATTTTTATTGTTCCTCTGAATTTCACTATTCTCATCTTTCAATTTCTTCAGATCAAAATTAATCCTTTCCAACTCTTCCAGTTTTATCAGATGTTCATTAGTTTTCAGTTTCAACTGACTTTCTAATTCGGAGATTTTATTGATACATTCTTGGTTTTCCTTTTTCAACAAGCACATTTGCTTCATATTCAAGTGAGACTCAGATAAACATTCATCATATAATTCATTAATCTTCAAGCACTTTTCACATGATGAATTAGAATCATTTTGACAAGTTTTCTTTTTCATCTTCTTATACTATTTTCTTAAGCGATCATAAGACTCTAGCAATTCATTGTATGGAGCAATCCAATCATCCGAGGAATAATCTTCAAATAATTTTACCTGATCATCATCCTGTTCTTCATCTTGATTGCTACTTTGTTCACTCCCTTGTGCCATCATGCATTGATCATCATCTCTGCCGTAGGCAGTCTTTAATCTATCCAGGATCTCCTTTCCAGAGACACACCTATGAACAAAGGGGAATTTATCAGTATTGACCGCTCCTCTCAAAATGTTAAGAACTGTGATATTATCACGGTTCTTTGATCTGTCCTCACTTGACCACTTGGTCTGATTGTGAGGTAACTCATATGGGCCTCTTGATACTAGAGTCCACAGACTGGGATCAATGGAGTTCAGGTGTACCCGAAGGCCGCCTAACCAGTTACTGAAGTTAAACCCATCGTAGACGGTAGGATGATCCATTGATGCAGATCGATAATGAAATTCAAAACGAATGCACAGGGTAGTGAAGCACTGAACACGAGATAGTAGAAGCAATAATACACCGAATATAGCAGGATCCTCTGCAGATCGTTGGATCTGAATGCACAGAGACATGCTCTGATACCAATTGTTGGGACAAGTGCGATGGATTCAGAGGGGGGTGAATGAATATGTCCTTCAATATTTTTCCCTAATTTAAAAAATTAGAACACTCAGAGATGCGAAGCTAAAGACAGATTCAGTTCTACCGAATCTTAAATACTGTGATGTGTTCAATCAAACAGTAGACGTGCAATCAATGAGCTCAATGGACATATGAAGACAAATCGACCCTAAGCATTCATCTAGCGGAATCAGATATGACAATCAAACCACAGTAGACAAAGGAATTTTAGGTGGTTCAGTCCGCAGACCTACGTCCACCCCACACTCCAACCAGAGTGTGGATTCTGCTGATACACAGCTTAACAGCTGGGCCTCACAGCTTACCTACATCAGCTGAGCATCACAGCTTGCTTCCGCTGGGCAATACAGCTTAGCCATCCACTGGGCAATACAGCTTGGCCGTCCAGAGGATACCACACCTCTGCAACTGCTGGGGACTACAGCCTAACCCATCCAGAGGAATCCTCCTCTGCCCGCTGAACTTCACAGCTTGCTGTCCGAGGTATCCACCTTGCCCGCTGACAAATAGCTTGAAGAAAGGTTAAAAATGAAAGCAGGAAACAAGAAATAACAGCGACTGAAGGCTGTAATCAATGAAATGCAAATGTGGCTCCCATGGAGCTGACTAGATTGGATTTGATCCAGAATCCAGTGAAGACAGATCTTCTGATAGAGCTTCTCTTCTTCTTCTTCACGAACTCTCTATCTCTCTTTCTCTTTCCTTCTCTCTCTTTTTCTCTCGATCCTCACGAGCTCTCTCTCTCTCTCCTTTTCTTCTGCAACTTCTCTTTCCCTCTCTGCTACTCTCTTTCTCTTTTCTTCTATTCTATTGATCATGCTAGTTCTAAATCATTTTCTGCTTCGATCACTCTACTCACCATCAATTTCTCCAGATGGAGAAGTCTTCTATTTATAGCATCAGAGAGGTGGGCGTGTGTCCTCTACAATTCCCGCCTAGAGCGCCTTGAACACGTGGCAGCATTTCAGCCTGCTGCATTACACGTGTCACGATCTTGAGCCATCTCTATTCTTGGATCACGTGTCCATACTAAGCTTCTCGAACATGAGTCATGTCAGATAAAACTTGATATCAGTTCGAATCAATCTGAAGAAAAAGAAAAAGATGCATCGAGTAGGTTTGAGATTTTAAACTAAGCATGTATAGACTTGCTAGTGTGTAGTGCAGTGTGCATGTAACAAAGTATGCACAATGAAGGTGAATGCACAGGCATGCCATCAAGGAGTGTATGGACTTTGCGTGCATTCGACAACGATGTATAGACTTGCTAGTGTGATGATGCATGAACTTGAATACTCATACCAGCAGCGGTATACACACATGCACAATGAACATGGATTGCACTGACTAAGCCATGAGCTGAGCTAACGGATGTATAGACTTGCTCAGTTATCAGCGAATGGATGTATAGACTTTCTATGCCTACGACAAGACGATGTACAAACTTTGTGTATGCGTGAAGCACAACGATGCAAGAATGTATAGACTTGCTAAGTCATCAGGGCACCCGTGTGCAGACTTAGTATTCATGCACGAACATTAGGTGTGCAACAGAATGTATAGACTTTGAATGCCGGGTGAAGAATGTACAGACTTTGCATGCATGCAACAAGACGATAAACAGACTTGTTGATGAAATGATGCATGGACTTAAACATTCATACCAGCAACGGTTGTACAAACCTATGAAGCAGTGCACGGACTATGTGTATATATGAAACAAAGCAATGCACTAAAATCATCTTCCAAACAACGTGGTATGTACCGATGCCATTATACTAACAGTGCACATACTATGTGTGTGCAAGCTACAGTTAATGCACCAACTATATATATGCATGACTTAAGACGATGCACTGAGTATGTCGAGAGTAGTAACATGGGATGCACGAACATAGATGCACTGATCAACATCATACTTAAGTGGTGACTCATTGATTTGCCATCTTATGTGGTGACTCCTTGAGTTGCCATCATCAAAACAACAACACCCTATCATCAAGGCGCAAGGGGCACAACAATCTCCCCCTTTTTGATGATGTCAACACAATGAGTCACACAGACTCAACAAACAATTCTCCCCCTTTGACATAAACAAAAAGGAGATGGTTTGCGAGTGAAATGAAGGACATTTATGAAATCTGATACCAATACTCCCCCATAGAAACATGCAAAATGAGCACTGAAGAATAAAATATAAGAACTCCCCCTATCAACATGAATGTTTGACTACTCTCCCCTTAAATGCAGATGACCCAGAACTCCCCCTGAAGTGTAGGAACGAACTCAGGTTAACCAATAAAGCAATCTGAAATCTACCATTACAAGCAATCTGAACTCTGGTTGAGGCACCTCACATATGCATGGACAGAATGAAACAGGTGGAAAGTCCACAGAACCAGAACTAGTTACAAAGCAAGATGTAAGATTCCAACAGTGTGGAGAGCGAGACAATGCTGTAAATGAAGTAGATGTAGCCAAGGGTAGGAGTAAATAACATCAAGCAAGGCACAGGAGTTTCAACAGGTGAGTTGAATAAGTTGTCACAGGTGAACTTGATCAGAGGAAAATATATGGCAGGTACCATAGTAAAAAGTCTTCATAAGGAGAGACTCTCCTATCATAGGGGATTATGAATTAATCGACATGACCCAATTGATTTAATCATAATGTATACCAAATTTATCAATTAAATTCAATACTCATATCTGAAGGCATGTTTTAATAAAGGTGAACCAATTAATCAAGCAGTACTCAAGAACAACCACCTTCCATCTTACACAAATGAACTCAATGACCACTTTGAGAGTTACATAGTATAGTATCAAGATTAAACACACTTAGAAAAATGTGAGTTGACAGCTTTTGCAAGAAGTTTTCTTTCAATGAGCACAATATTCCCTGAGCAATTTAAGTTGATCAACACCTTTTTACATGAGGCACAACACATCTTAGGTGAAGTGACCCAGTTACTTCAGTGTGATGACTGTCATTGCCTCTCAACTTTGAGAATAGAGTTAGCAATAGGAGTGTCTTTTTACATGAGGAGACACCTTGATCAGAGACCGGACTCCTCAGTTACTCAACACAAATATGCCATTGCTCTATCAGAATTTCAATACATTTTTACCAGATGTAATTGTGGAACTTCATGACATAGGTTTACTCTATTTCATTGATAGAGAACCCAGTTACTCAGTTACCAAGTCATTACCCCGAACATAATTTTTCTTTTTAGTCAACATTTTTCAAGTTAATGTTTAAAAGCAATGCTATCTCTATGTATCTCTACCAAAGTAGCCTTGATATCACATTTTCAGATTACAGATAGGTGAGACTAGGGTATTCATGACGCAGTTGGTTAAAATGTATTAAAACTTAGTATTCAGATATTTTCAAATCATTCAAGTGCAACTCTGAGAATACATTAAACTTATATCAGTCTGAATCAATGGTCATTCTTAAACCTATATGATAGGAATTTCTTTTAAGAGTTCAGACTAAAACATGGTACACAACATAAGAATCTCAGATCAGTCCAATCAATGCTACTGAACAACTTATCATTCCTAGAACAAAAACCAGATTAATCCGACCAGCTTGAAAAGATGTGAATGTTTGATAGGTGCAAGCTGGTAGAGCAAATGATAGCAGGAGAGAAGAGCATCAAATATATGTAGAGCAGAATCAATTTCAGTAGCTGAGTCTGGAATACAGATAGATCAGCTATGCAAGATGAGAATAGAAGAACATTCAGGTTATCCACTAGAGAGCAGTAGAGTGATTCAAATAACTAAACAAGAGGGATTCAGGAAGTGAGAAACAAATGTATCTGACAAATCTCCCCCTGTCTAGATGCAATGGAATATCTTTTTAGGGTTTTCAAATTTTATTACATGCACTACTCTTCAAATGTGCAGTATGCAGCAAATCTAATAAAGAGTAGCATGATCATTAAGCGACAACAGTCAAACTCTCCCTGATGCAGTGCATGATCTGCAATGAAAGCACAGCACATGATTTTAAAGTTTATGCTCGAAGAAAATTCTTGCTGTTCAACCAGATAGAGAACTTACCAAATACATTAAGTTCATTTCAAATTTTTAGAAAGTTTCAACTAAGCACAAATCAAATCAACAAGATGCTTAACCATCTCAAACAAGTAATTTTCAGATGATGGAATTTAAACAGATTGTTCAGAACTAACCTGGAGAGCAGGATCATGGGGTCTTTCAATTTTTTAGTGCCTTGGTTTATTGACCCCTCTTTATTCATCCCAAGGCACACCTGCAGCAACGTAATCAGTTTGATCCTGTAGGAACCCAAGCCACCTTGGGTCATGTATTAGACCTAACAGGAGTTATGAACAGTTTCTTAGCGACATTATCATCAAAATCCATCTGATAACAATTTTCCATGAAGGGACCGAGTTTACCACAATATCTACATGAAACAGCAGATTTTCTGGTCCTATGATGCATATCAAAAGCAGCATGAGACCTATGAGTGTGAGCATGAAGTTTCCTGCTGTTCACATAGACATTTTGTTTCTTATTGTCTGACAACCAACATTCCGCAGACTTGTGACCTGACTTGCCACAGTTAAAACATGAAAAATTCACAGGTCTTTTGGCAGAGAATTTGAAATTTTTGTCATTAACATGGCCTCCTTGGGCATGCCAACAGTCCTTGACTGTGTGGCCATACTTCCCACACTCGTAGCACCTTAGGTGCTTGCCTCTTGAGTCATTGTACCCCCATGAAGACCTAAACCAGCACTCGACAGCTTTATGACCACGTTTGTTACAATTATAACAAATGATGTGTTGGTTTGAGGCAGACATGTTTCTTTTGGGGTGGTGTCGATGATTTGAAGTAAATTTATCATGCATCATATCATCACTTTTCATAACACTGCAGTCATCCATATAATGACCATCCCTACCACAGTAGTGACATGATGCATGTGATTTCCTGGAGGCATGATTACTAATAGATTGACTTGATGCATATGAACGAGCAAAATGGGCATGAGCAGTGTGCATTGACCCATCAGATTCAACCGAGCTAGGAGATTTTAAGGCATGATCAGGAACAGTCTTCACCTTCTTCATTTGACCCTTCTTTTTTACTTTCTGATTATTCTTAACAACTTTTGTTTATTTTTCATTTTTCAGGGCCTTGAATTGAAATACAGATGATGAAGATGTTTTCAGATTTTTATTTTGCTTTGGAGATTGACTTGAGGTACCAGCTGCCTCAGAACTTTGCACAAACGTAGTGTATAGCTGGTTTCTCACACTTTCCTTAGCATCAGAACTACACCTTATCCCCTTCTTTGAGTTCTTCTCCTCACTCTTTATTACAACTTTCATTTTTCTCTTGTTTTCAACAGACTCGGATGTTGATTTTTCCAGATCCTGAATTTTTGTTTCTAGAGAGACAATGTGAAGTTCATAGCTGGCTATCTCCTGTTCACTATAATTAACGCATTCACTCAGGACCTTGTTTGCAATTTTATATTTCTCAATTTCTTGTTCTAGACTGCTCAATATGTTAGTCTCTTCATTGTAAGTAGTTTTTCCTTTCTTTAACATGAGAAGTTGTTCAGACATACCAGTGTTTAACAGTTTTAACTTATCAATTTCAGCTTTCCATTCAGTGTTTTCCTCCTCAAGTTTTTGTGCTTGAACTTCCTTAATAACAGATTTTTCCTTTTTGATAGTCAGAAGTCTCTGTGAGATAACAATATTTAAGACCATCAGTTTCTTGTTTTGTTCTCTCAGTTCTTTGTTCTCTTTAGTCAGCTTCTCGATTTCTTCATCATATTTTTCATTTCCAAACATTAGCTCCAGTTTTTCAATTAGTTCCTCTTCTCTTTCCTCCACTTTAATTTTTTCAGTAAGCAGATTTCTATGTTCTTCCTTAAATAAGGCAATTTGTTTATTCAGCCATTCATTCTCACTATAAATATCTTCATTGCGTTCTTTTAGAGCCGAGCACTTATTGCAGCTTGTTTTTGGAGGGGTAACATGCATACCTTCCTTGTTAACTTTCTTTATTTCAACTTCAAGATTTTTATTGTTCCTCTGAATTTCACTGTTCTCATCTTTCAATTTCTTCAGATCAAAATTAATCCTTTCCAACTCTTCCAGTTTTATCAGATGTTCATTAGTTTTCAGTTTCAACTGACTTTCTAATTCGGAGATTTTATTGATACATTCTTGGTTTTCCTTTTTCAACAAGCACATTTGCTTCATATTCAAGTGAGACTCAGATAAACATTAATCATATAATTCATTAATCTTCAAGCACTTTTCACATGATGAATTAGAATCATTTTGACAAGTTTTATTTTTCATCTTCTTATAATGTTTTCTTAAGCGATCATAAGACTCTAGCAATTCATTGTATGCAGCAATCCAATCATCCAAGGAATAATCTTCAAATAATTTTACCTGATCATCATCCTGTTCTTCATCTTGATTGCTACTTTGTTCACTCCCTTGTGCCATCATGCATTGATCATCATCTCTGCCATAGGCAGTCTTTAATCTATCCAGGATCTCCTTTCCAGAGACACACCTATGAACAAAGGGGAATTTATCAGTATTGACCGCTCCTCTCAAAATGTTAAGAACTGTGATATTATCACAGTTCTTTGATCTGTCCTCACTTGACCACTTGGTCTGATTGTGAGGTAACTCATATGGGCCTCTTGATACTAGAGTCCACAGACTGGGATCAATGGAGTTCAGGTGTACCCGGAGGCCGCCTAACCAGTTACTGAAGTTAAACCCATCGTAGACGGTAGGATGATCCATTGATGCAGATCGATAATGAAATTCAAAACGAATGCACAGGGTAGTGAAGCACTGAACACGGGATAGTAGAAGCAATAATACACCAATATAGTAGGATCCTCTGCAGATCGTTGGATCTGAATGCACAGAGACCTGCTCTGCTACCAATTGTTGGGACAGGTGCGATGGATTCAGAGGGGGGTGAATGAATCTGTCCTTCAATATTTTTGCCTAATTTAAAAAATTAGAACACTCAGAGATGCGAAGCTAAAGACAGATTCAGTTCTATCGAATCTTAAATACTGTGATGTGTTCAATCAAACAGTAGACGTGCAATCAATGTGCTCAATGGACATATGAAGACAGATCAACCCTAAGCATTCATCTAGCGGAATCAGATATGACAATCAAACCATAATAGACGAAGGAATTTTAGGTGGTTCGGTCCGCAGACCTACGTCCACCCCACACTCCAACTAGAGTGTAGATTCTGCTGATACACAGCTTAACAGCTGGGCCTCACAGCTTGCCTACATCAGCTGAGCATCACAGCTTGCTTCCGCTGGGCAATACAGCTTAGCCATCCGTTGGGCAATACAGCTTGGCCGTCCAGAGGATACCACACCTCTGCAACTGCTGGGGACTACAGCTTAACCCGTCTAGAGGAATCCTCCTCTGCCCGCTGAACTTCACAGCTTGCTGTCCGAGGTATCCACCTTGCCCGCTGACAAATAGCTTGAAGAAAGGTTAAAAATGAAAGCGGGAAACAAGAAATAACAGCGACTGAAAGCTGTAATCAATGAAGTGCAAATGTGGCTCCCATGGAGCTGACTGGATTGAATTTGATCCAGATTCCAGTGAAGATAGATCTTCTGATGGAGACTTCTCTCTTCTTCTTCACGAACTCTCTATCTCTCTTTTCACTCTCCTTCTATCTTTTTCTCTCTTTCTCTTCTCTCATGATCGTTTCTTTTCTTCTCTGCTACTCTCTCTCTTTCTGTTTTTCTTCTCTCTGGATCGTGCAGGATCTCTCTGCTTCTACTCCTCTGAAGTATATTCACGATCAATTTCTCTAGATGGAGAAGTCTTCTATTTATAGCATTAGAGAGGTGGGTGTGTGTCCTCTACAATTCCCGCACAGAGCGCCTTGACCACCTGCCAGCATTTCAGCTCACTACATTACACGTGTCATGATCCTGAGCCATCTCTATTCTTGGATCACGTGTCCATACTAAGCTTCTCGAACATGAGTCCTGTCAGATAAAACTTGATATCAGTTCGAATCAATCTGAAGGAAAAGAAAAAGATGCATCGAGTAGGTTTGAGATTTTAAACTAAGCATGTATAGACTTGCTAGTGTGTAGTGCAGTATGCATGTAACAAAGTATGCACAATGAAGGTGAATGCACAGGCATGCCATCAAGGAGTGTATGGACTTTGCGTGCATTTGACAACGATGTATAGACTTGCTGGTGTGATGATGCATGAACTTGAATACTCATACCAGCAGCGGTATACACACATGCACAATGAACATGGATTGCCCTGACTAAGCCATGAGCTGAGCAAACGGATGTATAGACTTGCTCAGTTATCAGCGAATGGATGTATAGACTTTCTGTGCCTACGACAAGACGATGTACAGAATTTGTGTATGCGTGAAGCACAACGATGCAAGAATGTATAGACTTGCTAAGTCATCAGGGCACCCGTGTGCAGACTTAGTATTCATGCACGAACATTAGGTGTGCAACAGAATGTATAGACTTTGAATGTCGGGTGAAGAATGTACAGACTTTGCATGCATGCAACAAGACGATAAACAGACTTGTTAATGAAATGATGCATGGACTTAAACATTCATACCAGCAACGGTTGTACAAACCTGTGAAGCAGTGCACGGACTATGTGTATATGTGAAATAAAGCAATGCACTGAAATCATCTTCCAAACAACGTGGTATGTACTAATGCCATTATACTAACATTGCACATACTATGTGTGTGCAAGCTACAGTTAATGCACTGACTATATATATGCATGACTTAAGACGATGCACTGAGTATGTCGAGAGTAGTAACATGGGATGCACGAACATAAATGCACTGATCAACATCATACTTAAGTGGTGACTCATTGATTTGCCATCTTATGTGGTGACTCCTTGAGTTGCCATCATCAAAACAACAACACCCTATCATGAAGGCACAAGGGGCACAACAGCACCTAGCATCAAATTCGAAGTTTAAAGGTTTTAGAAGAGGTAGGTTACCTCATGATTGGAAAAAATAACTTGTTAGGAATAAAAGCCCTCTGGTTGTGCTTGATTTCATGCATTCTAGACTAAGAATTTCATGATCTAATAGTTCTATACATTCATGCATCTCTTAGCCCTAAATGGAAATTAAACGATATTATCCTATCTATTCACTAAACCCATGCATATAGTTGGCCTATACTTCGTTATCATGACTAGGAGAGTGGTAGTATTTTGATTTCCAGGCATGTTATGTTTTCATAAACCTTTACTTAGTTTACTGTCAGCAGATTCTCTGACGCACCAACGTAAGACCGTCACATGAATGTAATGGTCGTCACACCCTATTGTGTTTTATTGTTCTATTGTCTCTGACGCACCCTAGCAGGAGCGTTACACCACTGTAACGACCCCTCGATAAACCGTCACAAGCACTGTAACGCGCCTATCCTAGACCGTCAGACCCCTGTGTTCTGCCAGCCCAAGGTAGAATAATAACTAGTTAAGTTTACTTATAAATAAGCTTAGATAGCTAAGTTGGATCTGTTATCATGACTTCAAGTTTAGTTATTGATTCATAATCAAATTGTATGATTAATGTGTCTTAGGTTATTTTAAGTTATGTTAATTTCATGTGCCAAAATTCTATAGTTTTGTATTTAAATCATGATTTTCCAAATGTTATATTGACGGAGTTTTCTCATGGTTTCACATCGTTACACGTTCTCTTTATCAATAGAGTCATTTCTTTAAGTATATGGCGCATATTCCGATATGTTGTCCATTAGTTCACATTGCACTATAGGAACATTATTCTTGGACATGAGGACCTCTCTATTGGATATTCCTTCCAATGGATTAGAAACTCTCGTTTCAAGGCCTCCCTAATTCTCCGCGAGCCTGTGATTCCCACTAGGATGCCGAGTTAGTTGTACCATTAAAGCCCATTGATTAGATTACACTATCGATATTTTTGGTTATCAGTAATATAATGGCTCTATGTTGGACCGTCAGGCACAAGTAACGGCCCAATATACGACCGTCACATTCAACTCAGTCCGATTTCTTAGTTCTGGATTCAGACTAATGTAACGGCCCAATATTGGAGCGTCACATCATGTAACGGCCCAGTACACGACCGTCACACTGCTTGAGTATTTTAACCCAAGGTGGACCAAGGGTTGGTATTCCAAGGTTTCTAGATGGACTATTGATGATCTAGAACTTATCATATTGATCAAGAAACCTAAAATAATGAATGGAAAATAAAGAATGTACCGTTATGCTGCCGATTTATTTTCATAAGCATAACCTTGCTTAAGTCATTCTTGATTTCTCATGATTCTTATTAAAGCATTCATTCATTGAATTATTGTTATCATGAGCTTATTGAACTTATTACATTCTTGGCCATACTTTATTGTTACATGCGTGGAAAAAGCTTGATTTATACTTGAAGATGCGATCGAGCAATGATTGTGTTCAAGGGCTCTATGCTAGTCTCCTCGGCTGATTGTCGGAAACATACTATTATAAACCATGGGGTATGATGCTATTGGCGTCGCATTGCACTAGGAGTACTTTCTCTATAAATAAGTGAAAATCCACAATACGGCATGACATGACATTCTTGTACATGACTTTCGTGCTTGATATTCCACAAAAATTCATGAAGTACTTGCTCATCAGCAAAAGATACTAGAGTGATGATTATGTGACTTGCTAGTACATTCTCGATACATTCTTCTTCATGAAAGGCCAATATCATGTCCTTGTTACATTCTTGCTAGTTCGTACTTGCTCTCATTCTAACTTACTTGATCGTCTTGTTACTTTGGTTTAATCGCGTGATTGATCGCATTCACATGATTTTTACCTTATTCTTTAGAGATAAATTGTTAATTACTTTAATAGTACCTTCATGTTGATGCGAAGATACCTACTGGGCAAGTGTGCTCATTACCTATTTCCAATCTTTTCAGGAGATGGAAGTGATTCGAATTCGGATTCGGGTTATACAAGTAGCGGGTCCGAGAGTGAATGAAAGTATTGTCAAGATGAGAGTGAAGACTTAGGAAGGTCTATATTGTTTAGATTGAGTCTATGTAATTTTCCTATTTCTTGAGTCTGATAGATTGGAATAAGTTGAATTAGTGGTTGTATTTGAATACTTGATTATTATGAAATAAAGTTGGAGTTTGAGTAAACATTATGCAATTACATTTATGTGTGTGATTGTCTTGCGCTCTGATCATTCTTGCTTGCAAGAGACTTACCATGCCGGCTGTCCGCGCTCCCCGAGTTAGTCTTCCGCTATAATAAAGGCTCGGGGCGTGACGGTTAAGTTGGTATCGGAGCCTAAGTCTCAGGACTTAGGAAGAAGAGTCATGTCATAGGAAAAGTCCAAGGTTTAAGGACCCCTACCTATGAACTAAGGAGAAAATTTCCATACCCATGTGAGAATTGGGTAGAGCCCGGGATATAATAATTAATTAGCTTTAAGATTGATTTTTTTTCATTCCAATTTCATGAGAAATAACAAGTTGTTATTTTCTCTCAGGTACCTTATCTTACGAATGGCTCATCGTGTAGATTGGGATGGCATGCAACAAACAGTTTCCAGACTTACTCAGGCATTACAAACCATAGCGCAAGGTGGCGCGGGGGCAAGGGCCGGTGACCTACATCGCAATTTTCGGAGTTTAAATCCTCTGCGATTCTATGGTTCTTCTAATCCCGATGAGGCAGAAAACTGGATAGACAAAATGAATCGTATATTTGATGTTATCCAATGCACCGATCAGGAGAAGGTGCGTCTCGCAACCTTTCAACTTAACAAAGATGCTCGCACATGGTGGAAGTTGGTTCCGGCACCTCCGGCCGATGCACCTCATACATGGGACGGTTTTCTTACCCTATTCCGTGCCAAGTACTTTTCGGATCACGTAAAGGAATGAAAGGCTATGGAGTTCACCACTCTTCGGCAAGGAATGATGACGATTGCCGAATATGAACTGCAATTCTCAAGGCTAGCACCGTATGTATCACATCTAATCAGTACCGATTTATTAAAGGTGAATCGGTTTATGGACGAGTTACGTCCCAGTTTCATCCAGCAGCTCGGGATCCAAAACATCCGTAATTATGCGGAGATGGTTCAGCGAGCATATTTATGTGAAAGGACCTTAGAGAAGGTCGAAAAATTGAAAGGGAAAGGAGAAGAATCAAGCCGACGCTCAGATCGGCGTTATAAGAAAGAAAAGTTCAGCATCACGGAGCCTTACAAGAGCCATGATAGTAAGAAGAGATCCAGGAATGGGAATGGTGGAAGTTCCCATAAGCAAAAGAAAGTCAAGGAGGAGAAGGAGCAGGTCGCCACTGCTTGCACATTTTGTGAAAAATTTGGCCATTCGGCTGAGGAGTGTTGGAAGCACCTTGGCGCTTGTTTACGTTGTGGAAGCAGGGAGCATCGCATGCCGGAATGCCCCCTTATGAAGGACCAGTCATCTAGTAATGGACGCAGGAGGCAGGCTCGCCTCAATACTGTTCTAGAAGAAGAGGAAGCACCCAGGGATGATGGGCTTATGGAAGGTACTCTTCAAATCTGTTCTCGTCCTGCATTTGTGTTGTTTGATACTGGTGCCTCTTATTCTTTTATCTCCACTACTTTTGCTAAAACATTACCAATCACATCTGTTCCTTGACCTTCAGATCTTGCTATTTCCACACCCTTAGGTTCTGGAACAAAGCTTACCGACTATTATCCTGATAGCGAAGTGATAGTAGAGGGTCACATTCTCCCCGCAAACTTAGTATGCCTTAACATGAAAGGTTATGATGCCATTTTAGGGGTAGATTGGCTTGTAGATCATGATGCTTATATCAATTGCCGAAATAAGATTATATCCTTTCGAAAGCCCGGTCTTCCGAGATTCTCTTTTCATGGCATCGAGTACAAGAAGCATCCTACTATCATATCTTCTCTTCACGCTTGCAAACTTATCTCGCAAGGATGTGAAGCCTTTCTTGCTTCTGTCATTGTTGACGAATCCAAAGAGATTATCTTAGCGGATATCCCTATTGTAAATGAGTTCCCAGACGTGTTTCCATCTGAATTACCCAGTTTACCGCCTGAGAGGGAAGTGAATTTCACTATTGAACTCATTCCAGGAGCAACACCTATTTCTATAGCCCCTTACAGGATGTCCCCCATAGAGCTTAAGGAATTGAAGAAGCAGTTGCAAGAACTTCTGGATAAAGGCTTCATCAGACCTAGCACATCCCCGTAGGGTGCGCCTCTCCTATTTGTCAAAAAGAAGGATGGTTCTCTTTGGCTATGCATCGATTACCGGCGACTGAATCAGCTTACAATTAAAAACAAGTATCCATTATCGCGTATTGATGAGCTCTTCGATCAGCTTTCAGGAGCAGAATATTTCTCTAAGATAGACCTTAGATCAGGCTATCATCAGCTTAGAATTAAAGAAGAGGACATTTATAAATCAGCTTTTCAAAGTCGTTATGGCCACTATGAATTCGTAGTGATGCCGTTTGGGTTAACTAATACCCCAACAGCATTCATGCAACTTATGAACAATGTCTTCCAACCATATCTGGACCAGTTCATCGTCGTCTTCATTGATGATATCTTGATATATTCCAAGATAAAAGAAGAGCATGAATAACATTTGAAAATAGCTTTATAAACACTTAGAGAACACAAGCTTTATGCCAAACTCAATAAGTGTGAATTCTGGCTCGAGGAAGTCTCATTCCTAGGCCACATTATTTCAAAAGAAGGTATTGCTGTGGATCCTTCTAAGGTAGAAGCTGTCAGAAATTGGAGCCGGCCAACGACTGTATCAGAAGTAAGAAGCTTTCTGAGTCTAGCTGGTTATTATAGAAGATTCATTAAGGACTTCTCAAAGATAGCAGTTCATTTAACTAGACTCACAAGAAAAGAAAATCCTTTTGTCTGGTCAAAGGAATGTGAGAAGAGTTTCCGAACTCTTAAGAATCATCTTACCACAGCTCCTATTCTATCACTACCGATGGAAGGTGGTGGATTCGAAGTGTATACGGATGTGTCTGGCATTAGCTTAGGATGCGTTCTCATGCAGAATGAAAAAGTAATCTGTTATTCTTCAAGACAATTGAAACGTCACGAGGAAAACTATCCCGTACATGATTTGGAATTGGCAGCGGTTATTTTTGCCTTAAAAATTTGGCGTCATTATCTTTATGGAGAAAAGTTCGCGGTCTACTCGGATCACAAAAGCTTGAAATATTTATTCTCTCAAAAGGAGCTTAACATGAGGCAGAGGAGGTGGTTAGAATATCTCAAGGACTTTGATTTTTCTATTCAATATCATCCTAGCAAGGCTAATGCTGTAGCAGATGCACTCAGCAGAAAACCAATGGGTATGCTATCAAGTCTTATGATAAGTGTAACTAACCTTGTTCCTCAATTTACTCAGTTGAACTTAGATATTGACATAAAGGAAGAAGATTGTTTCATAGCTAATATCCGAGCTCAACCTACATTGATAGAAGATCTGGTCAAACTGTAAAATGATGATCCTATATTACTAGAAATTAAAGCCAATATTGAACAAAGGCCGGATTTTTCTATTTCCAATGACGGAAGATTGTTATTTAAGGGCCGAATATGTGTACCAGATCATGAGACTACGAAGAAACTAATCCTAGATGAAGCGCATAATTTCAAATACACAATTCATCCAGGAGGAACAAAGATGTATCAAGATCTCAAAAGAAATTTCTGGTGGCCCAATATGAAGAGAGAGATAGCTAATTTCGTGTCCCATTATCTCACCTGCCAACAAGTAAAAGCAGAACATTTTATACTCGCAGGTAAATTACACCCCTTGAGTATTCCCGAATGGAAATGGGAGAGTATAGGGATGGACTTTATTATGGGTTTACCTAAGACAAGAGGTGGACACGATGGAATATGGGTAATCATAGACCGATTGACTAAATCCGCACACTTCATACCAATAAAGAGTCGATGGTCTACGGATATCCTGGCAGCATTATACATAAAGAAAATTGTCAAACTACATGGTATCCCAGTCACTATTATATCTGATAGAGATCCTCGATTCACATCACAGTTCTGGAAGGGTCTACAACAATCACTAGGGACTAGATTGAATTTCAGCACAGCTTTTCATCCACAAACAGATGGTCAAACGGAAAGAACAAATCAGGTAGTAGAAAATATGCTCAGGGCTTGTGCTATCGACTTTGGAGGTAGTTGGCATGATCATTTGCCTCTAGTAGAGTTTGCATATAACAATAGCTATCAGGCTAGCTTACGAATGACACCTTTTGAAGCCTTATATGGAAAAAGCTGTCGATCACCAATAGGTTGGAATGAAATAGGGGGAAAGTAATTTCTAGGCCCCGACCTTTTCAGGGATTCTACAGAGAAGATCAAGCTCATTCAAAAAAGAATGAAAATGGCACAAGATAGACAAAAGTCTTATGCTGACAATCGAAGACGTGACTTGGAGTTTAAGGTAGGAGATCATGTATATTTAAATATTTCTCCAGGTCGTGGTATTCGAAGATTGGGCATTAAAGGGAAGTTAACTCCAAGATTCATTGGCCCATTTGAAATTCTCGAACAAATTGGTGAAGTAGCTTACAAACTGGCTTTACCTCCACAATTAGCAGGAGTTCATGACGTATTTCATGTCTCTATGCTGAAGAAGTATGTATATGATCCTGACCATATTATCACTTATGACAATCCGGAGATTCAGAAGGATATGACGTTCGAACAAAAGCCAACAAAGATTCTGGAACGGGAAGTGCGTCAACTAAGAAATAAAGTTATTCCTATGGTCAAGATTCAATGGAAGAAAACATGGCCATATGAAGCAACTTGGGAAACCGAAGCAGCCATGCGGAAAAGATTTCCAGAATTATTTAACTATAAGTGCACTCTCCGAAATCCATATATTAAATTTGGGGACCAAATTCTCTTAAGTGGGGGAGGGTGTAAGACCCCAGAATTTTTATAAATTATTTTAGGAATATTTAATTATTTTATGGAATTTATAAAGGCCTAAATAAATTAATAAATAGAATATTGGATCAACAAGTCATTATAAGGCCCAATTAGGTTAAATAATTAACATAGCCTATTTAAAGATAATCCAAAAGGTTAATGGACCAAGCCCATCAAGTTTGGCCCATATTCTAGAAGGGTAATTAGCTTATTCACGTATTTTAAGGATAAATATTATTTATATAAGATAATTATGTGGATAAACGAATAAAAGAGTTTTATGAAATTGAAACTCTATACACATTGAATGTAACGGTCTATCGGGCGACCGGCACAGCTGATGTGACACCACCTTGGGGTGATAATCACGGGATCGAATGACCTTGGACCTACAATTGTAAACAAACAACTTGAGCAGCGGACTTACTCTAGCGCGCTTACTCTTGTGGCACACACTAGTGCCCGTGGCGGCTTAGCGATGACGGAGAGGGTCCGAAGTGGGACTTTGATGCTCCAAAGGTTGGCAAGCTTGGGGAGGACCCTAAATGGGCCTGGGATGCCCAATTCACGGGCGGCCGATATGCCAAGGGCGTGGGTTAAGTGGTTGCTCTCACAACTCGCCCGCGGTGGTCACTCACGTTAATAGCAATTTGGGCCGAGCTCTCACTCTTCGTCCGACGGCACTTAGGAGCAATACTAAACAAGCAAAAATGTGAACCAGTAAAGGGGCAGCCAGATGCTCACCTGATCGACGTGAATACGCCAATCCCGACCGGAGACGAGGGCGAGCGGGGAGGCGTGGGACGCACCCGCACTCCGCGTCGGTGTCACTTTAACCTGAAAATTGAAATGATACACCACTACGCCTCTCGCAGGAGGGGGGATCTCGGGGAGGGGATTTATTGAAATTACATTCAAAACTACCTCCACGCAGGGAGGGGCCTTCAGCCGGCCAAGCGGGGTGGGGAAAAATCGAGCTAAATGCAAAGAACGGAAGTCGGTGCTGAATCTGCCACCCTCTGCGCTTCTGGACATACACTTGCTTATCTGGACGCTGTGATCACTCCAGATTTTTTTTTTGAGGATGAAACCGGTGGGAAATTCTTCGTGATTTGATCAGGATGAAGCCAGAATTTTACTGATTTCCCTGATCACCGGCGCTGGTCGGGGCAGAGACACGAACAGGAGCTCTGGTCGCTGGTTCAGACTGTCACAGTACTTCAGCAGCTGGAAGACGATGGTGCCACGGGCGCTCTGAAACTCCAATTCAAGTGTAGCTGGTACCCATGGATTTGTTGTCAAGTCCTCTTCAAAACGCAAGCAACGGGGTCACCAGGTGATGTCGGGGTGGACCGGTAGAACTCGAACAAGGAGGGGGGATCGGAACAGACTGACAGGAAACAGAATCGAACATCTAGAGGAAGAAATTGTCTTGATTATTGGCACCAACTGGAGTTTTGCTTCTTGATTCTGAAAGTAGACAGGTCGAAGAAGATCTTTGCAGAAGAACTTTCGTCCAGATTCCCACTAGGATCGCCGTGGTTGAGCTTCCAATCTCGTTCTGGTTCCCGGCCAGAGAAACTTTGCGCAGTCGAGGAAGAGACGCTCTCCCGGGCAGCACTGTTCTCGGACGATGACGAAATCACCTCCGTAGCGAAGAAGACAGGCAGACGCTTCCGTGGGTACCTCTTGGGCCTTTCGATTTGCTGGGATGTGGTCGGAGTCGCCGCTGCAAGCCGGTGGTTCTCTGCAGGTCGCCAGCTGCAACCAGGTTCACCGAAGTAGCTTCCAATTGGCCTTGAGTTGAGAAGTCGATGATGACAAATGATGAAGGGGTGAGGATGAGTGGTGGGGGGGGGATTGTGGGGGAGGTGTGGAAGGTATCTAGGGGTGGTGGAGGGGATGGTGAAGGGGAAGGGCGCAGGGGTTGCAGGGTTAGTCAAGGTGGGTGAGGGTGAAGGGAGGTGGAAGCTCTTGGTAGAGAGAATGGAGGGGTGGAGAGGGGGGGCGACCTTGGTTGGATGGGAGGGAAGGGGAGGGCGACCTTGGGTGATTAGGGGGTGGGGGAGATGAAAGGGCACAGCCCAAAGGGAGGGAATTTCAAAATTGGGGTCTTGGGAGAAGCTCCTTTCAACCTTGGGAGAGGGAGGGGTGCTTGGGGAAGGGAATTGGGTAGGTGGTAGTTGGAGGGTGGAGTAGTGATTGGGGGAGCTACCTTGGGGGCTGGGGTGGAGTTATTGGGGTGGTGGGTGGTTGGGAGGGTTATTGAATGAGGGAAGGGGGGAAGAGAGAGAGGGGGGCGCACTCCTCCTTGTAGAGAGAGAGAAGAGAGAGAAGTGAGAATGAGAGAGAAGGGGAATCCACCCCAATAGAGAGAGAGAGAGAAGTGGAGAATCCTCTCCAATAACACACTAGTTTACTCAATTTTTTTGATTGATCATAAAGGGTTGTTACAAATGAGAGAGGGGAGGGACTATTTATAGACTCCATACTTTTTCTAAGACCAAAATAGCCCTGACAAACCCTCAATTAACTAGCATGTCCCAAGGGGGGGCACCCCTGGGCCTAGCCTAAAGAATTGGGCCCATTAACCTACCTAATCAACATAATGACTGAGGACTTAGGTAATTGACCCTTAAACCTAGGTACCTGACTCAAATAAAGAGAAAATTACATAATTATGACTCAAAGAAAATATAAAAATTACATGACTAGACTCAAAAGCACATGATGAACATATTGGCGCATGCCGACGATCCAACTGAGCCTTGAAAAAAGTGGAGGGGCAAGGGATGCCCCCATCATACCCCCGGGGTGGGGAGAACTCGACCCCGTCGAGTATGGGTCCACCGTGGAAGAAGTACAATGCAGCTCTGGGCGAGCCACGATCTCCAAACTCAACCCTCATCCATAGCCAGGGAATGGCGCTTCAGCTTTTCAAAGTGGCTCGGACATACCCTCATGCTGGCGATAAGATCTTGCTTGCCTAGTATTGCCGCCGTGTGCTCACGTCGTGCTCTCAGGCTAATTTGTGATGGCACTCCGAGGGTGTCTCTCGCAAGGATAAGTGTAAGCTCAAGGCACTCACTAGGATCCACCGCGGTGCCCTTAGAGGGTGCCGGATCCGCCACATAGGAAGTGGGGTGAATCCCAAAACCCATAGGTAAGTCCAACCCGTAAGCCGGGTTGTCAAAGCCACTCGAAACTTGGCAAGGTCCAAGTCCTCGTGCCCTCAAATTGGAGGTGACCCTATGGTAGAGCCACTCCAAAGTCATCATCGCCAAGTTGCCAACTTGGAATTCCAAGTGGCGCTCACGAGTTTTTGCCCGCTTCTTGTGAATCTCACCGCTTGTTGCTTGATACTTGCTTATATGCCATGCATAATGATGCGGTGTGAGTGGGCAATGCATGGTATGCAAAGGTGGTCCAGGACAACCACATATAGACCTATCGTGCATTGATGTTATGAAGACATTGAATGATTTGGGAGGATCGGGGCATCCATAGGTGTCCCTCTTATGAGTGAGTGTGATGAATGTTGGAGGACCCGGACACCCATGTAGGCTCCTAGCATACATAAGACCAATGGTGAATTGGGGAGGACCGTTACACCCAAATAGGGACCACTCATGCTTCCTGCTTGACATGTGGGTGATGTGAATGAATGGACCCGACTTTCTAATCATGCCAAGTGGTGTGTTGTGCCAAGACTTATGCACTCCTATCCTAGAGATGACTTCCATGTGCATAGGTGTGGGGTGGCCCTTGAGCTTCCACTCGTATGGATCAAAGGGATCTAAGAAGGGAGACATCATGGAGTGGGACAATTCATCAATCCCAAGGTGTATGTTGCCTAAGGTCAATGCTCCCATGGTGTAACCCGATTCTAGGAAGGGAGGGATTTGGTTCAACATGGGCGGTAAGGGTAGGGTAAGGTAGGTGGTGAATAAGGTGAGTGGGTTACATGGAGATCTAGATTCCCATAGGAAACGGTCGAAGGGATCATGGTAAGGGTCACCTAGATAGGGGTACTCCATGTCCTCAAGGTCCTCATATGGTGGTGAGTCGCCCTCTTCTAGTGAAATGGTTAGGCCGGTGTATGGGGTGGGTTGGTCGGTCAAGGTTCTAGGAATCACAATGGTAGGGGAGTGGACCGAGATGGGCTCTTCCACTATGGGGAGAAGGAAAAGGAGGTCGCTAGTGTAGCAACCAATAGTGCAAATCGAGGTGATAGACCCAACGCATGGATGGATGAGGTCAAGGCTCTTGGGTCGGTCCGCCCCTAGGGTCAACAAATAAGTCAAGTCTAATTGCCATTCTAGACCTTTGAGGAGATCATCCCAACCCTCTACCTCGTAGTAGGATTGGATCACGGTGTGAAAGGAGGGGAGGGCCACAATTTGGGATTGATGTCTCATGGGTGAGAGGTGTGGGGGTGAACTAAGGATGGTGGGGTCTTGCTTGAGCCATTGGAGTATGGACTCATTCACGGTGAGGGTGCGTAGCTCTTGAGGATCTGGACTAGGAGAGGTGGGTGGAAGTGAAGGTTCTTGGATTTCCTTTATGGTGGGTTGTGGATCCGGACTAGCATCCCTTTCCATGTGGGTGGGTGTGTGGGTTTCAACTTCTAATGATAATGGGTTGGGTAGGTCTAATGCGGGGGAATTGGTGATAGCCGGTGCATGGTGCACCCGAGGTGGTGAACAAGTATGGGCTTGGGTTGGGATTGGTAAGAGAAGTAGTGGAGGTCTAGTTTGGGGTGGGGTTGGGGTAGGAAGAGGAAGATGGGTGGGTTGAGGGGTTTTGGGAAGATTGTCCTTGGGAGGAGTGTCCTTGTTGGGGGACGATGGTGGGGTAATGGTGGTCGGGGTGGGAGATGTTTCAACCACTAGGGACATAGGAAGATGTTTCCTTGTGGGGCATTGTCCGGCGATGTGCCCCAATTGGTGGCACCTATAACATTCCGACTCACACTTATCCGGGGTTATTTCACTCACTTCTATCTCCGTTGGGCTCTTTCCCTTTTGAGAAGGGGTGAGGTGAGGGGTGGCGGAGGGGACCAATGGGGCTTGAGTGGTGTGGGTTGTGAGATGGGATTTTGGTTGGGTTATGGGGAATTGAGGAATTGGAGCCTTGGGTTGGCCGGGTGTGGATGAGGGAGTTGAATGGCTCCTTGGGCTTTGGTGATCCGGGTAGGAAGGGGACACATATTTTGCCCTAAGTTGCTCCTTCATGTCCTTCCAAGTGGTGATGGGAGTTTCCCTTCTAAGTATCCTTAACCCGACAATTTGCAACCAATGAGTTTCTGCCCGTTTGGTAAGTTGCATTTTGGCAACCCATGTCTTTTCATCCTCGGACATGGGATACCAAGTGAAGTATTGGTCCATTGTAGCTTCCCAATCTAAATATTCTCTAGGAGAGGTTCCATCAAAGGTGGGAAGTGGGAGAGAGACCATTCTATCGTCCACCCTTGGGGAGGGCCCATTGTCACCTAATTGGGTAAGTTGACCTTTTATTCTATCTAGGCGATTAAAGGCATTAGTCATGGCTCCCATGAGGTATTCGACATGGCCGTGGAGGTCATGTGTGTTGGTGGTGGGTTTCTCTTGGGGTTTTGGACTCATGGAGAGGGCCGATGGGCAAGGTCAGTATGAGGCGGTCATACTAGTGGATAAGAGCGATGCACTAGGAGACTCTAAGTGCATATGTGTACCCTAGGACCAACTTGATAGAGACAAGTTGTGAACTTGCTCTGATGCCACTTGATGTGACACCACCTTGGGGTGATAATCACGGGACCGAATGACCTTGGACCTACAATTGTAAACAAACAACTTGAGCAGCGGACTTACTCTAGCGCACTTACTCTCGTGGCGCACACTAGTGCCCGTGGCGGCTTAGCGATGACGGAGAGGGTCTGAAGTGGGACTTTGATGCTCCAAAGGTTGGCAAGCTTGTGTTGCATCCCTATGGTTTTGATGATGTCTCACACTATAAATCAATCTTCTATCTCTAGATTAATGCTGTTTCATCATGTGAGTGAGTACAGTTCATTTGGTTGTCAGATAAGCATGCTATCTTGATTCTATCTACACTGTTTGGTTAATATGGACAGTAGTGGGTCGACTCATCAGCAAGGGTGGGTCGACGCATCAGAGCATTGATAGCTTGGGCACAAAGTCTATACACCAACTTGATCCATTTAGTCTGTACATTGGCATATCCTCTTCTAGTCTGTACATCGGGCACTTTCTAACTGAAGTCCATACACTGGTCTCAATACTCAAAGTTAGTTCAGCTCAACCCTATACATCCTTCCAAGCTTCAACTCTATACATTGGAATGTCAAGCTTAATGTCTATACACTGGTTACTGCACTCTCATGAAGTCTACACATCCGATAGTGTAAGTCTATACAGCGCCCAGTGTCATGCTTGCATAGTCTGTACAACGCCTGCTTCAATCACTCAAGTCTACACATTGCTTGTCAACAGGCTCGCACACACTAAAGTACATACATTGCTTTAGAGATAGCTTCAGCAAAGTCTATACATAGACTGGCAGTCTTCATGCTAAGTAGATACATTCCTTGAGTCCAAGTGTGTACAGCGTCCGTTGTCTAGAATCCTTGAAGTATGTACATCGGACTGCTTCTTTTGAAGTCTATACATTGGCTCGTTCACTTCTGCAAAGCATGTACATCAGACTGTAGCAAAGTCTATACATTCGGTTCCTTGGGCAAAGTCTACACATCGCTTAGTCTGCACATTGCCTTCAGCCCAAGCATTCAAAACCAAGTCTATACAACGCCAAGTCTGTACACTCCTCATCTGTTCCTACGCTTGGCCAAGTCCATACACTCAACATTTCCCTACGCTTTCCTGGCCAAGTCTGTACATCACTAAGTGTGTACATTGCATGCTGCTCAAACGTTCAAAGTCTTCAAAGTCTGTACAGTGTCCGTCTCAGCCAGCATCTCATGCTGTGTCTTAGGCAAGTCTGTACATCGGCCTCAATCGTTCAAGTCTATACATTGAACTACTTTTCAAAGTCTGTACAGAGTCCGTCTTAGCCAGCGTCTCATGCTGCGTCATAGGCAAGTCTGTACATCGGCTTCATTCGCTCAAGTCCACACATCCACAGTGGTTCATCAAGTCTATACATTCACTTGAGCTTCACCAAGTCTGTACAACGTTGAAGCCTTCACAAGTCCATACACTGCTTGAGCTTCATCTAGTCTGTACATCGCTTCAAGCGATTCAAGTCTATACAGACTGCCTTTACATTCAGAGTCTGTACATCGGTTCAACAGCCGATCGTTTCATTCAGAACGTTGCAAGTCTGTACAGTCGAGTGTCTAATGCATCGTCTCACCCTGGCATAGTCTATACACTGGCTAAAGCTGTCGAAGTCTATACATCACCGTTGGGCTTCAAGTCAATACATTGCTAACCGTCTTATGAAGAGTCTTACACTATCAAGTCTGTACATTGCGTACAGTACATCGCATCCTCAAAGTCTGAACACTGGCCTCCTGCTTCAAGTCTACACATTGGGTGGTCCGACCACAACCCTATACATTCTGTTGTTATAACTTGAATCTTCAATGCTCACAGCACAATCGTTTCAAACCTGTACACTGGTGAGGCTTCGTGAAGTCTACACAGTGACTGGGCTATGTAACGTCTACACATTAGTAAGGCTTGTTTGCTTTGTTCTTCATAAGTCTATACACTGCATCTCGTTTGCATTGTTCATAAGTCTATACACTGCCATTCATGCGCATTGTTCATATGTCTATACACTGCTTTCACATGCGCCTTATTCATTAAGTCTGTACACTCTCTCACGTTGTACACACTTAATCAGTTGATGTTTCTGAAGTATATACATTCGTGTTTAAAGCCTGAACTAACTAAGTATATACATTCCATCTGTCTATCTGCAGGTGATTCAGGCTGATGATTGGGCACGTGAACCGGGGTTGGCACCTGGCACGTGATCCAAGATAACAGGCGCATGACACGTGGATGGCAATCTAGTCAGGATGCTGCCATGTGGTCGAAATTCAAATGATCTAGCAAAAGTGCATGGGCGGGAACCTGGCAGCCACACGCCAATATCTGCTATAAATATAGAGCTTCATCCTTCAGTAGAAGCTTGATCGTGAAAAGAAAAAGCAGAAGCCATTGGTGAGAGTTTGCACGATCCAGAAAAGAAAAAGAGCAGAGAGTTCCAGATCTGAGAGGAGTTTGTTTGAGAGTTAGAGCAATGTGTGTGGATTGATGAATTGCTTCATTTGAAGCTACATTTGTATTGGGTTTCAGAACCGATTTCTTCTTCATTGGTTTTCATTTCTACTTTGTTTTTGTTTCATTTTGTTCATCCTTCTGATTTGAATTGGTTTCCCTCCGGTGTGTGGAGGAAGGGAGTATTACTCCAGTTTCCCTCTGAGTTGCAGAGGAAGAGAGATCGGTGATCTCTGGTGGTGTTAGTGACTGGTTGTCATTAACAGTTTCCCTCCGGTGTGTGGAGGAAGGGAGAGGATTCTCCGGTTGTGTTCTAGCTGGGAGCTAGAACAGGTTTCAAGTTCTGTGGGTAGCAGAACTTGGTTGAGGGATTTGTTTCCCTTGGTGTTCAAGCTGTGTGGCAGCATGTTGTTCGCAGATTGAGTCTGCATTGATCTAGCATTGTTTAGTGGAATCCTCACTCTAGTTGGAGTGAGGGGTGGATGTAGATTGCGGACTGCAATCGAACCACCTAAAAAACCGAGTGCCTCCTCTGTGGTTTGCTATTGTTATCTGCGCTCTTCATCTGCTTGCCTCTTTGCTTCCATGTGATCAGTTCTTCATTCTCATTTACATTTCTCTATGTACGGGTTAAGGAGGTGCGTTAGCAGTAGAATTTATTTTCCGCCTAAGTTTCTACAAATTGGGAGTGATCTATTCATCCCCCCCTTCTATATCACTCTTGCTGCGCTAACAGCTTGGGGAGGACCCTAAATGGGCCTGGGATGCCCAATTTACGGGCGGCCGATATGCCAAGGGCGTGGGTTAAGTGGTTGCTCTCACAACTCGCCCGCGGTGGTCACTCACGTTAATAGCAATTTGGGCCGAGCTCTCACTCTCCGTCCGACGGCACTTAGGAGCAATACTAAACAAGCAAAAATGTGAACCAGTAAAGGGGCAGCCAGATGCTCACCTGATCGGCGTGAATACGCCAATCCCGACCGGAGACGAGGGCGAGCGGGGAGGCGTGGGACGCACCCGCACGCCGCGTCGGTGTCGCTTTAACCTGAAAATTGAAATGATACACCACTACGCCTCTCGCAGGAGGGGGGATCTCGGGGAGGGGATTTATTGAAATTACATCCAAAACTACCTCCACGCAGGGAGGGGCCTTCAGCCGGCCAAGCGGGGTGGGGAAAAATCAAGCTAAACGCAAAGAACAGAAGTCGGTGCTGAATCTGCCACCCTCTGCACTTCTGGACATACACTTGCTTATCTGGACGCTGTGATCACTCCGGATTTTTGTTGAGAATGAAACCGGTGGGAAATTCTTCGTGATTTGATCAAGATGAAGCCAGAATTTTACTGATTTCCCTGATCGCCGGCGCTGGTCGGGGCAGAGACACGAACAGGAGCTCAGATCGCTGGTCCAGACTGTCACAGTACTTCAGCAGCTGGAAGACGATGGTGCCACGGGCGCTCTGAAGCTCCAATTCAAGCGTAGCTGGTACCCATGGATTTGTTGTTGAGTCCTCTTCGAAACGCAAGCAACGGGGTCGCCAGGTGATGTCGGGGTGGACCGGTAGAACTCGAACAAGGAGGGGGGATCGGAACAGACTGACAGGAAACAGAATCGAACACCTGGAGAAAGAAATTGATAACTCTTGATTATGGGCACCAACGGGAGTTCCGCTTCTTGATTCTGAAAGTAGATAGGTCGAATAAGATTTTTGCAGAAGAACTTTCGTCCAGATTCCCACTAGGATCGCCGTGGTTGAGCTTCCAATCTCGTTCTGGTTCCCGGCCAGAGAAACTTTGCGCAGTCGAGGAAGAGACGCTGTCCCCGGCAGCACGGTTCTCGGACGATGACGAAATCACCTCCGTAGCGAAGAAGACAGGCAGACGCTTCTGTGGGTACCTCTTGGGCATTCTGATTTTCTGGGATGTGGTCGGAGTCACCGCTGCAAGCCGGTTATTCTCTGCAGGTCGCCAGCTGCAACCAGGTTCACCGAAGTAGCTTCCAATTGGCCTTGAGTTGAGAAGTCGATGATGACAAATGATGAAGGGGTGAGGATGAGTGGTGGGGGGGGATTGTGAGGGAGGTGTGGAAGGTATCTAGGGGTGGTGGAGGGGATGGTGAAGGGGAAGGGCGCAGGGGTTGCAGGGTTAGTCAAGGTGGGTGAGGGTGAAGGGAGGTGGAAGCTCTTGGTAGAGAGAATGGAGGGGTGGAGAGGGGGGGCGACCTTGGTTGGATGGGAGGGAAGGGGAGGGCGACCTAGGGTGATTAGGGGGTGGGGGAGATGAAAGGGCACAGCCCAAAGGGAGGGAATTTCAAATTTGGGGTCTTGGGAGAAGCTCCTTTCAACCTTGGGAGAGGGAGGGGTGCTTGGGGAAGGGAATTGGGTAGGTGGTAGTTGGAGGGTGGAGTAGTGATTGGGGGAGCTACCTTGGGGGCTGGGGTGGAGTTATTGGGGTGGTGGGTGGTTGGGAGGGTTATTGAATGAGGGAAGGGGGGAAGAGAGAGAGGGGGGTGCCCTCCTCCTTGAAGAGAGAGAGAAGAGAGAGAAGTGAGAATGAGAGAGAAGGGGAATCCACCCCAATAGTGAGAGAGAGAGAAGTGGAGAATCCTCTCCAATAACACACCAGTTTACTCAATTTTTTTGATTGATCATAAAGGGTTGTTACAAATGAGAGAGGGGAGGGACTATTTATAGACTCCATACTTTTCCTAAGACCAAAATAGCCCTAACAAACCCTCAATTGACTAGCATGTCCCAAGGGGGGGCACCCCTGGGCCTAGCCTAAAGAATTGGGCCCATTAACCTACCTAATCAACATAATGACTGAGGACTTAGGTAACTGACCCTTAAACCTAGGTACCTGACTCAAATAAAGAGAAAATTACATAATTATGACTCAAAGAAAATACAAAAATTACATGACTAGACTCAAAAGCACATGATGAACATATTGGCGCATGCCGACGATCCAACTGAGCCTTGAAAAAAGTGGAGGGGCAAGGGATGCCCCCATCAACAGCCCTGTAACGCACCAGGCTGGATGCGTTACACTCTATTAGTTCCGTGAAAGGAAGAATGAACAAAAAGATTAGAACTTTGGGATCTTATCTACAAGAGATCGACTTGGGAGAGCTTATAACATTACTAATAACTCTTGGGGATTAGGTTCTGGCAAATTAAGGACTCTAGAATCGATCTAATCTTCAAAACCGTATAAATAGGACCTAGTTCTGAACTGAGCGACCCTTACTTTTGGCTCGTGAAGAATCAAGGTAAGGAGTCATAAGTTTGGGTAAGTTCCTTACGACTTTTTATTTATAATACATTAGACTAATAGCTCTCCAAATTTCGTGCTAGGAGATCAAACAACTAAGGAGATAGAAGTTTCCAAAGTTGCTGATTCAACCTTAGCAACTCAGGAATCTGAACGCAAGTTCTCTGAAGATCCAGAGATTAGGACGTCTAAACGAGGTAATTAGAGTTCAATCCTTTATAACTTTTTGTTCCCAATAGTTTCATCTTCTTACCCTTAAAATTTCCAATTCTTAGGTCAAGAGGCTGAGGAAATAGAGCAGATTAAAGTTGCTGATTTATCACAAGAAGTACAAGGGACTAAGGGTAGCACCTAGCATCAAATTCGAAGTTTAAAGGTTTTAGAAGAGGTAGGTTATCTCATGATTGGAAAAAATAACTTGTTAGGAATAAAAGCCCTCTGGTTGTGCTTGATTTCATGCATTTTAGACTAAGAATTTCATGATCTAATAGTTCTATACATTCATGCATCTCTTAGCCCTAAATGGAAATTAAATGATATTATCCTGTCTATTCACTAAACCAATGCATATAGTTGGCCTATACTTCATTTTCATGACTAGGACAGTGGTAGTATTTTGATTTCCAGGCATATTATGTTTTCATAAACCTTTACTTAGTTTACTGCCAGCAGATTTTCTGACGCACCAACGTAAGACCGTCACATGAATGTAACGGCCTTAGGATAGACCGTCACACCCTGTTGTGTTTTATTGTTCTATTGTCTCTGACGCACCCTAGCAGGAGCGTTACACCACTGTAACGGCCCCTCGATAAACCGTCACAAGCACTGTAACGCGCCTATCCTAGACCGTCAGACCCCTGTGTTCTGCCAGCCCAAGGCAGAATAATAACTAGTTAAGTTTACTTATAAATAAGCTTAGATAGCTAGGGTGGACCTGTTATCATGACTTCAAGTTTAGTGACTGATTCATAATCAAATTGTATGATTAATGTGTCTTAGGTTATTTTAAGTTATGTTAATTTCATGTGCCAAAATTTTATAGTTTTGTATTTAAATCATGATTTTCCAAATGTTGTATTGACAGAGTTTTCTCATGGTTTCACATCGTTACACGTTCTCTTTATCAATAGAGTCATTTCTTTAAGTATATGGCGCATATTCCGGTATGTTGTCCATTAGGTCACATTGCACTATAAGAACATTATTCTTGGACATGAGGACCTCTCTATTGGATATTCCTTCCAATGGACTAGGAAATCTCGTTTCAAGGCCTCCGTAATTCTCCGCGAGCCTGGGATTCCCACTAGGATGCCGAGTTGGTTGTACCATTAAAGCCCATTGATTAGATTACACTATCGATGTTTTTGGTTATCAGTAATGTAACGGCTCTATGTTGGACCGTCAGGCACAAGTAACGGCCCAATATACGACCGTCACATTCAACTGAGTCTGATTTCTTGGTTCTGGATTCAGACTAATGTAACAGCCCAATACTAGAGCGTCACATCATGTAACGGCCCAGTACACGACCATCACACTGTTTGAGTATTTTAACCCAAGGTGGACCAAGGGTTGGTATTCCAAGGTTTCTAGATGGACTATTGATGATCTAGAACTTATCATATTGATCAAGAAACCTAAAATAATGAATGGAAAATAAAGAATGTACCGTTATGCTGCCGATTTATTTCCATAAGTATAACCTTGCTCAAGTCATTCTTGATTTCTCATGATTTTTATTAAAGTATTCATTCATTGAATTATTGTTATCATGAGCTTATTGAACTTATTACATTCTTGGCCATACTTTATTGTTACATGCGTGGAAAAAGCTTGATTTATACTTGAAGATGCGATCGAGCACTGATTGTGTTCAAGGGCTCTATGCTAGTCCCCTCGGCTGATTGTCGGAAACATACTATTATAAACCATGGGGTATGATGTTACTGACGTCGTATTGCGCTGGGAGTACTTTCTCTATAAATAAGTGAAAATCCACAATACGGCATGACATGACATTCTTGTACATGACTTTCTTGCTTGATATTCCACAAAAATTTATGAAGTACTTGCTCATCAGCAAAAGATAATAGAGTGATGATTATGTGGCTTGCTAGTACATTCTTGATACATTCTTGTTCATGAAAGGCCAATATCATGTTCTTGTTACATTCTTGCTAGTTCGTACTTACTCTCATTCTAACTTACTTGATCGTCTTGTTACTTTGGTTTAATCGCGTGATTGATCGCATTCGCATGATTTTTACCTTATTCTTTAGAGCTAAATTATTAATTACTTTAATAGTGCCTTCATGTTGATGCGAAGATACCTATTTGGCAAGTGTGTTCATTACCTATTTCCAATCTTTTCAGGAGATGGAAGTGATTCGAATTCGGATTCAGGTTATACAAGTAGCGGGTCCGAGAGCGAATGAAAGTATTGTCAAGATGAGAGTGAAGACTTAGGAAGGTCTATATTGTTTAGATTGAGTCTATGTAATTTTCCTATTTCTTGAGTCTGATAGATTGGAATAAGTTGAATTAGTGGTTGTATTTGAATACTTGATTATTATGAATCAAAATTAGAGTTTGAGTAAATATTGTGCAATTGCATTTATGTGTGTGATTATCTTGCGCTCTGATCATTCTTGCTTGCAAGAGACTTACCATGCCGGCTGTCCGCGCTCCCCGAGTTAGTCTTCCGCTGTAATAAAGGCTCGGGGCGTGACAGTACCGAAAAGCCGTCGACGTCTAGCCGTTACTTCAGCAAGACGTCTTCATGTTTGGATTCTTTCAGGATGTCTGGTTGTGAGCGGTGCCGTCCGCGTGCTGCACAATTTCCTTAGTGAGGCGGGGCGTCACCCTCCCCCGCCGAAAAGAAAATTCTAAAAAAAAGGTGAAAGGAACCCAAAAAAGGAAATCACTCAAGTAATTCGAAAATGTGAAAGCCACTTCGGGGCGTCATATTGTAATATGAGATTTACCCAAGATAACGTCAGAAATGGCGTGTCTACAGCTGTCCTGCCTTGGCGTCTGCTTTGTAAGGGAGTGACACGCAGTGGAATGGGGGAAGTGTAATGGAATGGAGTGAGAATTGATTGAAAAGCTGATGCCAAGGTGCGATGAGATACGCTTTCAACATTATGGTTTGGAATCTTTCCAGAGTTTCAATGAGGCGACCTTGAAGAAGGGCTTCCAAATTCAACAATTGTTTGGACGAAAATCAAACAAGGAAGGGTAAGATGTGCGTTCAGGCACAAACAGAAAAAGGGACCAACTTCTCTGTGTGGAAGTACCTGGGTCATAAACCTGTAGGTTTCACCTTTGGGGAGCGGTTACCAGTCAATGTGGAAGTGATGCGGCCAAGGTGGGTCAAATGGAGTAAAAGTAAAGGAATATTTGAGGATCAATCTAAACAAGGGTCTTTTTTAGAAGAACTGCCCATGGCTGTCTCAAGGAAACTCAGTACTCTATTCGGAATGGAATATCTCATATTATAAGAACTTTAAGCACAACGGTTTTCACAATCGAATTACTTGGAATGATATTCTGCAATGGAATCAAAGTCCTACATGAATGTATGCTGGGTTTAAAGGAAAACTTAAAACGAACTAAAATAGAAGATAGCCAAGGATAATATTGTCATGTTGTTAAGAATGGGTCAGGATACCAATTCGGTGAGCTGATGCTGAGCCGGGGCCCGTTTATCCACGCACCGACATATCGAACAGAACCGTTGTTCCCTACACTTTTACAACTTAACGGCCTATCCCCACGACCCAAATTCTTCTGGAATCATCACTGTTTTTGTTGAAGGGGAACTCCAATTCCAAATTCATTCAGATCGTAAGATCCTTGACATGTTCTAGTAGCGTAACTATTATATAATACAATGCATGACATGATAGGACCGGTCACCGAATGATGTCGGGACAAGATGGGATAGTGGTGCCCATTAGTTAAACCTGCACTCATCAACATTATTAAAAGTAGCATAATTGTACCACAGCACAAGGGAGATCAAGACAAAACACCTTTTGCTAAAGTCAATAATGATGACTCATCATTGATGTGATGTGTTTGGCTTTTTAGACCCCTCCCTTCCTATAAATACTCCTCCTTGCTTAGTTCAGCCAAATGCATCAAGGAGTGAATTGAGAGAGGAATCTTGGGTTTTTCGAGATGGAAGGTGAGTATTCCCGCCCTATGAAGAGGAGCAAGCCTAGCAGCGAATTCAAACGCCACTCTGACCTCGAAGGACATCTGAGTGAGAAGGTCCAGTCGCGTATGGTGAGTTGATTTATTTCAAATTCCCTATACGACCTCTCTTTCACCTCTTCCCCTTTGTTTTTCTTCTTTCCCAGCCGTACCCCCTCTTCCCAGGCCCGAGGAAAATTTCCAAACTGCCGTGGCTTTCAAAGCTTACTTCCAATGTCTCCATCGGCATGAGGGCCATAATCATGAGGTGGCACCTTCAAGGGCTCCTGGTTCACGCCAGGCATTACGAGAAGATTCACATGGACTAGGTGGCTATGGGTGCGCTAGTAGAGATCTGGCATCCTCAGACTCACACTTTTATCTTCTCCACTTTCGAGGCGACCATCCTTCTTGAGGAGGTGGAACTTTTGCTTGGTTTAAAAAGATTCAGAAAGGATGGCAGGATAAAGATCATGCCTGTAGCATCCTGAAATGTTTAAAGGATATATATTAATATTGGTCATGAAATAAATATAGAAAATAAAATTTTTATAATAGAAATAGCCTAAATTGATAGTGGGCCTAAATATTAATTAGAAGGCTATGAATAAATCCTTCAAAAAGGATTAAAGCCCAACCATTAAGCTAAAACCCTAACGAGTCACAAATAGATAATTGAGTTAAAGGTCATAGGATCGAACTCGACTCTGATACCCGAGACAACAATGGAAATGAGTAAGGTCTATATATATATAGTTCTACCATTTAATTTAGATAAAACCATCTATAGTTCTAATGGATATAATAAATGGGCCTTAATGATATATTGTAGTCTCTAAATTAAAACCCCAAAGAAAATGTGTATGAAAATATAAATATGAGGATCCTACGTTAAAGGGGCCATGCGTTAATTAATAGGTTTTAGTAGAAACCAAGGTCAATAAATGGGCTAAACAAACACACAACGTATATATGCACATATAAACATTAATGGGCTTCCCGTAGGAGACCAAAGCTTAAAGACTAATGGGCCTAATAAGAATGCAGAGATGTGAGGTTAAATTTATTGGACTCATAGGACTTCCATGTTCTTCACAAGGCTTTCTCACGTTGGAATTTATGTAGGATATATCTATAAATATGATACCTATTTTAGTGGGCCTTGGGAACCTTGTTACGTTGGATGGCAAGGTGGGAGATTAGGGTTCTTGCAAACCCTCGGGGAAGGCGGCTGAAGTTAAGGGAAGATTGGGTTTATTTGGGAACCTCTAAATCAACTAGGATTCCTTGAACATACTAAGATTCGTAAAGGCCAAAACTATTATAAATAAGAGGCCCTTGCCACAGCAGAAGGATGGTGCTGCTGCTGCTGCTGTCGTTGGCTTGCTATTGATGCGTTGGAGGCGTGCTGTGGAAAAAGGTTTTCCTGCCATGGGTGTGCTGCTGCTGTAAGTTACAGAGAACTTGTAAAGCATTGCGTCCCTCTTCTTCATTCGCCCAGGTAGGTGATCTCTCCTCCAAGCCAAACATTGTTAATGATTAAACATTATATGATCATTCCGGTTAACTTTAGGTAGGTGTTCTCTCTACCAAGTCAAATTAATAATAAGATATTGCATGATCATGTTCTTTTAGTGTACGTAAGTTTTCTCAAGGTTTTCTGCTGCACAAAAGATACGTTAACGTAAAATGATAATTATGTAACCATATGCTTAAAATCTTGGACATGTAAACTTTTATAATACACATATTTTTTCATAAGTTTTTATGTCTTTCATAGTAATATTAACTAGTTAATAATTGAGATAAATAAATAAATAATTTTTTATGCTATAAGGTGAATCACACGATTCACTGTAGCAGTATAGTTATAGAGTATTTACTTTGTCGACCTGTTTATGGGCACCGGAGTCTCCTTTGCACATGAAAATTTATGGGTGTACTATTGGGGTGGAGACCGAGGTAGTGAAAGTGATTACATCATTTTTCGTGCCCTCTATTGCAAGATCCCCGTCTCTCATCGAAAAATTATTTTGAACATATGGCTAGGTAGAGTTTTTCGAGCCGGTCATTTCGGAATATTATAAGCTAGATTCCGACATCGTTAAGTATAGAAACGGGAGGTTTAAAAATATAAATTTTTGAAATAACGACCCAAAACAAGTCGTTAAAAAAACAAATTGACGCCTATAGTTCCCGGCGTCAGATTATATATATATATATATGTAATATATATATATATATAAGTATATATTTATATATATATCTTGTACGTGTATCTTTGAAAATTCATATTAATTAGAATATGTAACAGAAAAATATGAAAAAAATATATTTGGAATCCTTGTATTTTCTCCTAATTATCATATATTCTATTTCCTTAAATTATTTCAAATAAATCAATGTGCCTTTTAATGTATGTTTTTGAATTTATTCAATTAAATAGATATAAATATGAATTCTTGTTAAATAAATTGAGTTAAAAATCATAAAAATTAACATTCCCCAAGAGGATGCTAGTTAATTAATGACGCCACCCATGGGTGACAAATACTATAAGTTTATTAAATTATAGTTAATTGTAGAATTGGTTTGACGTGAATTCTATAATTAACGCATTTATATTCTAATTATTTTATTCCGATTTTAACCTATACCTCAGGTCTTTTGACACTCTCATCTCACGTCAGTAGATGGAGTTCCTTTTTCATGATTGGTTCACGTTATGCACCTCAACTCTCGGTGACATACGAGTCCTCCGTTGGACATTCCGTTCCTTCGGACTGACAAGTTAGTCATTGAGACCTCCGTAAGTCTCCGCTAGCCTTGGATTCCCTCAAGGCAGCCGAGCTGGTTGTACCTTAAAAACCCTGGTTTTGATCCATGTTACTTTGATTTTCCGTTAGTCTTGACACTATACTCCTTTGGAATCTTCTTGTCATCAATTCGAGAACATAACCCTTTGACTCTGTATTTGGCCATATCTGATTCTGAAATATTAAAGGGCTCTGGGTCCACGACTTTTCAGTGCCAGGAAGGACGGAAGTCCAATTCTATAAACCATGGTAAAATTCTGGGTGTGGCATTGCACCAACGTCTGTATATCTGTTCTGATCTGTTATCTGTTAAATCTGTTATTTTGGAAATTCTGATATTCTGTTATTCTGATATTCTGTTATTTGTTATTCTGTTATTCTGTTAAATTCAGTTATTCCGCTAGACTGATTAATCTGCTTATTATTATTATTGAACTCTGTTATATTCTGGCCAATTCTGAAGTTATGTTCATCCGCACATCTGTCCTTGTTATATTCTGATAACTTGGCCTTGACTCTGTATTGGAATTCGTCCCTATATCTCTTGATCTCGTATCTGCCTTTGACTTTAGTATTCTTCTTTCCTGATAGTTGATCATCACGATTTTCTAGTTACATGCATTGCATCATGATGAACATGTTAATTGGTTAATCACTTATATTCTGCTTGATGAGAGATGTAATTCCTACTGAGCGTTTCGCTGACCTGCCTATCTTCAACATTTTTCAGGTAACGACATTGAAGTTATTCCATCAGATGGGGAAGGGCAAGAGTGATGAGTGTAATGGAGAAACATGTTCTTGTCTTTTTATCTTTCCTTGAGTCTCGATAATTGGAGTCACCAAGTCACTATCTTTTGTTTTCTTGAGTCTTGTCCTGTCATGTGAGTCTTTTCTTTATTAGTTAAGTCAAGTTATGTAATTTGAATATTGGTTATTAATAAAGGTTGTTTGGCCCACATTTGTCCAGTTTAAATTTTATGTCCTATGTATGCTCTGATTATTCACGACTGTATCACTGCCGCATTCCGAACGACACGTTCCGCTGCTATCGGTTCGGGGCGTGACAGTTAATGGTATCAGAGCCATACCCCAGTCGGAAGTGTGGGAACTAAGTGCCATGCAGGGCAAAGTGCTACGCTATGGGAGCCACCTCTTAACCCGCAATGGGACAAAGTGCTACATAGTGGGAGCCACCTCTTGAGCCTGTAGGGGCCACCTTTAGAGTCCTACCTACCTGGGGATTTGATTGCGTGCTATATGTGTCCAGCGACGAGGACGTCGCCTATATAAGAGGGGTAGATTGTAACACCCTCAAATATAGCTAAGTTGTACTCTATATCACCGAGGCGCCTTTTGAAGTATCGGCTCAGTTCTTGTAAAGAACTCCCAAGTTAAGCGTGCTTAATGGGGAGTAGTACTGGGATGGGTGACCTGCCCGGAAAGTCCCCCATTCTGGAGCCGATCACTGTTAGAAAGGGATAAAATCGTGAGGCCGGTAGGCCAAAGTGGACAATACCTCGACGGTATAGAGTACGGGGCGTTACTGTGGTATCAGAGCCTAGGTATATTAAACCCTAGGTCTTGACTATAGGTTGCCATAAGTTCTACGTTCAACCCCATTATTACGTGGTGAGATTGTGTAGAACCTTGGGTTAAGAGTTAAAAAGGAAATTAAAATACTAATAAGATTAGCTTATGAAGATAGCTTAGTAAAATTTCACGAGAATTACTTGATAATCTTACATGAGATTATTTGTATCTTGTATAACTAGATAGATAACAATGGCTGCCGGGCGTGCCCAATGGCATGAGATGCAAAGGACGGTTCAAGGATTGACTCAGGCTCTTCAGCGGGTAGCCGAGGGTGGAGCCAATCGTGGAGCTGGAGAGTTACATCATGAGTTCCGGAGCCTCAATCCCCCTAGATTTAGTGGAACTCCTGATCCTGATGTGGCGGATGATTGGACTAAGGAGATAGAAAGAATCTTCCGAGTAATGCAATGCTCGGATCAAGATAAAGTCCTTTTAGCAACATTTCAACTAGAGAAGGATGCAAGGGCTTGGTGGGAGTCCGTAGAAGCCACTTTGCTAAACATTCAAGTGACTTGGGTAGAATTTTTAGAACACTTCAACGAGAAATATTTCTCAGAGAGAGTTCGGAGAGAAAGGTAGGTGAATTTGCCTCGCTCAAACAAAGAAGCATGTCTGTGGTAGAATATGAGGCTCAGTTCTCGAGGTTATCACGGTATGCACCTCATTTAATCATGACAGAAAAGATGAAAGCTAGGAGGTTCTTAAATGGACTAAGACTGCAGTACATACCCCAGTTGGCACCAATGGACATTCAATCATATGCCGAGATGGTTAAGAGAGCTCAGTTATTGGAAGATGCTATGGAATTATCCGACAAGGTCAAGGCGAGAATGGAGAAGAAGAAAGAAGGTAATGGCAACAAGAGGCCCAATGAGGGAAACGACGTTCTGAATGGCAAGAAGCCTAAGGAAGCAAAGTGCAAGCATTGTGGGAATGATGGTCACAAAACTGAAAAGTGTCACTGGAAGAACGGAGCTTGTTTTCGCTGTGGAAGCCAGGAGCATAAGGTTGTCGACTGTCCCCTCCCTAAAGATCAACCTCAATTGGCAAAGGGTCGCAATAGGGAACGGCGTCAAAGACAATTGAAAGCAATGAGACAAATCACACCTGTTGACAATGATGTAACTAAAGGTACCCCTTAACCTTGGCCTAGTTCATTGGGTTGTTTTATTAGCATGCCTAAATGATTTTGTCTTATGAATGGAAACTAGAACTAGATACCCCACTGATATAGATTGGAGATGAATTTCAGTTGAATTTGGGGACCAAATTCTTTTAAGTTGGGGAGGGTGTAGCATCCCGAAATGTTTAAAGGATATATATTAATATTGGTCATGAAATAAATATAGAAAACAAAATTTTTATAATAGAAATAGCCTAAATTGATAGTGGACCTAAATATTAATTAGAAGGCTATGAATAAATCTTTCAAAAAGGATTAAAGCCCAACCATTAAGCTAAAACCCTAACGAGTCACAAATAGATAATTGAGTTAAAGGTCATAGGATCGAACTCGACTCTGATACCCGAGACAACAATGGAAATGAGTAAGGTCTATATATATATAGTTCTACCATTTAATTTAGATAAAACCATCTATAGTTCTAATGGATATAATAAATGGGCCTTAATGATATATTGTAGTCTCTAAATTAAAACCCCAAAGAAAATGTGTATGAAAATATAAATATGAGGATCCTACATTAAAGGGGCCATGCGTTAATTAATAGGTTTTAGTAGAAACCAAGGTCAATAAATGGGCTAAACAAACACACAACGTATATATGCACATATAAACATTAATGGGCTTCCCGTAGGAGACCAAAGCTTAAAGACTAATGGGCCTAATAAGAATGCAGAGATGTGAGGTTAAATTTATTGGACTCATAGGACTTCCATGTTCTTCACAAGGCTTTCTCACGTTGGAATTTATGTAGGATATATCTATAAATATGATACCTATTTTATTGGGCCTTGGGAACCTTGTTACGTTGGATGGCAAGGTGGGAGATTAGGGTTCCTGCAAACCCTCGGGGAAGGCGGATGAAGTTAAGGGAAGATTGGGTTTATTTGGGAACATCTAAATCAACTAGGATTCCTTGAACATACTAAGATTCGTAAAGGCCAAAACTATTATAAATAAGAGGCCCTTGCCACAACAGAAGGATGGTGCTGCTGCTGCTGCTGTCGTTGGCTTGCTATTGATGCGTTGGAGGCGTGCTGTGGAAAAAGGTTTTCCTGCCATGGGTGTGCTGCTGCTGTAAGTTACAGAGAACTTGTAAAGCATTGCGTCCCTCTTCTTCATTCGCCCAGGTAGGTGATCTCTCCTCCAAGCCAAACATTGTTAATGATTAAACATTATATGATCATTCCGGTTAACTTTAGGTAGGTGTTCTCTCTACCAAGTCAAATTAATAATAAGATATTGCATGATCATGTTCTTTTAGTGTACGTAAGTTTTCTCAAGGTTTTCTGCTGCACAAAAGATACGTTAACGTAAAATGATAATTATGTAACCATATGCTTAAAATCTTGGACATGTAAACTTTTATAATACACATATTTTTTCATAAGTTTTTATGTCTTTCATAGTAATATTAACTAGTTAATAATTGAGATAAATAAATAAATAATTTTTTATGTTATAAGGTGAATCACACGATTCACTGTAGCAGTATAGTTATAGAGTATTTACTTTGTCGACCTATTTATGGGCACCGGAGTCTCCTTTGCACATGAAAATTTATGGGTGTACTATTGGGGTGGAGACCGAGGTAGTGAAAGTGATTACATCATTTTTCGTGCCCTCTATTGCAAGATCCCCGTCTCTCATCGAAAAATTATTTTGAACATATGGCTAGGTAGAGTTTTTCGAGCCGGTCATTTCGGTATATTATAAGTTAGATTCCGACATCGTTAAGTATAGAAACGGGAGGTTTAAAAATATAAATTTTTGAAATAACGACCCAAAACAAGTCGTTAAAAAAACAAATTGACGCCTATAGTTCCAGGCGTCAGATTATATATATATATATATATATATATATATCTTGTACGTGTATCTTTGAAAATTCATATTAATTAGAATATGTAACAGAAAAATATGAAAAAAATATATTTGGAATCCTTGTATTTTTCTCCTAATTATCATATATTCTATTTTCTTAAATTATTTTAAATAAATCAATGTGCCTTTTAATGTATGTTTTTGAATTTATTCAATTAAATAGATATAAATATGAATTCTTGTTAAATAAATTGAGTTAAAAATCATAAAAATTAACATTCCCCAAGAGGATGCTAGTTAATTAATGACGCCACCCACGGGTGACAAATACTATAAGTTTATTAAATTATAGTTAATTATAGAATTGGTTTGACGTGAATTCTATAATTAACGCATTTATATTCTAATTATTTTATTCCGGTTTTAACCTTTACCTCAGGTCTTTTGACACTCTCATCTCACGTCAGTAGATGGAGTTCCTTTTTCATGATTGGTTCACGTTATGTACCTCAACTCTCGGTGACATACGAGTCCTCCGTTGGACATTCCGTTCCTTCGGACTGACAAGTTAGTCATTGAGACCTCCGTAAGTCTCCGCTAGCCTTGGATTCCCTCAAGGCAGCCGAGCTGGTTGTACCTTAAAAACCCTGGTTTTGATCCATGTTACTTTGATTTTCCATTAGTCTTGACACTATACTCCTTTGGAATTTTTTTGTCATCAATTCGAGAACATAACTCTTTGACTCTGTATTTGGCCATATCTGATTCTGAAATATTAAAGGGCTCTGGGTCCACGACTTTTCAGTGCCAGGAAGGACGGAAGTCCAATTCTATAAACCATGGTAAAATTCTGGGTGTGGCATTGCACCAACGTCTGTATATCTGTTCTGATCTGTTATCTGTTAAATCTGTTATTTTGGAAATTCTGATATTCTGTTATTCTATTATTCTGATATTCTGTTATTTGTTATTCTGTTATTCTGTTAAATTCAGTTATTCCGCTAGACTGATTAATCTGCTTATTATTATTATTGAACTCTGTTATATTCTGGCCAATTCTGAAGTTATGTTCATCCGCGCATCTGTCCTTGTTATATTCTGATAACTTGGCATTGACTCTGTATTGGAATTCGTCCCTATATCTCTTGATCTCGTATCTGCCTTTGACTTTAGTATTCTTCTTTCCTGATAGTTGATCATCACGATTTTCTAGTTACATGCATTGCATCATGATGAACATGTTAATTGGTTAATCACTTATATTCTGCTTGATTAGAGATGTAATTCCTACTGAGCGTTTCGCTCACCTGCCTATCTTCAATATTTTTCAGGTAACGACATTGAAGTTATTCCATCAGATGGGGAAGGGCAAGAGTGATGAGTGTAATGGAGAAACATGTTGTTGTCTTTTTATCTTTCCTTGAGTCTCGATAATTGGAGTCACCAAGTCACTATCTTTTGTTTTCTTGAGTCTTGTCCTATCATGTGAGTCTTTTCTTTATTAGTTAAGTCAAGTTATGTAATTTGAATATTGGTTATTAATAAAGGTTGTTTGGCCCACATTTGTCCAGTTTAAATTTTATGTCTTATGTATGCTCTGATTATTCATGACTATATCACTGCCGCGTTCCGAACGACACGTTCCGCTGCTATCGGTTCGGGGCGTGACAATGCCGATGCTGAAAAGGGTGACTTTCGAGGACGTCCTCAGGAGCTTCATGCCGTCTGGTGCCGTTAGAAACGTCCAGACTCAGAAGGGAATCAACCTGCAAAAGCTCACGGAATGGGTTATGGATGTCCTGAGAGAATTGCCAGACGATGATCGTTTGGAAAAAGTCATGAAGGGGTTCACAATCTGTTTGGCAGGTGCTCTCTTTTTCCCTTCTACCGATAACATAGTGCAGGAAGATCAGTTGAGCGCCATTTGTGGAATTTGAGATGGCAAAAGGGTGGGGCCTGCTGTTCTTGCTTACCTCTATAGTGGCCTTAATGCTTCTAGCATGGGTAAGCCTCCTTTTGGTTGTGCTCTTCTTCTGAATTGCTAGGTTGACTTGCATTTCAAATTTGATCATCGTGAGGGGATGCCAACTGCCTTGAAGATTTTCCAACAAAGCCCACTTTACCACATAGTCGATGTGTTAGGCTTTGGTGGCAATATAGTGAATCGCGGTCCATGGCTGAAGAAACGTGAAGACTGGAGGTCTCACTTCAAAACTATGACGCAAAGCTTCTTCACTTGTGCACTGACATGTCTGCTCTCGTGTGAACTCCTCACAAGGTCTTCCCCTGAAGCTGAACTCTAACTTATTGGCGCGACGGAGTTTGTTCTTTACAACGCCCATCGGTGCTGTATTCAAATCGGCCTTCCCCGCCATTTGTTCCCAACGTTATCTGGCATTGCTCTTTGAGAAGAGAGAGTTGGGCACGGAAGAAGATGCAAAGGAAGTGAAGGCCATCAAAGTGTCATGGAAGAGGAGCATTCCGGGAAAGGCATTAGTGCATGTAGAGGAAGAACGCGAGCTGTGGAGGGCTTATGTAATCGAACTGGGGAAGTTAAAGGCCCGAACCGTCTAAACCCCTGATGTAGCTCACTCTGTTGTTTTAATGAAATAAATACGAAGTTATTGTATGCAAAGGATTTTTAGATTACTAGCCTCTCCCTTTTAATAATTTTTTTCTTTTATTATTATTTTTTTCATTTTTTTATTATTGGACGCGTCTAAGACTATAGACGCGTCCATTTTTTTTAAATTATTTTTCATCTTTTTTTTATTATTGGATGCGTCTAAGACTCAAGACGCGTCCATGTTTTTATCATTTTTAATTATTTTTCATCTTTTTTTTTATATCATCTATGACGCGTCTAGGGGCCTGGACGCGTCACTTTGACGCGTCTTCGCGCCTAGACGCGCCAAGGATTCAAATTTCAAAATTTAAGGCCGCCCATGGCGGCCTTTCTTCTTCACTATTCACAACCAACTTCATCCACCCATTCTTCCCCGATTTTGACCCTAAACGACCCATTCTTCTATCCTATGGAGCGCGGAGGTCCAAGCCAAGGTGGAGAGAAGCGGAAGCGGGTCGCTCACCGCTCGAGAAGGCCCTGGGACCGTACGGAGGAGGCCGTCGTGGAGGAGGAGGCGGTTCCCTTGGCCGTTGAGGGCCCCGAGGGACCCGGTGGTGCGAGAGAGGATGAGCATGACCCGGTAGGCCCCCTAGAATTTCCTTTTGTTGCATTATGTTGTGATTCTCTGCGAAAAATGGGGCGAGAGATGGGGTTTTCGCGGTGGCGATTTTGAAAGGATTGAGACGTCCCATCCAGTGGATACCTCAATATTTTTATTATTTATTTATTATTTATTTTTAAATAATTTTAAGAAAATTATTAGACGCGTCAGAGGAAGAAGACGCCTTCATTATTTTATTTTAATTAAAAAAATAGGAAATTATGAAGGCGTCCAGGCACCTAGATGTTTTTATAATTATTATATAAAATTAAGAAAATACAAAAATATAGAGGCATCTAGGCGCCTAGATGCGTCAATTATTTATTTTTATTTTTATTTTTTTGAAATAAAAAAGAAATTATGAAAGTGTCTAAGCTTCCAGACGCCTTTACATTTTTTTTAAAATGTAGTTCATTATTTGTGGCTCTGTTCTCTTAATGATGTGATTCCTTTCTTTTTGTTATGTGGTGTGCAGGGCGAGATGAGGACCCGATCAGTTGGTTCTTGGTGGTGGCGGCGGCGTATCGAGGGCTGCCGGACTTCCAGAGGGCCCGAGTGGACGCTATGGGGTTCGGGGCGTTTTTGCAGATCGAGCCCTTTCGGCTCGACTTGCCCCTCGTCCAGGCGTTGAGGGAGCGGTGGCATGTGTCGAGCCGAGCGTTTCTGATGCCCTGGGGTCATATGGTGCTGTCACTGGAGGATGTAGTCCAGATCACCGGACTACGGGTGGACGGGGAGGCCGTCAGTGGGGTCACCTAGCCCGACTACAGAGAGAGCGCCCTAGAGCTGTTAGGGCTGGAGACGAGCGCGACCGACAGAGAAAGTAGGACAGTCGTCCGGGCAGACATCATGGAGGCACTCGGGTTCGTCAACTCGCGCCAGCACGTCGGCGAGAGCGGAGTTCCTAGCGCGGCTAGAGGGAGCAGCTCGAGGAGCTTTTGGCCAGGATGCAGGCGACCGAGAGCGGGAGGACCTGGACCTCCGGAGGTTCCTCTTCTTCCTACTGGGCCGCCTTCTGCTGGGGACGAAGGGGGACGACATCCACTGTCGTTTCCTTGGGATTCTGGGGGACCTAGACCGAGTGGGCCACTACGTGTGGGGAGCAGCCCTGCTCGCCCACTTGATTACTGATCTTTCTCAGGGGGCATAGAAGGAGACGACAGTCGGCGGCTTCGCGCCTTTCCTCCAGGTAAACATTTCATTTATGTATTTTACAGTAAATCTTAATTTATAGTCATGCAGTTATTTGTACTAATGATATGTGATGGATGCAGGTATGGAGTTACTACTACTTCCCGATGGGGAGAGCCAGGCAATGGAACCGGACGATCGTACCCCTTGCGTGACGGTGGAGGCCGGTCACCACCGTGGCTCCACACACCTACCAGCTGACGTCGCTTCGACGTGAGCTGACCGAGTATCCTGAGGCCATGGTATGATGTATATAATTTTTTTGTGCATTTATTGATGCGGGACGAGACCACGGACACGACAAGCTCGTGACTGCCCCTTAACGAGGGAAGCGTCGGATGTGCGCTGTTGAGAAACCGGCTGTGAGCTAGGGTGGTCGGCTCTCACTTGTGCCCGGATCGGGTCACGGGACGGTAACGCTCTCTCTCTCAGCAGCGGTGATATAAATAGAAAGCGAGCTAATTACCCTATCATGCTCTCTAGCGGTGGCATAAGCAAGTATATATGAAAATTAAGCAAAATGTCAAGTAAGGGAGCGAATGCGATACCTCCACGCGCTCGACGTGGGGACGACGGGCCCGGCCGAACTCGTGCTCCCGGGACAGTTAATACATGAATATTACAGCAATGGAAATATGCCCACTCCACGCAGGGAGGTAAAGGGCGACACAACGGGGCCCGGGAGGACCGATTTCGGGTTGACGGGCGGCTTTCCGCGTAGCTTCGGCAGCACCCGAACTAGTGACGGTGGGGCCCACGTGCTGTCCGGAGGGGCCGTGTGGGACCCGGTGGCACCACTGTGGTGGGGACACTTATGGAAGTGATCCCCGGGCTGGCGGCACGCTGGGACGTCGCCCGGAGGTCGGGCGGTTCCGATCGGCACCCGTCGGGTTTGCTGTCCACGGACTGGTGGTTGCTGTTTTGCTGCGCGCGCTCCAACGAGAATGGACGCTGCGATCCACCCCGATGTCGGATCGACACGAGACTGGCGCCGTTGGAAAGATAGCTTGAAGTTCTTCAATCTAGGCCCAAAGATCTGGCCTGGATCTGCCCGGATCTTGACTTATGGAATTTTCAATTTTCTGTTATACAGTTCTTGAAATCACAGGTCAGCAGAGAACTTCCCTGTGGATTGCCTTTGACCGTGAGGGAGACGTTCAAATCAGGGGTTATGTTCTTCAGTAAAGTTGTTGGAATTTGAGCTGGGAAGATAGAAAAATTCGTTTGGACCCGTTTGGATGTATCTATCATTTTCTGTGATTTGGTTAGTGGACGAAGGTTGGATCTGGGATCAGGGGGACAAAACTGTAGCTGGGACTGAGAACAATTTTTAGAAAATATCAAATGGACGAACCAAAAATTGATAAAAATTTTGGATGAAGGGGTGGATGGGTGTAACCTCCAGTAAAATGGGGCGAACCAAAATAAATCAAAAAGTGGACCTAAGACATGAAACTCAGGGCTACTGTCACTGTAGATAGTGACAGAACAGATCTGAGATTGAGAGTTGAACGAAATGGTAAAGATATGAAATGGTGGCTTTTGAACCTGGATTGTTTTGTGGAGAATGGGCTAGAAGATAGGAACCAACCCTCAAAATTTCAAATCGATCTGAGCTCGTGGCTGGCTTCAAGAATTCACGAACTGCACCTCTGTCCAGTAGGACAGAAAACCGAAGACGATCCCGTGGCGACTCGAAGGCGGCACGAACGGCGGCGGCGGCGGCACAAACGATCACCGGAGGTTGAGAGGGGATGATAGAAGGGGAATACACTCTAGATCTGGGGTTGGGGAAGAGGAAACCAGGGGGAGAGAGGAAGGGGGCGCACCAAGCTCCAAGAGACTCACAAATTTTCTGATTTTTCATGCATTAATTCTACTAAAATGAGAAATTACAACTCTTTTATAGGTTACATGCCAAAGCCAATATCCACCCTTAGATCTAGGTATGGTGGAAAGGATGGCTGGGATTGGATGTGACTAACCATAAAAACAACATATTTAAAGGAAGCCAATTCCTAATTTTTACAACATGTGGTCAAAGAAAGGAAGGAAAGAAAAAAAAAAAACTAAACAACCTAGCCTAATGGAGCCAAAAGAGGGGGCGCCCCCCTTCATGGGCCAAGGGCCATTCATGGGCCATGAACCATCCACAAGCCCATGCTAGACTTGGACCCTTCCAACTTAGTTGGCCCATGAGGGAGTGTAACCCAATTTGGGCCTTAAGTGCATTAATGACCCATTAGAAACCTAATGACCCAATATGGCATAAGCTCCTTAATGGACTCTACTAATGGCAACCTAGCCATGGACTCTACATTACAAATGGCCCATTGGCTTGATATAAGCCTTACAAGGAGCCCAAATGAAAGAAATTACACAATTACAATCTCATACAAGCCATAACACACAAATACACTTCACTCGTGTATGGAAATCACCTTTGATGCCCCATCATTTATTTTGTTTACTAAGGTGGGAACTGACATGATGCATGTATGGTGATGTAGGTTGTATGGAGGCCCTACCTGGGCATGGCCGATGCTGGCCATCCTTGGGTCGTAGCGGGCCGACCTCATTTCGGGCAGGACCTGTGGGTCCACTGCTTGAACGAGATCGAGCCACTGCGACTCAGGTTGGTCATGAGGACCCTGGGGCTTGCCCAGGAGTGGTTGGAGGTAGATGAGCCGAGCCGCGTCGGGCGGAAGACCCAGGGCAAGGGGAAGCTCGTGGACTGGCGTACGTGCTTTCCTGCATAGTACTAGGACTAGCAGTAGGGTGGCGTTCCGGTGGTGTCCCATGTGCAGGACAGCACCGACTACTTGCGAAGGTACCGGGACACGTACGCATGACGCCTCCACCTAGGTAAGTTTGAAATGCGGGTCTTTTTTTTTGCTTTTTTGTACAAATGCATGTGACATTAATCTATATGCTCATGAATGCAGGATGCTCGTGACACCATCATCACTGACCTGCGGGCCCAGCTGGCAGATGCCAGGCAACAGCTGGCAGTCACTCATCAGGAGCTGGACATCTTGGTGAGCCTATACAAATGTATTACTATTTTTTTCGTCACATAGATTCTTGATGCTTAGCCTCTGACTATCGTTTGTTTCTGTGTTTCAGCGCGCCCATCAAGCGGCGGCGCCCGGGATGGCTGGTGGAGCGGCCTCCAGCTCCCGGGCCCCTCCTCCAGAGGTCTCTTCTCTCCATGAGCAGTTGGCGGTCGCAGTGGCCCGTGCTGAGGAGGCCGAGCGCGACCAGGTGACTCGGGTTAGTGTTTACTTGACCCGGACTCCCCTTCTACGTGTTCCCTTTCCTCTACTGACTGCAAGGGGATGTGGGCCTTGACAGGTGGCGGAGGTTCGAGATGCACTGGCTCGTGCAGTCCATGCCGAGGAGGAGCGCAATGCCCGTGACGCTCGGATAGCGGAGCTGGAGGAGGACCGACGATGATGGGAGGCTGAGGAGCTTCCCCGTGACGTGCTAGAGCTGCTGATTGCCCTCGAGGTGTCGAGGAGAGAGGCGCTGAGGGAGAGGGAGGACAGGAGGGCTCTAGAGGCCCAGATGACGGAGCTCCGAGTGAGTCTCGATACGGCAGAGGAGAGGCTACGAGAGAGTGAGAGCGATACCAGAGGGTGAAGGACCGCGGGGCGCGACTTTGTCAGTCTGGTTCTTTCTCCGTAGGTAGCTTCCTAGTCTCCTCGGTTGAGGAGCGACGCCGCGCGTTCGAGGCCGGCTAGGCACCGCAGGGCGAGGCGAGCACCGCCTCCCAGAGTTCGCGGAGGCCCCCTAGGGATCCTCGCCAGAGGAGAGAGGAGAGGGATGATCAGAGGGACGACCAGGAAGGTGGTGGTGAGAGTTAGAGAGTGATTTGTACACCCACCATCCTTACTTATGATGTATGACAGACAGTTTGGTTATATGAAATGGACTGGTTTCTTTTTCGTCACTTGACTATTTTCTATGTACGTACCTTCCTCCACGCCTCTTCTCCTTTAATTACTTCCTTGTGACATGCTTTACAGGATCTTGCCCCGAAAATGGAGAATTACGCCTTGTGCGGAAGGCATAGCATCTTCCCTACCCCCCTTTTTTTTGACGTGTAGGCACGAAGACGCGTCCTAACCTTTTGAATTCAAATTTAAAACACCGAACGGCCCTTCTTCTTCCTCACCTTGCCCACAAACAACTCTTCTTCTCGCCTAGATTTGCTCGCCTTGCTTCGTCTTCTCCCACCCTTGATTTATGGAATACGGCAGGCCGAACCGTGGCGAAGGGAGAGGGGGGCGAGGAACTCCTTGCCCGAGGAGGGTCGTGCAAGAGCACGGAGGGGCAGCCACGGAAGAGGAAGGGCCTCTTCTGGCTATTGAGGGCCCCGAGGGGCCCGATGGCGTGGAGGGAGGCGCGCATGGCCCGTTAGGCTCCTCGATCTCCTCTTCCTTAATTTGTTTTAGTGTTGTAGCGAGTTGCGTGAGAAGAGGAAGAGGGTTCGGTGAGTGCGGTTCTTGAATGATAAACGCGTCTTTGACAGGAGACACAATTTTTTTTAATGATGTGGCCCTTCCTTTTTAATGCACAGGGTATGACAAGGATCCCGGGCTTAGCCGATGAATGGGCGAGTGCGGATGAGCCGGGCCGCGTCGGGGGAGAGAGCCGCAGCAAGGCGAAACTTGAAGACTGGTGCATACGTCTCCCTGCTCAGTTCCAGGACGGGCAGCAAGGTGGTGCGCCTGTACGGGGGAGTGCCGACTACCTGAGGCAGTGCAGGGAGAGCCATGTGGGGCCTCTTCAGTTCGGGAGAGAGACAGAGGTGAAAGAGGAGCTTCTCTCTCCTTTTTTTTTAAATCCTGGGGCTTAGCCGATGGCTGTTGTTTGTTTGTTCCAGCGTGCCTAGCAAGCAGCGATGGCAGGGATGGCCGGCGGGGCGTCTTCCAGTTCCAGGCTCCTTTTCTAGATATCACCTCCCTCCGAGAGCAACTTGCCAATGCAGTGGCTTGCGCAATCCGAGCTGAAGAGGAGCGTGATGCCTGAGCAGCAATCATAGCGGAGCTGCGGCGTCACGATGAGGAGAGGATGCCTCCAGACATCCTGGAGTTAAGGGTCTTCCTCCTGGTGGCAAGGAGAGAGGCAGAGAGAGAGAGAGAGAGCGGAGAGGGAGAAGGAGAGGGTGGAAAGAAGGGCAGAGCGACAATAGGATTGGGATGAGAGGAAGGCCTTGGAGGCCCAGGTGAGGGAGCTCCAACTAGGCCTTCGAGTTATGGGGCATAGGCTAGGAGACATGGAGACGCGTTATGAGAGAGCACAAGAGTTCGGGGCGTGATTTCGCCAGTCTGGCCACCTTTCTGTAGGTGGCTTTTTCGCCATGCCAAGGGAGCAGCAGCGAGTCGCCGCTGCTGAGCAGGCATTGCGGGGTGAGGCGAGTGCTGCTTCATGGAGCTCCAGAAGGCCCTTGAGGGACCCTCACCTTAGGGGAGAGGAGAGGGATGCCCGGAGGGATGAGCGTGAAGGTGATGGCGAGAATTAGTGAGCTAGCAGACCCGCCTCCTCTCTCACGATGTTCATGACTGTGATGTTCATGATAGTTTATGTAGACCTATGAATGCAGTGATTCGGTTTTCTATTGTTCATTTGTTCTCTTGCGCGTTCCTTCTCCCCTACGCTTCTTCTCCTTTATACTATTTCCATGTGATGTGCTCAACAAGACCCTGGCCGTGAAACGAGGAATCGCGTCTCGCCACGACCATTTTTCCACGAGAATCTGTCGCCGAAGTCAACAATGATGGCTCTAGCCCGACCTTTCAACCTTCCCGGGCGACCTCTACAACATGAAGGGCATCCCTAGACTGCGTAGGGAGCGAGTCGTCACATCACACCATCCAATCAATTACCCTGCACGAGCGGTGAAGTGACACATGGTGTTGGCCCGGTTAGGAGGCAATTAAGAGGGGGGGGGGGGTGAATTGATTGCCCACCCTTTCCTTCAAATTTTAACAGAATTAAGACAAACCACAGATAAGGAAAATAAACCTAAGATGAGGCTTGATTGGAACGAATGAAATTAAAGCAAGCAAGCTCTCACAACTTCTCGACGCAAAATATACTCACTCGGAGAGCAATATATGAACGGACAATTTAGCAGATTCTCGTCTCACCGCCTCACACTCGTATTGTGAACGGAAAACAAATATCAACAAGCACAAGAGAAGCAAACCACGGCACAGTGATTTTTAGGTGGTTCGGACGCACCAAGTGCCATCCTACGTCCACCCCTCTCACCTCGAGAGGATTTCACTATCAACGCTGCACGACGGCAGCAACCACACACACGGGCTCAACAGCCCACACACGTGGGTTCTCGCACGACGACGAGACACCCCACACACACTCGGAGCAAGCTCCGAAATCGTCTAAAGATGAAAATAGAATGGAAAATACAATGCCCAGTTCTGAGAATAGCAATCTAAGCACAATATCTAATATCAAACATGATCTTCCCCATAAATCCTTAACCAAAACTAGGAGAATAACGAAGGTAGCACTTGGAACAAAGAAACCGAGGGTTGGAAGATGGCCGGTGTAGAGGATGTAGACGCCCAAAGCACCGGATGAAGAGGACGCAGACGCGGCCTCCAGATCTTGACTTGGGCTCAAGAGAGGACGACCTTGGCACAGCTTTCCTTCACCTCCAGTAGATGGGAAGCTCCTTCTTCTCCTGCGAGACCAAAAGACCACGTTAGAAGCTCAAGGGTTATGTTCGATCGGAGGAAGAGGGTGGCGATATATACCAAGGGATTGAAGGGCCAAAGGACTTAAAAGCCCTTCCCAAACCCTCTTCATAACACATACAAGGTATAGTGGACGCCCTAAGGCCATTACAGTAATTAATGAAGCCTAATGGATCTTTCCTCAAAGGGTTTGAAATAGATCCGGAAATCCCGATCGAACGTTCAGAAAAAGTGTCGACTCATGAAGTCGACTCTTTTTCATGAATGTTATGCCAGAACATATTAAAAACAAAACCCGAGAAACAAGTGTCGACCTATGGGGTCGACACTTTTTACCAAGTGTTCTGGCCTGTGAAAGTCATAACATTCGTGGTGAAAAGTGTCGACTTCTGAGGTCGACACTTTTTCACGAAGGTTCTTTTTTCACAGAAATGAACGAACTTACCTGAAAGTGTCGACCCACGAGGTCGACACTTTTTGCCGTGAGTTTTGCCTTTGCATATTTAACAGAACCCTGGTGAAAGTGTCGACTTCGTGGGTCGACACTTTCTGCCAGCGTTCTTAACACATAACGCAAGGCAGAAGCTCTGATAATAAGTGTCGACCCATTAGGTCGACACTTTTCCTGACAGAAGAGAAGTTCAATAAAACTCAATAAAACACCACAATATATGGATTCAATGATCAAGAATTAATCGATTGAGCACAATGACATTCTTCAAAACCTGATTTCAACATAGATTGAATCCATTCACATTGATATCCAATTGAACATTCATTCTTACCATTGGCCTTCAAGTTTTGAGTGAAGTCTTACAACAAACCTGTATTTTCTAGATTTGAGCCATTGCCTTTTCATCCACTTGGTGTACAACCTACAAATATGTTCTTACCATCCTTTCCAATATTTGAGACTCAATTCCACATCGAACCTGCACAATACAGATTGCCATTAAACTCAATCTCAACCCAAGCAAATGAAGTTCTCAAATCAATCCATATCATGTAGATTAATCAATGCATCCATTCAATTCAATTGACAATGTTAGACCAAACTAAACTTAATCAAGATTGAGCATTTTGCAAGTTATGCCAATTCATTCATTCAGAACCTGAAATTCATCAGGGTATTTCAAACCAAATCCACATGCCATTCATTCAACACACTATTTGATCAAACAACCATGTTTTTATTCAAGGCCATCATTCATCAAATCTGTATCAATGCAAATCATAAAAATTGAATTCAAGACATGTTCGTTCTAGATCTTCGTCAAAACAGACCGGGGCACAACAATCTCTCCCTTTTTGATGAAGATAAAACCATTGAAAAATAACAATGATTTGCATTAACCATTCAACACTTTTAGTGTCAATAGTGTCAACACAAAGGTTTGCATTCAAAATTGCGTTCAAAATCGCATGCAAATGACATGCAAACATTATTTCTTATTTCTCCCCCTTTTTATCAGAGTCAAATAGGGGATTATTAAAACGATGAAGGTAAGGAAGTTAAGCCTCAAAATTTACAGTTAACTCAGTGAGATGCATATGACATGCAAGAAATGAGCAGTCAGGCACATATGCACTCACTATTCTATAAAATAGCAAGCATGTTCTCTATGAACGGGTTAAGAAATATGCTATAGACCGAGAACATGAGTTTCATGTGCAATAGTAAAAGGGTAGTGCTTACAAGAAGTGGTACTGCAAGACTCATGAAATATGACTGATTCAAGATGTACATCCGTACAATCACTCCCTAGATGTATATGTGAAGGATGAGCAATGAAATCTAGACAGTATGGATTTTTAGATTTTCTAAAGAACACAAGTAGGAACTTTTCCTCCCTACACTTTCATACAACGTGCTCAACTTTTGGTAGCTTCGCACAACCCAAATATTATTTTCATTTTCAAATGACAAGCTGACTAACCTTTTGACACGAGTCATGCCCTTTGTTTCAGGGACACTTCTCGGTTACTCGGTATTGTCACATATGATTATGTGGATAGGACACTTTTCAATGCGAGTTTCCTCCTTTATTTCAGGGGGGATTCCCGATTTATTTGATGTCAAATCACATTTATTGAGATTTTTGACGGGGCTGACAGCTTTTTCCTCACAAGTCACGTGATTTCTATGTAGGGGTTCCAGAGTCCTAAAATGTGTTAAGTGGAATAAATGAAATCCTTATTAGTTAGAATCATTAACTCAAACGTGCAGGTTGTGTGAGAGATTGCGTAGAATGTAAGAAATGAATTAGCCTATTCATGGTGATGTCTCCCCCTAAGTGTATGCACCGTTATAGCAAAAACCTCCCCCTTAATATGTGCCATGTTAAAACATGTCCTAGTCAAAGCATTTTATTTAGCAAGGGCGTAAGGTCATAGGAGATATCAACTAAAAGGTGTGTAATTTATATACACTCAAGCATTTCAAAATGATGTTTTTAAGCAATTTGATTACTGGTACGTGGCGGAGTGCGTAGGTCCGAAGACCACACTTACGCATAATGAAAGTTTCCAGGTGGACTTAATCCACCTTTCCACTGACGTCATTTTATATACCGGTGAATCATGGCATTCATGCACACGTAAGTGAAGTATATGCATTCATGTACATGCGGATGCGAAATGATAAAAACATGTATGGAAATCAATTTGTTATTTCTTGAAATATGCACAAAGAGCAAAGCATAAAGAAGTAAAGGCCATGAAAGGACCTCTTATGTGCAAAAGATAAAGCATTATGAACAATTTCTTTATGAAAAAGATGAAAAGTGTGTATGTACAATTCAGCTCAAAAGATTTAAGTATCTAACCTGCACACTCCTAACTCTCTTCTAAGAAAATAAAATTATTCAGAATTTAAAGGTTTTGTAAATATATCAGCAAGTTGGTGTTTTGTGTCAACAAAAATAAGTTCAAAATCACCTTTATTTATATGATCTCGTATAAAGTGATGTCTAACTTCTATGTGCTTAGTGCGGGAATGTTGGACAGGATTTTTGGACAAGTTTATTGCAGAAGTGTTGTCACACAGTATGGAAGTATTTTTCAAACAAAAACCAAAATCTAGCAATTGATGTTGGATCCAAAGCACTTGAGCCGCACAACTACTGGCAGCCACGTACTCGGCTTCGGCAGTTGATAAAGCCACATAATGCTGTTTCTTTGAGGCCCATGAAATCATGCAGCCCTCAAGAAACTGACAGTGACCGCTTGTACTTTTTCGATCCATTTTACAACCAGCATAATCAGAGTCAGTGAAAGCATGTAAATCAAATGAATTATTTCTAGGATACCACAGACCAAGGTCAAGAGTACCATTCAAATACCTGAAGATTCTTTTTACGGCGGCTAAATGGGAGTCCCTGGGACAAGATTGGTATCTTGAACAGAGACAAACACTGAAGTGTATGTCAGGCCTACTAGCAGTCAGGTAAAGCAAGGATCCTATCATGCCCCTGAAAAGTTTTTGATCGATTTTGTTACGTTATTCTTCCTCCATTTTCTGTGAGGTGGACATAGGTGTTGCAAAGGGCTTGGCAGTCTCAAGTTGGAATTTCTTCACGATTTCTTGTGTGTACTTCTTCTGGTTGATGAAAAGCCGTCGTCCATTTGTTTTATTTTCAAACCCAAGAAGAAGTTGAGCTCTCCCATCAAGCTCATCTCGAACTCCCCCTGCATAAGTTGGGCAAATTCATCATTCGTTTTTGAGTTTGAGGCTCCAAAAATTATATCATCTACATAAACTTGAACGATTAATGAATGATCATCACAAGTTTTTGTAAACAAAGTCTGATCTATGTTACCTTGTTTGAAGCCATTTTCAATAAGAAATGAACTTAATCTATCATACCATGCCCGGGGAGCCTGTTTCAAACCATATAGTGCCTTGTCCAATTTGAAGACGTGGTTCGGGAATCTTTCATCTTCAAAGCCCGGTGGTTGCTCCACGTACACTTCTTCCTTGATCACTCCGTTGAGGAAGGCACTCTTCACGTCCATTTGAAACAGTTTAATGTTTCTGTGACAAGCATAAGCAAGTAAAATTCTAATTACTTCTAGTCTAGCCACAGGTGCAAATGATTCATCAAAATCAATGCCAAATTCTTGAGAGTAGCCCTTGGCTACTAATCTTGCCTTATTCCTCACAACCACCCCATCTTCACTAAGTTTGTTTAAGAAAACCCACTTAGTTCCAATAACAGGATGATCATCAAGCCGGGGCACGAGGAACCACACCCGATTCCTTTGGAATTGGTGTAGCTCTTCTTGCATGGCGAGAACCCAAGAATTGTCATTTAAATCATCATCTAAAGACTTAGGCTCAATACTAGAAAGTAAAGCTAAGTTATCATGAATTTCAACTTCCCTCATTGAAGCCCGTGTACGAATTCCTTCATCCACACTGCCAATCACGTTCTCCAATGGATGGTCCCTGTGCGTGGTCCATTGGTGTGGAAGGTTTGGATGTTGCTCTTGTTCCGCTTCCTCCTCTTGTTCCTTTTCTTCTTCTTGATTTGCTGCCTCACCTTGTTTGCTCGACTCTCCCTTTTCAACTTCACCCTCACCTGTAATAAGAAAATGATCATCATTTGATTTTCTCATTGTAAACTCATCAACAACAACATGTGGACTTTCCTCGACAACAAGTATTCTAGAGTTATATACACGGTAAGCTCTAGATGATAGAGAATACCTGAGGAAAATCCCTTTATGACACTTTGCATCAATTTTTTTGAGATTGTCTTTACCATTGTTCGAAATGTAACATATTGACCCAAATGGCTTAAAATGAGATATGTTGGGTTTCTTACCTTTGTAAAGCTCGTATGGAGTTTTCTTAAGTATTGGTCTTACCATAGCTCTATTTGTGATGTAGCAAGCGGTGTTCACCTCGTCTGCCCATAAGTACCGTAGAAGATCGTTCTCTGCAAGCATGGTATGCGCCATCTCCACGAGCGTTCTATTTTTCCTTTCGACCACGCTGTTTTGTTGAGGGGTTCTTGGTGAAGAGAACTGATGCTCATACCCCTGCTTCTTGCAAAAAGCATCAAACTCATGATTTTCAAATTCCTTTCCGTGGTCACTTTGAATTTTCTGAATTGTATATCATTTTTCGTTCTGAACTTTAGTGTAAAAATCAATGAACTCATTGCAAGCATCACTTTTATTTGCTAGATATAAAACCCATGCATATCGCAAGAAATCATCGACAATCACGAAACCATAAAGCTTCCCTCCAAGACTGCAAGTCCTGGTGGGACCAAATAAATCCAGATGCAACAATTGAAGGGGTTTTTCTGTTGAAATAGTATTTTTGCATTTAAAAGATGTGATGGTTTATTTTCCTTTATTACATGCTTCACATATCTTTGAAGTTTCAAAATTCAATTTAGGAAGACCTCTGACTAAATCATGACGGTTCAACTTCCTAATGACATTAAAACTGGCATGCCCAAGACGGCGATGCCACAACCAAACATCTTCACTTTTGTTGGCAACTAAACAGAGTTTCTTAGATGCAAGCTCATCAAAATCAACTTGATAGGTGTTGTTACATCTCACTCCTATGAACTTAATTTTCTGTGTGTTAGCATCAATGATAGTGCAGTGAGAAGACTCAAAAATCACTTTGTGACCCTTGTCACAGAGTTGACTTACACTAAGCAAATTGTGGTGAAGACCTGTAGCAAGTGAAACATCCTCAATGCAATGGTTAGGGTCCTTATCAATTCTCCCGATTCCAATTATCTTACCCTTGTCCTGTCCTCCAAAAAATACCGTACCGCCATTCTTTTCAGCAAGGTCTACAAAGAGGTGTTTATTTCCCATCATGTGCCTGGAGCATCCGCTGTCCAGGTATCATTTATTCTCTCCCACCTTCATGCAGACCTGGACTAATTATCAACCATGCTCATTTTGATTTGGGTACCCAAGCAAGCTTGGGTCCCTTCATATTAGCATTTCCAAAGGATTCATGGTATCTATTGAAAAACATTTCATCATCGTATTCCATGAGTTGGCATATATACATATCATGCCCTATCTTCCCACAATAAAAACACGTGGGTCATTTCCTACCAAACTTTCTTCTTTTATTTACATTTCTAAAGGTTGAGGGGAAACTAGAATTAACAGTTGGTTTTCCAAGATGTGTGTGTGAACATTCTCCTTGACAAGATGAATTCTTAATAGCATAATGAACATGATTCTTGTTGCCATGCATTGTACTTGTATTCTTCCCAATTTGTTTTCCTTTTTCTCTCAACATTTTTTCATTCGCATTTTCACTTTTTCAAGTTCAATGTTAAAGCTCTCACTCTTGCCTTTCAATTCTTCTTTCTCTTTCTCACATTCAGTCAGTTTAACATGCAACTCTTCCAATTCTTTGTTCAAGAGGTCATGCCTTTCTTGGATTTCATCTTTAAGTTTAAAGGCATTTTTCTTTTCTACATCTAAGCATGCTATTTCATCTTCAAACAAAGCTAATTTGGTTTCCAAAGCATCATTAGCATTTTTCAAGCCATTAACTTGCATTTCAAGTAGATTGCACTTTCCACATGAACTAGATGAGTGAACAATTTCATGAATCTTTTTCTTTAATGTCCTATTTTCATTTTCATTCTTCTATATTTCTCATCTAACTCCTCATATGTAAGTTCCCACTATTCGTTTGAAATAAGCTCTGTGTCAGAAATTACCTGTTCACTATCGCTATTCGCCATTAAATACATTGTCTTCACAAGTTCTTCAATGTCTTGCTCCTCATCATCTGTCGTGGGCTCATCTTCATCTTCGTCGCTCCATGTCGCCTTCATGGCTTTCGGTTTCTGGCCCTTGACGATTTTCCCTTTCTTCTTTTGGATCTCGGGGCATTCTCCTCGCATGTGCCCCGCTTTCTTGCATTCATAACATATAATCTCGGTGGCCTTGGATGGTTCATTTCGTTGCCTTGGCTGCCTCTTCCCTTTCCTGAATTTCTCGCCAAACTGTCTTCTTTGGCGCAGGAATTGTCTTACTTTCCTCGTCAGCATAGCAACTTCTTCATCGTCGGTGGTTCCCAACGACTCCTCTTGGCTCGAGACATTGGGAGTGCTTTTAAAGCGATTGACCTTTTCTTCTTTGGATCCTCTTACGTTCTCTTTATCACATTGGTCTCATAAGTCATTAATGACCCTATGAGTGCATCCACGATGAGCGTTGACAAATCCTTTGAGTCCTCTATCACGGTCACCTTGGTGTCCCCGCTCCGTGATAGTGACCTCATCACCTTCCGTACCAATTCCTTATTTGTGAACTCTCTCCCGAGTGATTTCAATCCATTTGTAATCTCCCTGAGACGTGCGAACATCTCGGAGATATTTTCTTCATCCTTCATTCGAAACAGCTCGTAATCACGTGTCAACATATTCGCTTTCGTCTCTTTAACTTCTGTGGTACCTTCGTAGATAAGCTTGAGCTTGTCCCACATTTCCTTTGCGCTGCTGCACATGGAGACACGAGCATACTCGTTAGGGTGAATAGCACACTGAATTATGTTTAAAGCATTAAAGTTTACAGTGGCTTTCTTAATAGCATCATCATCCCACATGTCTTCATCAGGGTGTACAGCATATGGACCATTCCTAATGACAGTCCATATTTCATGACTTTGTGCACGAAGAAATACGATCATCCTATTCTTCCAGTAAGGGTAATTACTGCCATCGAAGAAAGGCGGCCGTTGAATAGAATGCCCTTCGAGCATTAACCCCTTGTTGATATTGTTGGCCATTCCTAACAGATCACTCTTAAACCGCTAGGTTTCTAGAAAATAGAGCGGAGGCTCTGATACCAATTGTTGGCCCGATTAGGAGGCAATTGAGAGGGGGGTGAATTGATTGCCCACCCTTTCCTTCAAATTTTAACAGAATTAAGACAAACCACAGGTAAGGAAAATAAACCTAAGATGAGGCTTGATTGGAACGAATGAAATTAAAGCAAGCAAGCTCTCACAACTTCCCGACGCAAAATATACTCACTCGGAGAGCAATATATGAGCGGACAATTTAGCAAATTCTCGTCTCACCGTCTCACACTCGTATTGTGAACGGAAAACAAATATCAACAACCACAAGCGAAGCAAATCATGACACAGTGATTTTTAGGTGGTTCGAACGCACCAAGTGCCATCCTACATCCACCCCTCACACCTCGAGAGGATTTCACTATCAACGCTGCATGACGGCAACAACCACACACACGGGCTCAACAGCCCACACACGTGGGTTCTCACACGACGACGAGACACCTCACACACACTCGGAGCAAGCTCCGAAATCATCTAAAGATGAAAATAGAATGGAAATTACAATGCCCAGTTCTGAGAATAACAATCTAAGCACAATATCTAATATCAAACATGATCTTCCCCATAAATCCTTAACCAAAACTAGGAGAATAACGAAGGTAGCACTTGGAACAAAGAAACCGAGGGTTGGAAGATGGCCGGTGTAGAGGATGTAGACGCCCGAAGCACCGGATGAAGAGGACGCAGACGCGGCCTCCAGATCTTGACTTGGGCTCGAGAGAGGACGACCTTGGCACAGCTTTCCTTCACCTCCAGCAGATGGGAAGCTCCTTCTTCTCCTGCGAGACCAAATGACCACGTTAGAAGCTCAAGGGTTATGTTCGATCGGAGGAAGAGGGCGGAGATATATACCAAGGGATTGAAGGGCCAAAGGACTTAAAAGCCCTTCCCAAACCCTCTTCATAACACATACAAGGTATAGTGGACGCCCTAAGGCCATTACAGTAATTAACGAAGCCTAATGGATCTTTCCTCAAAGGGTTCGAAACAGATCCGGAAATCCCGATCGAACGTTCAAAAAAAGTGTCGACTCATGAAGTCGACTCTTTTTCATGAATGTTCTGCCAGAACATATTAAAAACAAAACCCGAAAAATAAGTGTCGACCTATGGGGTCGACACTTTTTACCAAGTGTTCTAGCCTGTGAAAGTCATAACATTCGTGGTGAGAAGTGTCGACTTCTGAGGTCGACACTTTTTCACGAAGGTTTTGTTTTCACAGAAATGAAAGAACTTACCTGAAAGTGTCGACCCACGAGGTCGACACTTTTTGCCGTGAGTTTTGCCTTTGCATATTTAACAGAACCTTGGTGAAAGTGTTGACTTCATGGGTCGACACTTTCCGCCAGCGTTCTTAACACATAACGCAAGGCAGAAGCTCTGATAATAAGTGTTGACCCATTAGGTCGACACTTTTCCTGACAGAAGAGAAGTTCAATAAAACTCAATAAAACACCACAATATATGGATTCAATGATCAAGAATTAATCGATTGAGCACAATGACATTCTTCAAAACTTGATTTCAACATAGATTGAATCCATTCACATTGATATCCAATTGAACATTCATTCTTACCATTGGCCTTCAAGTTTTGAGTAAAATCTTACAATAAACCTGTATTTTCCAGATTTGAGACATTGCCTTTTCATCCACTTGGTGTACAACCTACAAATATGTTCTTACCATCCTTTCCAATATCTGAGATTCAATTCCACATCGAACCTGTACAATACAGATTGCCATTAAACTTAATCTCAACCCAAGCAAATGAAGTTCTCAAATCAATCCATATCATGTAGATTAATCAATGCATCCATTCAATTCGATCGACAATGTTAGACCAAACTAAACTTAATCAAGATTGAGCATTTTGCAAGTTATGCCAATTCATTCATTCAGAACCTAAAATTCATCAGGGTATTTCAAACCAAATCCACATGCCATTCATTCAACACACTATTTGATCAAACAACCATGTTTTCATTCAAGGCCATCATTCATCAAATCTGTATCAATGCAAATCATAAAAATTGAATTCAAGACATGTTTGTTCTAGATCTTCGTCAAAACAGACCGGGGCACAACACATGGGACCACAGGGTAGGTGCTCTATCACGAGGGCTATCGTTAAAGATGATGGAGGCAGTTTTGGCTCGCACTTCTCCCATTTCTATAAATACCTCCCTCTTTTGTTCTCCCAGGGGCATCGAGAGCCAACTCGAAGAGTACAAGTTTCCACGGAAGGGGAGGAACTAAGAGTTCTTAGGTTCGGAATGGAGGGCGAATCTTCCCACTCCTCGAAGAGGAGCAGGTCCAGCGGTAGCAGTTCTAAGAAACTATCGGACCTCGAATGGAACTTCAGTGAAAGGACCCAATCGTAACTCGTAAGATGAGCTTTCTCGCCCCTTCTTTAGTTCTTTCTTCCTTTTTCACTCTTGATAAAACCCCCCTTTTCCATTTCTTGTGTATGCGCAGAGCGTGATGAAATCACATATTTCATGGGAGCTAGTAGTGGCAGCATACAGGGGTCTCCTGGACTTTTAGAAGGCCAGGCTAGACATGATGGGGCTTGGAACCTTTCTCCGGATCGAGCCAATCAAGCTCGACCTCGCCCTCGTCCAAGCATTGTGCGAAAGGTGGGATCCAGTGAGCCGCACCTTCTTGATACCTTGGGGGCACATGGTGCCCAGCCTGGAAGATGTGGTCCGAATCACGGGCCTCAAAGTGGATGGCGAGGCATTGACTGGTGTCACATACTCTGATTACAGAGAGGCTGCTCAGAGGTTACTAGGAGTGGACCTGGATGATCGTAAGAACAAGTCCATAGCCAAGACGCCTATCATGGAGACGTTGGGGCTTACTGACATTCATCCCCGTGATGATGAATCCTTGGAGGAGTTCATGGAGAGGACTGAAAGAGGATGCCGCGCCGTCTACTGTGTAGATGCGAGCAATTGGGAGAGAGCCAACATGGATTTGAGGAGATTCCTCTTCTTCCTATTGGGAAAATTGTTACTGGGCTCGAAGGGAGACAACATCCATTGCCGCTTCTTAGAATTTCTAGTAGACCCTGAGAAAGTGGGACGATACGCCTGGGGAGCAGCCATGCTGGCGCATCTATTCGCGAGTCTATCTGAAAGTGCAGACGAGAGATAACAGTGAGTGGTTTCACGCCATTCATCCAGGTACCCCCTCCTTTCTTCTTTTTTTTATCTTTTGTTATTATATATATATATATATATATTTTGATGTTAATGACACATGATGGTACAGTTGTGGAGCTATTATTACCTCCCAATGGGAAAGGCCCGTCATTGGCGCCCAGTGGCGGTGCCGCTGGCAAGGCGGTGGCAGCCCATCACGATCCCAGCCCCTCTATGCTACCGGCTGATGGTGTTAAGACGCGAGTTGCAAGAGTTCCCCGCAGCGATGGTGGTTATTATTATTATTTATTATTTTGTTTCTCTTTTTTTGTGATTAAGAAGATATGTGTGACCTGTCCTAGGTGATCTGGAGGCCTTATGCGGGCATGATCGATGCCGATCAGCCATGGGTCATAACGAATCGTGCTCAGTTTGGGCGTGACCTCTGGATGCACTGTGTGAATGAAATCGAGCCACTTCGACTACGATTGGCGATGAGGACCTTAGGGCTCACCCAGGAATGGGTGGACATGACTACAACACCACGTGTGGGGAGGAAGACGCGTGGGTTGGCGATCTCTGTTGATTGGCGAGTGCGGTTCCCCGAGCAATATGAAGACTAGCAACGTGGTGGCACACTCGTGGAGTCACATGCTCAAGACAGCGAGGATTATCTACGCCTCTATAAGGTGATGTATGCAGAGCGACTCCAACCCGGGGGACTTGTGGAGGTGAACATATTTTTCTTTTTTCTTTTTTTTCTTTTTAATATATGTTAACCTATGCCCTGGCCACAGGATGCTCGGGACACCATGATAGCGAACTTGCAAGCTCGCCTGACGGGTACGGAGCGGCAGTTACGTGATACTCGCGCAGCCTTGAGTTCTTCGGTAAGCCTGCATACACATGATCACAGGCTAAGATTTCTGGTGCTAGGCCCTTAATGCCACCTTATGTGTGTTGCAGCGTGCCCAGCTCGACGCGGCTTCCTCAGTAATGGGTGCGGATGGCGTCTCTTCCAGCTTATGGATCCCAACTTCCGAACTCATTTTGCTTCATGAGTAGCTTGCTCATACTACGCAGCGAGCCGCGGAGGCAGAAGGAATGCTCTCCACACAGGTGAGAGTCTTGTCATTGAATTTCACTTATCCATGCCTCCACATATCTGAAATGGTGGACATGGCAGACGAAAGAGGTGCAAGATGCACTTGCCCGTACCGCGCAGGGGGAAGCCAGAATAGTGAAACTGGCAGAAGAATTACGGCATCGCCCAGACGATGACTCTTCTCGGGACGCCGTGGAGCTGAGGATCACCCTTCAGCTGGAAAGGGAGGACAGAGAGAGGGAACGCGCGAAGAGGGAATGAGTCACCGAAATAGAGAGAGCCGACAGATTGGCTGAGAGGGAGGAGCGGAGGGCCATGGAGGCCCAACTGTTTGAACTCCGAACCAGTCTTGGTCTTGCTGAATAATGGCTAAGAGATGGTGAATGGCGCTACCGAAGAGCACGAGAGTGTGGCTTTCGTGTTAGTAGCTTCTTTGATGCCCCTGTCGATCGACGGGGAGTGGAGACGGTAAGAGGGGTACTGAGCAGTAGGGGCACCGCCTCGCATGGTTTATCGACACCCTCTAGGGTTCTTCGCCTGGAGAGCGGAGAGAGGGGTAACACTGAGAGAAAGGACGAGACTTAATGTATAATTTCTAGAAGGAAATAAAAGAAGGAATGTTCAGTTTCCTATCTTCTGTCTTCGTTCCTGCTTTTCAATCCTGTACACATTACTCGATGAAACAAGTCAGTTTTTCCATTCTGACTTGGCCCTTTGCTCAGAGAGTGGGTGATTATTTTGAAACTAGCCTTGATAACGAGTCAAGGGGCCAAGCCTTTATTAATTAAGGTAAAAGCAAAGATGATGAATGCAATACACGGGCACACAAATGGGACCAAAAATGTAGCACACGAATGAGATCACACGGATGCAAAATTTGATTTTTATGATTGATTTTTTTGAGTTTTTTTATTTGTTTAATTGAATTTCCTTTTTATTTTTCTTTTTCTTTGTCTTTTTTTTTCATGAAGGACACTTGTGATCATAACCGGCATGGTTCTTGGATCAGGGGTGTTTAAATCATTCTTAAGTAGCTTAATGCAGGGTTAACATGCTCCAAGAGAATTCTCACTTGGGAACTCATCCGACAACATCCTCGAGAGCCATTCTATCACATCACTACCATTTTTTTTGGATTTGACACATTTTTTTTTAACTAATGCCTGGTGACCATTCTTATGGCACCTGACTTTTATGAAGACATGGTTTCTTACTAACCTCCCGGGTATCCTGTGTGCACATCTAGATTGATTTGGGCCCCTAGACTCCTCAAATGATAATCCTGCCGGTAAGACTTAACCTGGTGACAAAACCGTCATGCCATGCTTAGGCTCCCAATCGCTTCCGACTGCAAGGATACACCGAAAGAGCGTTCAAGGTAAAAGATTTACCCGACCCGGGTCTATTTCCTCACAACTCTATACGGTATTGGATGGAACACCTTGGAACCCTAACGGCCAACTGCGCGACGCTGACCCGGAATCAGACGCCGTCGCACCTATGGGTGACGCGCTTGCATTGACCTAAGCCCGAGGTTAAAGTAAGAAGCCACCGAGGTGGTAGATAGAGGTCTTGAGCGGCCAGAAACACCGAGACTCCTTCGCGGCGATGACTTTTGCTTTTCGAAGTAGACAATTATATGTGTGTTTTGCTAAAACGAGGTCGCTTACCTTAGCGGGGTGTGCCTTTCGGGATTTCTAATGAGCTTTCATCTTTAAGGGGAGAAAGAAGAGTATGGTGGGATAAACCTTCCGAGAGGACCGGCAAAACCGTTAACCCGATGAGCTAACCGGGACCTACTCGACCTTCCCCTTTTGGGTGACTTCGGACCAAACCTCGAACAGAATTGCGATGCCCCTTTGTGGAATTTAGCCTTTGTTTTGAGGGGTTTCGCTTGTTGAAATCAAGCACGGCCACGATCAGGCTCTTATTTGACTCTTATTTGTGTTTTTTTTGTGTTTTTTTTCATTTTTTTGGGGAGACATGATAATTTGACATGTCGACATCCCTCTTGTATGCCTGCGGGGACACTGCCCTCTTCTCGTGCTCTGACTCAGGATCGAGGAGATGAATCCTACTCTTGCCTTCAGGATATGGTATTTTGGTTCTTTTATGCTCAGCATTTTAAGGGCGCCGGCTGTCTCATTGGGTCGAGAAAGAAGAGAACAAAGATTACAACTTTCTTGGAGACCTTCGAGTACAGCCCCACAATAAGCAATACTGCCAACGTTTTTGGCTAAAGCAGCTGCGTGTGTGCGTGTTGCCTTCTTTTAGTGGGCGTAAGCCGACATGATCGGACAAGAATCTCCACGGTTCTGGCGGACCAAGACCCGAGACCTACCGAACCTTAATAGGTCCTATCCTAATATGAAGGACAAATGCAAAGACTTGACTGCATGATGAACACCAGGCATCTCTTCTTTTTTTTTTTAGGCTTCCCTCGAGTTTCGCTTCGTTTGATCCCGAAAGCGAGGTGTGGGAGTGTGCGCAGGTTAACCCTGAGTTAGACTACCAAGACCGAAAAATAAATTTCCAGTTCCGATGGTCCTCGTACCATGCCAGTTGTTACACCTATCTAAGGGTAGTATTTCTTAAGATAAAGCCCGTTCCAAGGGTGGGATAACTCGGTCCCTTCGGCATTGACTAGCTTGTAGGCGTTGTCAGGGTACACAACCTGAAGCACATATGGTCCTTCCCAATTGGGTTGAAGTTTAGAACACGACCCTCCAGATTTGACAAAAATTCTTTTTACGACCATCTCACCGACTTTGAATTTTCTCTCAATGACCTTCTTTTGGTAAAAACGAGTGAGTCTATTTTGATAAACACGTGCATGCTCGGCAGCGGCCAGCCGCTTCTCGTCTAAGAGTTCCAACAGGGCAAGGAGTGAATTACGACGCTCGTCGAGGGGAAGATCCTTGTCCAATTGTATCCGGAGAGAAGGAATCAGAGTTTCGTACGGTACTACCACATCTATTCCATAAGTAAGGGCAAACAGAGTTTGCCCAGTGGGAGTACGGATTGAAGTGCGGTAGACCTATAGAGCTTCGATAAGCTTTTCTGGCCAGTCTGAGAACTTACTAGACTCGCAAGTTTTCTTTATGATTTTGATCAATGTTTTGTTAGTGGCCTCCGCCTGGCCATTGCCTTCTGAATAATAAGGTAATGAATGATGCAATGCGATTGCATACCTTTTGCAGAGGTCTTGAAGGTCCTGAGAAATGAACTGTGGCCCATTGTCGGTGACGATTGTGCTTGGAATGCCGAACCTGGTGAGGATGTTCTTCATGATGAACTTACAGACTGTTGATGCCTTGATTTCCGCGTAAGCTTCGGCTTCGGCCCATTTGGTGAAGTACTTCCTCGCAGTAAGGATGAAGGATTTCTGCTTGGTGAGGGAGTTTGGATCACCTAGGGGACCGATGATGTCGAACGCCCACATGGAGAAAGGCCATGGGGAGGATATTGGATGAAGTGAGGAAGATGGCGAATGAATCTTGTCGGCGTGAAGCTGACACTTGACACACCTATGGACATAGACATCACAATCCTCTTTCATAGTGGGCCAGTAAAAGACTTGCCGAATGATCTTCTTAGCGAGCATTTGGCTATTTACATGGCCACCGCACACACCTGAGTGTGCTTCCTCTACGCATTTTCAGACCTCATTGTCATCAAGACATCTTAAAAGAACACCAGTAAGGCTTCTCTTATACAGTAGACCTCCAACCAACGTGTATTTCTGGGCCACCCTTCTTATGGCTTTTTTATCTTCTGCGGTGACTTCTTCAGGATAAGACTGATCTTTGCAATATTTGACAATTTTATAGAACCAAGGTTTCTCCTCATCAGCCAGTTTTTCTTCAAATTCTGCCAACATGATTTCCCTATTCTCAAGAATTTCCCCTTCCTGAATCTTCCGTAGGACTCTTTCTTTGATTCTTAAAAGGTAAGGGTCCTGAACAGCAGGGACGAGGCACTTATAGATGGTGATGGATTCAAACCAAATACCTAAAGGGAATTTAAAAGATGATGCCAAGGAGGCGAGGGCATGTGGACGTCAAAAAAAATGATGATGATCATATAGCATGCACATCTTAGCACTCAAGAGTGAGTCAAAGAGGGGAAGGCTGAATAAACCCTATGCTTCCTCCAAGAAGGATGAATACCTGCCCGGTGCTCTGCCACCCAACAAAGAAGCCCCTCGTGCTGAAGAGATGGCCCCCACTCTCCAGTCGGCATTCCCAACGGCCGAATCAAAAGAAACTCAAGAATTCGAACACATGTCCGGCACGCGTCGGAGATCACTCAAAGCTCAGAATCGGGATTCAGAGGCCCCGAACTGAACACCCCGGAGGTGGTGCATTACAGCTAAAGCAGCACGGGAGGACAAGCATCCGTCTGAATAGCCGCGAAGCCAGGATAAATTCTAAACTGGCGTAGCCTGCACTTAAACCGGCGTGCCCTTGCTTGGCCTTAAACTGACGCGCCCCTCCATCAAGCTTTAATCCGGCGCGCCCTTGCTTGGCCTTAAACCGGCGCGCCCCCTTGTTGATGCTAATCCGGCATGCCCTTTTCTACGTTGTTAATCCGGCGCGCTCAACACCACGCCGGTTTAACTCAAATAACATCCCATCCGCCAGCCGATACTCTGTTTTCGCATTAGCCTGGTGCCTAGAGGGCATTCAATGCTCTGAAGCTCTGTCTCCATGGGCATTCAATGCTCTGGAGCCCTGTCTCCACCTCCGTTCGACAGCGCAGCTGCATCGACGGTGAAGACAAGCATCGATGGGGGGAGTAGCAGCAGCAAACATCCCTTCCTCGGATAAATGCCAGTGTACTGTGCAAATCAACGGATGACACCGCAGACGAATGAAGTGGCGGGAGTTCCTTCCGTCCGAGCAAAGAAAGGGCAGCCGGCTACATATACTCTGCATGTTCGACAGAGAAGAAAAAAAGGGGGCTATTGAAAATAGAAGAGAGAGGCTACTGGAACCCCCTCGGCTGTGTGCAGTGAAGAGAAGAAGAAGGAAAAGAGAAGAGAGGGCCACCCGAAGAGAAGAAAAAGCTTCATCCCTGTGCCTGCCAGGTGAAGGAGAAGAGAGATTGAGTGTGAGAGAAGGGAGGTGAGCTCGGGGGGGGAGGAGCTTGCGCTCCGTTCCCCCTCCGCCATCGATGTATTTCTCCCTTTCCCTCTGATGTATTCCCCCCTTTTTTGCTTCGCTGTCTTTCCCCTTGCGAATGAATAAAAGAAAAGATTTTTTGCAACATATGTGTTCTTCTGCTTCCCTCTCTTTCTCCCTATCTCCTCCTCATCCAAGGCCCTTCGAAGCTTGCTTCTCCATAGCATGGCCTTCGGGGGAGTCCGTCAGGGGATGAACATTCATGGCCCCTTGAGGCACACATTCGTCCCGCCTACGAAATCATCACCTGTAAGCTGCTGGAACTCTTGAAGGCTGGTCCTCGAGTCTCCACATGCACTTATGGGTTAACGGAGTTCTTACTCTGAGTTTTAAGGTTCACCCCGGAGCTTTGCTCCGTTTGGTGTTCCCCTATTTATCTCTGGCAAGCCTCAATCCGGGGGAGGTGCTGCCCATTTTTCGCCAGGAACAAATGAATCAAGCTATTCTCTGAGGGCCAGAACATCACATGCTTGAAGCCTCTGATCACGACTGAACCTTCGAGTTCCGGCAACAAACTCTTCTAATAAAACATTCATATCTTCATGCTAATTCACCCTAACAAACAACTAAAACACTTAAACTTCCTCTCCACAAACTTAATCTATCAGTTCGATAAACAAACTAATCAACAAATCAACCCACAGGTGAAAGAAACAAGAAACAGAGCATAAAAGAATGAAAGAAACCTCATATAAGCTTAGCCCGGCGCGCCCTAATCCGGCGTGGGCTAACCCGGCGCGGTACCCCCCCGCGCCGGTTTAGCCTTACACTCAAAACCCCTTTCATTTTTCCTTGCCACTAACCGACGCGCCCCTTGCATAGCCGCCTTAAACCGGTGCGCTACACTATTCCTCCCCCCTTTTTTAGCCTATTCCAATGCGCCCCTGGCCCTCTTCCTTCTTGCCATATAACCGGCGCGCCCCCCTCATTGGGCCTATTCCGGCGCGCCCTCCTCCATTGGCCATTAACCGGCGCGCCCAAACTTTGCACCACCTATTCCGGCGTGCCCTTTTGGGCATCCATTAACCGGCGCGCTCCCCTCTTTGCTTCCCTTAAACCGGCGTGCCTGAAAGGGAGAAAATGATTAATCAAATGAGAGAAGAGACTTAAAGCTGATGAATAAAACTAATAAAAAGTTTCCCCTTTCCATAATCCAAATTTTGTTCCGGGGGCGCTGCCCCCGGAAACCCCCGCAAGGGGCGTTGCCCCCTTGACCCCCACAACCTAACCGGGCAGGTCGAACCCCGCGACCTGACCGCGCAGGTCGATCCGCGTGCGAGGGCGCACGTTGGTGAGTTCGGGCTTCGCACTTAACAATTCACACCCCCGGGCTGGGTGCAAAGAGAAAATCGATGATGCCTTGTGGTATCGGATGTGGACCTCGGAACCTCCGACATGGTCGTGATCCGAACATATCTCGGGCCAATAGTTCGTTAACTCGACCCGAGTCTCCCGGGATCTAATCCCGCAACCCCACATTAAACTTGTCGTGTCTACGGCAGACATTTGCACGGTTTTATCATCGTCTTCGATGCTTCAAATGTGGACTCGCGTCCAAACAATGAATGGTCCGACCGTGACCGACACGCACGTATACCTTGGAACCTTCGTTTCCCAAGACTGTGCGTGAAGAGAAAAGTAATGACGCCTCGTGGCATCAGACGTGGTCCTCGGAAACCCCGATATGGCCATAGTCCGCAACCACCTCGGGCCCATAGATCATCAGCTTGACCCATCTTCATCGGGATCCGATCCCGCACCCACATTAAACTTGCCGCACCTACGGCAGACGTCCGTACGGTTTTATCATTGTCCTTGACGCTATTAATACGGACTTCCGTCCGAATAATGAATGGTCCGTTAGTGACCGACATATATATACCGGGATCTAATCCCGCGCTCGCATTAAACTTGCCGTACTCACGGCAGACATTTGCACGGATTTGCTCCCATCACCGTCTTATTTTCTACACAGACCTTCGTCCGAACACAAAATGGTCCATGAGTGACCGACAAAACCCGAATGGAATGAGGCGGCTCTCGTCCTCCCCGAACCCTACGCATAGGGACATCAATAAGACCGTCGTGAGTCATGCTCGGACCTCGGGTTCGCCCCAACCATGGTCATCGCCTGACCCACATCCTAGGCCTATAGCCGGCTATCTCTGTACACATCTTTGTTTTGGAATATAGTCCCGGGACACTTTCCCGCTGCCCTTCGGCACCGGAAATATTAATGATGCCCATGCAAGCCTCGTTTGGACCGCGGGAGGCGCCCCCGGAATGGTCCTGACTCGATCTTGCACCGGGCCAATAAACTCACCGATTTCTGACCGCTCTAACCGGGATTTAACCGAATGCTTCCAGTTCCTGTGAACAATAAATTTGTCGTACCCGGCATACACATGCTCCGATTTTCCTATGATGATTACTCGTTTCTCAAACTGGACACTCGTCCGAACATCAAATGGTCAACAAATGACCGACATAATCTCGAATGCTTTCTTCTCACCCTCGCACGGGGATTTCAATGCTTCCTAATAGACTTTTTACGTAACTAATTTTCTGGCCATGAGGCCCCTTTTCCCGGCGATTAATCAAGGGTGTTCCCCTCTCCGAGGGGATATAAATGACGCCATGACCTTTATGGCTCGGCGGGTTCTAGTCCCGACACGAACTACACAATCGTCTGATTAGTCAGATCGAGCGCATAATAAATCGTCACTCTGTGACTGGCACGCCCACGCACTTAATAAACCCAATAAACGAACAAACAAACGATAAATTAAATAAAAAGTGCGTCCACAGGGCATCGGCCAGAATGTTTTATTCGCAAGGAACATGGATAAAGATCAGCTTGGTGAACAATTTGGCATAAGCGGAGACTAGCTCCTGATAAGGCTTGAGCTTGGGAGCAAGGGTGCAATATTTGGTAAGCACCTGGCGGAGAACGAGTTGACTATCTCCCACGACTCGTAATTCAATGATATAAAAAGAATGGGCTAGTTCCAGACCAGCTAGAAGAGCCTCATATTCAGCAATGTTGTTGGTGACTGGGAATGCGAGATGAAATGCCCCTGGGATGGTAACGCCTTCAGGCATCAGAAGGATAATGCGAATACCCTTCCCTTGAGAATTTAGAGCTCCATCAAAATATAATGTCCACATTGACTCATCGGATTGAGTGATGGACATTAGTTTCTCATCTGGAAACTCTGATTGGATAGGATCAAACTTGGGGAGAGGTTGGTGAGCGAGATGCTCGGCTATAGCATAGCCTTTAATTGCCTTTTGCTGGATGTAGGTGATGTCAAACTGAGATAAGAAACTCTGCCAATGTGCTAGCCTATCAGTGAGGACATATTTCTGCAGGAGGAACTTGATAGGGTTCATGCGGGCAATCAAATGGTCCTCATGAGCCAAGAAGTAGTGCTTCAATTTCTACACTACCCAAACGAGGGCAGCACAGGTTTTCTCCATGGCTGTGTATTTCTACTCACAGGGATTGAGGAGTTTGGACAAGTAATAGGTTGCCCGTTCCTTGCCTCCTTCATCGGCTTGTGCGAGGACGGCCCCCACGGAGTCATCCAAGACTGAGATATAAAGGATCAGAGCTTTTCCTGGCTTAGGTGGGATAAGAGCGGTGGATTAGCCAGGTATTCCTTTAACCCTTCAAAATCTTTCTGACATTTAGAATCCCAATGGAATCCTACTCCTGGCTTGGTCAACTCATAAAAAGGTCTACACCTTTGTGAGTGCTGAGACACAAACCGACGAATGAATTGCAACCTCCCAATTAAACCTCGAACTTTCCTCAAATTTTTGGGAGGCGGCATATCCCTGATGGCCTTAGCTTTGTTAAGATCTATCTCAATCCCCCTTTTACTCACAATGAAACCCAGTAGTTTGCCCGATGATACACCAAACACACACTTCTTCGGATTCATTTTCAATTGAAATTCCCTTGATCTCTGCAATACCTTAGTCAATACTCTCGGATGTTCCGCCCTAGTTCTTGATTTCACCAATAAATCATCCACACGCACCTCCAGATATATATGCATCATATCATGAAATATGGCCATCATAGCTCTCTGGTAAGTAGCTCCAGCATTTTTTAACCCAAACGGTATGACCACATAACAATATGTTCCCCAAGGTGTAGTGAATGATCTCTTATCCTGATCATCTTCTGTCAAACGAATTTGATTATATCCCTAAAATCCATCCATGAATGAGAGGGTTTCATAGCCTGCCGTGTTATCGATTAACACATCAATGTGAGGTAGGGGAAAATCATCTTTTGGGCACGCGCGGTTAAGGTCCCAGAAGTCGATGCAAATCTTGACTTTCCCATCCTTCTTCATGACTGGGACAATGTTTGCCACCCATTGAGGATAAAGGATGACTCTAATAAACCTAGCTTTGTGGAGCTTGTCGACCTCTTCTTTCATTTTTAAAGACATCTGAGGGTGGAAACGCCTTAATATTTGTTTTACCGAGGCGGACCTTGGCTTTAAAGTTAAGCGGTGTTCGACTAAGGTGGAATCTAAACCCGGCATATCCTCATAGCTCTAAGCAAACGTGTTCTTATACTCCTTGAGAACTTCAATTAATGTCTCTTCTTCAGATGATGGCCAATTATTACTTATGAGGACGATCTTAGGGTCTTCCTCAATTCCCAAGTTGACTTCTTTAGTGGATTCTTTTACGGCGGCTGACGGCTCGTCGAATCTCTTCATCCCACTAGCATGTGCGCCGGCCGCGTCCTCATATTCTTCATCCTCTCTTTCAATAGGGCATTCTTCATCTGTGATCTCGTAGACTCCATACCCTTCATCAATTGTGCAATTCTCCTCACAATCTGTCTCTGGCAATTGGATGGGATCTTCTAGCAATTGAGGAATGGATAGGCACGCTTGACACCTACTGGCTAGATCCAGAAGGAATTGACGAGGGATCTACTTACCCTTGGATTTCCTTTTGGGTACTACCCTTGACCCATTATTCCTAAGTTGACTGAGCTGTCCTACGGACGAAGAAACTAAAGAAGACGCCGAAGAATGTATAGGGAAGGACCCCTCAGAGGAGGGATAGAAAAGGTCGCTCATAGGACCTTGGACGAGTGGCCCGTAGGTCGGGACGCACTCGTGGGAGATGTAGGAGGTTTTCTCAATGAAGATGTGTTGTTGAAGAGTTTGAAAATCGACATTTTTTTTTTTGTTTTCATTTTTAATGACAAAGCAACGAAAAGAAATCGGAGGAGGGGGGAAAGTGATTATGGCTAAAGGGTTGGGAAGCTCATAGAGCAGATCATGATTGAAAACCTGGCGCAGGTTGAGAAACCCGCGCAGGTATGTAACTAGAGAAGGGGACCTGGGAAGATCATCAGACAACCGTCTGGCCCTAGAAGAAGGCAGCAACGAGGGCTGAGAGGAGTGAATGGAGAAGATGATGGCTAATGGGCTGTCGGGGGTAAAGTGGATGACGGATGAAGATCCATTGATGACACAATCCTCAAGGCGAGGGTGGTTTGGAACTTTGGCAACATGAGTGATATCCCCTGGCATTTCAGAGATCAATGGCGGCCCTTCCAGCTGTGGGGGTGAGAACATTCTTTCTAGTGCAATGGAAATATCTTGTATGTCAAACCATTTGTTCCATTCGCATTCTGAATCTTTGATCTTGCCTCTCTTAGTGGCCCTTGAACATTTTTCAGCCAAGTATACAGCATGCGGTCTCCCATGTGTCTCTTGCGGGTAATCCCCCATCTGAACAATGGGTCCCTTCTTGAAGTGAGAGGACAAGGGCCACGTGAGGGGTTTCCCATCTGCGTCGAGTGGTGCTTCAAAGCCTAGGCCAAACTTGTGACTCAACCTTATTTTCTTTGGCGGTTTCAGCCTTCCTTGTAGCTGCGCGCCCAAGCCTTTGCCCTATTGATAGCTGATATTTCTCATTATCTTTCATCCTTTAGAATGAGAAGGGAGTCGTGACGTTGGTAGTGAAAGTGGCTTTTTTGGTGTCAGCGGAATGCGGGATGGGTCATATTGATGCGGGACGGACATGTGACCTGGGACTCCAGCTCGCGATCGCCCCTAAGCGAGAGAAGACGTGGGACTGTGCGCGGTTGAGAAATCGGCAGTGAGTCTCGGGTATCGGCTTTTCGCGTGTACTCGGATCGAGTCACGGGACGGGTCACTCACTCTCACTCTCTCGCAGCGGTGATAACAATATATCGGGCTAAGAATCCTAACACTCGCAGCGACATATACAAATAGATACGAGTAAAGCAAATGCGAAAGAGAGAGGGAGCGAATTTACCACCACGCTCCGGGCATGGGGAAGACGATCCCGGCCAAGTCAGTAACTCCCAGTACAGTAAATATTTAAATTAAGGTAGTGAATTTTGAGGCCCACTCCACGCAGGGAGGTAACGGGCTACAAGTGGGCCCGAGAGGACCAATCTTGGGTTGACGGGCAGCACTTGGATCCGCTGGTCTGTCACGCCGCGAGCGTGGAAGATACCCGGAGACGCGTGACGAGTTTATATCGATCATGTCAATCAGAGTATTAGTGTATTCGACACCAAATCAGAGATGCGCAAGAGTAAAGATAACCCAATCCTTTTATTCCTTCACAAAAGTATTTCTATTACAATCCCTTGAAAATGCTAAACTTAATAAAAAGAAAAGTACAAAATTGACTCAAGAAAATATAGAAAAGACAAGACTAGTTGATGCTTTGAGAAGCTCTAATCTCTTTCACTCTTGACCTTCCCTGTCCGATTGAGTCTCGTCGTCGGACTTACCTGAAAAGTAGGAAAACACTGAGTGAGCGAACGCTCAGTAGGAAATTATATCTCAAGAACTAGCAATGGGTTTAAGTAATTACAACTTATCACATGTAAATGTAATATGGCTATGCATGTAGAAATAACTAATCAATAAAATAACACGTCGTGTAAAACATCCAAGCGAGTCTTAAACAAGAAATATTCATGAGAGACTATATAGATTATTGGCTATTTCACGCAAGTACTTTGCCCGTGTCGGGCCATGCTAGTAAAGTCACGCAAGTCGAGTCACGCACGCAAGAAAGAGAGAGTGTGGAATGTCAAAGATCAAAAGAGAAAGTACTTCGGTGTAATGCTAGACACCGTGATCATTACAACTCCCATGGGCACTAGTACTTTTGGGTGCTCCTCCCAGGACCAGATCGGGCCCTTATATGCACAGCATTAAAGATAGATCTAGACATCCACTTTATTTGTATAGCCAATATGGAATTTCAAAGAAAAAGCTTGTGGAAATTCAAGATAGATTTTGATAGAGTGGAGTTCAAAAGTTGAACATGATGCATAAGGACGATAATAACGGTATAATCCCGAATATCGATTAAAACTGGGTGGAATTTGGTTCCCTAATTTGGGTACTATAACCAATAAGTTTCCATATATATAGATGGTCACCCATTTGATATAGAATTGAGGTCCACAAGAACATCATATTAATGGCATGATATCCACATCCCATTAAGAATATTCTCATGACATCCACATAGCATATCATGAGAGCCGGTTTACCATGTTTCTTTAGAGTGACGTGGCAAAATAGTGTAATGGGTTTTTATGGTACAACCCGCTCGGCCGCTTTGAGGGAATCCAAAGCTAGCGGAGTCTTACGGAGGTCTCTATGATACAGTCACTAGTCCAAAGGAACGGAATGTCCGATGGAGGGTTCATCTATCACTGAGAAGTGAGGGGTAATCGGTAAAACATCGTAAAACATGGGACTATATTCACGGAATGGAAATATAGTGCCAGATACTTATATTTATATATACATAAAACCCTCGGTTCACAGAAAATAGTATAAAATAATTACACAGGAAATTAGCGACTTAACACAAGTCACTACTTAATAAATTAACGCCCTGCACGAGGTCGTTATTTTCAATTTGACGACTTCAGGAACAGTCGTCCATTATAAATTTCTATTTTGCTAAAATTTTCTTAATTCTATATTTTTGATAAAAACGTGCCTTAGCCAGGGGCGTTATTTCACCAAGAAACGACTTGCACGGTGTCGTTATATTTTTTTTTTCAGAATTTTAATAGCTTCTGGTAATCTCAGGGAAATAACGACTTGTTCTAAGTCTTTAATTAAAAATAGCACCCTTGTGTGGGGCGTTACTTTCATAAAAGACGACCTACTAGGGGTCGGTAATTCATTCTTTTCCAGGTTTTATCATGAACAGTGGCAATTTCCAAGATAATAATTTTCAGGAAACAATTACATGGTCAGGACAGGAAAAATATCAGGATTCGAGATATATTATCATGTATTAGATTTAACCAAAGCTTTCATAGATATAAAAATTTAAACGTGCATATTTATTAATTTCTTGAAATTGACGACTCTTAGGTCAGTCGTCAGAACTTTAATTAGCGCCCTATAGAGGGTCGCTACTTACAAAATTTCTCAGAAAACTATGAAAACGCAGAGAATCTATATGCATGTATTAACAGATGACATTATCGTAATTATTATGCTAGTTTGGGCTACAATTCTTGAGAAAACCTACCTGATGATGATCTGGGTGAAATTACATGAAGAAAGTTGATACTCTGTTCTAAACAGAGTCTCCTGGAAGTGATGTAAACGGCAACTCTAAGGATAACAACAATCCAATAGCCAGGTAATAGCAGCCTCCAGATGGTGCGAAGGTGACAATAGATGAGCACAGGAAGGAAATTTCTTCTTTGCTCGTAGAGGAATCAACAGCTTCCTTCTTCACTGTAAACGGATGAAGAGGATGTTGATGAAGAGCCCACGTTCTTAAACTAGACAAGAGAGTTACTACTTGCTACAGGCAACCTACAGAATAAGAAGATGAAGAACATTAATATTCTTCATATCCATAACCGAAGGCAGAGGAAGACGAACAACCTGTTCTTCATGTACTGCAGCAGTAGAACGGTTCGCCAAACATAGCGAACAGGTTCGATTAGAAAGGTATTTATAGGAATTTTGGAATCCCAATGGAGTTAGAATTCGATTGGAAGATATATTTCCTGGATAGAGTCCTTCTATATTCAACCAAACATGTACCAATCCTAAAACTTACCCTGGATAGTCTCCTGGTTCGAATGGAACACAAATGCAATTAATGCCTTAGGTTAGGGCGGGCATTTTAATTGACGTCTTGACCTGTACCGTTTCTTTTGTAATTCACGCCCAAGAAGAGGGCGTTTCTTTCCCTTTCCTTTTATCCGTTTTGGACGTTTTGAAATTTGACGACCTTTGGTATAGGCGTCACTTTTTGAATTAACGCCTCAGGTGAAGGCGTTTCTTATTTAAATCGTGCCTTGTTGAGAGGCGTTATTTACATTTGACTTATTATTTATTCATTTTGGTTCTTATCATTTACTTACTTAATCTTTCTTGAAATCTTCCTTTTATTCTACCAGGGTTGCTACATGGTCGGTGCCGTCCGGAAGACGCTTGCTGCGGGTTGTGGGGCCCACATGCGGCTCATCCCTCCGAGTCTGGCGAGGTGGGTCCAGTTGTGAATGGGGCTCCTGGAGGAGCGATCCCTGGAAGGCGGTCGACATGGAACGCAGGGAGGAGGTCGGGTGGTCCGAGCCGGAGGCCCGAGGATGTGCTGTCCATAGATCTGAAGCTTCTGTTTTACAGCGCGCGACCCGGCGAGATCAGCTGCTGCGATCACTCCCGACGTCAGATCGACGTGAAAGTGGTACCGTTGGAAATCTGACTTGAAGTACTTCGATCTATGGCCAGAGAAAGAAATTTGACTATCCTGGAGCTGGCCTTAGTCGAATGTACAAGTTGCTGGCTGACAGACTCAGAAAACTCAAGATAGAAATAGAGTTTCCTGATAACTTGCATTGACCGCGACTCAAACCTCAGATTTGGAACTTGGACTCTTCATGAAAGTTGTAGAGGAAGAAATAAGGAAAACGGGAATAATTTTTGTGGATTTTCTAGAGGTTGTTTGACAGGGGAAAACGATTTTATACTATACAAGGGTCGGATCTGAACTGAACTGGACAGAACAGATTTGGGAAAAGACAGTGATTTTTAAAAATAGTAAAATGACTCTAAAAATTCCAAGAAAATTCGTAGATGATGGGTGTGGTGGACAGAACTTCCAATAAAATTGGAGACTCAGAAAAATAAAGGAAAAGGGGTCGATGTCACGCCCCGAGCGCGGAAGGTACCCGGAGATGCGCGACGAGTTTATATCAATCATGTCAATCAGAGTAGTAGTGTATTCGACACAAAGACAGAGTGCGCAAATATAAAGATAACCCAATCCATTAATTCATTTAATAAGAATATGTCTATTACAAACCCTTGCAAATACTAGACTCAATAAAATAAAATACAACGCTTGACTCAAGAAATATAGAGAAAAGATAGGACTAATTGACGCTTGAGTAGCTCTAACTCTTTCACTCTTGACCATCCCCTTCAGATTGAGTTCCTTCATCGTCGGACTTACCTGAAAAGTAGGGAAACACTAAGTAAGCGAACGCTCAGTAGGAAATTATATCTAAAGAACTAGCAAGGGGTTTAAGTGATTACATCTTTCATGAATGCACTATAACTATGCATGCTCGCATAAAACGACAAGATAGAGAGAGTGTATAACAATACGATAGCAAGAAGAACTAGTCATGAACTTTCAAGAACTTATATCAAAAGATATCAAGAGATTCAAGCATGTAAACTCATCATGTCACGTTGGAATTCAGCTATTTTGTTTCAAGTCAAGCAAGTATACAATTACCCTTTCTCGGGCCACGCAAGTCATGTAATATCAAGTCAAGTACAAGTACAAGATTTGTGGAATGTTCAATCAAGCTAGTCATGCACTTCGGTATAATGCCAATACCGTGATCAATCAACTCCCATGGGCACAAGTACTTTCGGGTGCTCCTCCCAGGACCAGATCGGGCCCTATATGCGCAGGCATTAATCATGTATTTAACATCCACTTTTGTGTATAGCCAATATGGAATTTCAAGAATAAAGCTTGTAGACATGTAGGATAAACTTGGATAGAATAGAGTCCAAAAATATGACACTTGACATAGAATGACGATAATAACGGTACAATCACGATTATCGATAAAACTAGGTGGAATTGGTTCCCTAACTTGGGTACCATGACAAACAAGTATGGACATTCTTTATATAGAATTGAGGTCCACAAGAATATCAAGTTTAATATAGAATTGGGGTCTACAAGAACAGTATCAAATGGCATGATAACCTCATCCCATTAAGAAAGTTCTCATGATACACACTTTGCATAACATGAGGGCCGGTATACCATGTTTCTTTAGAGTGACATGGCAATCAAATAATGTAATGGGTTTTTATGGTACAATCAGCTCAGTCGGCCTTGAGGGAATCCAAGGCTGCGAGGAGACTTACGGAGGTCTCTATGACTAACTTGCTAGTCCAAAGGAACGGAATGTCCAATGGAGAGCTTGTATGTCAATGAGAATTGAGGGTAGTGCGATAAAAACATCATGAAACATGGGACTATATTCACGGACAGGAATATAGTGCCGATATATATATATATATATAAACCCTTCGGTTGACAATAATCAGTGTAAAACAGTAATACAGAAAATAGCGACTTAAACTAAGTCATTAATTATCCAATTAACGCCTTTCTCAGGGGCGTTTATTCACAATTTGACGACGTATACATCAATCGTCCATTCTTTATTTCTATTTTACCAAAATTTCCAATATTATGGAATTTAACAAAAACACGCCCTGGTCAGGGGCGTTACCTTTCAATTTGCACCCTGATCTGGGGCGTCGGTTCAATAAGAAACGCCTTTGTGCAGGTCGTTAATTCAATAATTTTCCAAATTTCAGATATTAAATTTTCAGGAAATAGGTACATGCTCAGGACCAGAAAAATAGCAGGATTCAATCAGGATGAACATGCATTAGATTAGATTCATGGTTTCATAGATATAGAATTTTAAACATGAAAAATTATCAATTTATATGAAATTGACGACTCCTAGGTAGGGCGTCAAAACAAGAATTAGCGCCCTGGTGTGGGTCGCTTATTTTAAGTTAGCGCCCTGGTCAAGGGCGTTGCTTTGAAAATTGCATAGAAACAGTTGAAACCACAATAAAACTATATGCATGGAGGATCGATGATATTATTAAAGATATTAAGCTAGTTTGGGCTACGTTCTTGAGAAAACCTACCTGATGATTATCTGGGTGAAGATACGTGAAGAGAAACGATACTCTGTTTTGCAACAGAGTCTTCTGATCACCGGCAGAAGAAGAAGAAGATGATGCTTGATGAAGAAGCTTCGTTCTTCAGGAAGACAGGAACTCCTTAACCTGTAAGAAGAAGACGAAGAAGCATTAGAATCCTCATGCTTCTGCGGTTTGGAAGAAACAATAAGAAGAATAAAACCTCTCCTTTCAGCTGAACGATAGCTCAAATCGCCAAATAGCGATCTGGGTCGATTAGGAGGGTATTTATAGGATTTTGGGGATCCTAATAGGGTTAGAGTTCCATTGGAAGTAATACTTCCATGATAGAGTCCTTACCATATTCCACCTTCGACGTAGTTATCCAGAACTTGCCCTGGATAGACTCCTGGGTCGAACGAAACTCGAACTCAATTAACGTCTTAAGTGAGGGCGTCGAATTTAAATTGACGCCTTGTCAAGCGTCGTTTCTTGTATAAAACGCGCCCAGGTAGAGGGCGTTACACTTACTTCCCCTTTTGGCCGTTTGATAATTGACGCCATGTTATATGGGTGTCCTTTTTAATTAACGCCTTCTCTAGAGGCGTTTCTTAATGAAGTAGCGCCTTGACCAAAGGCGTTATTTCTATTCTGTCTTATTTTTATGCGTTTAGGCTTTCATCATCTTAATTATTTATCTTTTATTTTTAATTTGATTTATTTAAAAATCTTATTTTTTTATCAGGGTTGCTACACCCTCCCCCACTTAAAAGAATTTGGTCCCCAAATTCAATAGTATATATATAAGCGGAGAGTGTAGAGTATATACCTTAAAATAATTCTGGAAATCGCTTCCTCATGGATTCCTCGGTCTCCCACGTAGCTTCATGTTCGGAGTTCTTATTCCATTGTACCTTAAGCATGGGAATAGCCTTATTCCTGAGGGTACGTACTTCACGATCTAGTATCTTTATGGGCTTCTGTTCATATGTGAGATCCTTCTGGATAACTAGGTCTCCATGTTCAATAATATGTGATGGATCGTGTACATACTTCTTCAACATAGATATGTGGAATATATTATGTACATCAGACAATTGAGGAGGCAATGCGATGCGACAAGTAACCTCGCCAACTCTTTCCAATATCTCAAAAGGTCTGATGAATCTTGGTGTAAGCTTGCCTTTAACACCAAATCTCCGTATGCCACGTCCAGGCGATATCTTGAGAAATACATGATCTCCAACTTGGAATTCAAGATCTCTCCTTCTTGTATCGGCATAAGCCTTTTGCCTAGACTGAGCAACTCGCAGTCTTTCTCTAATCAATCGTATCTTCTCAGTGGTATCCCTTACCATGTCTGGACCTAATAGTTGTTTCTCTCCAACTTCATCCCAGCATAAGGGTGATCGGCAACCCCTTCCGTATAAAGCTTCGAAAGGTGCCATTTGTATACTTGCCTGGTAGCTATTATTGTATGCAAATTCCACCAACGGCAAGTGATCATGCCAGCTTCCGTCAAAATCAATGATGCAAGCTCTGAGCATATCTTCAACCACCTGATTAGTTCTCTCAGTCTGACCATCCGTTTGAGGATGAAAAGCTGTACTAAAGTTAAGCCTTGTTCCCAACGAATGTTGTAGTCCCTTCCAAAAATGAGAAGTAAAACGGGGATCTCTGTCAGACATGATTGAAACAGGAATACCATGTAATCTGACTATGTCCTTGATGTATAATGCAGCCAAAACATCAACTGACCATCGGCTCTTTATTGGCAAGAAATGCGTCGATTTAGTCAATCGGTCAATGATAACCCATATTCCATCATGTCCTCCTTTTGATTTAGATAATCCCATGATGAAATACATACTAATATTCTCCCACTTCCATTTGGGAATATCTAGAGGATGCAATTTTCCAGCAGGCTTTTGGTGTTCCGCCTTGACCTGTTGGCATGTGAGACAGCGCGACACGTAGTCCGCTATTTCCCTTTTCATGTTGGGCCACCAAAAATTCCTCTTCACATCTTGGTACATTTTGGTTGATCCTAGATGAATCGTGTACCTTGATCTATGAGCTTCATCTAAGATCTTCTTCTTTAACTCGGGACAATCCGGTATGCAAGTTCTATTCCTGAACATTAATCTTCTTCACAAGTTATTTGGAAATCAGATTGTCCTTCCAGTTTGCCTTTGATCTCTACTAATATTGGGTAATTATCTTGAAGTGCTTGTATTTCAGATAATAGGTCTAGATGAATGCTTATATGAGATAATGTGACACATTGAAAGTCTGTGTCCATGCTTATATTGAGTTCAGAGAATTGCTCCAGCAATTTCCATTCTTGAATCATACAATTGGCTAACAGTGCTCTCGGCTTTCGACTAAGGGCATCTGCTACATGGTTACCCTTTCCGGGATGATATTGTATATTGAAGTCGAAGTCCTTGAGATATTCTAGCCAACGCCTTTGCCTCATATTTAGTTCCTTTTGTGAAAAGAGATACTTGAGACTCTTGTGATCAGAGTATACAGTAAACTATACTCCATAAAGATAATGTCTCCATATTTTGAGTGCGAATACCACCGCGGCCAATTCTAAGTCATGGACGGGGTAGTTCTCTTCATGCTTCTTCAATTGATGAGAAGAATAAGCTATAACCTTTCCTTGTTGCATTAGAACACATCCGAGGCCAATGCCAGAAGCATCAGTGTATACCTCGAATTTCTCTCCTTCCATTGGTAAAGCTAAGACAGGAGCTGTAGTAAGATGATCCTTGAGAGTTTGGAAGTTTCTTTCACATTCCTCACTCCATTCGTAACGGATCTCCTTGCGAGTTAACCTCGTAAGTGGTACGGCGATCTTAGAGAAATCTTTGATGAATCGCCTGTAATAGCCGGCAAGACCTAAGAAACTTCGGATCTCGCTAGCATTGGTTGGTCTTTCCCAATTTCTTACAACTTCAACTTTTGATGGATCTACTGATAAGCCATCCTTGGATATAACATGTCCGAGAAAAGTTACTTCTTTAAGCCAGAACTCACACTTGCTGTGCTTGGCATATAATCGGTTTGTCCTTAATATTTGTAATGCAATCCTCAAATTCTCCTCATGCTCTTCCTTAGTCTTGGAATATATTAATATATCATCAATGAAGACCACCACGAATTGATCCAAATAAGGCCTGAATATACTATTCATTAACTGCATAAAGGCAGCGGGGGCATTCGTTAGTCCGAAAGGCATAACAACAAATTCATAATGGCCGTACCTGCTTCTGAATGCAGTCTTATGAATGTCCTCATCCTTGATTCTTAACTGATGATATCCTGACCTAAGATCAATTTTAGAAAAGTACTTGGATCCTGAAATTTGATCAAACAACTCATCAATTCTCGGCAGTGGATACTTGTTCTTGATAGTGAGATGATTCAACTGTCGATAGTCGATGTATAGCCTCATGGATCATCTTTCTTCTTTACAAATAATACAGGTGCTCCCCATGGGGAAGTACTCGGTCTAATGAATCCTTTCTTAAGAAGTTCTATCAATTGCTCCTTTAACTCCTTGAGTTCAGCAGGCGACATTCTATACGGTGCCTTAGAAACTGGACCTACACCAGGAACTAAATCGATGGTGAAGGCCACTTCTCTTTGCGGGGGTAATCTAGGAAAATCTTTCGGAAACACATCCGGAAATTCTTGCATAACTGGGATATCTTCTATCTTAGTTTCCTTAGCCTCCTTAATCGTGACGAATGCAAGGAAAGATACACATCCTTTCCTAATGAGCTTGCTAGCTCGGAGAGCCGAAATAAGAGGTGACTTGCTCCGACTCTTAGGGCTAGAATAGACTAATTCTGGAAAGTCCTTGAAAGTAACCTTGCTATTGCGGCAATCGACTGTTGCATGGTATTTGGATAACCAATCTGCTCCCAGTATGACCTCATACTCCTTTAGATCTAAACATATGAGATCGATAGGAAGATTTCTTCCTTTTACCAAGACTTCACAGTTTTGATAATGGTGAGTAATATCGGTTTCGTTTCCGAGAGGAGTAGATAAAATTATTTTCATCCATTTCGTTCCATAGGTAGTGGGTTAGCAAACTTCTTGGAAATAAAAGAATGTGATGCACCCGTATCAAATAAGACATGTGCATACTTGGAACAAACTTTCAGTGTACCTTCTACTAGTCTGCCTTCTTCTTCTTCGGTCTCCTTAATTGCGTGAAGACGAGCATTCTTGGTTACCGGGCACTTTCCGTCACCGGTTTGATCATTAAGTAATGGGCAATCGAGAATCCGATGCTCACGGCTCCCGCAACGGAGACATGCTCCAAGTTTCCTCCAGCACTCTTCGGCTTTATGACCAGCCTTGTCACAATGCTTGCATATTATATTCGAAGGTGTAGTAGTGATAGAGAAGGGCTTGGTCTTCTTAAATTTTTGGTCTTGAGAAGAAGTACCTCCAGTGCTAGGCCTCTTCTTGAAGTTGGGTTTAAAGGAACCCGAACTTGTAACTTGTTCCTTCTTATCCTTCCCACGGATTCTATCTGATAGCTCCGTGGCATCTTCTAACAATTGAGCTCGGCGTACTATCTCTGAGTAGACCTGAATATCCATTGGTGCCAGCTGGGTAATATATTAGGGCCTGAGCCCGTTTAGGAACCTCCTAGCTTTCATCTTCTCGGTGCTAACTAAGTGCTTAGCATACCGAGACAATCTAGAGAATTGTGCCTCGTACTCCGCCATCGATAATGACAGTTGCTTGAGTGCGGCAAATTCGGTAGCTTTCTTTTCTTGGACTCGGTCTGAAAAATATTTATTGTTGAAATGTTCAACAAATCCCTCCCAAGTAATTTGGTCTTGATTTAAAGTAGCTTCTATTGATTCCCACCAGCATCGGGCATCCCTTTCTAACTGAAAGGTAGCTAATAAGACTTTATCTTGATCCGTGCATTGCATAACACGGAATATACGCTCGGTCTCCCTGATCCAGTGCTCTGCGTCATCCAGATCAGTAGAACCCATGAATTTGGGCAGGTTCATGTTTTTAAAGACTTGGTGGAGACTTCCGGCTCGTTGTGCACCTCCCTGTGCTACTTGTTGCAGCACCTGAGTCATGCCTTGAAGTGTACGCTGCATGTTGCGCCACTGAGCACGTTCGGCAGCCATCGTCCTACAATTACAATAACTAGATCAATACGTGATCTCATTTAGAAGCTAGTATTTCTATGTTAACTTTAACCCTTGGTTCTACCCAATCTCACCGGTTAAAGGTTAAACCTATCCTTGGACTTGGGTTTTCCTAGGAATTGAATACCCTAGGCTCTGATACCACAAAAACTGTCATGCCCCGAGCGCGGAAGGTACCCGGAGATGCGCGACGAGTTTATATCAATCATGTCAATCAGAGTAGTAGTGTATTCGACACAAAGACAGAGTGCGCAAATATAAAGATAACACAATCCATTAATTCCTTTAATAAGAATATGTCTATTACAAACCCTTGCAAATACTAGACTCAATAAAATAAAATACAACGCTTGACTCAAGAAATATAGAGAAAAGATAGGACTAATTGACGCTTGAGTAGCTCTAACTCTTTCACTCTTGACCATCCCCTTCAGATTGAGTTCCTTCATCGTTGGACTTACCTGAAAAGTAGGGAAACGCTAAGTGAGCGAACGCTCAGTAAGAAATTATATCTAAAGGACTAGCAAGGGGTTTAAGTGATTACATCTTTCATGAATGCACTATAACTATGCATGCTCGCATAAAACGACAAGATAGAGAGAGTGTATAACAATACGATAGTAAGAAAAACTAGTCATGAACTTTCAAGAACTTATATCAAAAGATATCAAGAGATTCAAGCATGTAAACTCATCATGTCACGTTAGAATTTGGCTATTTTGTTTCAAGCCAAGCAAGTATACAATTACCCTTTCTCGGGCCATGTAAGTCATGTAATATCAAGTCAAGTACTGTTAAAATGTAAGGCCCGGATACAGAGGGGGGGTGAATGTATCCCTCTACAAATATGGCCTAATTAAAACTCTAATGCTCAGTAATGCGGAATTAAAACTGTTACAGAAATAGCCTAAGGAGCCTTAGAAGGATCAAAGCAAGACAGCAACTCAAGAAGCCCTCAAACGATCCTAAGCAAGCATCTAATGCGCAGCAATCAAGTGAACATATAAGAAACTCAAATAACCTCTAGGATATAGATAATCAATTAAATCACGGTCCTAGCATGCATCTAGCGGAAGCAGGAAATCAAGCAAACCACTGCACGATGATTTTAGGTGGTTTGGTCAACAGACCTACGTCCACCCCTCACTCCAAACCAGAGTGAGGCTTCCACTAGTAACACTAGCACAGCAGACTCAGTCTGCAACAAAGGCTGCCAAACAGCTTGACCAGGGGAACAACCTCCCCTCTTCCTCCCAACCGGAGGGACACCCCAAGTGACTTCCAGCCACTTGGAAACTAGAGACACACAGTCTCTCTTCCTCCAGACCAGGAGGGAACACCTGGACTTGCTACCCACAAGCCCAGAACCGAAGGAACAAACCTCCCTTCCTCCAAACCGGAGGGAAACCTAGAGACCCAAGTCTCTCTTCCTCTGAACCCCAGAGGGAAGCACAACCGGAGATAAATCTCCCTTCCTCCAACCCGGAGGGAAACAACCGATGACACCCTGTCAAAGGCAACCAGAGACGCAAGTCTCTCTTCCTCCACACCGGATGGAACCAACCACAAGTAGCACCCAGCTACTTGCAAACCGAAGACACAAGATCTCCCTTCTCCTGAGTCCACAGGAGGAACCCGATCCCCAACAGGGCAATCAGAAGAACAACGAGTGAATAGTTCAAAAGAAAATCAAAATCCAGCAACAGAAAGCTGAAAAGATAAAATCAAATGTGGCTCTCGTAGGAGCTGGCTGGCCTGGATTTGATCCACGGTCCAGCAGGAACTTCTTCTACTGCTTCTCTCTTTCTCCCAGCACGAACTCTCTTTTCTTCTTCTTCTTCTTTCTTACTTCTTCTTCTTCTCACAACTTCTGCCTTCACCTTCTTCTCACTCTCTCTCACTGTCTCTCTTTCTTTTTCTTCTTCTGCTCTCTCGATCTAGCTCTGAGCCTTCTCTATCTCTTTTTTCTCTTCTGCACGTCTTCTCTTAGCTCTGGCTGCTTCTCCTTTAGTCACTCTCTGCTCTCCTCACTCTTCAGAGGAAGAAGACACATATTTATAGCAGCAACAGATTAGGGCAGCGTGTGCTCTCCACGATTCCCGCCCAAAAGCTTCAGTCCATGTAGAGGCTCCTCTGCATCTCGGATCACGTGCCAGATGCCAGCCTCGTATCACGTGCCCACTCTGCATAGGCTTCACGATCAGTACCTGTCACACAGTCATAGGAGATCAATCAGAAGGATAGAGTGTATAGACATTAGAACAGCAAAAGGTGCACTATACAGAAAACGACACGAGGTACATAAGATGACTACAGCACGAGATAAACAGAAAACGACACGAAGTGCGTACAGTAACAAGGCTAACACTACAAAGAGAACGACACGAGGTCAGATGAGAACAACACGAGGTAAGAGAGAACGACACGAGATAAAACGGTAGTAAAACACGCGATCAGAGAAAACCTGGACGAAGATAGAAAGAAGCAACACGAAGACATAAAAACGACACGAAGACATAAACACATAACTAACATGAAGACTCAAACACAAAAGATAATACAAAGACACAAACATAGAAACAACACGAAGACATACAAAAATAAAAGATAACACGAAGACATAAAAACAAAAGATAACACGAAGACATAAGAACAAAAGATAACACGAAGACATAAAAAATAAAAGATAACACGAAGACACAAAAACAACACGAAGATATAAAAACAAAAGATAACACGAAGACACAGGAAAACGACTAGAACACGAGGACGACACTGGTTGAAAACAACTCGAAGACGAAGGGGTGACACAGAAGGAGCGACACGAGGTGGCACAGAAAGCAGCACGAGATGGAACAAATAACGACACGAAGACAACTGGAATGATGCGTGTAGCAGTTCGTTGTACATACTTCCAATGTACAGACTTTGAAATAAAGAGTGTACAGACTTGAGAGATCAAGGCACGATGTATAGACTTTGTCCAAGGAAACGAATGTGTAGACTTTGGCTGGGAACGAAGGTAAGGATGAGGCTGTAAAGACTTGGCCAATACGAGACACTGTACAGACTTTGTCAAGTGACTGGCTGTACAGACTTCAGAAGATGAGGACTCTGTATCGACTTGAAACAAAGGTAGTGTATAGACTTAAGCATTCTGAGCATAACAAAAGCTATGAATGTATAGACTCCATGATCAAAATGCAATGCTGACTGATGTATACACTTGGCAAATAGATTGATGCATGAACTACCCTGTACAAACTTTAAGACTTAATGAGCAACAAAAAGTAGACAAAGCAGCATGGCGTCAACCCAACTGATCCACTGCGTCAACGCAGCCATTACACCGAACCCATATTAATGAAAGACAGACATGCAGACATGATCTATGCCATGCTCACAGTTAAACTATGTACCGAGTTCTGAATGAAGTAAACACATATGACATGAGACGGACGCTGTACATACTTGATGCATGTGAACAGTGAGACGGATGTATAGACTTGATGAACTGCAACATGAACATTATCAGCAGAGAAGCAATGCACAGAACAGAAATCAAGCACAAACCAATTTATCACAGCATGACTCAAGCATACACATGCATTCTTCACAATTCAGACATGGCACACTCATGCAATCTCCCACAGAATAGATCAGACATATTCAAGATAAAGTGGTGACTCAATTATGTTGCTATCATTAAAACACCACATCATCCACAAAGCACAAGGGGCACAACAATCTCCCCCTTTTTGATGATGGCAACATAATGAGTGACACTGACTCATCAAACTATTCTCCCCCTTTGACAGAATCAAAAAGAAGGGAAATAGTTTGATAGTCAACTGTAGCACATAAAAGAAGCACACAAAGACATCACATAAATGTAGAGAATGAGTCATAGTTAAAAAAAATGAAGATCTCTCTTATGACAATGAAACAGCTCTCCCCCTATCAACATGCATGATTGACTACTCTACCCTTAGAAGTAAATAAACCATAACTCCCCCTGAAGCACAAGAATGGACTCTGGTTATCCAATAAATCAATCTGAAATCAGCCATTTCAAAGAAACTGAATTCTGGTGAAAATACCACAGAATCAAAACTTATTGCAGAACAAGATGGAAGATTCCAACAGTGTGGAGAGAAATGCATCTCAGGAATCAATCTGAAATCCACCACCATAAGGATTCTGAAGTTCAGAGGGCTGCAAGTGAACAAGGTAATAATGGGAGTGGCACCTCACATTTGTATGGTCAGAAAAATGCAGATGGAATCAGTCAACTGATAAGAGAGAAGTTCACTTTGTTGATCATGCAAGAATCTGATCATGAGGGATATGAATGCATACATCACTTCAATAAGTCTTAAAAGATGTAGACTCTTCTATCATAAAGAATTATGAAGTGGCAACTTAATCAATCTGATTTAATTTTGATATATACCAACTTTGCCAAATTAAACTCAATGCTCATATCTGAATCCAAGTTTTAATAAAAGTGAACCAAATAGTCAGAAAAACACTCAAAAATAATCATCTTTTATCTTACACATATGATCTCAATTGCTCCTTTGAAAAATACACAGGTTAGTACTGAAATTAAACATTTTTTCAAGAACATGAGTTGACAGATTTTTCAAGATAATTTTATTTGAAGCACATTATATTTTTCCTGAGCAATTTAAGTTGATCAACACCTTTTTACATGAGGCACAACAAGTCTTAGTTGAAGTGACCCAGTTACTCAGTGTGATAACTGGCATTGCCTCTCACTTTGAGAGCAGAGTTAACAATATGAGTGTCTTTTTACATGAGAAGACACCTTTATCAGAGGCCAGACTCCCCAGCTACTCAACACAAATAAGCTATTGCTCTGTCAGGTTTTGTTTCACTGAATTTTTATCAGAGATAACTGTGGCACCTCATGACATGAGTTACTTTATTTCATTGATAAAGAACTCAGTTTCTCAGTGACCGAGTCATTGCTCTGAATTCACAATTTTTTATTTAGTCAACTTTTTCAAGTTAATGTTTAACCAAACCACTCACTCTATGTATCTCTAGCAAAGTAGCCTAGATTTCAAATTTCAGATATCAGATGAGAGACTTTAAGGATTACATGACACAAGAGGTTAAAGTTTATTAAACCTCATCAACAGATATTTTCAATTCATTTAATTACAAAGCTGAGAATACATTAATCTTATATCAGTCTGATTCAGTGATAATTCTTAAATCCATATGATAGGAGTTTCTGCCAAAATCTCAGACTGAATTGCATGACATGCAGCTTAAGTTCCTCAGATCAGAACAATAAATTTAGCTGACCAACAACTCAATAATGGAGCCAAAATAGTCACACCAGCTAAGAGGTATATGAAGGAAGAGTACAAGCTGGTGGAAGAGTAAATCAGCAATAGAGAAGAGCATCAGAAGATATTTTTATCATCAGACAGGAGCTGAGTCTGGAATACAGACTGATCAGCTATTTTAGAGATATCAGCAGAGAATACAGTTGAATAGCGCATAGTCAATAGAATGAATCAGGTTACTTAAACAAACGGAGTTCATGAGGTGAAGAAGATATGAAATAGGAATGCTCCCCCTGTCTAAGTGCAGTGAATTTCTTTTTAGATTTTTCAAAATTTTATGATATGCACTATCCTACATATGCAGTATGCAACAATTCTAGCAAGGAGAGCATGATGATCAATCAACAACAAACTAGCTCCCCCTGACAAAATGCATGATGTGCAATGAATCATTTCTTTTCGAATTTTATTTTCTTCAAGTTTATGATATGCAATACACTGCTCTATATGAGCACTAGACCCATGGTACTAGGCGGAGGACTCGGTCCAAGGACCACCTCACACATGGCAGTAGCATCCAGACATACTCCATATGCCCTTCAGCACTGTTCCATTTAATATATCATGATGGTCATGCAAATGACATATGCAGTGCAAAGCAATCTCATTTGTTTAGTGCAAACAACAGCATGAGAAGAACATCAAAGATCAATCAAGCAAAACAACAATTTCAGATAATGAAATTGAAACAGATTTCAGAACTGACCTGAATTGAGTCCTGGGGTTTTCTTTTTGAGTGCCTTGGTTAACCCTTTTTATTTCTCCCTCCAAGGCACACCTGCAAAGTATTTGATCATCTTGATCCTGCAGGGACCCAAGCAGCTTTGGGTCCTGCGTTAGCCCTGACAGGTTTTCTAAACATTTTCATAGCAACATTATCATCAAATTTCATCAGTGAACAGTCATCCATAGAATGTCCAAATTTTCCACAGTATCTACATGAAATGGCTGGTGTTTGATTCTTATGATGCATATTGACAGTAGGGTGATGTTTATAAACATGTTCATAAGAATTTTTGTTATATGCATGAGCAGTTTGATGCTTGTTCTTAACCATCCAACATTCAACAGATTTATGGCCTGGCTTCCCACAATTATAGCATGAAATTTTCACAAAAGGTTTTGCAGGGAATTTGACAAATGGGGTTTAACATAGTTCTTTTGAACATACCAACAGTCCTTGACTGTATGCCCATTTTTCCCACAGTGGGAGCAAGCAAAAGAATTTCTTCTATGATAAATATTTTTACCCCAAGTAGATCTAAACCAGCACTCAGCAGCCTTGTGCCCAGGCTTATTACAGTTGAAGCACACAATGTGCTGACTAGGATTGTGGTTAGATCCATATGGACCATGAACATGAATGGGGAACTTGGCATGCTGTTTATTGTCTTCTTTCATGATAAAACATTCACTCATGAGATGACCATGCTTCCCACAATAATAACATGAGGCATCAGGCTTCCTAGCAACATGGTTTCTATCAAAAGAGTTTCTAGAATGTAAAGTTTCACTAGCATGCTCATCCTTTAACATCAATCCACAATCCTCCATTATGTGACCTCCTTTCTCACAATAATAACATGACCCCTTTTTAATATGAATGTGTGAGAGATCATGTGAGTTGTGTGTAGTCTTCTTTATAGCAACAGGAGTGTCTTTATCCTTCTTCTGTGAAGTTTCACCCTTTTTCAGTTTTTGATTTTGTTCCACAGTTTTGGGTTTTTCAGTGGATTTTTGTGCCGTGAATTTGAAGACAGAAGGAGCAGAGGTTGTGTTCTGATTGGTGGCTTTGACAAAAACAGTAGATGTTTCATTTCCATTACTCCTTTTATTTGTCGACTATACCCCAGTCCCTTTCTCTCAAAGTTATCACTCTTTCCAAGAAGCTTATTCAGATTGTCCTTACCTTTGACAAATTTTGATAGAGAAAATTTCAAATCTTTAATCTCAAAATTCAAATCAGCAATTTTAGCTTCATATTTGGACAGATCTGTTTCACAGGAAATGACTTGTTGATGCAAGGCATCATTCAGACTTTTGAGTTTTTCAACTTCCTGTTTTAGTTTTGTTTCATTGTCAGCTTCAGATAGGGACTTGTAAAGATCATCAACTTCTTGTTGAAGGGATGTGATAGTAAGCTCATATCCAGCTATTTTCCATTCACTACCACTGACATTTCCATTTAACATTAAGTTGATGGTTTTCAGACTCTCAATTTCTTGTTCAGCATTCATCAACCTATCAGAATTGTCCACACTCACATACTTGCCTTTTTCCATTGTCATTAGCCTATCTGTCAGCTGGGTGTTTAGATGTTTCAACTCATTGATTTCCTCTTCCAGTTTACTGTTCTGCTCTAGGAGATCAGCATCAAGCACCCATTCATCTGAGAGAGACTGACATTCATGAAACATTTCCTGTTATTTTTCAGAATCTTTCTGTAATTCTATGTTTACAGATTTTATGGCATTAAGCTTTTCAATCAGCAAATTGTTCTTCTGTCTAAGTTTCTCTGATTTTTCATCATTTTTATTGGAGAACTCTTTAAGAGAATTATTTTCAGATTTCAGTTTGTTTAATTCAGACTTAACACATTCAACTTCTTTTAGCAAATCCTTGCTCTGAACAGAATCATGACTAGCTAGACTAAGCTTCTTTTCAAGTTCAGAGATTTCTTTCACATGATCTTGATTCTCAGTTTTCAATAAAGAAATTTGTTTCTTCAACATTAGAGAATCAGACATACAGGCATCATGAATATTTTTCAATTCAACACACTTTCTACAAGGAGAACTTGAACTATCTAAACCAGTACCCTTCTTCAATTTTTTATACTGTTTTCTTAACAGTTCATGAGATTCAAATAATTCAGCATAAGCATTCTCCCAATCTTCTAGAGAAAAATTCTCGAAGAGATTTACCTCATCATCATCATCTTCAGTCTGACTGCTGCCTTGATTGCTGTCAATTGGATTACTTCTGTTAGCCATCATGCAGTTGTCCTCGTTTACCCTGTGAAATTGCTTCAGCCTATCCAGGATGTCCTTTGCTGAGCTGCAATAATGAAGACAAGACCATAAGGCTCTGTCAGTAGCTGCTTTCAACAGGTTAAAGGCTTTCTGATTTTCTCCATCCTTTGATCTGTGTCTGTCGGTCCATTTGGACACTTTCGTTGGTAAGGTGTGAGGACCTTGTGAAATTAATTTCCACAAATCAGGATTAGCAGAATTTACATAGGCATGTAAAGCAGTGTACCACTGACTGAAACCAGAACCATTAAAGACGGGTGGTAAAGCCATTGAAAAATAAATAGCGAATAAGTTCAAAGCAACATGAACAATTATGCACTAAAAACAAATTAGCACCTAAGACAGCAAGATCGAATCTGCAGGTCGCTGGACCTTGTATGCAGACACCGCTCTGATACCAATTGTTAAAATGTAAGGCCCGGATACAGAGGGGGGGGGGTGAATGTATCCCTCTACAAATATGGCCTAATTAAAACTCTAATGCTCAGTAATGCGGAATTAAAACTATTGCAGAAATAGCCTAAGGAGCCTTAGAAGGATCAAAGCAAGACAGCAACTCAAGAAGCCCTCAAACGATCCTAAGCAAGCATCTAATGCGCAGCAATCAAGTGAACATATAAGAAACTCAATTAACCTCTAGGATATAGATAATCAATTAAATCACGGTCCTAGCATGCATCTAGCGGAAGCAGGAAATCAAGCAAACCACTGCACGATGATTTTAGGTGGTTCGGTCAACAGACCTACGTCCACCCCTCACTTCAAACCAGAGTGAGGCTTCCACTAGTAACACTAGCACAGCAGACTCAGTCTGCAACAAAGGCTGCCAAACAGCTTGACCAGGGGAACAACCTCCCCTCTTCCTCCCAACGGGAGGGACACCCCAAGTGACTTCCAGCCACTTGGAAACTAGAGACACACGGTCTCTCTTCCTCCAGACCAGGAGGGAACACCTGGACTTGCTACCCACAAGCCCAGAACCGGAGGAACAAACCTCCCTTCCTCCAAACCGGAGGGAAACCTAGAGACCCAAGTCTCTCTTCCTCTGAACCCCAGAGGGAAGCACAACCGGAGATAAATCTCCCTTCCTCCAACCCGGAGGGAAACAACCGATGACACCCTGTCAAAGGCAACCAGAGACGCAAGTCTCTCTTCCTCCACACCGGAGGGAACCAACCACAAGTAGCACCCAGCTACTTGCAAACCGAAGACACAAGATCTCCCTTCTCCTGAGTCCACAGGAGGAACCCAATCCCCAATAGGGCAATCGGAAGAACAACGAGTGAATAGTTCAAAAGAAAATCAAAATCCAGCAACAGAAAGCTGAAAAGATAAAATCAAATGTGGCTCTCGCAGGAGCTGGCTGGCCTGGATTTGATCCACGGTCCAGCAGGAACTTCTTCTACTGCTTCTCTCTTTCTCCCAGCACGAACTCTCTTTTCTTCTTCTTCTTCTTTCTTACTTCTTCTTCTTCTCACAACTTCTGCCTTCACCTTCTTCTCACTCTCTGTATCTCACTGTCTCTCTTTCTTTTTCTTCTTCTGCTCTCTCGATCTAGCTCTGAGCCTTCTCTATCTCTTCTTTCTCTTCTGCACGTCTTCTCTTAGCTCTGGCTGCTTCTCCTTTAGTCACTCTCTGCTCTCCTCACTCTTCAGAGGAAGAAGACACATATTTATAGTAGCAGCAGATTAGGGCAGCGTGTGCTCTCCACGATTCCCGCCCAAAAGCTTCAGTCCACGTGGAGGCTCCTCTGCATCTCGGATCACGTGCCAGATGCCAGCCTCGTATCACGTGCCCACTCTGCATAGGCTTCACGATCAGTACCTGTCACACAGTCATAGGAGATTAATCAGAAGGATAGAATGTATAGACATTAGAACAGCAAAAGGTGCACTATACAGAAAACGACACGAGGTACATAAGATGACTACAGCACGAGATAAACAGAAAACGACACGAAGTGCGTACAGTAACAAGGCTAACACTACAAAGAGAACGACGCGAGGTCAGATGAGAACAACACGAGGTAAGAGAGAACGACACGAGATAAAACGGTAGTAAAACATGCGATCAGAGAAAACCTGGACGAAGATAGAAAGAAGTAACACGAAGACATAAAAACGACACTAAGACATAAACACAGAACTAACATGAAGACTCAAACACAAAAGATAATACGAAGACACAAACATAGAAACAACACGAAGACATACAAAAATAAAAGATAACACGAAGACATAAAAATAAAAGATAACACGAAGACATAAAAACAAAAGATAACACGAAGACATAAGAACAAAAGATAACACGAAGACATAAAAAATAAAAGATAACACGAAGACACAAAAACAACACGAAGATAGAAAAAACAAAAGATAACACGAAGACACAGGAAAACGACTCGAACACGAGGACGACACTGGTTGAAAACAACTCGAAGACGAAGGGGTGACACAGAAGGAGCGACACGAGGTGGCACAGAAAGTAGCACGAGATGGAACAAATAACGACACGAAGACAACTGGAATGATGCGTGTAGCAGTTCGTTATACATACTTCCAATGTACAGACTTTGAAATAAAGAGTGTACAGACTTGAGAGATCAAGGCATGATGTATAGACTTTGTCCAAGGAAACGAATGTGTAGACTTTGGCTTGGAATGAAGGTAAGGATGAGGCTGTAAAGACTTGGCCAATACGAGACACTGTACAGACTTTGTCAAGTGACTGGCTGTACAGACTTCAGAAGATGAGGACTCTGTATCGACTTGAAACAAAGGCAGTGTATAGACTTAAGCATTCTGAGCATAACAAAAGCTATGAATGTATAGACTCCATGATCAAAATGCAATGCTGACTGATGTATACACTTGGCAAATAGATTGATGCATGAACTGCCCTGTACAAACTTTAAGACTTAATGAGCAACAAAAAGTAGACAAAGCAGCATGGCGTCAACCCAGCTGATCCACTGCGTCAACGCAGCCATTGCACCGAACCCATATTAATGAAAGACAGACATGCAGACATGATCTATGCCATGCTCACAGTTAAACTGTGTACCAAGTTCTGAATGAAGTAAACACATATGACAGGAGACGGACGCTGTACATACTTGATGCATGTGAACAGTGAGACGGATGTATAGACTTGATGAACTGCAACATGAACATTATCAGCAGAGAAGCAATGCACAGAACAGAAATCAAGCACAAACCAATTTATCACAGCATGACTCAAGCATACACATACATTCTTCACAATTCAGACATGGCACACTCATGCAATCTCCCACAGAATAGATCAGACATATTCAAGACAAGTGGTGACTCAATTATGTTGCTATCATTAAAACACCACATCATCAACAAAGCACAAGGGGCACAACAAGTACAAGTACAAGATTTGTGGAATGTTCAATCAAGCTAGTCATGCACTTCGGTATAATGCCAATACCGTGATCAATCAACTCCCATGGGCACAAGTACTTTCGGGTGCTCCTCCCAGGACCAGATCGGGCCCTATATGCGTAGGCATTAATCATGTATTTAACATCCACTTTTGTGTATAGCCAATATGGAATTTCAAGAATAAAGCTTGTAGACATGTAGGATAAACTTGGATAGAATAGAGTCCAAAAATATGACACTTGACATAGAATGACGATAATAACGGTACAATCACGATTATCGATAAAACTAGGTGGAATTGGTTCCCTAACTTGGGTACCATGACAAACAAGTATGGACATTCTTTATATAGAATTGAGGTCCACAAGAATATCCAGTTTAATATAGAATTGGGGTCTACAAGAACAGCATCAAATGGCATGATAACCTCATCCCATTAATAAAGTTCTCATGATACACACTTTGCATAACATGAGGGCCGGTACACCATGTCTCTTTAGAGTGACATGGCAATCAAATAATGTAATGGGTTTTTGTGGTACAACCAGCTCAGTCGGCCTTGAGGGCACCAAGGCTGCGAGGAGACTTACGGAGGTCTCTATGACTAACTTGCTAGTCCAAAGGAACGGAATGTCCAATGGAGAGCTTGTATGTCAATGAGAATTGAGGGTAGTGCGATAAAAACATCATGAAACATGGGACTATATTCACGGACTGGAATATAGTGCCGATATGTATATATATATATATATATATATATATATATATATATAAACCCTTCGGTTGACAGTAATCAGTGTAAAACAGTAATACAGAAAATAGCGACTTAAACTAAGTCATTAATTATCCAATTAACGCCTTTCTCAGGGGCGTTTATTCACAATTTGACGACGTATACAGCAGTCGTCCATTCTTTATTTCTATTTTACCAAAATTTCTAATATTATGGAATTTAACAAAAACGCGCCCTGGTCAGGGGCGTTACCTTTCAATTTGCGCCCTGATCTGGGGCGTCGGTTCAATAAGAAACGCCTTTGTGCAGGTCGTTAATTCAATAATTTTCCAAATTTCAGATATTAAATTTTCAGGAAATAGGTACATGCTCAGGACCAGAAAAATAGCAGGATTCAATCAGGATGAACATGCATTAGATTAGGTTCATGGTTTCATAGATATAGAATTTTAAACATGGGTAATTATAAATTTATATGAAATTGACGACTCCTAGGTAGGGCGTCAAAATAAGAATTAGCGCCCTGGTGTGGGTCGCTTATTTTAAGTTAGCGCCCTGGTCAAGGGCGTTGCTTTGAAAATTGCATAGAAACAGTTGAAACCACAATAAAACTATATGCATGGAGGATCGATGATATTATTAAAGATATTAAGCTAGTTTGGGCTACGTTCTTGAGAAAACATACCTGATGATTATCTGGGTGAAGATACGTGAAGAGAAACGATACTCTGTTTTGCAACAGAGTCTTCTGATCACCGGCAGAAGAAGAAGAAGATGATGCTTGATGAAGAACCTTCGTTCTTCAGGAAGACAGGAACTCCTTAACCTGTAAGAAGAAGACGAAGAAGCATTAGAATCCTCATGCTTCTGCGGTTTGGAAGAAACAATAAGAAGAACAAAACCTCTCCTTTCAGCAGAACGATAGCTCAAATCACCAAATAGCGATCTGGGTCGATTAGGAGGGTATTTATAGGATTTTGGGGATCCTAATAGGGTTAGAGTTCCATTGGAAGTAATACTTCCATGATAGAGTCCTTACCATATTCCACCTTCGACGTAGTTATCCAGAACTTGCCCTGGATAGACTCCTGGGTCGAACGAAACTCGAACTGAATTAACGTCTTAAGTGAGGGCGTCGAATTTAAATTGACGCCTTGTCAAGCGTCGTTTCTTGTATAAGACGCGCCCAGGTAGAGGGCGTTACACTTACTTCCCCTTTTGGCCGTTTGATAATTGACGCCATGTTATATGGGCGTCCTTTTTAATTAACGCCTTCTCTAGAGGCGTTTCTTAATGAAGTAGCGCCTTGACCAAAGGCGTTATTTCTATTCTGTCTTATTTTTATGCGTTTAGGCTTTCATCATCTTAATTATTTATCTTTTATTTTTAATTTGATTTATTTAAAAATCTTATTTTTTTATCAGGGTTGCTACAGTCGAACTGAGAAATACAGGGTTGCTGTGACACAAAATTGAGTATAGACAGAACTGGAAGGCAGAAGAACCCGAAAATGGAAAAATATAAAATGAAAGCTAGAAAATAGGACAATTTTTTTGGGAGAGGTTATTGGCGTGGTGAACCTACCCTCAAAATTTGGACTCCATAAGATCAGTAGATCTGGAGCTAAAAATCGAAAATGGGACCTCTATCTTGATTTGGACAGAACTCCGGCGATGGTGGCGGCGGCGCGATGGTGGTGCGATGGCGGCGGTGGCAGAAACAGAAATCAGAGGGGCTGAGGAGAAGGTAGAAGGGCATCACACCCTAAGAATGGTAGAAATCCATCTGCAAGAGGGGAGGAGAGATAGGGGAGGGCGCACCCTTCTTGGAGGCTCTAATATTTTCACCAAATTTTTATCATTAATTCTCATAAAATGTGAAATACAAGCTATTTATAAGAAATGTAAAAAGACTCATACTACCCTCAGATCTAGGGTTAGGGAGGGGCATATGGGGGAGTTCACATTTATTTCTCCCATGTGGTTTGGAACCCACATAAAATACAATATATGGGGGGCGCCCCCTTGACTTTCCTTGGCCTTCATTTTTGAATTTTTCATCCTTTTGTCCCCTTTGAATGTCAAACCATCTAGAAGCCACCTAGAACCTTTGACCAACCCACATGAGTCCCTAGGGCTTAGGTGGACCAATGGGAAAGAATGTGGGGGCCCCTTGCTGGTCTTACTGACAATTACACAAAAACCCAAAGATCCTTAAGGAATGACAAATTGACTTATAAAGCCTTACAATTGCAAACCTACTTTCCCAAGGATATAAATGTAAACTAAAAGGACACAAATAAAAAATAAAAAGTTAGTGTCCGGTGTTGATTCCCATCAATTCTCCTCGGGTGGGAAGAACTCGACTCCGTCGAGTAAGGGGTGCGGTTGCTCGAGTAGCTCCGGCGGATCCGTCATCGACCAAGAAGCGCGGAGTACGCTCCACTCCAAGGAATCGACACCTGCTCATCCCATATAGATTCGATATGCTCACGCTGCTGGGGAATGAGGCTAGAGGTGGACACTCCGGGGTGGGGTCACTCTCAAAGGAGGGAGGCGGCTCAAAGGCTCACTAGGAATCACCGCTGGTCCCTATATTTGACTAGATCCGATATGTTGAGGTAGAGCCGATCCCAAAGTCTGACAAGTCTCGCACTCGAGAGGGACTGACAACGCGAGCGTACCAGGACCGACTCGACTCGATGTATGCATAGACACACAAGACCCTAGACAAACCTATTGTTAGTCTGACCCATACACATGCAAGGGTGGACCAGGACACCCGAACGTGTGCCATGCATGCATGTTACGTAATCAGAGGTTGGTGGCTTGGGGAACTCCTAGACGTCCGAGTATGACCCAGTCATGCATTGACTTCCCATGGGACTTGGGTGTGGGAGGGCTAGGAGAACCAACATCACCTTGGCACCCCCATCCAATCCCACCCCTGTCACGTCCCGACGCGGAATATCGAGGGCGTGAGCGAGTCGTAAACAAGCGTGTCGATCAGAGCATGTACAATTTTATTTCTAAAGATAGAAATGAATGAAAAAATGATACTTTTATTCCATCAAAATAAAGTTTACATCACTAATTCATAAGCCATAAAGGTAAATTACAACTTCAATCCCAAAGTATATAATTCTTGTAAAAACACTAATGATCTACATAAACTTAGGTAAAAAGAAAAATCACTCTCTCACTCTTGTCCATTCCCTTGTTCATTTTTATTTCCTGCAACAATTAACCAAAACGTAGGGTGAGCTAAAAGTTCAGTAGGATTTTATATCTCTAAGAACCAGGCAATCTTTAAGTATTAACAATTTAAGTAATTTTCTAACTTGTATCGGGAAGTGTATAAACATGAATGGAATTTCCAAGTAATTGAGATAATATGATATCAAGATGAATTTTCAAGTAATGACTTTGAAAAAGTAAAGAATTTCATGTAATTGGCCATTTTCACGCAAGTCAAGTAATTCATGTAATTTTCAAGTAAACAAGTAAACAAGTAACAAGTACGAATAGTGAAATGCCGTAAAATCTAGCAAGTCATGCACTTCGGTGCAATGCCACACCATGGTCAATCAACTCCCATGTGCACAAGTACTTTCGGGCGCTCCTCCCAGGACCAGACCGGGCCCCATTAATGCAAGGTATTGGGTCAGTGGATCACAAGATCCCAAGTACGTTTAGACATCCACTTAACACTGTGGCCAATGAATTTCAAGAATAAGCTCATTTGTAAAACGTACAGATCTGACAAAAATCTCAGAAGTAGCAAGAGGGGTGAATAATAATTTTAAGGCATCATGTTTAACGACATTAAGTCGTGGAATTCAAGAAAGAACGGTAACTAGGAAGAAAAATTAAGTAATTAAAGTTTAATAGAATTAATTTAATTCCATGGTTTAATCTTGTGTGCATTTAGTTTACAAGTGTTTAGACATGTTTACAGGAAGTTTTTTGTACATTAGAGATGTATTAGTTTAGCCAAAATGTTGATTTATTATAAAAAATCAGAATTTGGTTATGAAAATAGGTTTTTATGCTGAAAATAATTCTAACTTGCTGAAAATAATTTTAACATGCTGAAAATAATTTTCATACGTTATTTTACTGATAAGATGATAAAATAAAATTTCATGCTGGATTTAATTTTTACATGCTGAAAAATAATTTTTTTAACATGCTAAAATTAATACTTAACATGCTAAAATAATTCTCACACATTAACTTACTGATAAGATGATAAAGATAAGTTTACCATGCTGATTATAGAAATTCTCTGATAACAACATAAATTTTATCATATTGAAAATCATTTTTCTATATTTATTTACTAATTATTTGATAGGAAAATAGAATTATCATGCTAAAAATAGTTTAATATACTAAAAATAATTCTATCATGCTAAAAATAATTCTAACATTCTAGAAATAATTTTATCATGTTGGAAGAAATTTTATCATGCTGGAAGTAATTTTCATGTATTAATTTACTAATTATTTAATAAGAAATTAGGTTTAGCATGTATAAAAAATAGTTTTAAATAGATTTTAACATGCTGAAAATAATTTTTATATCTCAGTATGTATAAAATAATTTTATCATATTGGAAGTCATTTTTAACATGCTGAAAATATTTTTCATACATTAATTTACTAATATTATGGTTAAAAATAGATTTTTACATGCTAAAAATAATTTTATTCTACAAAATATTTTTTTTAACATGCTGTAAGAATTCAAACATACTAATATTACCTTTCCTTACTTTTGGTGACTAAATGCTTACAATTAACATGGATTCCAAATGCTTATAATTCATATTGTAAAGTGACTAAACTTTAGTCCTACATTAGAAGTTTAGAAAACTTTCATGGCTTTATATGTTGGAGAGCTCACCCTTGGGTCATGACCCAAGGGGCATAGGATGTGGGCTCGAGTTGTGTGTGAATACAAAACTATATAAACTGAACAATATACTATTAATATATTTATTTATTTATTTGTGCCGTGCCGAGCCGTACCGAGCCGGTATTGAAATTATTTTGTTTGACCCCTGGGCATTCCGAGTATATTGTTTTGAATGTGCTATAGGTTGCTGGCGCGATCTTGAAGAACACGCTGGCCGTGAGTGGCGCGATCTGGAACATATATATATTTTATATTTTTGAAAACTAGATGAAAGAGCTGTCTGAACGGGCTAGCATCGACTAGCGCGATCTTCACTAACGCGCTATGTACATATAGCGCTATCTGGAACATATCTTTATATTATTATATGTACATTTTGAAAATTTGGTGAAAGGGGCGGGGTCTGTCTGAACACGCTGGGTCGGGCTGGCGCGTTCAGAACGCGCTCCTGAAGAGTAGCACATTCTGGTTCCGAGACCGAAACAGAAATATCCATCAGTAAAATGACCATAACTTGCTCATTTCATAACAGAATTTAATAAATGAGCTATCAATAGAAAGAGGACAAAAAATGAACAAGATGGCATGTTTTAATTAGAGTTTAACCTGAGAGACAGTTACCTTTTTGTGGATCTAAAGAAATATCCCCAAATATAAGAAAATCCTATGATCTTCCAAATCTTCCTTCAAATCTCCACCAATCTTCGCATCAGCGTAACCTTAACCTCCAGGGATGATTTGAGGGTCGAATGGGGTTCTATTTATAGCTAAAACTTGGCCAAATTTGTCAAGATTTCTTGCCTAACAATACCAAACTTTCCAACTCCGAATTAGAAGAAAATTCTAATTTTTCTTCTTAACATAGCCTCCATTTGGTGTGAAACCACTATAAAAACGGCTTATCTAAGGTGGGCTGTTAGGTAAGAGTCGATTTTTGTGTCAACCTTCTAGAAATTAGATTATTATAATCCCTTAAATTGTATATTAAACACATGTTACGAATTTAGGTTAATTTAACCTTTAATAAATCCTTTAATCTATTAATCCAGCCCATTTTGGATTATCCAATGGGCCAATTGTGATCTTAGTCCATTACATGAACTTTTATTAGGCTTTCTATGACTTAGCTAAGGTTTAAAGCATTTAATCTCTATTTACTTCTAGTTAATTCAAATAAATTCAATAAACTAGTTTATTTCATATAGTAAAAATGTAATTTAATTATTTCATAAAAATTTTAATTACATAATGAAATTAAAAAATTATTTCTCATTTTTAATTATCAGGTTTCTACATCCTCCCCCACTTAAAAGAATTTGGTCCTCCAAATTCACATTATATAACTAAAAGTCATAAATTCGAGTAGAAAGGTCGAATTTCTAACATGAGATTAAATCAGTGTATTTCTTCTTGATGGATTATTCCAATTCCCAGGTTGCTTCCTCGAACCCACGCTTTCTCCATTGGACTTTCACCATCGGTATGGTCTGATTCCTCAGTTGGTGTAATTTCTGATCCAATATCTTGATCGGTCTTTCTTCATATGATAAGTCCTTTTGGAGTTTCAATTCATCAAATTGAATCAAATGTGAAGGATCATAGACGTATTTCCTTAGCATGGATACATGGAATATGTCATGTACACCGGCCAGTTGAGGAGGCAAAGCCAGCTTGTACGCCACCTCGCCGATTCTCTCCAGAATCTCGAAAGGGCCGATAAATCTTGGACTCAACTTTCCTTTGATGCCGAATCTTCTAATTCCTCGAGTGGGTGAGATCTTTAAGAAGACATGCTCCCCCACTTGGAATTTAAGGTCTCTCCTCCGGTTGTCGGCGTAGCTCTTTTGCCGTGATTGAGCGACCTTTAGCCTTTCTTGTATCAACTGAATTTTGCCAGTTGTGTCTTGTACAATGTCGGGACCAATCAATCCTTTGTCACCGACCTCGCTCCAGCATAGAGGCGATCAACAACTTCGGCCATATAATGCTTCGAATGGTGCTATTTGAATACTCGACTGATAGCTATTGTTATAAGCGAACTCAGTCAGCGGTAAGTGTTCATGCCAACTACCACCGAAGTCAATCATGCAGGCTCTCAACATATCTTCAATAATTTGATTCATCCTCTCGGTTTGTCAATCCATCTGAGGGTGAAAAGCCGTACTAAACCTTAGTCTAGTACCCATAGACGATTGTAAACCCTTCCAGAAATGAGAGGTGAATCTCGGATCTCGGTCTAAATAATAGAGCTTGGAATACCATGCAGCCTTACGATCTCCTTGATATATAAGGCGGCTAGAACATCCACGGTCCATTTACTCTTGATAGGTAAGAAGTGTTGTGCCCCTGTGGTTTTGATGTCAGCAAGCACTATGAGTATGAATGATTGATCACCATGTGTTTGCATATGAATGATTGATTGAGCATCTTATTTGTGGCTTTGATGTCAGCAAGCACTATGAGCATGATTGATTGATTGATTTGAGAATGGGCACATTCATCTCATTGCATCTCATTGCATTGTCTGTCTCTGCATTGGTGCAACTCTAGTTCCTGCATAACAAGTGTAGCTTGCATCGGTACATTAACTGTTGTTGCACGTCATATACTCGATGCATGATCTGGTAAATAGACTGCACTGTTAGTTCTCCTGCATACATTGCATCGGTTCAATATCTGCCATATGCATACACTGCATCGGTGCATTCATCAGGTGCTTTATTTCGAAGTCAATGCGTGTTCATTACATTTACATAGTCAATGCATCTCCCTCATGCATGCACAAGCACCTAAAGTCTGTACAGAGTTTTGCCTAGACTGCATCAACTCAAGTCTGCACATGGTGACTTAGCCAGTGCTCTTCATACTTCAGCATATATACTGTATGCGTTAGCACAGTATGGACATTGCGTTGACGCAGCCATATGGCACATTGTCTGTTCTCTGCATCACGTTCATTCAAGTTCGTGCACAGCTTGCATTGGTGCATTATTTTTAGTTGCACGCCACATAGTCAGTGCATTGATCATCTCGTGCATATCTCTAATTGATGCATGTTTGCATGTGTTAGCCAAAGTAAGTGCACTCGTTTGGTCCATGCATACACTTAGTCTGCACGGCTGCTTTGACAACTGAGCAAGTCTATACATCGCCGCATGATATCAAGTCTATACACTCTTTATGATGCAATCAAAGTCTGTACACTCCATTGCTGGAATGAGTGGTTAAGTTCATGAATCATCACTCCAGAAAGTCTATACATTGGTGTCGCATGCACACTAAGTCCATGCACTCCTTGATGGCATGCCCGTGCATTCATTATCAATGCATACTTTACTTTATGCATACTGCATTGAATTGTCTCGCACATACACTAAGTCTGCACACGACTGTCTTGATGTCGTAGCAAGCCTATACATGATGCATTCAGGCTTAAGCGTCACGCACAAAAAGTCTGTACCTCGTTTACACATTACACTATAAGTCTGGTCACTCATCGACAGCATGTCTGTACATTCATTCCCAATGTGCATACTTCTTTATATACAAAATGCATTACATGCATTCAAAGTCTGTACACTCGTGGATAATGTGTTCGTGCATTCATTCTCGTTGTACATACTTTCTTATATGCACACTGCATTTTGTGCATCAAGTCTGTACAGGCTTAGTTCAAATATAAAACTTACTCGATGCATCCTTATCTTTTCCTTCAGATTGATTCAAACTGATAATATGTTCAACCTGACAGAACATCTGTTCGAGAAGCTTAAGAAGGGCACGTGATCCAAGGATGGAGGTCTAACCCTGATCGTGACACGTAGAACCATTGTGCTGGGATACCGCCACATGGACTAAGGCCACTGGGCGGGAATCATGGAAAGCACACGCCCTACCTCACTGCTCTATAAATAAGAAGCTTCTTCCTGAAGAGCAGAGTGATCGAAGCAGGAGAACTTATCTGAAAGAGCAAAAGTAGAGAGAGAGCCTGCACGATCCAGAAGAAGAGAAAGAAAAAGAGAGAGAGAGAAAGAAAGAAGTTGCAGAAGAATAGAGAGAGAGAGTTCGTGAAAAAGAAGATAGAAGACTCCATCAGAAGATCTGGTTTCACTGGAATCTAGATCAAATCCAATCCAGTCAGCTCCATGGGAGCCACATTTGCATTTCATTGATTACAGCTTTCAGTCGCTGTTATTTCTTGTTTCCTGCTTTCATTTTTAACCTTTCTTCAAGCTGTTTGTCAGCGGGCGAGGTGGATACCTCGGACAGCAAGCTGTGTTGCTCAGCGGGCAGAGGAGGATTCCTCTGGACGGGTTAAGCTGTAGTCTCCAGCGGTTGGCAAAGCTGTAATGCCCAGCGATCAAGCTGTTAGTCAGCAGTTTGTAGGCAAGCTGTGTCACCCAGCAGTTTTCAAGCTGTTTGGCAGCGGAATCCACACTCTGGTTTGAGTGTGGGGTGGACGTAGGTCTGGAGGATCGGACCACCTTAAAAATCTATTGTCTACTATGGTTTGATTGCCTTACTCGATTCGCTAGATGTATGCATAGGCACGATCTGTTTCTTCTATCCAGTGAGTGATAGGTTTGCACACCGTGCGTTTGTTTCTGGTCTTAATAGAGTCTAGTTGATTAGATGAACTGAGTCATCTCTTTAGTTTATATGGAGTAGATCAGAGGTACAGTCTATCTGATCTTCCTTCCATCATTCGAAGTGTGAGTCTAAGCTGATCTAGGCTTTCATGGGTTTTCAATTCCGCATCTCTGATTGTTATAGATTTTAATTGGGAGAAATTTTCAAAGGGGAGATTCATTCACCCCCCCTCTGAATCCATCGCATCGATCCCAACAATTGGTATCAGAGCGGGTCTTTGACTTTCCAGATCCAACGATCTGCAGAGGATCTTGCTAATTTCGTTTTGGTGCTTTACCATTTTATGTTCGGTGCGATTAGGGGTAATTCACTCGCTTGGATTGTGTTTGATATGTGTTCTATTTAGAATCCTTATTCTGTCTGAGCATGGAACTCACTGTTGATCCTCCGAAGTTTGAAGGTTCGGGTTTTTACAAGTGGTTTAATCAATTTAGAGAATATGTGATGCAGATTAATCCAGATCTGTGGATAATCATTGCACACAGTTCTTATGAAGTTCCAAAGGATAAATTCTTATGGAAAACTTCAGACAGATTAAAATTCTCTGAGAATAAGAAGGCCCTGGACCTAATAAAAAGGGAGATAAATACTGATAAATTTCCTGGTATAGTCAAATGCTACAGTGCCTCTGAAGTGGTCGAGATGTTAGTAGCCAACAGGAGCCGGGACGAATTGAAATGCCTTTTGGCTCTAGTTGAAGATCAGATTCAAATTGAAGAAACTTCGTCATAGGTAAACTCTGACATTGTTAACTTTTCATTTGAAGATTTGGTGGCATTGAATGAACAATTGTTGATCGAGTATGACAGAATTAAATCTGAGAAAAGGAAATTGAAAAGAGAGATGGACATGTTAAAATCTGAAGATAAGAACCTGAATAATAATTCAACTGGAGATAAGGGTTCGTGCAATGAATGTGCATTCTTAAAAGAATTGATCGAAGACTTAGATTCTGATGATAATATGCAGAAAAACCTAATCACTTCCTTGAAAGAAGAAAATGATTCTTTGCTGGCTTAGAAGAAGGAAAATGATCAATTTCAAGATAAGCTGATTGAAGAAAACATGTATCTTAAAGACCAAAATAAAAAGCTAATGGTTCTTAATACTGTTTTCTCTGAAAGATGGTTGTCATTTGAAAAAGGAAAATCAGTTGTGAAGGAAAATGAGAACAACAATGAAATAAAGGTTCAACAAGAAAATGAAACTCTGAAGAACCTGAATGATGCTTTGCAACAGCAGCTGATTGCGTGTGAATCTGAGCTAAACAAATACGAAGCTAACATTGTGACTCTTAACTCTGAAATTGAAGACCTAAAGGACTCCTTGTCAAGATTTGTAAAAGGAAAGATTAATCTGAATAAATTGCTTGGAGTAAATGTGAATGTCCAGAAAGAGGGATTGGGTTACATTCCAGTTACGAAGAAGGTTGAAGGGAATCAAATGAAAAATGTTTTTGTTAAAAGCTCAGAACAAGATAAAGCTTCTACTTCATCAGTTTTCCAATTCACTGTTCAGAGAACTGAAAATGAGGATAAAAACTTGAAGAATGAAAGTAATCAGAAAAAGGCTGGAAGTAAAAGGAAAACCAAACTCTCAACTATTGCTGTTAAGGGCTTTTCTGACTCTGTTAGACCTCATGATCAAGTGCATAGTACAAAACATTTCCCCATCCAGTCACATGCACACACAAGAATCACCTCATGTCATTACTGTGGCATATCTGGTCATCATATGCATGAGTGTAGAATAATGGTTCAAGATGAATTGAGTGCTAAGATTATTCATGAAAAACCCCATGCATTCAATAAGAAGAAGAAGATTCATTGCTTCCAGTGTGGGAAGCTGGGCCATGTTGCAGCTCACTGCTGGCATGCCCAGGGAGGAAAAAGGAGTTCAAAACCTGAGAATATCCTTGAGAACAAAACTATCTTTAATAGAAAAACTCCTGTATATTTTGAATGTGGTAAAGTTGGTCATCGAGCCTTTGAGTGTTGGCATGTTAAAAGGAATACCAATTTGCATGGTAGAAATATCTTAACAAATGTCCACTCACAAAAATTTCATGTTCATCCTGTCAAAAGGAATTTGAACTCTGCCATTAATTGTCATTATTGTGGGAGAATAGGACATATCATGAAAAACTGCCATGATTTGAATTTTGATGATAGGAAGACTTGGAAACCCTGGAGTGCACCTGCTAGAGGTGTCACTCAACTAATAAGACCCAAGAGTCTTTAGGTCCCCATATTCGCAAATTTATCTTACCTTGCAGGTGTGCCTTGAAAGTTGTTGAATAAAGGGGTTAATAATCCAAGGCACTCAAGAATGAAACCCCCAGGATTGCACTATTCAGGTCAGTTCTAAAAATCTGTTCTAAATTCTGTTATCAAAAATTGTTTGCTTCAGATGCTTGCATATCAGATTAATCTATCTGTGCTTAATTGAAACCTTTTGAAAAATTGATTGATTTCGCATGATGTTCTTGCTGACCATGACCAGTCTCGTTGCATAGTGCATATATATAGTGTGATGCATTACATATCTTCTAAATTGAAAAATCCAAAAAGGAATAACTCATTGCATCTAGACAGGGGGAGTATTTGAGTCTCACTAGTCGTTCACCTCTTGAACCCTTCCTGTCTAGCTATTCGGTTCACTTTCATATTCATGTGTGTTGATTTCATTCTGATTTGAGAGTTGGATTGTTTGAAAAAATTATCATGTGTCAGCCTGTCATTGATTTCTGAATAAAGAATGCTCTGATGTTTGAACAATTGTTATGCACAACTGAGTGTCATACGCATGCTTTGCATAGTTGATGTTTCAAATTGATGCATGTATTGCACTGAGTATAGATAGTTGCATGTCTTGCATATAGTCCGTGCATCTTGTGTTCAAATAGAATGAAGGTCGGTGCATCATAATGTCAGGAAGAGGGTAGTAATGTCTAAACTTGGTGTGTTAGGTTTTCATTGAATACACTGCATTCAGTCAGGGGGAGTAGATGGATGTCTTTCAGAAAATTCATTTAATAAGATGACCCATTGCATCTAGGCAGGAGGAGCATTTTTGACCTATTAATCCTTTTCAATCCAGACTCTTCATGTCCAAATATGTGAATTCCTCTCTTGCTCCTGTGTATTTTACTCGAATTCTTCTCTTTTGACTAATCAACTGCTGAAATCCTTGAAAATCTGTTCAAATTCTTTCATAGCAGAATTCTGTGATCTAGTGTGGATAAGTTGTTCAGTTGCATTGATTGGACTGAGTTGAGAAATCTAAGTTGTGTACCTTGTTTATATGTCTGAAACCTGAGAAGAAACTTCTATCATACAGAGTTAAGAATGTCCACTGATTCAAATTGGTATAAGCCTAATGTATTCTCGGATTTGAATTTGAATGATTGAAAGTATCTGAATCATAAGGTTTAATAATTTTTAACAACCCATGTCATAAAATATCTAGACTCATTCATCTGAATTCTGAAAATATGTGATCAAGGCTACTTTGGTAGAGACACATAGAATGAGTATTATTTTTAAACATTAACCTGAAAAATGTTGACTAAATTGAAAATTTGAATTCAGAGCAATGATTTGGTCACTGAGAAACTGGATACTCTATCAATGAAATAGAGTAATTCTATGTCATGAAGTACCATAGCTATCTCTAGTGAAAATATATTGAAAAATCTGACAGAGCAATAGCATGTCTGTGTTGAGTAACTGGGGAGTCTGGCCTCTAATCAAGGTGTCTCCTCACGTAAAAAGATATTTCTATTGCTAACTCTGGTCTCAATGTTGAGAGACAATGACAGTTATCACACTGAGTAACTGGGTCACTTCACCTGAGACGTGTTGTGCCTCACGTAAAAAGGTGTTGATTAACTTAAATTACTCAGGAAAAGTATAATGTGCTTCAAATGAAAATATCTTGCAAATTCTGTCAACTCATGCTCTTGTAAAAATGTTTAATCTCAATACTAATCTGTGTAACTCTCAAAGGAGTCATTGAAATCATGCGTGTAAGACAAAGATGATTGGTCCTGAGTGTTATCTGATAATTTGGTTCATCTTTATTAAAACTTGAATTCAGATATAAGTATTGAGTTTAATTGACAGATTCAGTATACATCATGCTTAAACCAGGTGGGTAATGTAGGTTAATTCATAACCCCTTATGATGGGAGAGTCTATTCTTGCATGGACTTATAACTGTGGTACCCGCTATATAGTAATTTCTTCTGATCAGGTTCACCTCTGACAACTTGATCATCCACTCGTTGGTCACTTCTTGCTCTGTGACTGTCATATTCTGCTCAATCTCTGCTGAACGATTCTTGAAAAATTCTGTGCCACTCTTCCTATGATATCACTCTATCTTTGGCTACAATTACTTCTTTTACATCACCAGTCTCGTTGTACTCTCCATACTGTTGGAATCTTCTATCTTGTTTCTGTAACCAGTTCTGGTTCTGTGGGCTTTCCACCAGCTTTATTCTGCCCATACATATGTGAGGTGCCACAACCATTATTGTTTTAGATTCCTTGTGATGGCAGATTTCAGATTGCTCCATTGGATAACTAGAGTTCATTCCTGCACTTCAGGGGGAGTTTTGGGTTATCTGCATTTAAGGGGAGAGTAGTCAAACATTCATATTGATAGGAGGAGTTCTTATTTTTTCTTCTTCAAGTGCTCATCTTGCATATTTCACTTTGGGGGGAGAATAGCTCTTCTATGCCTTCATGTGTCAAAGGGGGAGATATTATCTCAATCTTTTTATACCTGCTTAATTTTTCTCTCTCAAACTATTTCAACTCTTATGTGCCTTCATGTGTCAAAGGGGGAGATATTATCTCAATCTTTTTATACCTGCTTAATTTTTCTCTCTCAAACTATTTTCTTTTTGATGAAGTCAAAGGGGGAGAATAGTTTGGGTCTGTGTGACTCATAGTGTTGCCATCATCAAAAAGGGGGAGATTGTTGTGCCGATGTGGTTTTGATGTCAGCAAGCACTATGAGTATGAATGATTGATCACCATGTGTTTGCATATGAATGATTGATTGAGCATCTTATTTGTGGCTTTGATGTCAGCAAGCACTATGAGCATGATTGATTGATTGATTTGAGAATGGGCACATTCATCTCATTGCATCTCATTGCATTATCTGTCTCTGCATTGGTGCGACTCTTACATTAACTGTTGTTGCACGTCATATACTCGATGCATGATCTGGTAAATAGACTGCACTGTTAGTTCTCCTGCATACATTGCATCAGTTCAATATCTGCCATATGCATACACTGCATCGGTGCATTCATTAGGTGCTTTATTTCGAAGTCAATGCGTGTTCATTACATTTACATAGTCAGTGCATCTCCCTCATGCATGCACAAGCACCTAAAGTCTGTACAGAGTTTTGCCTAGACTGCATCAACTCAGGTCTGCACATGGTGACTTAGCTAGTGCTCTTCATACTTCAGCATATATACTGTGTGCGTTAGCACAGTATGGGCATTGCGTTGATGCATCCATATGGCGCATTGTCTGTTCTCTGCATCAGGTTCATTCAAGTTCATGCACAGCTTGCATTGGTGCATTATTTTTAGTTGCACGCCACATAGTCAATGCATTGATCATCTCGTGCATATCTCTAATTGATGCATGTTTGCATGTGTTAGCCAAAGTAAGTGCACTCGTTTGGTCCATGCATACACTTAGTCTGCACGGCTGCTTTGACAACTGAGCAAGTCTATACATCGCTGCATGATATCAAGTCTATACACTCTTTACTATGCAATCAAAGTCTGTACACTCCATTGCTGGTACGAGTGGTTAAGTTCATGAATCATCACTCCAGAAAGTCTGTACATTGGTGTCGCGTGCACACTAAGTCCATGCACTCCTTGATGGCATGCCCGTGCATTCATTATCAATGTGCATACTTTACTTTATGCATACTGCATTGAATTGTCTCGCACATACACTAAGTCTGCACACGACTGCCTTGATGTCGTAGCAAGCCTATACATGATGCATTCAGGCTTAAGCGTCACGCACAGAAAGTCTGTACCTCGTTTACACATTGCACTATAAGTCTGGTCACTCATCGATAGCATGTCTGTACATTCATTCCCAATGTGCATACTTCTTCATATACAAAATGCATTACATGCATTCAAAGTCTGTACACTCGTGGATGATGTGTTCATCCATTCATTCTCGTTGTACATACTTTCTTATATGCACACTGCATTTTGTGCATCAAGTCTGTACAGGCTTAGTTCAAATATAAAACTTACTCGATGCATCCTTGTCTTTTCCTTCAGATTGATTCAAACTGATAATATGTTCAACCTGATAGAACATCTGTTCGAGAAGCTTAAGAAGGGCACGTGATCCAAGGATGGAGGTCTAACCCTGATCGTGACACGTGGAACCATTGTGCTGGGATATCGCCACGTGGACTAAGGCCTCTGGGTGGGAATCATGGAAAGCACACACCCTACCTCACTGCTCTATAAATAAGAAGCTTCTTCTTGAAGAGCAGAGTGATCGAAGCAGGAGAACTTATCTGAAAGAGCAGAAGCAGAGAGAGAGCCTGCACGATCCAGAAGAAGAGAAAGAGAAAGAAAAAGAGAGAGAGAGAAAGAAAGAAGTTGTAGAAGAATAGAGAGAGAGAGAGTTCATGAAAAAGAAGATAGAAGACTCCATCAGAAGATCTGGTTTCACTGGAATCTGGATCAAATCCAATCTAGTCAGCTCCATGGGAGCCACATTTGCATTTCATTGATTACAGCTTTCAGTCGCTGTTATTTCTTGTTTCCTGCTTTCATTTTAAACCTTTTTTCAAGCTGTTTATCAGCGGGCGAGGTGGATACCTCAGACAGCAAGCTGTGTTGCTCAGCGGGCAGAGGAGGATTCCTCTGGATGGGTTAAGCTGTAGTCCCCAGCAGTTGGCAAAGCTGTAATGCCTAGCGATCAAGCTGTTAGTCAGCAGTTTGTAGGCAAGTTGTGTCGCCCAGCGGTTTTCAAGCTATTTGGCAGCGGAATCCACACTCTGGTTTGAGTGTGGGGTGGACGTAGGTCTGGAGGACCGAACCACCTTAAAAATATATTATCTACTGTGGTTTGATTGCCTTACTCGATTCGCTAGATGTATGCATAGGCATGATCTGTTTCTTCTATCCAGTGAGTGATAGGTTTGCACACCGTGCGTTTGTTTCTGGTCTTGATAGAGTCTAGTTGATTAGATGAACTGAGTCATCTCTTTAGTTTATATGGAGTAGATCAGAGGTACAGTCTATCTGATCTTCCTTCCATCATTCGAAGTGTTAGTCTAAGCTGATCTAGGCTTTCATGGGTTTTCAATTCCGCATCTCTGATTGTTATAGATTTTAATTGGGAGAAATTTTCAAAGGGGAGATTTATTCACCCCGCCTCTGAATCCATCGCATCGATCCCAACAAAAAGTGAGAGGACTTGGTTAATCGGTCCACAATTACCCATTAGCATCAAAACCACTTCGGGTCTTAGGCAATCCAACTATGAAGTCCATACCGATACTATCCCATTTCCATCCCGATATTTCGAGAGGCTTGAGTTTACCAGCTGGTTTGAGGTGTTCAGCTTTGACTTGTTGACAAACCAAACATCGGCTTACGAACTTGGCTACCTCTCTCTTCATATTCGGCCACCCGAATGTTCTCTTGAGGTCTTGGTACATTTTTGTAGCACCAGGATGAACAGTATACCTTGCCCGATGTGCTTCCTCCAGAATTTTACCCTTGATGGTAGAACAGTCGGTACACAAGTTCTTCCTTTGAATAATAGCCTTCCATCATCAGCCAGAAGGAAATTTGGTCGTTGATCTAATTTCTCTTTGATTTCAACGATCAACAGATCATCAACTTGCCATTCCTTGATTTCCGAGAGTAACTCGGGTTGGAGTCGAATATTTGCAATAAACACTCCGTCTTTCTTCTCTTCCACTTTGAGGTTTTAATTTGCCATTTCTTCAAGTAGATGCCATTTTTTAACCATCATGCTCGATAATAAAGCCATCGGCTTCTGGCTAAGTGCATCAGCTACGGCATTGTCTTTTCCGGGGTGATATTGTATAGAGAAGTTAAAATCCTTTAAATATTCCAACCACGTCTTTGTCTCATATTGAGCTCCTTTTGAGAGAATAAATATTTGAGACTCTTGTGATCAGAATACACCGTAAAGGCTTCACCATAGAGGTAATGTCGCCAGATCTTCAAAGCAAAGACCACATCTGCCAGTTCTAGGTCATGTACGGGATAATTTTCCTCGTGCATCTTCAATTGCCGTGAGGAATAAGCAATGACCTTGCCATGTTACATTAATACGCAACCTAGGCCAATTCCAGATGCATCAGCATAAACTTCGAATCCTCCTCCTTCCGTAGGTAATGTGAGAATAGGAGCAGTCGTCAGACAATCATTTAAAGTTTGAAAGCTTTTGTCGCATTCCTCGGACCATATAAAAGGATTCTCCTTCCGTGTCAATCTTGTTAAAGATATTGCGACCTTTGAGAAATCCTTGATAAATCTTCGGTAATATCCAGCCAATCCCAAGATGCTTCAAATTTCTGTCACACTAGTAGGTCTTTCCCAGTTCTTTACGGCCTCGACCTTTGAAGGATCGACGGCGATACCGTTCCGAGAAATTATGTGACCGAGAAAAGAAACTTCCTCCAACCAGAAATCACATTTGCTTAATTTGGCATAAAACTTGTGATCTCTTAATAATTGAAGGGCCTTCTTGAGATGTTCCTCATGTTCTTCCTTTGACTTGGAGTAGATCAAAATGTCATCGATGAATACAACCACAAATTGATCGAGGTATGGCCTGAATATGCTGTTCATTAATTGCATGAATGCGACAGGCACATTTGTTAAGCCGAAAGGCATAACGGTGAACTCGTAATGTCCATACCTACTCCGAAATTCCGTCGTGTGAATATCACTTTCCTTGATTTTTAACTGATGATAACTAGATCGAAGATCGATCTTTGAAAAATATCGAGCTCCAGAAATCTGGTCGAATAATTCATCAATCCTCGGCAATGGATATTTATTCTTGATGGTGAGTTGATTTAATTGCCGATAATCAACACATAACCTCATCGAACCATCCTTCTTTTAAACAAAGAGGACCGGGGCTCCCCAAGGTGAAGTACTTGGTCGGATAAACCCCTTCTCCAATAACTCAAGTAGTTGTTCCTTTAACTCCTTTATTTCAACAGTAGACATCCGATACGGAGCTTTAGAAACTGGTGCAGCTCCCGGAATTAAATAAATAGAGAAAACCACTTCTCTCTCGGGAGGAATACCATGCAACTCGTCCGGAAATACATCAGAATAATCCCGAACGATAGGAATGTCCTTTAGAACGGGTTCCGTGTGCTCGGTCATAGTGATAGAAACTAAAAAACCGGCACAACCCTTCCTTAATAATTGCTCGGCTTTGAGGGCCGAAATAAGAGATATATGCTTGGAATGCCAGGTGTGAGCGACGTCACGCGGTTCGGTTGAGCGAAGAAGACGCGGAGCGCGCGGGCTCCTCTTTTGTTTGCTGCAACACAGAAATAAGAGAAGAGAGAAGGGGCCACCACGGGAGATTGCTCCGGCGGGGCGAGCGGGACAAATATAATATAGCAAGATATGTGGGTTAAACGGCCATAGCGGGAAGTGACTCGCCGCGACCTCGGGGGGACGGGAATGGTGCAAAAATTAAATAGCAAGAATTGAAACGGCCATTGGGGAAGTGACTCGCCGCGGCCTCGAGAATATGAGCAGATAAGAATATAACAGAATATAAGGAGAATATAAAGAGCGGGAATTGAAACGGCCATTGGGGAAGTGACTCGCCGCGGCCTCGAGAACATGAATAGATAAGAATATAATATATAAGAACAGGAATTTAAACGGCCATTGGGGAGGTGACTCGTCGCGGCCTCGAGAATATGAATAGATAAGAATATAACATATAAGAACGGGAATTTAAACGGCCATTGGGGAAGTGACTCGCCGCGGCCTCGAGAACAAGATGTGATCGCCAGGGGCCAAAAGACCCCAAAATAAAGAAAGTGATCGCGCCTACCTCAAGAGCGGGAGATGGCGGGTTGCTTCTTCCTCCCCCTTCGGTCGGCCGACGGAGAGGGCTTTCCTTGGGTACCCTTGCAAAACAGTAGACAATAAACGAACGGAATTAGAAAATGGCAGTGTAGTAACAATTCCTTGCAATAAAAGTAACGAGATCGTGACCTGACACACACCTGGTTGGTGTGGTTTTAAACCCCTCTCGACTCAAGTAGGAGGAAAATGCGATGATGAATGCAAGAAGTATGCAAGAGACGGCGCCCTTATGTAGGGAGATAGAGGATGCAATATGATGAATGTAAAGAACTATGGAGAAAAAGGGGAAGAAAAGGCTTATTGGATGAGCCGAAGGTGATATCCGGCGGAGCTCCGGCAGCGTAGGGATGACGTGGAAGCGCGGTGGACGAAGATAGCCTTCCTCTCGCGAGCCTGGACACCCGAGAAGCCGGCAGAACCTCCACCTACAAAAGATCCCATGGGTTAGAAATGACTCCGGTAGCCTCTGGGCTCCGGCAGCCTATCGGATCTCTTCGAAGCTCCCTCAGAACTGAGGGGGGGGGTCCTCTATTTATAGGGCTCCGGAAGGTGGAGGCGTCCAGGACCCTGGACACCTCCATCAGGGCAAAAAAGATATTTTATTCTATTTTTATTCATTTTTTCCGAATATTTTCATGGAGGCGTCGAGGGTCCCGGACGCCTCAAACAGGTCCACCGAACCCCACCGACGGCCGCACGCAGTTTGGCACAACACGTGGTTTTGTGAGCGGCGCCTCGTGATTTTGAAATGGCGCGTCCAGCTACCTAGACGTCTCCACAATTTGGATTTTTTCACACACAACAAACCGTCGTTCGGTGAGCGGCGCCCGTGAGGGAGTTGATGGAGGCGTCCAGTGTCCTGGACGCCTCCAATAAAATATATTTTTATTTTTGTTTTGTTTTTCTATGCCAAAGTTAGCATTTTATATTTTTTATATTTGTTTTTATGGAGGCGTCCAGGGGCCTGGACGCCTCCATTAATATATTATTTTTTATTAGGTTTTGGGCTGTGGAAAATAAATTAAAAGAATGGGGGCGTCCAGGGGCCTGGACGCCCCCATAAAAACCCACCCGGGTCCTCAGTTCAGGCGTTGGCGGCCGCCCGGCAGACACCCTTCCTGGTTTCGGAACCTCTGATGCGTCCAACTGGTGTTGATGCCGTCCGAATGCCGTGACGAGACGATTCCAGATGCCGAAAAGGGCGGAAGAAGACTCAAGAAAAGGAAGCACTCAAGTGATTCAAAACGCGTAAGCCGTCGCGGGGCGTTGTATAGTGATATGAGACTTTCTCAGGAGACGTTAGGAATAGCGTGTCTACAGCTACCCCGCCTTGGCGTCTGCTTTGCAAGGGAGCGACACGTAGTGGAATGGTATCGAAGTGGAGTGAAATGAAGTGGGAGCGGACTGATAAGTTGATGCCAAGGTGTGATGAGACACGCTTTTGACGTTACTGTTTGGAATCTTTCCTGAAGTTTCAATGAGGCGACCTTGAAGGAGGTCTTTCAAATTTTGACGATTTGCTTGGACGGAGATCAAATAAGGGAGGGTGAGATGTGCGCTCAGGCATGAAACAAAAAGAGACCAACTTCTCGGTGTGGAAGTACCTGGGTCATAAACCTGCAGGTTTCACCTTTGGTGAGCGGTTACCAGCCAATGTGGAAGTGCTGCGGCCAAGGTGGGTCAAACAAGGTAAGCAGTAAAGGAATATCTGAGGGTCTGTCCAAACAAGGGTCTCCTTTGGAAGAGCAGCGTAGGGCCGTTTCAAGGAAACTCAGTATTTTATTCGGAGTGGAACATCTCATATTTGTAAGAATTGAAGCACAACGGCTTTCGCAATCGAATCACTTGAATGATCTTCCGCAATAAATCAAAGTCCTATATGAATGCATGCTGGGCTTAAAGAAAAATTTAAAACAAACCAAAATAGAAAATAGCCAAGGATAATATTGTCAACTCGTTAAGAACGGGTCAGGATACCGATCCGGTGAGCCGACACTGGGCTGGGGACCGTTTATCCGCACACCAACTCACTGAATGGAACCGTCGTCCCCATGCTACCACAAGTTAACAGCCTATCCGTACAACCCAAATTCTTCCGGGATCATCACTGTTTTTGTTGAAGGGGAACTCAAATCCCAGATTTGTTCGGGCCGCAAGGTCCTTGACATGTCCTAGTAGTGTAGGTATCATATACTACGATGCATGACATGGTGGGACCAACCATTGAAAGGTGGGACAGGAGACAGGACAAAGACGTCCGTTAGTAAAACCTGCACAGACTAGCAAAGGTTAGCAACATTAGAAAGTAGCAGAATCATAGCACAATCACAGCACAATGGAAAGGAGATCTAGCCAAAATCCTGACATTGACTGCTGATGTGACATGTTCTGTCCTGTAGCGCCCTACCCTTCCTATAAGAACTCCCCTTAGGCTAGTTCATTCAAAAACATCAAGGTGGGTTTTGGAAGCTCAGGAGAGGAAGGAGAGGAGAATCTAGTGATTTCAGGATGGAAGGAGAGTCTTCCCGCGTTATGAAGAGGAGCAGGCCTAGCAGCGAGATCAGGCGACTTTTCGACCTCGAGGGTCATCTGAGTGGGACGATCATGTCGCATATGGTAAGCTGATTCTGTTCAAATTTCTCCACGTGAACCTTCTTCTTACTTCCTTCATTTCTTCTTCTTTCTTTTCTCTCCCAGCCATATCCACTCTTCCCAGGCCCGAGGAAGTTTTGCAAACTGCCATGGCTTTCAAAGCTAACTTCCAACATCTCCATCGGCATGAGGGCCATACTCTCGAAGTGGCATCTGCAGGGGCTCCTTATTCACGCCAAACACTACGAGAAGATTCGTATGGACTGGGCGGCTATGGGCGCACTAGTGGAGATCTGGCATCCCCAGACCCACACTTTTATCTTCCCGACCTTCGAGGTGACCATCCTCCTCGAGGAGGTGGAACTTCTGCTCGGATTGAAGAAATTCAAGAGTGACGGGAAGGTGAAGGCTATGCGGATGCTGACACGGGGGACTTCCGAAAGCGTCCTTGGAAGCTTCATGCCGCCCGACGCAGCCTGAAAGATCCGTACTCAAAAGGGGATCGATCTCCAAAAGCTCGCGGAGTGGGTCATGGACGCCCTGAGAGGGTCACCAGACGATGACTATTTGGAGAGAATCATGAAGGGGTTCACCATTTGTCTGGCGGGTGCTCTCTTGTTTCCTTATACCGACAACATGGTGGAGGAAGACCAACTAAGTGCCATTCGTGGGATCTGGAGTGGAAAGAGGGTAGGACCCGCCATCCTTGCCTATCTTTATAGCGGTCTTACTGTCTCGAGCATGGGTAAGCCTCCATTTGGTTGCGCACTTGTCTTGAATTGCTGGCTTGATTTGCATTTCAAATTCGACCACCGCGAGGGAATGCCGACGGCTTCGATGCTTTTCCAACAAAGCCCGCTTCACCACATAGCCGACGTGTTAGGGTTCGGTGGTACTGTAGTGAACCGCGTTCCGTGGCTGAAGAAACGTGAAGACTGGCGGTCTCACTTTCGCACCGTGACACAAGGCTTCTTTACTTGCGCACCGGCATGTTTGCTTTCACTTGATCTCCTCATGAGGCCTTCTTGTGAAGTTGATCTCCAACTGATTGGTGCGACCGAGTTTGTCCTTTACTACGCGCATCGGTGCTGCCTCCATATCGGCATTCCACGCCATTCGTTCCCACTACCGACTGGCATCGTTCCTTTGAAGAAGAGAGAGTTGGGCACTGAAGCGGATGCGAAGGAAGCGAAGGCCGTCAAAGCACCCTGGAAGACAAGTGTTGCGGGAAAGGCCTTAGCGCATGTGGGGGAAGAATGCGAGCTGTGGAGAGCTTATGTGACCGAACTGGGGAAGTTAAGGCCTAAGGCGCCTAAACCCCTGATGTAGCCTATTCTGCTTCTCTGATGGAATAAAATCTGGCATTTGGATGTTTTGGACCCTTGTCCCCTTAATTATTATTATTTTTGGTGATTTTTCTTTTCCTTTGTGTTTTTATTTTGTGCTTTTGTTTGGATTATATACATACTCTTATCTTTTTTTTCTTTTATTATATTTTTTCGAAATTTTTATTATGGGGGCGTCCAGAGGCCTGGACGCCCCTAAATTTTTTATTTTTATCTTTTTTAGTTTTTTTGTTTTGGGGGCGTCCAGGGTTCTGGACGCCCCTAATTTTTTATTTTTTATTTTTTTTAGTTTTTTTGTTTTGGGGGCGTCCAGGCGCCTGGACGCCCCTAAGTTTTTGAATTTTGAAAAAAAATAAAAAAGGTGGGGGCGTCTAGGCGACTGGACGCCCCCAAAAAGGTGGATTTTATATATATGGGGGGGGGCTCCCCCCTTTGCTCATTTACTGTTCATTCAAATGACCCAGTCAATCCAGACGACCCATTCTTCGTCCCAATGGAGCAAGGAGGCCCGAGCCAGGGTGGAGAGAAGCGCAAATGACGGGCTCGTCGTCCGAGGAGGCTGCTGCGGCGGAGGAGATTGTCGCGGAGGAGGAGGCTTCTCCTTTGGCCGTGGAGGCTGCAGTGGATGCTGGCGACGCGGGAGAGGACGAGCACGATCCGGTAAGCCCCTTAGACTTCCATTCTATTGGTTCACTGGGCTAAAAGGGCGGACGAGAGGCTGTATGGAGAACGCCGGGGGTGAGGGAAGGAGGCGTCCAGGGGCCTGGACGCCTCCATATTTTATTTTTTTTCTTTTTTATTTATTTATTTATGTAAATAATAAAAATAGAATTAAAAATAAGGAGGCGTCCTGGGCATGGGACGCCTCCATGATAATATATATATATATATATATATATTATTTGTTTTTGTTTTGGTTTTTGGGTTTTTCTAAAAATAAAATGAAGAAAATAAAAAGGAGGCGTCCAAGGAGTTGGACGCCTCCAAAAAAAACATAAATACTTTTTTTTTAAAAAAAATAAAAATAACTAAGTAGCATATACAATGTTATTATTTATTACTATCCATGACGCTGATGTGTTCTTTTGTTGGTTTTGTGGTGTGCAGGGCGTGATGAAGGGCCGAATCAGCTGGTCCCTAGTGGTGGCAGCATACCGTGGGCTGCCAGACTTTCAGAGGGCGCGTGTGGACGCCATGGGCTTTGGAGCTTTCCTTAGGATCGAGCCCTTTCGGCTCGACCTTCCTCTTATCCAGGCATTGAGGGAGCGGTGGCACGCGCCGAGCCGGGCGTTTCTGATGCCCTGGGGGCACATGGTGCCGTCACTGGAGGACGTGGCTCGGATCACCGGGCTACGGGTGGACGGAGAGGTGGTGAGCGGGGTCACCTATCCCGACTACCGAGAGAGTGCCCTGGACCTGCTGTGGTTAGAGACGAGCGTGACTGACAGGGACAGCAGGGTAGTTGGCCGAGTGGAGATCATGGAGGCGCTCGGATTCGTTGACCCGCGCCAGCGGGTTAGCGAGACTGGAGCGGAGTTTCTGGCACGACTGGAGGGAGATGCCCGTGCAGCTTTCACCCAGGACCCGAGCGAGCGGGAGCTGGTGGATCTAGACCTCCGGAGGTTCCTCTTCTTTTTCCTGGGCCGCCTTCTGCTGGGGACGAAGGGGTATGGCATCCACTGTCGCTTCCTCGGGATCCTGGCGGATCTTGACAGAGTGGGGCACTACGCGTGGGGAGCGGCTCTGCTTGCCCATTTGATTGCTGATCTCTCCCAGACTTCAGAGAGGGAGATGACAGTCAGCGGCTTCGCACCTTTTCTCCAGATACACAATTTATTTATGCATTTTACCGTAGTTAAATATGCAATTACTCGTGCTAATGATGTATGATGGATGCAGGTGTGGAGCTACTACTACTTCCCGATGGGAAGAGCCAGACAGGGGAACAGGAGAGCCGTTCCTCTAGCGCGACAGTGGAGGCCGATTATGGTAGCGGCACCACACAGCTACCAGCTGGCGTCACTTCGTCGGGAGCTGAGCGAGTATCCCGAGGCCATGGTATGATGCGTATGATTTTTTTGTGTTTTTATGCATGTGACTGAATGGAAACTATCATGATGTATGTATGGTGATGCAGGTGGTGTGGAGACCCTACCTGGGCATGGGCGACGCTGGCCAGCCTTGGGTTGTAGCGGGTCTTCCTCGTTTCAGGCGGGACGTGTGGGTCCATTGTCTGAATGAGATCGAGCCGCTTCGGCTGAGGCTGGTTATGAGGACATTGGGGATAGCCCAGGAGTGGGTTGATGTAGATGAGCCGGCCCGCATCGGGCGGAAGACCAAGGGGAAGGCGAAGATTGTGGACTGGCGTACGCGCTTCGCAGCACAGTACCAGGACTGGCAGCAGGGCGGGCCCCCAGTGGTGTCCCATGTACAGGACAGTACTGATTACCTGAGACGGTACCGGGCTACGTACGGGGACCGCCTCTTCCTTGGTGGTATGGCAGGGGTAAGTGAAATGAAAATGCTTCACCCTTCTATATGTATATGCATGTGGCACTAACTTATGTGCAATGCAGGATGCTCGTGACAACATGATCGCCGACCTGCGGGCCCAGTTGGCGGACGCCAGGCGGCAGTTGGTGGCCATCCGACAGGAGTTGGAGATCCTGGTGAGTTTATGCGATGCATTTTTTTTGACCTGGATTTTTGATACTTGGCCTCTAACTGTCGTTTGCTCTGTGTTTCAGCGGGCCCACCAGACAGCGGCAGCCGGGATGGCTGGTGGAGCGGGTTCCAGTTCGCGGGGCCCTCCTCCGGAGGTTTCTGCCCTCCAGGAGCAGCTGGCGTATGCGGTGGCTCAGGCTGAGGAGGCCGAGCGTGACCGCGAGGCTCGAGTGAGTGTTTGCCTGACCTCGACTCTCCTTCTGGCTGCTCTCCTTCTATCACACTTCTCTTACGGTGCATGCGTGCTTTGACAGGTGGCCGAGATTCGGGAGGCCCTGGCCCGTGCTGTTCGTGCTGAGTAGGAGCGCGATGCCTGGGTGGCAGAGCGTGACGGCCGGATTGCAGAGCTAGAGGAGGAGCGGCGACGGGAGGCTGAGGAGCTTCCTCGCGACGTAGTGGATCTGCGGATCGCCCTCGAGCTGTCGAGGAAAGAGGCGATGAGGGAGAGAGAGGAGAGAGAGAGGGATAGGGAGAGCGTGGAGAGAGAGAGGGAGAGGGATAGGGAGACCCTAGAGAGAGAGAGAGGGAGAGGGATAGGGAGACTCTAGAGAGAGAGAGGGAGAGGGATAGGGAGACCATAGAGAAAGAAAGGGAGTACAGGATGGCAGAGCGACATCGTGATTGGGACGAGAGGAGAGCTCTGGTGGCCCTGGTGTCGGAGCTCCGGCTGAGTCTTGGCACGGCGGAGGGGAGACTTCGGGAGAGTGAGGAGCGGCATCAGAGGGCGAAGGAGCGTGGGGCGCGACTTCGTCAGTCCGGTTCCTTTTCTGTGGGCAGCTTTCTAGTTTCTTCGACTGAGGAGTGTCGCCGCACCTTGGAGGCCGGCATGGTGCCCCCTGGAGAGGCGAGCACGGCTTCTCAGGGTTCGCAGAGGTCACAGAGGCCCCCTAGGGATCCCCGTCAGAGGAGGGAGGAGAGAGATGACCAGGAGGGTGATGGTGAGAGTTAGAGAGTTGCTTGTACACTCCACCCTCCTTACTGCATGATGTACTTTCGGCTATTATATGAAATGAAAATGGCTTTCTTGTGTTGTGTGTACTTTTCTCTCTCCCACACTTTCTTCTTTGCACTGAGTTGTCCTTCGAGGCACGCTCCACGAGACCTTACCCTGAACAGCGGAGAACTACGCTTTGCACGGGGGGATTCTGTTTCCTTTCTCCCCCCTTTTTTTGGGCGCGTCCAGGCGCGAGGACGCGTCTTAATCCTCGAATTCAAATTTAAAGCGACGGGTGGCTTTTCTTCTCCCGTGCCTTACCCGCAAACGAGCCCGACTTCCGCCGAAACTCGCTCGCCCGTCTTTGTCTTCTTCCCCTCGATCGATGGAGTTCGGCGGTCTGGACCACGGCGAAGGTGGAGAGGGACGCGGGACCCCTCGCCCAAGGAGGGACGCGCCAGAGCATGGAACGGCGTCTATGGAGGAGGAAGGGTCGCTTCGGGCCCCCGAGGGACCCGAGGGGCCCGATGTCACGGAGGGAGGTGAACATGGTCTGGTAGGTCCTCCGATCTCTTCCTCTTTTGATCCATTTTGAGTTTTGAAGCGAGCCGCGCGAGGGGGGAAAGGGTTCGGCAAGTGTTGCACTCAAATGATGGACGCGTCCTAGACAGGGGACGCGTTCTTTGTTATGATGCGAGGCCCTTCTTTCTTGGTGCAGGACATGGTGAGGACCCTGGGTCTGGCCGATGAGTGGGCGAGTGCAGACGAGTCGAGCCGCGTCAGGAAGGAGAGTCGCGACAAGGCGAAGCTTAAAGATTGGCGCATACGTCTCCCTGGGCAGCAAGGGAGCGTACTGGTGCAGGATAGTGTCGACTTCCTGCGGCGGTAGAGAGAGAGTTATGCGGGGCTTCCCCAAGCCGGGGATACGCGCGATGTCGACGGGTTGCGTTCCCAATTAGCCGAGGTCAGGCGGCAGCTGGCCGCCACTCAACAGGAACTGTCGCTCCTGGTAAGCTAAGTGCTGCATTTTCTATTTTTAAATGTGGAGCTTAGCTGACGGCTGTTGTTTGTTCGTTCCAGCGTGCCCAGCAGACAGCGATGGTGGGAGTGACTGGCGGCACATCTTCTAGTTCCTCGGCCCCTTTTCTCGAGATTGCCTCCCTTCGGGAGCAACTTGCTGGTGCAGTGGCTCGGGCTGCCCGGGCGGAAGAGGAGCGTGATGCCTGTGTGGCGACTGTAGCAGAGCTGCGACATCGCGGTGAGGAGAGACCTTCTCCAGACATCCTGGAGTTAAGGGTTCTTCTGCAGATGATGAGGAGAGAGGCAGAGAGAGAGAAAGCCGAGAGAAGGTCCGAGCGACAGCGAGATCAGACCGAGAGGAGGGCCTTGGAGGCCCAAGTGAGGGAGCTCCAGCTGGGCCTTCAGGCCGTCGTGCAGAGACTAGGAGGGATGGAGACGCGCTACGAGAGAGCGCGAGAGTTCGGGGAGCGACTGTGCCAGTCTGGTCGCTTTGCCGCTAGTGGCTTCTTTGCCACGCCAGGAGAGGAGCAGCGAGTCATTGCTGTGGAGCCGGCGCCACGAGGCGAGGCGGGTGTTACTGCACGGGGATCTAGGAGGCTTCTGAGGGACCCTCACCTCAGGGGAGAGGAGAGGGACGCCTAGAGGGACGAGCATGGAGATAAAGGCACGAGTTGGCGAGCCAGTGGACTCGCCTCCTCTCTATGATTGTGATGTTTATGACAGCTTATGTAGAATTATGAATGGAGTGTTTTGATTTTCTGCTGCTCGTTTGTTCTCTTGTGCGTTCCTTCTTCCCTACACTTCTTCTCCTTTGCACTGTTCCCATGTGATGGGTCTGCCGAGACTCCACCCCAAGCAGAGAATCGCGTCTTGTTGTGACCATTTTCCACGGGAATCTGCCGTCGAAGTCAATAATGACGGCCCTAGTTCCTTCTCTCGGATGTTGCGTCAAGTTTTGCGGACGTCCTCCAAAACATGATAGGGTATCCCTAGACAACATAGGGGGCTAGTCGTCATATTCTTCATCCAATCAATCACCCTGTGCGAGCGGTGAAGTGACACACGGGACCGCATGGTAGGTGCCTCATCACGAGGGCTTTTATTAAAGGTGATGGAGGCAGTCTTGGCCTGTACTCCTTCCATTTCTATAAATTCTTGTCCCTTTTATCCTCCCAGGTATATCGAGAGCTAACTCGAGGAGCACAAGTTTTCACGGGAGAGGAGGAGTTCAAAATTCCGAGAGTTGGATGGAGGGCGAATCTTCCCACTCCTCGAAGAGAAGCAGGTCCAGTGGTAGTAGTTCCAGGAGGCTTTCGGACCTCGAAGGGCACTTCAGCGAAAGAGCTCAATCACAACTCGTAAGTCAAGTTTTCCTGCCCTTTTTTCCATTCTTTTTTCTTCCTTTCTTTCTGACCAAACCTCCTCTCCATTCCCTGTATGCGTAGAGTGTGATGAAATCACAGATCTCATGGGAGTTGGTAGTGGCAGCATACCGAGGTCTCCCAGATTTTCAGAAGGCGAGGCTAGACATGATGGGATTTGGCACCTTTCTTCGGATCGAGCCGCTCGAGCTCGACCTGGTCCTGATCCAAGCCTTATGTGAGAGATGGGACCCAGTGAGTCGGGCATTCCTGATGCCCTGGGGGCACATGGTGCCCAGCTTGGAGGATGTGGTCCGGATCACAAGCCTGAAGGTGGAGGGTGAGGCAGTGACCGGGGTCACTTATGCGGATTACCGAGAAGGTGCTCGGAAGCTACTGGGTTTGGACCTAGATGGTCGGAAAAATAGGTCGGTAGCTAGGGCGTCCCTCATGGATGCATTAGGGCTCACCGACACTCGTCGGCGGGACGACGAATCCTCAGAAGAGTTCATGGAAAGGATGGAAATAGGATGCCGTGCCGTGTACTACACAGATTTCGGCAACTGGGAAAGATGCAACATAGATTTGAGGAGATTTCTCCTCTTCCTTTTGGGGAGATTGGTACTGAGCTCGAAAGGGGACGGTATCCAATGTCGCTTCCTGGAGCTGCTATCAGACCTTGAAAGAGTAGGGTACTATGCCTGGGGAGCCGCCATGCTGGCACACTTGTTTGCAGGTCTGTTCCAAGAAGCGGACCGTGAGATGACTGTGAGTGGTTTCACACCATTCATCCAGGTATTTTTGGTTTTGCTTGTTTTGTATATTTTTTCTTATTTTTTTTTTTTGCAAGGTACTGATGACCTGTGCCGAGCAGCTGTGGAGCTATTATTACCTCCCCATGGGGAGAGCTCGGCATTGGCGACCCGCGATGGTGCCGCTAGCCAGGCGGTAGGAACCCATCATGAGTGCGGCACCCCTAACCTACCAACTGATGGTGCTAAGACGGGAGCTACAGGAGTTCCCTGCAACGATGGTAAACTGGAGACCCTACTCAGACATGGTCGATGCCGACCAGCCGTGTGTTCTAGCAAGTCGTGCCCGGTTTGGACGGGAACTGTGGATGCACTGCCTGAATGAAATCGAGCCGCTTCGGCTACGATTGGTTATGAGGACTTTAGGACTGGCTCAAGAATGGGTGCATTCAGCTGCGCCACCTCGTGTTGGGAGAAAGACGCGAGGACCGGTGACCTGCATTGACTGGCGCGTGCGGTTCCCTGAACAGTATGAGGACTGGTAACGGGGTGGCACGATTGTAGAATCACATGCGCGGGATAGCGAGGACTACTTGCGTCTATATAGGACAAAGTACGCAGAGCGGCTCCAACCCCGGGGACTTGTGGAGGTAGGTTTCCCCATTTTCTCTTTTCTTCTTTCTCCTTTTTTTTGGTTTTCTGGTGAAAATGCTGACTCATATGGTTGCAGGATATCCGTGATACGATGATAGCGACTTTACGAACTCGCTTGGCAGAGATGGAGCAACGGTTGGGCGATGCCCGCGGAGCTACGAGCGCCTTGGTAGGTGTACAGTGCGTTCCTAATTAAAATCCCAGATTCCAGATGTTGGCTGCTAATTCACACGGTCGTAGCATGCCCAGATTGGCGCGGCTTCCCCAGCGATGGGAGTAGGTGGTGCCTCTTCCAGCTTGTGGATTCCCACCTCAGAACTTGACTTGCTTCATGAGCAACTTGCTCACGCCACGCAGCGTGCTACGGAGGCAGAAGGGATGCTCTGTATACAGGTAAAAGTTTCAGTGTTGAGTTCTCTTTGTTTACGCCTTATCGCGTATCTGAGATGGTACACTCGGCAGGAAAAGGAGACGGAAGAAGCGCTTGCCCAAGCTGCGCAGAGGAGGCTAGGATAGCAGAACTGGAGAGGGAACTGCGGCGTCATCCTGATGACGACTCTTCTAGGGATGCTATGGAACTGAGGATCACTCTCCAGTTGGAGAGGGAAGACCGCGAGAGAGAACGTGCAGAGAGAGAAAGAGACGCAGAGAGAGAAAGAGCCAACAGATTGACTGAAAGGGAGGAACGAAGGGCCATGGAGGCCCAACTATTCGAACTCCGAATCAGCCTTGGTCTTGCTGAACAGTGGCTGAGAGATGGTGAGGAGCGCTACCGAAGAGCACGAGAGCGTGGCTTTCGTGTTGGTAGCTTCTCTGCTGCTTCCGTGGATCAACGCCGGGGTGTGGGAATAGGAAGGGGAGTACAGAGCGGTAGGAATACCGCTTTTCGTAGTTGGGTAGCACCTTTGAGAGCGTTTTTCCCGGAGAGTAGTGGGACGAGTAATGCAGAGAGAGAGGGTGGAACTTGATGTAATTTTTTTTATTTTTGGAATAAAATACAAGGTTCGGTTTGTTTGATTTTCACCTTTGCTTCTGTTGCCTGAATCCCTGCACACATCACTGAAACAAACAAATCAGAATTTCTGTTCTGACTTGGCCCCTTGCTCAATAAGCAAACTGTTCTTGATAACTGCTCAAGGGGCCAAGCCTTTATTTAAGGAAGGCGAGAGAAAGATGCAGTGATGATAAATGCGATAGGCAAGCACACGAATGCAAGCGGTATTAAAAGTGAGATGCTGTACGCAAATGCAATCATGCAAAATTGATTTATTTTCTTTTTTATATTTGGCATTTTTTTTATTTTATCATAAAAAATATTTTTTTTTTGTTTTCAAATATGTACATTTTCTCTTTTCCATTTTTTGTTGTTTTTATCATTTCAATTTTTTGTTGCTAACGCCTGGCAAGCACCCAAATGGCACCTAACCTACGTGAGAACAGGGGTTTCTTACTAACCTCCCAGGTATCCTAAGTGCACATCTAGGTTGATTTGGGCCTCTAGACCCCTCGAATGATGATCCCGCCGGCTAAGACTTACCCTGATGACAATACCGTCATGCCATGCTTAGGCTCCCAGTCGCTTCCGACCACAGGGATTCACCCAAAAGATGTTTGAGGTAAATGATTTGCCCGACCCGGGTCTGTTTCCTCACAACTCTAGATGGTATATGATGGAACACCCTGGAACCCTAACGACCAACCGCGCGACGCTGACCCGGAATCAGACGCCGTCGCACCCATAGGTGACGCGCTTGCATTGGCCTAAGCCCGAGGTTAAACAAGAAGACATCAAGGTGGTAAACAGGGGTCTTGACCAGCCAGAAACACGGAGACTCCTTCGCAGCGATAGCTTTTACTTTTCAAAGTAGGCAACCAAATGTGTATATTAAAATAAGGTCGCAGACCCTGGGCAGTTTTCACCCTTCAGAAACTCCATCGAACCTTCATCTTTAGAGGAAGAAGGAAGAGCGTGGGGGATAAACCTCCTGAGAGGATCGGCAAAATCGTTAACCCGACGAGCGAATAAGGGCCCATTAACTCTTTCCTTTCGGACAACTTCGGACCAAATCTCGAGCATTTACATTCCACGGCCCCTTTTGTGGATTCAGACTTTTGCTTTGAGGGGTTCCGTTTATCGCAACAGGCACGGTCACGACCATGCTTTTCTCTTGATTTTGATTTTGTATTTCTTTTTGTGAGGGAGATATAGTCGTTTAACGTTTGTGGGCTCCCTTTTCGTATGCCTGCGGGGACATTACCCTCTTCTCGTGCTCTGATCGATGCTCGAGGAAATGGATCCTACTCTTACCTTTGGGGTTTGAGTTTCGGTTTCTCATGCTCAGCGTTTTAAGGGCGCCGACTGTCTCATTTGGTCGAAGAGAAAAGAATAAAGATTACAGCTTCTGGAGATCTTCTGGGTGGGGCCCCACCGTAGGTGATGCTACCGACTTTTTTGAATAAAATACATAAGTGAGCACATGTTAGCTTCCTTCGAGCGAGCATAGGCCGACGTGGTCGGACAGGGCTCTCCACGGTTCTGGCAAACCAAGACCCGGTGCCTACCAAGCCTTAATGGGCCCTATCCTAACATGAAGGTTAGATGCAGGGACATAACTACATGGTGACTGCCAGGCATCGGCATTTTAAATTTTCCATATTTTTAGTGGTTTTTAATATTTCTTTATTTTTTGATGTTTTTATCTTTTCATCATTTTTTTATTTTGTGCTAAGGGTAGTATTTCATAAGATAAAGCCCATTCCAAGGGTGGGATAACTCGGTTCCTTTGGCGTTGATTAGCTTGTAGGCGTTGCCAGGGTACACGGCTTGAATTACAAATGGTCCTTCCCAATTGGGTTGGAGCTTAGAACGCGGCCCCCCAGGTTTGACAAAAATTCTTTTTACGACCATCTCACCGACTTTGAATTTTCTCTCAACGACTTTCTTTTGGTAAAAGCGAGCGAGTCTATTTTGGTACACACGCGCGTGTTCGGCAGCGGCCAGCCGCTTCTCATCCAAGAGTTCCAACTGGGCGAGGAGTGAATTACGACGATCGTCGAGGGAAAATTCCTCGTCCAATTGTACCCTGAGAGAAGGGATTAGAGTCTCGTACGGGACTACCGCTTCCATACCATAAGTAAGGGCAAATGGAGTCTGCCCGGTGGGGGTACGGATTGAAGTGCGATAGGCCCATAGGGCTTCGATAAATTTTTCTGGCCAGTCTGAAAACTTACTAGACTCGCAGGTTTTTTTGATGATTTTGAGTAATGTTTTATTGGTGGCCTCTGCTTGACCGTTACCTTGTGGGTAATAAGGCGATGAATGATGCAATGCAATTGCGTACCTTTTGCAGAGGTCGTATAGGTCCTGAGAAATGAACTATGGCCCATTGTCGGTGACGATTGTGCTTGGGACGCCGAATCTGGCGAGGATGTTCTTCATGATGAACTTGCAGACTGTTGACGCCTTGATTTCCGCGTAAGCTTCGGCTTCGGCCCGTCGCAGTAAGGATGAAAGATTTCTGCTTGGTGAGGGAATTGGGATCAACTAGGGGACCAATGATGTCGAATGCCCACATGGAGAAAGGCCACGGGGAGGATATTGGATGAAGTGAGGAAGATGGTGAATGGATTTTATCGGCGTGAAGTTGACACTTGACACACCTACGGACATAGACAGCACAATCCTCTTCCATAGTGGGCCAGTAAAAGCCTTACCGAATGATCTTTTTGGCGAGCATCTGACTATTCACGTGGCCACCGCACACACCCGAGTGCGTCTCCTCTACACATTTCCAAACCTCATCGTCACCAAGACATCTTAACAGAATACCAGTAAGGCTCCTCCTATAGAGTAGACCTCCAACCAAAGTATATTTCTGAGCCACCCTTCTTATGGCTTTCTTGTCCTCTGTGGTGGCCCCTTCAGGATAAGACTGATCTTGGCAGTATTTGATGATTTCATAGAACCATGGTTTCTCTTCATCAGCCAGTTCTTCTTCAGCCTCTGCCAACATGATCTCCCTCTTCTCAAGGATATCTTCCTGCAGGATCTTCCTTGCTATCCTGTCTTTGATATTTACGTAGGAAGCATCATCGATTGCAGGGGCGTGAAGTTTGTAGATGGAAATGGACTCAAACCATCTTCCTAGAGGGAACCTTATGGATGATGCCAACGAGGCGAGGGCATCGGCGAGAATATTCTGATGACGAGGGACATGAACAAAGATCAGTTTGGTGAACAGTTTGGCAAAGGCAGCAGTGAGTTCTTGGTATGGCTTGAGTTTGGGATCACGAGTGCGATATTTAGTGAGCACCTGGCGAAGGATGAGTTGACTATCACCTACGACTCGTAACTCAGTGATACGAAAAGAATGAGCGAGTTCTAGGCCAGCTAGAAGAGCTTCATATTCAGCTATATTGTTGGTAACTGGAAATTTGAGCTGGTATGCCAATGGGAATGTGAGGCCTTCAGGCGACAGGAGGGCGACGCCGATTCCTCGCCCTTGAGAATTCAGAGCTCCATCAAAATATAGCGTCCACATTGGCTCATCTGATTGGTTGACGTACATTAGTTCCTCATCTGGAAACTCTGATTGGACGGGATCGAACTTGGGAAGAGGATGGTGAGCGAGATGCTCGGCTATGGCATAGCCTTTAATCGCCTTTTGCTGGATGTAGGTGATGTCGAACTGAGAGATAAAACTTTGCCAGCGTGCTAGCCTATCCGTAAGGATGGATTTCTCTAGAAGGAATTTGATAGGATTCATTCGAGCAATCAAGTGGACCTCATGAGCCAAGAAGTAGTGCTTCAATTTCTGCACTACCCAAACGAGGGCAGCACATGTTTTCTCCATGACAGTGTACTTCTGCTCACAGGGATTGAGAAGTTTGGACAAGTAATAGGTTGCCCGTTCCTTGCCTTCTTCATCAGCTTGTGCGAGGACGGCTCCCACGGAGTCATCCAAGACTGAGACGTAAAGGATCAGAGATTTTTTTGGTTTGGGTGGAATGAGAATGGGTGGACTAGCCAGATATTCTTTCAACCCTTCAAAAGCTTTCTGACATTTAGAATTCTAGTGGAATTCTACTCCTGGCTTGGTCAACTCGTAGAGAGGTCTACACCTTTGTGAATGTTGAGACACAAACCGACGAATAAACTGCAACCTCCCGATTAAACCTCGGAGTTCCCTCAAATTCTTGGGAGGCGGTATATCCCTGATAGCCTTGACTTTGTCGGGATCTATCTCGATCCCTCTTTTACTCACAATGAAACCCTGCAATTTACCCGACGACACACCAAACACACACTTCTTCGGGTTCATTTTCAATTGGAACTCCCTTGACCTCTGCAAGACCTTAGCCAAAACTTCTGGTTGTTCCATCCTGGTCCTTGATTTCACCAATAAGTCATCCACATACACTTCCAGATATATGTGCATCATGTCATGAAATATGGCCATCATCGATCTTTGGTAAGTAGCTCCAGCATTCTTTAATCCGAACGGCATGACCACGTAACAATATGTTCCCCAAGGGGTAGTGAATGACGTCTTTTCCTGATCATCTTCTGCCAAACGAATTTGATTGTATCCTGAAAATTCATCCATGAATGAGAGGGTTTCGTAGCCTGCCGTGTTATCAATCAACACATCAATGTAAGGTAGGGGAAAATCATTTTTTGGACACGCGCGGTTAAGGTCCCGGAAGTCGATACAAATCCTGACTTTCCAATCTTTTTTCATGACCGGGACAATGTTCGCCACCCATTGAGGATAAAGCACGACTCTAATGAACCTGTCTTTGTGGAGCTTATCGACCTCTTCTTTCATTTTCAAAGCCATTTGAGGGTGGAAATGCCTTAACCTTTGTTTTACCGAGATGGACCCTGGTTTTAGGGTTAAACGGTGTTCGACCAAGGTTGAATCTAGACCCGGCATATCCTCATAGCTCCATGCAAACGTGTCCTTATATTCCTTGAGAACTTTAATTAATGCCTCTTCTTTAGAGGGTGGTAGGTTGTCACTTATGATGATGATCCTAGGGTCTTCCTCAGTTCCCAAGTTGACTTCTTTGGTGGATTCTTCTACGGCGGTTGACGGCTCGTCGAATCTCCTCATTCCACTAGTCGTATGTGCCCGCCGCATCCTCATATTCTTCACCCTCATCTTCAGTGGGGCATTCTTCATCCGTGATCTCATAGATTCCATACCCTTCATCAAATGCACAGTCGCCCTCACATTCTATTTCCGGTAGCTGGATGGGATTTTCTAACAACTGGGGGATGGCAAGAAGGGCCTGACACCTGGCGGCTAAATCTAGAAGGAATCGACGAGGGATCTGCCTACCCTTGGATTTCTTCCTAGGTACCACCCTTGACCTATCATTCCTAGATTGACTGACTATATTTACAGAAGAAGAGGAAGACGAAGAGGATGGTGTAGAATGTACAGGAGAAGACCCCTCAGAGGAGGGGTAGAAAAGGTCGCTCATCGGACCTTGGACGGGTGGTCCGCAGGGCGAGACGCACCCGTGGGAGATGTAAGAGGTTTCCTGAACGAAGATGTGTTGTTGAGGAGTTTAAAAATTGACGTTTTTTTTTCGTTTTCATTTTTAATGACAAAGCAGTGAAAAGAGATTGGAGGAGAGAGAAAAGTGGTTATGGCTAGAGGATTGTGAGGCTCATAGAGCAGATCATGGTTGAAGACCTGGCGCGGGTTGAGAAGCCCGCGTAGGTATGTAAGCAAAGAAGGGGACCTGAGAAGATCATCAGACAACTGTCTGGCCCAGGAAGAAGATATCAGCAAAGGCTGAGACGAGTGGATGGAGAAGATGGCGGATAATGAGCCGTCGACGGCAATGTTGAGGACGGATGAAGGTCCGTTGATGACAGGGTCCTTCTGGCGAGGACGAGGATAGTTTGGAACCTTGGCAAGAGTGGTAATATTCTCTGGTATTCCGGAGATCAATGGTGGTCCTTCAAGCTGCGGAGACGAGAACATCCTTTCCAGTGCAACAGAAATGTCCCGTATGTCGAACCATTTGTTCCACTCGCATTCCGGATCTTTGATCTTGCCTCTTTTGGTGATCCTCGGACATTTTTCAGCCAAATATACAGCATGTGATCCCCCATATGCTTCTCGTGGATAATCTCCCATCTGAACAACGGGCCCTCTGTTGAAGTGGTTTGATAGAGTCCATGTGAGGGGCTTCCAATCCGCCTTGAACGGTCCTTTGAAGCCTAGGCCAAACCTACGGTTCGGCCTAATTTCATTTGGCGGTTTGAGCATACCCTGTAATTGTGCGCCCAGACCTTTACCCTGTTGATAGCCGATGTTCCTCATAATCTCCCAACCTTTGGAGTGAAAAGGGAGACATGATGTTGCGGTTGTCCTGACCGGCTCCTTTGGTGCTAGTGAAACGTGAGATAGATCACGCACGTCCAGCAATGACAATATGGGCCGATGAGATGGCCAAACGGAGGGCAGAGAGGTGTTGATAGCATCCACTGTGTGAAGGACCGGTGTACTGACCACTTTAATAATCCTCCCATTGTAAGGAAACTTCAGGCACTGATGGTTGGTGGAAGGCACAGCATCCATGGCTTCGATGTAAGGGCGACCCAGTATAGCCTTGAATGTGGGGTCCATGTCGAGGACATGGAATTCCGTGGGAATTGACATGGGGCCTAGTTCTGCCTTCAGAATAATCATCCCATGCGGCGGCCTTTTGCTATTGTCATAAGCCGTGACCGTGATCGAGGAAGGTCTTATTTGTTCCTCGTTGACCCCACACAACTGAAGGGTGTCCATGGAGATCACATTTATGGACGCACCCGTGTCCACAAGACACAGGTTTATGGATATCCCATTAATTTTTATTGAAATGCACAATGCATATTTCCGAGCTTCCTTGGGAGCGAGCTCGTAGTTGTGGAACATGATGGCCGGTTGTGTGTCTGTTGGGGTCAGGACGGTCGAAATCTTCTCCACGGGGAGGTCCTCATTAACCATGACTTTTTGAAGGTATTCCATCAAGGCCGCCTGGTGGGATGTGGATCTTTGAAGTAGCTCCAGGATGGAGATCCGAGCAGGTGTCTTGTCCAAGTGTTTCAATAGATCATACTGTGTTCCAGGGATAGCTCTTTCTGGTTGTTCTCCATCATCCTTCTCTGGCTGAGATTGCTCAGGATTCTGACTGTTGTGGGGAAAACCCTGTGGAAAATCCTTCCACTCCGGAGCACCATTGCCTGCGGCTTTTGTACCTCTGTGGGGGTAGCAGTGGGTTTTAACAGGGATTTGAGGGGTAGTGGTGGAGGAATGGTTGATGAAGCAGGGGTGATGACGGGAGCAGGGATTCTGATGAGGGGTTTGTTAGGTGGAGGCATGGTGGAGGTAGAGGGGATATCGCGCTGATTATGAAGGATAAGGGGTCTGGAAGGTGGAGGTGGAGACGAAGTAGAAGTGGGTAGGGCTTGAAGCGGACAATGATTTTGAGGTGGGTGATGGGTAATGAGTGGTTTTGAAGGTATTAGTGGTGATATGGTGGAGAAAGACGGGGTTATGTATAGTTGACGGATGATAAGGGGTTTAGAAGGTGTAGGGGTAAATGTGGTAGAGGTGGATGGTAAAGTGGGGGAGTGGGAGAAGGTGAGAGGGTGTGAAGGCGTAGTGGAGAGTGTCGGTTGATAGGGGATCGGGGTACGGATGAGAGGGCGTAATGGTAGTGGAAATGGTGAAGGCGATACTGACGCGGGTTGATGAGAGAGAGGTGCTACCCGGGCAAGGCAAGGGTGTTGCGTGATGATAGGATTGGCGGTAGAAAGAATGGAGGTACTTTCCTGGTGCCACACCTGCTCTCTCCCGACTCCGGGAAGGTGGAGATGGGGTTAACCTGATGATTGGGCTGTTGGTGCTCCGGTAATGGATTCTGGATTATGCCCATGTTGGGCTGTTGTTGTGGGGCCTGCTGAGGCTGCTGTTGTTGTTGTGGTTGCTGCTGCTGCTGCTGTTGTAACTGCTGTTGTTGTAACTGCTGCTGTGGCCTATGAGGAGGTCTCCTAGCCTTGAGAGCGGCGACGTATCGTCTCATTTCATCCCAATTTATTTGATGTTCATCATTCATATCGTGGATGTAATCTTTGAAATGGAAGCAGTAATCTACTGTGTGTCCTGGCTGCCTGTGGTAGACACAGTATTTGGAGATATCAACATTCAGGGGCCACACGGGCCTTTCTCTGGGTAGGGCGAGTTGGTTTGATGCCATGAGGGCATTAAAAATGTCTGCTAAGGTTTCTGGCAATGGTGGATAGTAGGCTCTCTTGGGACCGACCGGCCTCCTTTGTTGCTGTTGGGGACCATAGTTCCCCGGGGGTGGAACTTGGTTGTACTGAAGCGGTGGTTGTTGTTGCTGAGGTTGTGGTTGTTGTTGCTGGGGTTGACGTAATGGAGGCATATTATCCTGGGGTGGATTATTTTGGGGTGGAGGACGAAGAGGGAAAGGACCTGGTTGGAGGGGAAGTCAGGGCATTTGTGGAGGCCTTGGGTTGACTGCATAGTTGGCATTGTTGACCGCACCCACTTGCTCATTTGTCACGACCCCTTCTATGGCTCCGCCCGGGACACCAGCGCCTGTCTTTCTGACCACTTTGGGCTTCTGTGACTCAAACATGTTCATAATGGGGGAGTCTTTTAACTGGGTTTGGATGTACCGGGCCCTTTCATAGAGTTCCTCCATTGTAGTAAGTTTATTCATTGCCAGGACATGTCTGAACTGTGGGGTTGCATTAGACACAATCATCTTCACTTGTTCGGGCTCGGAGAGGGTATCCCTTATTCTTTCCACCAGAGACCTCCATCTATCAGCATAGCGGACAAAATCCTCGTCGGGCTTCATCTTTTCGGCCACTAGGTCAGTAATGGAGAGTGAGGGACCGACCCTATCCTTATATTTCTGCAAGAACCTCCTCTGGACTATTTCAAAATTCTCGGCCTCGCGGGGCTCCAAGGAATAGAACCACTCAAGCGCGGGACCATCCAATGATCTCCGAAAGAGGTATGCCAGGGACCTCTGATCGTTTTGCCAATAGGAGGACTCATACATGAAATCCTTGAGGTGAATGAAGGGGTTGCCGGTACCATTGTATCTGCGGTACGTGGGCATTTCGGAGGGAGGAAGATGAATGACGGGAAGGATTGGCAAAGCAACCTTCGGGGTGGCTTTCACGTCCACCATTCTTCTCAGATTTTGAAACTGCTCATCCATGCGATTGAACCTATTAAGAAGCGATTGGGCGAGCTCCTCTGGAGGTGAGGGTGGTACTTGCCACTGGGGGAGAAACTGTCTCCCGGAGACTTGAGGGGGGAACCCCGAATGAGAGGGAGCTGTCGGACTGCCGACAGTTGGCCCTCGCTGAAGCGGTGTGTGGGGAACAACGGGAGTTTGAGATTGTGACGGGAACTGGAATGAGGGTGGTTGTTGGCTCGCTTATCCTTGAAGCGAGGGAGACTGGATGGCTTGCACCAGTGAAGGAGATGGAATGGCCTGCACGGACTCTTGGAGAGGTGCGATGGCCGGAGTTGATTCCTGGGGCGTGGGGGAAACAGATTTCCCCTTCAGAATGGTCTGGAAGGCCCGGAGCTGTTCAGAGGTAAGCTCCGTGTTGGCGAGGATGCCCAGTAAGGAAGAGATATCCTGTGGTGGGGACGTGTCCCCGGCAATAACCTGCACCTCATGCGAGGGCTCATGAGAAGGACCCGAGTCCATAGCATAGACTTGCGGGTCGGCTGACAAATCACGACTAGGGTGGTTCTCCTCAAAAGACTCGTGAGCCATGCTCATAGTTTTCCCAGAACGTAAAAACATACACTAGCAAGCAGGTAGCAGAGATTATCAAACAAGTGGATGCCTTTACGCCCTTTTTGTGTTTTGATTTTGATGATTTTTTTGTGTTTTTAGCGAGATCCGAAGTTCACACAAAATGGGGACCCTAGTTTGTTTTTGTTTCAGCGCCGTGTCAGCTAGGGTCTCTCGTCTCACCACGAATGAAATGACTAACTCCGGGGAACTTCAATGGTACAACCAGCCCAATGAACGAAGAGGAGATTCTTCGATGTCGGGGACTTACGGAGGTCCCAGTGGAGGAGATTCTAGTCCGTTGAGAGGAATTCTGAAACGGAGAGTCCTTCCTTCACCGGGAAAGGGTGATCCTCAAAAAAATGAAAAAAGGATAGAAAAGAGGGATGGATGTATGCAATGGAATGCTGACAAAGATATAGAGTAAGAAAACAACAGAAATAACAAACATATAATAAACACCCAACCAATCAAATTGACAGTGCTGCCGTGAGCACAATGGGGGCGCGCGAGGGCGCCAAGGTGAAGAGGCACGGACGGTGCCGAACTTGCAAGGGTAGCCAAAAGGAAGTAGTAGAGGTCCCACCGTGATCGCCAATCTGTGAGCGACGTCACGCGGTTCGGTTGAGCGAAGAAGACGCGGAGCGCGCGGGCTCCTCTTTTGTTTGCTGCAACACAGAAATAAGAGAAGAGAGAAGGGGCCACCACGGGAGATTGCTCCGGCGGGGCGAGCGGGACAAATGTAATATAGCAAGATATGGGGGTTAAACGGCCATAGCGGGAAGTGACTCGCCGTGACCTCGGGGGGACGGGAATGGTGCAGAAATTAAATAGCAAGAATTGAAACGACCATTGGGGAAGTAACTCGCCGCGGCCTCGAGAATATGAGCAGATATGAATATAACAGAATATAAGGAGAATATAAAGAGCGGGAATTTAAACGGCCATTGGGGAAGTGACTCGCCGCGGCCTTGAGAACATGAATAGATAAGAATATAATATATAAGAACGGGAATTTAAACGGCCATTGGGGAAGTGACTCGCCGCGGCCTCGAGAATATGAATAGATAAGAATATAACATATAAGAACGGGAATTTAAACGGCCATTGGGGAAGTGACTCGCCGCGGCCTCGAGAATATGAGCAGAATACAACAGAATATAAAGAGAATATAAGAACGGGAATTTAAACGGCCATTGGGGAAGTGACTCGCCGCGGCCTCGAGAACAAGATGTGATCGCCAGGGGCCAAAAGACCCCAAAATAAAGAAAGTGATCGCGCCTACCTCAAGAGCGGGAGATGGCGGGTTGCTTCTTCCTCCCCCTTCGGTCGGCCGACGGAGAGGGCTTTCCTTGGGTACCCTTGCAAAATAGTAGACAATAAACGAACGGAATTAGAAAATGGCAGTGTAGTAACAATTCCTTGCAATAAAAGTAACGAGATCGTGACCTGACACACACCTGGTTGGTGTGATTTTAAACCCCTCTCGGACTCGAGTAGGAGGAAAATGCGATGATGAATGCAAGAAGTATGCAAGAGACGGCGCCCTTATGTAGGGAGATAGAGGATGCAGTATGATGAATGTAAAGAACTATGGAGAAAAAGGGGAAGAAAAGGCTTATTGGATGAGGCGAAGGTGAGATCCGGCGGAGCTCCGGCAGCGTAGGGACGACGTGGAAGCGCGGTGGACGAAGATAGCCTTCCTCTCGCGAGCCTGGACACCCGAGAAGCCGCCAGAACCTCCACCTACAAAAGACCCCACGGGTTAGAAATGACTCCGGTAGCCTCTGGGCTCCGGCAGCCTGTCGGATCTCTTCGAAGCTCCCTCAGAACTGAGGGGGGGTCCTCTATTTATAGGGCTCCGGAAGGTGGAGGCGTCCATGACCCTAGACACCTCCATCAGGGCAAAAAAGATATTTTATTCTATTTTTATTCATTTTTTTCGAATATTTTCATGGAGGCGTCGAGGGTCCCGGACGCCTCAAACAGGTCCACCGAACCCCACCGACGGCCGCACGTGGTTTGGCACAACGCGTGGTTTTGTGAGCGGCGCCTCGTGATTTTGAAATGGGCGCGTCCAGCTGCCTAGACGTCTCCACAATTTGGATTTTTTCACACACGACAAACCGTCGTTCGGTGAGCGGCGCCCGTGAGGGAGTTGATGGAGGCGTCCAGTGTCCTGGACGCCTCCAATAAAATATATTTTTATTTTTGTTTTGTTTTTCTATGCCAAAGTTAGCATTTTATATTTTTTATATTTGTTTTTATGGAGGCGTCAGGGGCCTGGACGCCTCCATTAATATATTATTTTTTATTAGGTTTTGGGCTGTGGAAAATAAATTAAAAGAATGGGGGCGTCCAGGGGCCTGGACGCCCCCATAAAAACCCACTCGGGTCCTCAGTTCAGGCGTTGGCGGCCGCCCGGCAGACACCCTTCCTGGTTTCGGAATCTCTGATGCGTCCGACTGGTGTTGATACCGTCCGAATGCCGTGACGAGACGATTCCAGATGCCGAAAAGGGCGGAAGAAGACTCAAGAAAAGGAAGCACTTAAGTGATTCAAAACACGTAAGCCGTCGCGGGGCGTTGTATAGTGATATGAGACTTTCTCAGGAGACGTCAGGAATAGCGTGTCTACACCAGGTGCCAGAAAATAGAAGGTCGGGGTAACCAATAAAAGTTACCGTACCCAACTTGCAATTGATGTTGAGTAGTGGATAGCGGATCTAGAGGGGAGGGGTGAATAGATCTGCCCCTCTTTTCGTAAAACACCCCACTTTAAAGCTAGATAAAAAGAATTGCAGCGGAATATAACTAGCTTAGAGAAGGATAAAACGATTTGCTTAGCAAGATGATTATGGAATATGTGAATTGAACCTAAACATGCATCTAACACAAAGCAATCGCACAAGCAAACCATAACACACGAGATTTTAAGGTGGTTCGGACTGAATCCCCAGTCCTACGTCCACCCCTCACCAAACTCGGTGAGGCTCCACTAGTGCAAGGTACTGAACCGCAAATCGGAAAGACCTCCGATTGCCTTCCTACTAACCATAGGTAGGGGCGCCAACACCACAGATCGGACAGCTTCTGATTACCTTCCTACTAACCACCGGTAGGGATGATCTTCAGTTCCAAATGTTTGAATGAAATGGAAAGAGAACAAATATGAAAACACTCAAACAAGATATAGAATATGCTCAAGGAGAAAAGATCTTGTCTGAGATTACTGGAGCTTGAACCTTCTTTTCTTCACACGATGTAGATCACCAACAGAAACTTCTTTCTTCTTCACAAAGCTCTCTTCTTGATTCAGCAACAATGGCTTCTTCTTCCTTGTGAAATGAGCTTCCTTGGATCTCCTTGAGTTGATGAAGAGGTGTATGGATGTAGCTTTGATCACCTTTGAGAACCTTGATTGCTTCTAGCTTCCTTGAAGGTTGCTTGCTTCAGATCTAAGCTTGAATCACCTTGGAATGGATGAAGAACTTCTGCACGGAGTACTGTTCACGGCTACAATACCTCTTCTTCCAAGCTCCTCTCTAGCCTCTCTTGATCTCTCTTGGATTCACAAATGATCAACTAGGGTTTCTAACCCTCTTGCATTAGTTTTATATCTTTTGAATGGTCCTTGGACATCCGCCAGACCAGATCCACAATCCATGGGGGATTGGGTGACTTTGGTTTAAACAAATACAAGGAAAGGGGCTCTTCTCGAAGTGGAAAACAAAGTCAACATTTGTTGGCTCGGGGCTGGCGGTCTACCTGTAGAAGCTGGCGGTCGACCGCTACTGAGAAACCCTGTAGAAATTTGATCTTTGGAATTTTCGGTCGATCGCTACTGGGCTGGCGGTCGACCGCCACTGAGAATCCGTCAGCCAGTGAGCTACTAGCAGGGGCGGTCGACCGCCCCTATGCTGGCGGTCGACCGCCAGCTGGGCAGACCCCGGGTTATGCCGAGTCAGTCCGTTAACTGCTTTAGCTCCGTCGCTTGAGTCCTTTAGTAGCCCATTCTCATCTGTGGCATCAACCTTGACTGTCTTGAAGGTGTCAACTGAGTCTTTGACCTTGGGCTCTCTTGGCTATGCTTCTTTGTGCATCGACCTTGGCTATGTGACGTGCCGAATGAGAAATGTCGACTTTTACTTGTAGAAGAGATTTGCATCCTTGCTTGGGCGCGATCAATGAGCTTTCACTTTTGCCATTTCCACTCGATTCTTTGTCCATTCATTGGCTTATATGTCATGAACAAAATATCACATATGTCAGTCATATGAGAGTGAAAAATAACAATGACTTATAGTGTTTAGCCATTATCAGAACCAAGAATATTAAATAACTCAAATGACCACAGGATGATGTCGAATGATTCAAATGACCACAGGGGCACAACATTCTCCCCCTTTTTGATGATGGCAACACTATGAGTCATTATGTGACAGTAATTTCTAAGATGGCAAAGTTAATTTCCATGATGGCAAAGTTGATAACATATACGACATGTACAGCTCAAGATCCATGATAATTAAAGCATGTGAATGCAGATATGAACACAAAGCATATGAATGAATGCAATTATGCAAACCCCCATCAACACTCAAACACAAAGCTCACAAAGGTTTCTCCCCCTATGACAACCCTCGTAGATCGACAACGCACAACTCTTACAAAGGACTCACACAAGGAATTCTCCCCCTTTGACAACAGCAAAAAGGGAGGGATAAAGTAGAGAAGGCTACAAAAGTCTGAGAGACCAGAGCTGAATGGAAATGAAGAGCAAGCCATTATATGCAAAACTGATCGAACCAGACCGTGAGCAATATATATATGGTTCAAAGCTAATGAAATCTGAGATCAACAGTGGAGTTCGAAAAGCAGCTACACCCAAGGTTTAATAGAAATGAACCAAAAATGCATATCATGGCAGTGTTTAATCTTCCCTTATCTTATATATCCATATTCAATAACTACAAAGGGAATAACACAAAAACGAGTATTGAGACTAAACAAGCATGAGTAAAGCATGAAATTTTATGAGTGCAGTAAATTTGATTTTCAATATCTTTTGAATTTGAAGGCTCATGACTCATATTTTACGAGCAATCGAGTCTAGTACATGTCTCCTAGCCGTAAGAATACACGTTGTTTAGACGCCAGTATTCCTAGGTATTTGGCAAGACTGATGGTTATGCTTCAGAATGAACAGAGATAACAAAGTCGTGTCATGACATATCCAATCTCATTTCTTTGATGAGAAGATATATTTCTCAACAATTATGCCAGTGCTCTACCTAGAGTCCAAAAAAATAATTAAGACAGAGATAACAGGGGCACATCATGACATATCATTTGTCACTTGAATTGATGACATGACATGTTTCTCTGTGCAACAATATCATTGCTCTGTCAAATGGATTTCCAAGAATTTCAGCTCATCAAGATGTTTAAGAACAATACTAAGCTGAGTGTATCACCAAGATGATCATGAATTTTGAATTTTCAGATATCAGGATAGTCATTCAAAGCACAATATGCAATCTCTAGTTAAGGTCTATTAAAATCACAGAACATAGATGATTTCAGAATAAATATTTCAGAACTTCAAGAAAATCATTAAATCTGAACCATTTTCATTGGATGGACAATCATCAGGGCATATAATAGAAAGCTCTTACGCCATAGTTCTGTTGGTCTCATGATCTCAAATCAGACTGTAAGCCATTGAAGTTCAGATTGCAAGAGATTAAGAAAAGCAACAAGACTCCCTCTAAGGATATGCAATGAATGCACTCAAGGAGTTGACTAGAATCATGCAGGGGTTGACCTGATCAAACATGAAGTTGGCAGACATGAAATACATGACCCAGCACATGGTTGTACACTTATTAAATGTAACATAATGAAGATGAAACAAATACATGAATGCTTCAAAAAGATAACTCCCCCTTACTATATGGCCTATATGCGATAGTGACGCATGGTATTTGGCGGAAGTGAAACCTCACGCATATTGAGTGCTTCTAGACAATCATAACCTACCTTTCCATACATCAACATTTAATATACCATGGCCATGCAAGAAGGATGCTACACAAATCATGCAATGCATCGTGAACATGAATTCAATTCATTATTATGCATCATGACTACATAGAATGCCACACCATATGCAAAATGACATATTTACATATAAACAATGCATGGAACACCAATATGTAAAAACACACACTAAATTGAACAAGGGCATCATATCAAGTTTTATTGGCCTGAGGTCGGCAAAGATCAAGCTCCCTTCTGAGTGTTGAAAACCTGTCATTACACAAGGGCTTGGTGAAAATATCAGCAATTTGATTTAGAGTATCAACAAAATGTAGTTCAAAATTTTTCTTAACGACCTCATCTCTAATGAAGTGATGCCTAATCTCAATATGTTTAGTTCTAGAGTGCTGGACTGGATTTTTTGCAAGGTTGATAGTACTAGTGTTATCACATAGAATCGAGACACAACTAAGATCCACTAAGTAGTCTTGGAGTTGGTATTTAATCCACAACACTTGGGTGCCACAGCTCCCTGCAGCAACATATTCTGCCTCTGCGGTTGAGAGAGCTACCGAGTGTTATTTCTTGGAGGCCCAAGAAACTAAACACCCGCCCAGAAACTGGCAGTAGCCACTAGTACTCTTGCGATCCAGCTTGCATCCAGCATAATTCGCATCAGAATAAGATATAAGAGATAAATCACATGATGACGGATACCACAATCTCAAATCTCGAGTGCCGGCAAGATATCTAAGGATACGTTTGACGGTAGTCAAGTGGGATTCTCTAGGACTAGCTTGAAATCTAGCACAAAGGCATACACTAAATTGGATATCTGGTCGAGATGCAGTTAAGTAAAGCAAAGAGCCGATCATACCTCTATAGATCTTTGCATCCACTAATTTACCATTTTCATCTAAATCCAGTGATGTTGTGGTGCTCATAGGAGTTGCAATTATTTTGCTGTTTGTCATGTCAACTCTTTTCAACAGCTCCTTGATGTATTTGGCTTGACTTATGAAGCACCCATCTTCTCCTTGGTTGACCTGCAAACCGAGAAAGAATTGGAGTTCTCCCATTAGGCTCATCTCAAATTCGCTAGTCATGAGGTTAGCAAATTCCTCACACATTTCAGATTTAGTAGAACCAAACACAATATCATCAACATAAATTTGAACAATCAAGATGTTCTTACCTTGCTTCTTGGTGAAAAGTGTTTGGTCTACCTTACCTCGTGTGTACCCTTTTTCAATGAGGAATGAGTTTAGTCTCTCATACCAAGCTCTTGGTGCTTGCTTCAATCCATAAAGGGCCCTGTCTAGCTTGTAAATAAAACCTGCATGGTTAGAGTTTTCAAAGCCAGGGGACTACTCAACATAGACTTCTTCTTTGATCAAACCATTCAAGAAAGCACTTTTTACATCCATTTGATACATCTTTATTCTAAGGGAGCATGCAAAGGCAAGTAAAATTCTGATGGCTTCGAGTCTAGCAACTGGGGCATAAGATTCATCAAAGTCTACCCCAAACTTTTGATTATACCCTTGAGCCACCAATCTAGCCTTGTTTCTTATTATCTTGCCACCCTCACTGAGTTTGTTCCTAAAGACCTATTTAGTGCCTATGACAGATTGTGATGAAGGACTAGGAACAAGATGCCAAACTTTGTTTGTCTCAAACTGGTTTAACTCATCTTGCATTGAATTTATCCTGTTTTCATCCTTTAATGCCTCATCAACATTCTTGGGTTCAATATACGAGACAAGAGCAAGTTGATCTAATTCTTCCACAATTCTAAAATGTGACCTTGTTTTAGGTGGGTCATTCAAGCTACCAATGATATTTTCCAAAAGATGATCCTTAAGAATTCTAATGTTTGTAGAATCATTACCTTCTCCTAGAGCTTGATCCCTTGCATTGCTTGATTCAGCTAGGTCACCATCTTCTCTTGTTTCTTCTTGTGAAGGATCATTCTTTTCCTTCATGCTTAGGAATTCCCCATCTTCATCATTTTTCCTGCAAGAGTTATCATTGTTAGAATCATCATGATATTCATCAAAGAAAACATGGGGTGATTCTTCCACAGTTTGACTCTTAATGTTATAGATTCTATAAGCCCTAGATCTATCAGAATATCCAAGGAATATACATTCATCGCTCTTGGGCTTGAATTTATCTAAGTCTCTTTTATCATTATTGTGGATGAAGCATTTAGACCCAAACACTTTCATATGTGTGAGAGAAGGCTTTTTACCTTTCAACAACTCATAAGGAGTCTTTTTGGTGTGTGGTCTTACCATAGAGCGGTTGATAATGTAACATGTCGAGTTTACGACCTCAGCCCAAAATTTCTTTGGGAGTTGTCGTTCGGCAAGCATTGTTCTTGCCATCTCTATGAGTGTTCGGTTTCTTCTTTCAACTACACCGTTTTGCTCTAGGGTTCTTGGTGAAGAAAATCGGTGTGAAATGCCTTCTACCCTACAAAGATTATAGAAGTCAGCATTTTAAAATTCACCACCATGATCAGATTGAATGTTGAAGATTTTGAACTCACCGTCTTGCTTTATCTTCATATAGAGTGCCTGAAACTCATCAAAAGTATCATTTTTATGTGTGAGAAAGAAAACCAATGTGAACCTAGAGTAATCATCCACCAAGACATATTCATATTTTCTACCACTTAAACTAGCAGTTCTGGTTGGACCAAATAAGTCCATATGAATCAACTCAAGTGGTTTAGATGACATGTTTGCAGATCTAGCCTTGAAAGATTTTCTTGTTTGTTTACCTAGGACACATGCACCACACAATTTATTTTCTTGTTTAAAAGATAGTTCATGCAACCCATTCACCATTAAATGCTTTAAAAGTTTATGTAAGATATTGTAGCTAGCATGTCCTAGTCTACGATGCCATAACCATGCAAGCTTAGATTTTGATGCAGTAAGATAAAGATTTATGTGAGCAGGATCATCTAAGTCAATCATGTAAACATTGTTGACTCTTTTTCCAGAAAATTTTACCTTGTCAGATTTTGGTTCAAGGATTCTACATTCATGAGAGTCAAACAACACTTTATGACCTTTATCACAGAGTTGACTTATGCTAAGCAAGTTGTATTTCAAGCCTTCAACTAGCAGCACGTTACAAATAGAGTTGGAGAGGTTCTTACCTACATTACCTGTTCCAATGATTTTTCCCTTGTTGTTCCCTCCAAATATAACGTATCCTCCTTCCTTTTCCTCCAAGAGATAAAATTTTGATTTGTCTCCAGTCATGTGTCTTGAACAACCACTAACAAGGAACCACCTGTTATGCATGGCTGCAAGACATTCCTGCACAAGCAATTAAGCAATGGTGTTTGGAACTCAACCAAATTTGGGTCCCATCAAACTCTTCAGATTTTCAAAGCATGAAACCATTTTTTTTGGAATCCAAACCTTCCTAACATTCATGTTTTGTTTGCTTAGAGCAGGGATTTGGTTTTTCTTTTCAACCTTGACATTCACTTTTTGTTTAGAAGCTCTTTGTTGGATTTTGTGGAAGTTTGAGGAAGTTTGCTTCTTAAACCATTGAGGCTGTTGGTTGATTTTGGGTTAAAAGTGATTGTTTTGCCACCTAGAAGATTGAAACTTATAGGGTTGGTGAACACACGAATCATAATTTCCCCAAAAGTAAGGTGGCGTTGGCCTATATGAATGTGCAATCCAGTTATGGTGATATCTAGAAGATTGAGCAGGCAATAGTCAAGGAAGTGTTGACCTATGCTGCGGGGAAGGTCGACCTTTCTTAGGCTTTTGGACATACTTTTTGGGAATTTCAGTGACTGCCTCTTCAATCTTTTCTTTCCCTTTCTCCTTTTATTTTTACAGGTTTTATGCGGGAGTTGTGTTTGAGGTGGAAGCTTCGGAAGATGAAACAAATGTGACAGTTTTTAACCCAATTGGCCTTTTGTTTGTAGGTTCAAAACCTAACACTTCCTTGTTGAAGTTCATTCTAGTACCTAACAATGCATCTAGATTTTCTTTTCCATCCGCAAATTTTTCTAAAGATTGTTGTTTGTCCTTCAACTCCTTTTGTAGGTTTTTAATATTTTGCAAGAGTTGAATGTTGACTTGTTTGACAGCTTCATACTTCTCATTACTCAATTTGCTGTCCTTTTCATAGCTTTACATTTTTAACTTTATGCTATCAATCTCATTTCTTAAATCTTCATTTTCAGTTTCCAAGTCAGCCATTTCTTTTCTTCCCTCTTCCAAATCCTCAATCATTCTCTTAAGATCTTCAATTTCAGTTTCAAGTAGAGCAGTCTTATCATTCATATCATGATCATGCATAAATAAGTTGATTTTCTTTTTCAATGATTTATTCTTCTTTTTGTACATGTCATATTTTTCCATGAGTTGTATATATGCTTCCTCCCAATCATCAATTGTGTAATTTTCAAATGGAGAATTTACCTCAGTTTCTTCGTCACCTTTGGCCATGAAACATAGATCTTCTTTTTCTTTGTCTGAGGAGCTGGTTCCACCATCACTTTCTTCATCGTCACTCCATGTGGACACCATGGCCCTGTTCTTCTTCTTGCCCTTCTATTTGTCAGCTTTTCTAATCTGTCAGGACAATCATTCTTGAAATGCCCTGGTTTGTTGCAAGAATAACAAATGATTTTGTCAGATTTCTTAAAGTTTTCAGAATTAGATTTGAAACCATTTCTTACCTTTGACCTTCCTCTCATGAAGCTCTTACCTTCCTTTCTCAGAAATTTTCTGAACTTACGTGTGAGCATGGCTATGTCATCCTCATCTCGCTCACTTGCCGAATCCTCACCTTCATCAGAAGTGCCTTGACCGCTGGGTCCTGCTTTAAGAGCTAGGGGCTTTTTCTTAGGCGTCTCAGCCTCTTTGTTCTTAAGGTTGATCTCATAGGTCATTAATGACCCAATGAGTTCATCTACCTTAGTTGTTGCGAGATCTCTAGATTCTTCAACCACGGTAGCCTTTGTGTGCCATGCGGGAGTCAATGATCTGAGAATCTTCCTCACAATTTCCTGTTCTGAGTATTTCTTTCCCAAATCAGTTAGACTATTAGTAAGCACAGTTAACCGAGCATACATATTTTGAATTGACTCATCAGGTCTTCATGCAGAACATTTCATATTCAGAAACTAAAATGTTGGCTTTTGTTTCTTGTACCTGAGAGGTTCCTTCGTAAATTACCTCTAACTTGTCCCACATTTGTTTTTCCGTTACGCAGGTAGCCACTCTTGAGAATTCTACTAGATGGAGTGAGCACTGCATGATGTGTTTGGCACTCCAGTTGACAGTAGATTATCTTATTTATTCTTTGGTCCACAAATCCTCATTATCCGTAAGCTCATACGGACCTTTACTGATCACTCGCCAAAGTTCGTAGTCTTGGGTGCGAATGAACACCTGCATGCGATGTTTCTAATAAGGATAATTAGTTCCAGTAAAGTAAGGAGCCTATTCACAGAATGTTCTTCAGGTAAGAAACCTTTGGACGCTAATCCACCATTTCCCTCAAGGTCATTGGACCCCATAATGAGAGATTAGGCTCTGATACCACTTGTTGAGTAGTGGATAGTGGATCTAGAGGGGAGGGGTGAATAGATCTGTCCCTCTTTTTGTAAAACACTCCACTTTAAAGCTAGATAAAAAGAATTACAGCGGAATATAACTAGCTTAGAGAAGGATAAAATAATTTGCTTAGCAAGATGATTATAGAATATGTGAATTGAACCTAAGCATGCATCTAACACAAAGCAATCGCACAAGCAAACCACAACACACGAGATTTGAAGGTGGTTCGGACTGAATTCCCAGTCCTACGTCCACCCCTCACCAAACCCGGTGAGGCTCCACTAGTGCCACACACTGAACTACAAATCGGAAAGACCTCCAATTGCCTTCCTACTAACCACAGGTAGGGACGTCAACACCGCAGATCGGACAGCTTCCGATTGCCTTCCTACTAACCACCGGTAGGGACGATCTTCAGTTCCAAATGTTTGAATGAAATGGAAAGAGAACAAATATGAAAACACTCAAACAAGATATATAATATACTCAAGGAGAAAAGATCTTGTCTGAGATTGCTGGAGCTTGAATCTTCTTTTCTTCACACGATGTAGATCACCAACAGAAACTTCTTTCTTCTTCACAAAGCTCTCTTCTTGATTCAGCAACGACTTCTTCTTCCTTGTGAAATGAGCTTCCTTGGATCTCCTTGAGTTGATGAAGAGGTGTATGGATGTAGCTTTGATCACCTTTGAGAACCTTGATTGCTTCTAGCTTCCTTGAAGGTTGTTTGCTTCAGATCTAAGCTTGAATCACCTTGGAATGGATGAAGAACTTCTACACGGAGTACTGTTCACGGCTACAATACCTCTTCTTCCAAGCTCCTCTCTAGCCTCTCTTGATCTCTCTTGGATTCACAAATGATCAACTAGGGTTTCTAACCCTCTTGCATTGGTTTTACATCTTTTGAATGGTCCTTGAACATCCCCCAGACCAGATCCACAATCCATGGGGGATTGGGTGACTTTGGGGTTAAACAAATATAAGGAAATGAGCTCTTCTCGAAGTGGTAAACAAAGTCAACATTTGTTGGCTTAGGGCTGGCGATCGACCTGCAGAAGCTGGCGGTCGACCGCTATTGAGAAACCCTGTAGAAATTTGATCTCTGGAATTTTTGGTCGACCGCTACTGGGCTGGCGGTCGATCGCCACTGAGAATCCATCAGCCAGTGAGCTGCTGGCAGGGGCGGTCGACCACCCCTGTGCTGGCGGTCGACCGCCAGTTGGGCAGACCCTGGGTTATGCTGGGTCAGTCCGTTAACTGCTTTAGCTCCGTCGCTTGAGTCCTTTAGCAGCCCGTTCTCATCTGTGGCATCAACCTTGACTGTCTTGAAGGTGTCAACTGAGTCTTTGACCTTGGGCTCTCTTGGCTATGCTTCTTTGTGCATCGACCTTGGCTATGTGATGTGCCGAATGAGAAATGTCGACTTTTACTTGTAGAAGAGATTTGCATCCTTACTTGGGCACGATCAATGAGCTTTCACTTTTGCCATTTCCACTCGATTCTTTATCCATTCATTGGCTTATCTGTCATGAACAAAATATCACATATGTCAGTCATATGAGAGTGAAAAATAACAATGACTTATAGTGTTTAGCCATTATCAAAACCAAGAATATCAAATAACTCAAATGACCACATGATGATGTCGAATGATTCAAATGACCACAGGGGCACAACAATTGACACTAGCTCCATGTGCAGATAGCCAATCGGCACTCAATATAACATCATATCCATCCATCTCCATGCATACCAAATTAGCGGGTAAGTTTTAACCGCTAATTAGAACTTCACTAGCAGGATAGAAATGTTTAATCTCTGTTCCCGTTCCAGTAGGGGTAGTAATATTGAGTGTAGAAGCTAATGGAACAGGCTTCATAGGTAAAAGACCAGCAAATCTTCTAGATATAAATGAATGCGTAGCTCCGGTGTCAAATAAGACAGAGGCATGCTTGGAGTATATGAAAAGAGTACCTTCCACGATGCCTCCTTCCTCGGTAGGTTCTGCATCCATAAGAGCTTGAAGTCTTCCTTGCTTTTTGGCAATAATAGAAAGTCTTGCCGGTGGTGAAGCTTGCTCGTTGAGAAGAAGGCAATTCGGGATCCTATGCTCCCGGCTCCCACATCGAAGACATGCGCCGAGCTTTCTCCAGCATTCCTCGGCTTTGTGCCCGAGCTTCTCGTAATATTTGCATAGTTTCTTTAATGTTGCCGATATAGGGACAATTTGCTTGTCGAATGTCCTCGACTTATTGTCCCCTTGAAAATTACGTCCACCTTTGTTGAAATTACGCCCGTCCTTGATGATGTTACGTCCGTCATTGGGCCTTTTCTTCCCGAAGAAGGTTTGAAACTTCCGGACCCAGTAACTTGCTCTCTCTTGGCTTCCCTTCCTCGGATGCGATCCGATAACTCCGTTGCATCTTCTAGGAGTTGTGCTCTCCGTACCGCATCACTATATATTTTAATATCCATCGGGGCTAGTTGAGTAATATATTGAGGCTTAAGGCCGTTAAGAAATCTCTGTGCCTTCATTTTGTCGGTACCCACGAGATGTGGAGCGTACCGAGATAACCTCGAAAATTGAGCTCCATATTCCGCAACCGATAATCCCCTTTGTTTCAAAGCGGCAAATGCGGCAGCCTTTCTTTCTTGTACTCGGTCGGAGAAGTATTTACTATTGAAGTGTTCCACGAACTCTTCCCATAGAATTTGGTCGTGCGGTAAAGTAGCTTCGACCGATTCCCACCAGGCACGTGCATCCCTTTCTTGTTGGAAAGTAGCGAGTAGGACCTTTTCCTCGTCAGAACATTGCATGACTTGAAAAATCTTCTCAATTTCCTTAATCCAGTGTTCGGCTTCATTCGGATTCGTATATCCTGCGAACTTGGGAGGGTTCATGCTTCGAAATTCCTATGCAAATCACCAGCTCCTCGGTTTGCTCCTTTCTGAGCAACATGTTGGAGGGCTTGGGTTAAGCCTTGAACGGTGCACTGCATCTCGCGCCATTGAGCTCTCTTGGCGGCCATTTACGAGAATTAGCCTGAAACCATAATTCAAAGGTTTATTAATATTTTTTTTGGTATTTATTTTCTGATGATTCCCTTTTTCTTAAAACTTAACCCGTGTTTCTACCCAATCTTACTGGGAATGTTTTAAGACCTATCCAAATTCTAGATATTGATCTTAAACCTAACCTAAGTTTAAGAATGAACATATACTTGTGAAACCTAGGATTTTATGTAACCTAAGCTCTGATACCACAAAGACTGTCACGTCCCGACGTGGAATATCGAGGGCGTGAGCGAGTCGTAAACAAGCGAGTCGATCAGAGCATGTACAATTTTATTTCTAAAGACAGAAATGAATGGGAAAAATGATACTTTTATTCCATCAAAATGAAGTTTACATCACTAATTCATAAGCCATAAAGGTAAATTACAACTTCCAATCCCAAAGTACATCATTCTTGTAAAAACACTAATCATCTACATAAACCTAGGTAAAAAGAAAAATCACTCTCTCACCCTTGTCCATTCTCTTGTTCATTTTCATTTCCTGCAACAATTAACCAAAACGTAGGGTGAGCTAAAAGCTCAGTAGGATTTTATATCTCTAAGAACCAGGCAATCTTTATGTATTAACAATTTAAGCAATTTTCTAACTTGTATCGGGAAGTGTATAAACATGAATGGAATTTTCAAGTAATTGAGATAATATGATATCAAGATGAATTTCCAAGTAATGACTTTGAACAAGTAAAGAATTTCATGTAATTGGCCATTTTCACGCAAGTCAAGTAATTCATGTAATTTTCAAGTAAACAAGTAAATAAGTAACAAGTACGAATAATGGAATGCCGTAAAATCTAACAAGTCATGCACTTCGGTGCAATGCCACACCGTGGTCAATCAACTCCCATGGGCACAAGTACTTTCGGACGCTCCTCCCAAGACCAGACCGGGCCCCATTAATGTCAGGCATTGGGTCAGTGGATCATAAGATCCCAAGTATGTTTAGACATCCACTTAACACTATAGCTAATGAATTTTAAGAATAAGCTCATTTGTAAAAAGTACAGATCTGGTAAAAATCTCAGAAGTAGCAAGAGGGGTGAATAATAATTTTAAGGCATCATGTTTAACGACATTAAGTCGTGGAATTCAAGAAAGAACGGTAATTAGGAAAAAAAATCAAGTAATTAAAGTTTAATAGAATTAATTTAATTCCATGGTTTAATCTTGTGTGTATTTAGTTTACAAGTGTTTAGACATCTTTACAAGAAGGTTTTTGTACATTAGAGATGTATTAGTTTAGCCAAAACGGTGATTTATTATAAAAAATCAGAATTTAGTTATGAAAAAAGGTTTTTATGCTGAAAATAATTCTAACTTACTGAAAATAATTTTAACATGCTGAAAATAATTTTCATACATTATTTTACTGATAAGATGATAAAATAAATTTTCATGCTGGATTTAATTTTTACATGCTGAAAAATAATTTTTTTTAACATGCTAAAATTAATACTTAACATGCTAAAATAATTCTCACACATTAACTTACTGATAAGATGATAAAGATAAGTTTATCATGCTTATTACAGAAATTCTCTGATAACAACATAAATTTTATCATGCTGAAAATTATTTTTCTATATTTATTTACTAATTATTTGATAAGAAAATAGAATTATCATGATGAAAAATAGTTTAATATATTGAAAATAATTCTATCATGCTAAAAATAATTCTAACATGCTAGAAATAATTTTATCATGATGGAAGAAATTTTATCATGTTGGAAGTAATTTTCATGCATCAATTTACTAATTATTTAATAGGAAATTAGGTTTAGCATGCACAAAAAAATAGTTTTAAATAGATTTTAACATGCTGAAAATAGTTTTTGTATCTCAATATGTATAAAATAATTTTATCATGTTGGAAGTCATTTTTAACATGCTTGAAATATTTTTTATGCATTAATTTACTAATATTATGGTTAAAAATAGATTTTTACATGCTAAAAATAATTTTATTCTACAAAATAATTTTTTTAACATGCTGTAAGAATTCAAACATGCTAATATTACCTTTCCTTACTTTTGGTGACTAAATGCATACAATTAACATGGATTCCAAATGCTTATAATTCCTATTGTAAAGTGACTAAACTTTAGTCCCACGATGGAAGTTTAGAAAACTTTTGTGGCTTTATATGTTGGAGAGCTCACCCTTGGGTCAGGACCCAAGGGGCATATGATGTGGGCTTGAGTTGTGTGTGAATATAAAACTATATGAACTGAACAATATACTATTAATATATTTATTTATTTATTTGTGCCGTGCCGAGCCGAGCCACACTGAACTGAGGTGTGGTTGGTTTTGAAATTATTTTGTTTGACCCCCGGGCATTCCGAGTATATTGTTTTGAACGCGCTATAGGTTGCTGGCATGATCTTGAAGAACGCGCTGGCCGTGAGTGACGCGATCTGGAACATATATATATATTTTATATTTTTGAAAACTAGATGAAAGAGCTGTCTGAACGCTCTAGCATCGACTAGCGCGATCTTCACTAACGCGCTATGTACATATAGCGCTTTCATTTTGAAAATTTGGTGAAAGGGGCGAGGTCCGTCTGAACGCGCTGGGTCGGGCTGGCGCGTTCAGAACGCGCTCTTGAAGAGTAGTGGAAATACCCCTCAGTAAAATGACCATAACTTGCTCATTTCATAACGGAATTTAATAAATGAGCTATCAATAGAAATATGACAGAAAAACGAACAAGATGGCATGCTTTACTTAGAGTTTAGTATGAGAGACACCTACCTTTTTGCAGATCTAAAAAAATATCTCAAATATAAGAAAACATTTTGATCTTCCAAATCTTCCTTCAAATCTCCACCAATCTTCGCAGCATCGTAACCTTAACCTCCAGGGTTGATTTGAGGGTCGAATGAGGTTCTATTTATAGTCAAAACTTGCTCAAATTTGTCAAGATTCCTTTCCTAACAATGCCAAACTTTCCAACTCCGATTTAGAAGAAAATTCTAATTTTCTTCTTAACCTAGCCTCCATTTTGGTGTGAAACCAATGTAAAAACGACTGGTCCAAGGTGGGCTGTTATAAGAGTCGATTTTTGTGTCAACCTTCTAGAAATTAGATTATTATAATCTCTTAAATTGTATATTAAACACATGTTACGAATTTAGGTCAATTTAACCTTTAATAAATCCTTTAATCTATTAATCCAGCCCATTTTGGATTATCCAATCGGCTAATTGTGATCCTAGTCCATTACATGGACATTTATTAGGCTTTCTATGATTTATCTAAGGTTTAAAGCATTTAATCTCTATTTACTTCTAGTTAATTCAAGTAAATTCAATAAACTAGTTTATTTCATATAGTAAAAATGTAATTTAATTATTTCATGAAAATTTTAATTACATAATGAAATTAAAAAATTTATTTCTCATTTTTAATTATCGGGTTTCTACAACCCCAGCACCTCCAACCAAGTGGAAGCCCCACTTATAGTCGAGCCTAGGTCCGCACCCGGGCCGAGAGATGAGGAGCGAGTCCACCACGAGGCCCCAACTCCAACCCGCCCTTTGACGAATTCATGAAAATGTTTTCGGACTGGTTTGATAGGATAGAAAGGACACGTGCTCCTTCACCACTCGTGAGTGCTCCATTGCCACCCTCTACTTCCGATCCTTCGGAACCATCTTATTTGGAGCCACCTCAACCTGAGCCACCCGTGTTTCTAACGGGTACGCTTTTTATAGCAGAGCCACTTCTTAGCTGGCTCAAGGATGGCTTGGTCCCACCTCCTTACCCATCCATGGACCCCACCCTACCATTAGTGCCGGTCAACTCATTCCATACCACGTTTCGGTCTAGTCACCATGTTGATACATTGGATGACCTTATTGTGGGATTAGACTCGCAATGGAAGTTGACACACTCATTGGCCCAAGGCTTCGACCGACCCACAGGTCATAGCTTCACCCATCCCGCCTTAGGGTCCATTACCTCCATGTACACCATGGGTCATGTCACCACGAAGGTCCTTCTACTCCTCCCGTTATCGGCTGAGCCCGACTTCATTCCTTTTATCCCGAGGGAGGAGCCATATCTTCTATACACTGTCTCATCTACCACGATGGATGGAGGTGACCATCACTTTCATGAATTTCAAACATGGGACTATGTAATGGAGGAGCCGAGGGGTCACACATTCTTTGACCCATTCGACCCCTTCTCTAGTAGCCCTCATGACCCACCACTTCCCTTATATCTTGTGCGACCTGGGACTCTAGCTCGCGATCGCCCCTAAGCGAGAGAAGACGTGGGACTGTGGGCAGTTGAGAAATCGGCAGTGAGTCTTGGGTATCGGCTTTCCGCGTGTACTCGGATCGAGTCACGGGACGGGTCACTCACTCTCACTCTCTCGCAGCGGTGATAACAATATATCAGGGTAAGAATCCTAACACTCGCAGCGGCATATACAAATAGATACGAGTAAAGCAAATGTGAAAGAGAGAGGGAGTGAATTTACCTCCACGCTCCGGGCGTGGGGAAGACGATCCCGGCCAAGTCAGTAACTCCCGGTACAGTAAATATTTAAATTACAGCAGTTAATTTTGATGCCCACTCCATGCGGGGAGGTAACGGGCTACAAGTGGGCCCGGGAGGACCGATCTTGGGTTGACGGGCAGCACTTGGATCCGCTGGTCAGTGCCGTCCGGAAGACGCTTGCTGCGGGTTGTGGGGCCCACGTGCGGCTCTGCCCTCCGAGTCTGGCTGGGTGGGTCCCGTTGTGAATGGGGCTCTTGGAGGAGCGATCCCTGGAAGGCGCTCGACCTGGAACGCCGGGAGGAGGCCGGGCGGCCCGAGCCGGAGGCCCGAGGATGGACTGTCCACGGATTTGAAGCTTCTGTTTTACAGCGCGGGACCCAGCGAGATCAGCTATTGCGATCACTCCTGACGTCGGATCGACGCGAAAGTGGTACCGTTGGAAAGCTGACTTGAAGTACTTCGATCTATGGCCATAGAAAGAAATTTGACTATCCTGGAGCTAGCCTTAATCGAATTTACAAGTTGCTGGCTGACAGACTCAGAAAACTCAGGATAGAAATAGAGTTTCCTGATAACTTGCGTTGACTGCGACTCAAACCTCATATCTGGAACTTGGACTCTTCACAACAGTTGTAGAGGAAGAAACAAGGAAGACGAGAATAATTTTTGTGAATTTTCTAGAGGTTGTTTGACAGGGGAAAATGATTTTATACTGGACAAGGGTCAGATCTGAACTGAACAGATAGAACCTCAATCCTGTAATTTTATCTTTTTCTCTTGTTGTCTGATCCATCCCAAACCTTGAAGGCTTGTTCTCCCTATCACCCCTAGTCTCCAGTTTAAATTTCGTGTCATTTGGCCTTCATTTGATATTTTTTCTGTATTTTTGTTCTTCCCTACAGTAATCTACTAGTTTGCAGATCTACGGGACAATGTCCCCTTGTCGTAACCCACCCCCTTATCAATTTTCCAAAAATCCATAAAAATTCCCAAGTGTTCCTAACATCCACGCCTTCCACCAATAACTTTCCTAGCACCCAAAAAATTCCCTTACCCCCCGGTCAAAAATCATCTTCAGACAGATCCATTTCTGTCCTAATAGGCTGTAACCAGATCCAAAAGAAAATCTATAGTTTGTAGAGATTCTCATTTCTAATCCCTTCTTAGGATCGATGGGACAAAAATATATGTTTTAGATTTGTGAGTCCTCTTTCCAACGGCACCAACCAGGTCTTGATCCGCCTCCGGATCTGAGAGCAATAATTCTTGCCGCCGAGGCGCACAATTCTGTTCTCTATGCAGGCCAGAAAGAGCAGTTCGTGGATAATTCGTGCAAAAATATCAAAAGTCAACTTCTGGAACCGCCACTTCAGGAAGTCGTTCAGGGACATCCTACCATCATCCCAGCCAAGCAGCGCCTTCAGAAGATCTCAGAAAGATGACGTTCCTTTGGAGGCCACGGCATGTTGTCCAGTGAGTCAGAACCGAGTCGGCGTAGCACCGAGTCGGCACAGTACCGAGTCAGACCAGCAGCCCGGTTCCGCCCCGAACGCCCTTCCGACTTGCTGCCCATCAACCCAAGATCGGTCCTCCCGGGCCCACTTGTAGCCCTTTACCACCCTACGTGGAGTGGGCTAAGTAATTCACTGCTGTAATTAACTTTTTACCATTGCACCGGGAGTTACCGTACTTGGCCGGGAGGTTTTCCTCACGCCCCGAGCGTGGAGGTATCGTGTTCGCTCCTTTACTCGGCATTTTGCTTTACTCGTATTTACTTCTATATGCCGCTGCTAGAGAGCATGTTAGGATCCTAGCTCGTATATTTTTATCACCGCTGCGAGAGTGAGTGAGTGACCTGTTCCGTGACTCAATCCGAGTACACGCGGAAGAGCCGAATACCCGAGACTCACTGCCGATTTCTCAACCGCGCACGATCCCACGCATCCCTTGCTTAGGGATGATCGTGAGCTTGTCTAAGGAGTCGAGTCCGCTGTCTGTCCCGCATCACATACACATCCAGCAGTGACAATATGGGCCGATGAGACGGACAAACAGATGGCAGAGAGGTATTAATAGCATCCACTGCATGAAGGACATGTGTACTGATCACTTTAATAATCCTCCCATTGTACGGAAACTTTAGGCATTGGTGGTTGGTGGAAGGCACATCATCCATGGCTTCAATATAGGGGCGGCCCAGTATAGCCTTGAATGTGGGATCCATGTCGAGGACATGGAATTCTATAGAGACTAACGCAGGGCCTAATTCTGCCTTCAGGATAATCATTCCCTGTGGTGGCCTTTTGCTATTGTCATAAGTTGTGACTGTGATTGAGGAAGGTCTTATCTGTTCCTCACCGACCCCACATAACTGAAGGGTGCTCATGGAGATCACATTTATAGATGCACCCGTGTCCACCAAGCACGGGTGTATGGATACTCCATTGATTTTTATCGAGACACACAATGCATATTTTCGAGCTTCCTTGGGGGCGAGCTCATGGTTGTGGAACATAATGGCTGGCTGTGTGTCCATCGGCGTCAGAACGGCCAAATTCTTCTCTACAGGAGGTCCTCATTCACCATGACCTTTTGAAGATATTCCATTAAGGCTGCCTGATGGGATGTGGATCTCTGAAGCAGCTCAAGGATGGAGATCCGAGCAGGCGTCTTGTCCAGGTGTTTTAACAAATCATACTGTGTCCCAGGGACGGATTTTTCTGGCTGCTCTCCATTGTCCTTCTCTGGCTGAGACTGCTCTGGGTCCTGACTGTTCTGGGGGAAAACCCTGTGGAAAATCCTTCCACTCCGGAGCACCGTTGCCTGCGGCTTCTGCACCTCGATGGGGTTAGGTGTGGGTTTTAGCAGGGGTTTGAGGGGTACTGGTAGAGGAATGGTCGGTGAAGCAGGGGTGACGATGGGAGTGGGGACTCTGATGAGGGGTTTGTTAGGTGGAGGCATGGTGGAGGTAGCGGGGACCTCATACGGGCTATGAAGGATAAAGGGCTTGGAAGGTGGAGGCAGAGGTAAAGTGGAAGTGGATAAGGCCTGAGATGGATAATGGTTCTGAGGTGGATGGAGGGTGATGAGTGGTTTTTACGGCATTGGTGGAGGCATGGTGGAGGTAGGTGGTGTCTCGTACGGATGGCGGATGATGAGAGGTTTGGAAGGCATAGGTGTAGGTGTAGTAGGGGTGGATGGCAAGATGGAGGGATGAGAGAGGGAGAGAGGGTTAGAGGGCATAATGGAGGGCGTTGGTTGATAGGTCATTGCTGAGCTAGTGGGAGGGGTGCGGATGAGAGGGCGTGATGGCTGGGGAAATGGTGAAGGCCGTGCTATAAGTTGTGATACGGGTTGATGAGAGAGAGGCACTACCTGGGCATGGTGAGGGGGTTGTCTAGCGACATGGTTGGTGGTGGAAAGAACGGAGGTATTTTCTGAGTGCCAACCCTGTTCTCTTCCAACTTTCGGGAAGGAGGAGATGAGGTTGACATGGTGATTGGGAGGCTGGTGCTCCGGTAATGGATTCTGGATTATGTCCATGTTGGGCTACTGTGGTTGGACTTGCTGAGGCTGTTGTTGTTGTTGTGGTTGTTGCTGTGGCTGCTATTGTAACTGCTGTTGTTGTTGGAGCTATGGTCTAGGAGGAGGTCTCCTGGCTTTGAGAGTGACGATGTATCGCCTCATTTCATCCCAGTCAATTCCACCTTCATCATTCATATCATAGATGTAATCTTTAAAATGGAAACAATTCTCTACTATGTGTCCTAGCTGCCTGTGGTAGACACAGTATCTGGAGGTATCAACATTCGGGGGCCATGCAAGCTTCTCCATGGGCATGATGAGTGTATTTGAGGCCATGAGGGCGCTAAAAATATCTGCCAAAGTCTCTGGCAATGGTGGGTAATGGGCTCTCTTGGGGCAAATCGGCCTCCTTTGTTGCTGTGGGGGGCCATAATTCCTTGGGGGTGGAACCTGGTGGTACTGAGGTGGTGGTTGTTGTTGCTGGGGTCGGGGTTGTTGCTGGGGTTGAAATGGTTGAGGCATATTGTTCTGGGGTGGATTGTTTTGGGGCGGAGGACGAGAGGGGAAAGGACCTTACTGGAGAGGAAGTCGAGACATTTGTGGATGCCTTGGGTTGGCTGCATAGTTGGCGTTGTTGACTGCACTCACTTGCTCATTTGTTACGACCCCTTCTGTTGCTCCACTGGGGACACCAGTGCCTATCTTTCTGACCATCTTGGGCTTCGGCGGCTCAAACATGTGCATGATGGGGGAATCCTTTAACTGGGTCTGGATATACCGGGCCCTCTCATAGAGTTCTTCCATTATGGTAAGCTTGTTCATGGCCAGGACGTGCCTGAACTGTGGGGTGGCATTGGACACAATCATTTTCACTTGTTCGGGCTCTGAGAGGGTATCTCTTATCCTCTCTGCCAGGGACCTCCATCTGTCAGCATAACGGACAAAATCTTCGTCAGGCCTCATTTTCTCGGCCACGAGGTCGGTAATGGAAAGAGAGGGACCAACCCTATCCCGATACTTTTGTAAGAATTTTCTTTGCACTATATCAAAATTCTCGGCCTCGCCCGGCTCCAGAGAATAGAACCATTCTAGCGCAGAACCGTCCAATGATCTCCGAAAGAGGTATGCCCGGGATCTCTGGTCGTTTTGCCAATAAAAGGATTCATACATGAAGTCCTTGAGGTGAATAAAGGGGTTGCTAGTGCCATTGTACCTACGGTACGTAGGCATTTCGGAGGGAGGGAGATGGAACACTGGTAGGATTGGCAGAGAGACCTCAGGGGTGGATTTTACGTCTACCCTTTGCTTTAGGTTGCGAAACTGTTCATCCATTTTATTGAACCTATGGAGGAGTGATTGGGCAAGCTCCTCAGTAGGCGAAGGTGGCTCCGGCCACTGGGGAGGAAGATGTCTCCCGGAGACTTGAGGAGGGAATCCCGAATGGGAGGGATATGGCGGCCTGTCGGCAGTTGGCCCTGGTTGGAGTGGTGTGTGGGGAACGACATGAGTTTGAGACTGTGAAGGGAACTGGAACGAGAGAGGTTGTTGGCTTGCCTGCCCTTGAAGTGAGGGAGAAGGAATGGCTTGTACCGGTGGAGGAGATGGGACGGCCTGCACTGACTCCTGAAGGGGTGCGATGGCTGGAGTTGACTCTTGGGGAGTGAGAGAAATAGATTTCCCCTTTAGAATGGCCTGGAAGGCTCGGAGTTGCTCAGAGGTGAGCTCTGTGTTGGCGAGGACACCCAACAAGGAGGAGATGTCCTGTGGGGGGGGGGGTGTGTGTCCCCTGTGGTAACCTGCACCTCGCGTGAGGGCTCGTAGGAAGGGCCCGAGTCCATAGCATGGACACGTGGCTCAACTGACTGACCACGACCAGGGTGGTTCTCCTCAAAAGACTCGTGGGCCATTTTCAAAGTTCTTTCGAACGTAAAAACATGCACCAATAAACAGATAGCATAGATTATCAAATAATTAGATGCCTTTATGCCCCTTTTTTGTTTTTGTTTTGATAATTTTTTTTTTGTTTTTAACCAAATCTGAAGTTCACACAAAATAGGAAGGACCCTGATTAACTTTGTTTCACCGCCGTGTCAACTAGGGTCACTCGTCTCACCACGAATGGGTCAACTAACTCCGAGGAACTTCAATGGTACAACCAGCCCAGTGAACGAAGAGGGAATCCTTCGCTGTCGGGGACTTACGGAGGTCCCGGTGGAGGAGATCCTAGTCCATCGAGAGGAATTCCCAAACGGAGAGTCCTTCCTTCACCAGGAGAGGGTGATCCTTAAGAAAATAAAAAAAAGGGTGGATGTATGCAATGAGGTGCTAAACAGATATATGGAACATAACAAATTAACAAAGATAACAGCAGTATAATCAACACCCAAGAGAGATAACAATGCAAACCTCAAGGAACCACAAGGGATTGTGGGTGAAGTGCACGTGGTGCACGAGAGATAAAAACTGAAAATGCTGTTGTGAGCACGGCTGTAGCGCGTGAGGGCGCAATAAGGAGAGGCACGGGTGGGTGCCGGGTGGAGGAGCTCACGGTGGTGCTGAAATCGCAAGGGTAACTAGGAGAAAGCGAAAGAACGTCCCATCGTGATCGCCAAGATATGAGCGACGTCACGCGGATGTGGCGGCGAGTAAGCAGAGCGCGCGGGCTCGTTTTGCTGCAACATAGAAAGGGGAGAGAAGCAGAGGAACCACCACAGGAGATTGCTCCGGCGGGGTACGCAGAATAGATATAGCGTAATAAAATACGGGGATTAAACGGCCATAGCGGGAAATGACTCACCGCGACCTCGGGGACATGGGAATGGTGCAGAATTTAAATGACAGTAATTTAAACGGCCATAGCGGGAAGTGACTCGCCGCGGCCTCGAAGATATGAGAATAGCACAGGATTTAAGTGATAGAAATTTAAACGGCCATAGCGGGAAGTGACTCTCCGCGGCCTTGAATATGTGAGAATAGCACAGGATTTAAATGACAGAAATTTAAACAGCCATAGCGGGAAGTGACTCTCCGCGGCCTCGAATATATGAGAATAGCATAGGATTTAAGTGACAGAAATTTAAACAGCCATAGCGGGAAGTGACTCGCCGCGGTCTCGAAGATATGATGTGATCGCCAGGGGTCGGAGACCCCAAAATAAGAAGAGTGATCGTGTTTACCTCAAAAATAGGAAGTGGCGGGTTGCTTCTTCCTCCCCCTTTGGTCGGTCGACGGAGAGGGCCTTCCTTGGTTACCCTTGCAAAACAGACAGATAACAAATGAGTCAGAAAAATGACAATGTAGTATTAGTCCATTGTGATGAAAATTATGAAATCATGGCGAGACACACACCTGATTAGTGTTATTTTTAAACCCCTCTCGGACACGAGTAGGAGGAAAATGCTATGATGGATGGAAAATCATGCAAACATGCATAAAAATAGATCTCTCTTATGAAGCGAGATGACGGATGACGAGATGATGCATGCAACAGAAATGACGAAAGAGAGTGGGGGAGAATGGCTTATTGAAGATGCCGATGGCTGGATCCGGCGGAGCTTCGGCAGCGTGGGGATGATGTGGAAGCACGGTGGATGAAGATAGCCTTCCTCTCACGAGCGCGGGCACCCGAGAAGCCGACAGAACCTCCTCCTACAAAACCCACAGGTTAGAAAGGGGATCCGACAGAGTCTCCCTCTCCTCTGTCGGATCTGAAGCTCTCTCATTTCGAGGGAGAGGGTCCTCTATTTATAGAGGAATTTTTTATGGGCGCGTCCTGGGTCCGGGACGCGTCTATGTTGAGGCGTCCAGGGTCCCAGATGCGTCCCTCAATTTTTATATATTTTTTTCTTATTGGCGTGTCTAGGCTTCTGGACGCCTCAACGTGAGGCATCCAGGACCACATACGCGCCCATTTCTGCCCACTGAATCGCTGTCAGAAGCCATCGATAGTGGAGAAAGCAAGTGGTTTCGGCGCGTAACCATGACTCTCGAAGGGCGCGTCTGATCGGTAAGACGTTGGTATATTTGAATTCTTTCGAAACGTCAAACTGAGCGGTGGAGCGGCGCTGCCCGGGTGCTAAATGTTGAGGCGTCCTGGGTCCAAGATGCCTCACATTGAGGCGTCCTGGGTCCCTGACGCCTCAAATAACCCCGCCGGATTGGTAACGAAAAGCCCTCGACGTCTAGCCGTTACTTCAGCAAGACATCTTCGTGTTCGGATTCTTTCAGGATGTCCGGTTGTGAGCGGCGCCGTCCGCGTGCTGCACGATTTCCTTAGTGAGGCGGGGCGTCACCCTCCCCCTCCGAAAAGAAAATTCTAAAAAAAAGGTGAAAGGAACCCAAAAAGGAAATTACTCAAGTAATTCAAAAATGTGAAAGCCACTTCGGGGCGTCATATTGTAATATGAGATTTATCCAAGATAACGTCAGAAACAGCGTGTCTACAAGCGGCAGAGGAACCAACTGCTCCATCTTCAACCCACGACCCGTGCAGCCTTCGCGACCGCCTCCTTCACGTCCCACAGGGTGTAGGCGCACTCGATGAGGGACACGAGCTCCAAGGGTCCAGCCGACCCGATCGCGTGGGCAATATGACGCCTCCAGCCATCTATCGCTGTGTTTGCAAAGCTCCCCTCAGGGAGCACTTGGTCCAGTGAGCCCTTCTGCTCAAACCCGCAGTCAGCTAGGAACTGGGTCCACCAAGTCCTCGACGCCCCCGATCGAGGCACCTCGACCCCAGTACCTCCAGGCGCCGGCCGCGCCTGCCTGAGGGGCTTCAGTGCCCCGTTGCCTCTCCGTCCTGCAGACAGTGAGCCTCGGCTGCCCCGGGGCACCTGCTGTGCCAGCCAATCTACCTCCCGGTGGATCCGGGAGAAGCGAGTCCACAGGTACCCATCGTCTAGTGTAATGGGAGGCAGATCCTCCCTCAAGAGATGAGCCTCCTCAGCTTTTCGGATCGCTGAGGCCTTTTGCCGGTACAGGTGATTGTGCTCGAACCACCACCTGACATAATAGAATTCGAACCGCCCCCTGCGTCCCGACCTAGGCGTCGACAGTCGCTCCGACTCCCGATGATAGTAGAAGTCCCACCACGCCGCAGCTAGCAAGTGCGTATCTCGACCTCTGTACTGTCGACCCGCTAGAAGGAACTCCTGGTTCGGCGAGATCCCCTAGTCGTACCCTAAGTTCCGAGTGAACCTGTACGGGTAATATGGCTCCAGGAAGCTAGTCACAGATAGGTGTAGAGGCAGCACCGCCGGTCGGGTACTCATCACCCACTCTGTGTACAATGTCGCATCTGGCTCCTGCTGATAAGGAAGGGAGCAGGTCGCCCCGCCATCTGAAGGCACCAGAACCAGGTGGGAGTCTCTGGTGGCGCCATCAAAGGGAAGCCCCTCCTCGCCCCTACCGGGAAAGTAGCATAAAACTCTCTTGGCACCCTCCAACTGTGCGACTGCGTCTCCATCAGGTTACCCAGTAAAACTGAATAACAACGGTGCTGCCTGGTTCACCACGGACCCGCGAGACACCAACCCCGGAAATAGCAGACCAGCCCACACACTAAGGTAGTGGGTCGGCAGAAGCAGACTCCACTCATGTGGCGCCGGGTGCGCCGCCAGTACCCCCAGTCCCTGGTAAACATTGGCTAGAGCCACCGGGGCTAAGGCCAGCCTTCATCCCTCCGCCAGTTGGCACGCATGCCACAACAACTCCACCCTCAGCTGGTCGTCTTCCCCGTGTGGGACCACAAACGTCGCCAACCAGTTTGCCAAGTACGTGGCTAGGTGGGTCACGTCTGATAGTCTATGGGGGTTCCACCCCTCCTGTGGCGCATAAATATACCGGGTGTACGTCCGGAACTGCAGCTCCACCTCTATGTACTCCTCCCATGGAGTCTGGTCTCTCGCAAACTCCTGATAAAAGTAGAAGGGCCCATTGTAGAAGTGGCGGACCCACACGTTCAGTGGCACCCTGGGAGTCTATGCCGCTCTCTCTCTCTCGACTAGGGCTAAATCCCTCCACGTCTTCAGCAAATACCGGTAGCTGTAAGGAACCTGATATCTGCCATGCTCGTCTGTGTGGCTATGATGGAGGTCATCCAGCACTACCTCCTCGTACCCCTCGTCGCTGATCGGCAACCCTGAAATCTTGAATAGAGACCATAGATCTAATGAAGTCTCTCTTTCGGCCATCGCCACGGTGTTCCACCTGCGGTTGAAGCGCTCTGTCAACGCCTGTAGAAGCCCCGTGTAGCAAGGATACCCATACAAAGCCGCGGTCACCGCATATCTGATATCAGCCTGGTCCAGCAGCACCCGGTAGTGGTGTACTATGCCCATCAGGCACTCGATAGCTCCTTGGCAGTATTTGTGCGACGAAATCACTGCCTAGCGGCCGTACCAGCTAACAGCACTCTGGCGCAGAATCTCAGACAGAAGGCTGTGGTCGTCATAGCCCTCCCCGCCATACTCCAGCCCTGATGGCTGCAATGCTAAACCTGGACTGCCCTCTGTCTCAGCCCGATGGTGTCTGTGCAAATCCCAAGAAGCGGGACCCATCACCCTAACGTGGACTCTGAACTGGTCCGCCCTACTGAAGAAGCCCAGGCACTCAGTACTAGGGAACTGACACTATCTCTAGTAGTCCCTGGAGAAACTCGGAAAGCCACAGAGGACGATTCCGTGCAAACAGTCTCTGCCCACCAAGATTGCCCGCTCTAGTCGACGGCGAGCTCCGGCGACCTGAGAGTCCCCCTCCTCCATGCCGGGTGGGATAAATCGCCTGATGAACTCGAATAAGTGACGGTCCAGAGGGAACTCCACTGGGTAGCCGCCGCCGCTATCGTAGGTGTAGAGCCCACCCGCCTCCGACGCTCGGGCCAACTCCACAGCCCCAACTCCGCTGCCGCGCTCGCCAACGGGGCCCTCTGCCACAGTCGTGTGCCCCAAGTCAAGCTGCTCCACGTCAGCCATAGTGATGACCGGTGGGCCCAAGGGGGGCATGGGCCACTCGGTCCTCCTCACCCAGTGGTCATCCTCCCAGACCACACACCTCGAGACCCTCTTGTCCCTGCCGAATCGTGCCATATCTGCAAGATAGAACACCAAAAATGGTTAGTGCGCCAGAAATTCAACACATGTGATACAATAAAGCAAAAGCACATGAAGTGTCAAAGTACAACTATAACAACTCAGAAGGAGAGGTTCACGGGCCGTACGCCCTCATCTCTGCCTCTGACGCACGACCCTGTGGGGGGGCATTTGTTGTACTCGGACAATTTCCCTAGCGAAATACCCAGAAATAAGAGTTCGGGAATTTCCTCGAACACCTTCAAGGCACGGGCTACCCGGCCCCTCCGACAACCTAGTGGGCCCGACCAACGGCCCCAACCTGCTAGCTGAGGTACACGGTAACATTAGCAACTAATCGGGACCACTCCCGACCCCTCAGTTGTGAATTTCCTTCGCGTTCTACATAACCACCTGGGGCAACCCGGGGGCGCCCCGACTACAAGCCATGCCACGTGGCACCCAGTGAAAAAGCCAGGGGCCTACCCCAGGATGCCTTATTTCAACTCCCCCCCCCCCAAGGTCAACGGGAGACCCAAATTAGTCAACCACAGGCTTTGGAGGCCCGCAGCACGTGTATATGGCTCACACACGTGTGTTCGGCATTTTTCCAAACACCTTGTGGGCGTGTATGTTCCAGTCCTTCTACACCAAACCACGGGCCACCTCGTGGTTCCAGCACACTAATTGGGTCCTACAACGACCCCCCAGCAAGCCGGGGCCACCCTTGACCCTCAGACACGTGGCGATGAGCCACTTAACTCTAGCTCTCGGGCCAACCCGAGGCTATCCTGCCAACCTGCCGTGCAACGTGGCACGCAGCTGATGTGACACCACCTTGGGGGTGATAGCCACTAGACCGCTGCCCTTGGACCTACAATCATAAGCAAGCAACTTTGATGGCAGACTCACTCGGGCGAGCTCACTCGCGTAGCGTACATAATTGCCCGTAGGCCAACCGGTGATAGTGGAGAGGGTCCGAGGTAGGACCTTGATGTTTCGGGGTAAGGTTAGCTTAGGATGGACCCCTAAGGGCCTGGGATGCCCAATTCCGCGGGTGGCCAGCATGCCAAGGGCGTGGGATGTAAGGGTTGCTCTCGCGTCACTCCGCGGTGGTCACTCGATGTATGGAAAGTTGGAACGGGCACTTCCTCACCGTCGGTAGAGCTAAGAAGCAATACTAATTAAGCAAGGAATGCCAGCAAAGATTAGTGACCAGAAGCTCACCTGATCGGTGTGAAGATGCCGATCCCGTCTGGAGACGATGGGCGAGCGAGGAAGCGTGGGCTTACCCGCACGCCGCGCCGATGAAGCTTCAACCTGATTACCTAATTAACAAGCACTACGCCCCTTGCAAGGGGGTTGGACTAGAGATGGGGAATTGTAAGAATTACAATCAAACACTACCTCCACCCAGGGAGGGGCTGTAAGCCGGCCAGGCGGGGTGGGGAACTTAAGATAAAACCGAAATGGCGAGACAAGCCAGTTCTGCTAGCTTTCTGGACAGCGAGATAGGCAGTCGCTGTCGGCTCTGCTACGGGCTCTCCCGAACTCCAATGTCAACGAAGTTAGAATTATTGGAGAATTTCTTGACGTCGCCGGTGGCTGGGGCAGGGTCTGGAACAGGACTGTTCGGTGCTGATTTCTCTCAGTCTACTGCTGCTGGAAGACGAAGGCGCCACAAACACTCCCGGACTCCGAATAAGGCAGGATTAGAACCTCTGCAACCGTGGACGAGTCCTCTTCAAGCTGGGACCAATGGGACCATAGTCTACGGTCGAAGCTTACCGCGAAGACCAGAACAGTGGATGGGTGTCGGAACTAGCTCAGTGGAACTGACCTGGCGCCCCTTGGGGAGAAAATCCAGAACTCTTGACTCCAGGGTCCAAAAATAGTTCTGCTTCTTGGAGATGGAAGGGAACTTGAAGGAGAAGGCCTCAGCCAAGTGTCGCCTCAAGAAGCCCAGGGTTCTGGTCATGGAAGCCTCTGCAAGTCGTTGCTGGTCATCTGCCTGGGAGGAAATGCGCAGTCTGGGGAGATCGGCTCCCCTGGGCAGCCCCGAAGTCGGTTGATGGCGAGACCACCTCCGTTGTAAAGCTGACTGGACAAAGATTTCGATGGTATATGGTGCACCTCTTGAAGTTTCACGATAATGCCGTGGCACTCTCTGTAATCGTCTGGTACTCTGCTGCCTGCGAACTGAGAACAGGCTGGTGGTGTAGGGTTGTGTGTATGAGGGTACGATGGTGAAGGGCAGCAAGGGGAAATGGGGAAGGCGACCAGGGGAGGAAGGGGGTGTTGGGGAGGGGTGAGGGGCAGCCAACAAGGGAGGGAGATTCAAATTTGGCCTAGGTTTTGAGCCCCTTCAGCCTTGGGGAGATGGAGAGGTGCTTGGGGAAGGGAAATGGGTAGTTGGGGGTTGGATGGTGGAGCAAGGATTGGTGGAGGTTCTCTTGGGGCTGGGGTGGAGTAAAGAGGGGGTTGTGGGGACTTGGAATAGACTTAATGGAGGAGTGAAGAGAGAGAAAGTAGGTGGGAGGGGAAGAGAGAGAGAGAGATATGAGAGAGAGAGATATCAAGAGAGGGAGGGGAGATAAAATTCTAATGGAATTTCAAATTTCATTGATCATCAAAGGTTAAAAATGAGAGAGGGGAGGGGGCTATTTATAGACTCTAGAATTTTCATATGACCATACTGACCTTGGACAATTGACACAATGACTAGACAGACTAGGGAGGGGCGCCCCTAGGCCTAGCCCATTGAATTGGGCCCAATAGCAAACCTAATCAACCATATGACAGAGAACTTAGGTAAATGACTCACTAACCTAGGTATCAGACTGAAATAAAGGGAAAATTACACAGTTTATAACTCAAATAAAATATAAAAATTACATGACTAGACTTAGAAAAATATGACAAACACAATGACGCATGCCGACGAACAATCTGAGCCTCGAAAATGTGGAGGGGCAAGGGATGCCCCCATCAGCAGCCCGAGGCCGGGCCCACATGCCCAAGGTGCCTCCTCTCAGCCCATGAACTTCTACTCTCGGCCCTAGACTAAGTCCAAGGCCCGTCGGTCACCTACGTGGCCCGTTCGACAACCCGGGGTGTGTCGGGCATTTGCCCGAACACCTTGCGAGCGGCTACTACGACTAGAAGAACAACGGCCCCCACGGGCCATCCCAGTATCTCGGAGCCCAGTGTCCCTCAAAGGACACTCCCAGACGACAAAACAAGACCCCCGGGGGCCATCCCTCAGGGTTGCGACGTGCCTGGGGCCAGTTCACCCCGGGGCGCCGCCGCGCGCCCCCAGGGAGGGCGAACTCCCTGGCGGCCATGCCCTCTCTCCAGCCCGGTGGCCCCACGGCCCCGCTTAGTCCCAGTTCGTTTGATTATCAGTCTCCGTTTGTCCGACTCCCTAATCCGAGGGAAGGGCTCGCACCGTTCGTCCGTACCAGTTCGTGGGAGCAACACGCGGAAGCACGAAGCAACAGCACGGGGGAGTGGTCCTCGGCAGTCAACGCGCTCACAAGTCTCCACGTATCCTCCCATCACTTGTCCCTTTCTTCTTAGTTTAATTTAGGAAGAAAAATAACAAAAATTAGGATTTTATAGAGGGTGGGGCCGCCCCTCTCTCTCTCCACTCTAGCCCGCCGAAACCCCCCTAGGGAGCAGTTTAGGCGGTCCAGCCTGGACCCCCAGGCTGGTCCACCTAAAACCCTGCGTAATAAAAAAAAGATTTTTTAAATTAAAAAAGGGGCCAACTTAGCCCGCCTAAACCCCCCCTGGGGAGGGGTTGTGGCATACCAGCCTGGACCCCCAGGCTGGTCTGCCTAAACCCCACCAAAATTAAAAAAAGATTTTTTTACCATCCGAAGAGGGGTTTAGGCAGACCAGACAAGCCCATGGGGCTGGTCCGCCTAAACCCCCCCTAGGAGAGGGGTTTAGGTGGACCAGACCAGCCCCTTGGGTTGGTCCGCCTAAACCCTATCTCCCCCACTCCATTACATAAACAAAATAATAAAAAATATATATTTTTTCTTAGGATTTACCCGGACCAAGTTGAACCCTCAACTTGGTCCGCCTAAACCGCACCCCCACCCCTTCAAATTCCTATAAATTCCCCCCCTTAGAAGCTCAAGGGGCAACAACAACAACAAGAGCAACGCACTAAGGCTTGTACAAGCGGACTCCCAGACGGACGGACAAACACCCCCGACCTAATTGTCGCACCCTCGGACTCCCGAGGCTTTCGGCAAGCGTCGGGAACGAGGGAAGATAAGTGCGCGCGCGGTTGGCTTGCTAGTCGGCTGACACACGCCGAGGGTATGTCATGTGTACTTCTCTCACATGACGTTTAGCTATCTCACAGAAGTCCATCCTTGTCGCATGTATGGTGACTATGTCAACGTCGAGTACACCCGCATCCCGGGTCCGCCCGTGTACGCCAACTTACGGTGACGAAACGCACTCCATGATGCCGTGCCAAATTCTGACATGGAATCACGTGCCCACTGCTCACCCCCTAGCCGGCCGTTGGCCACTCAGATTAACAACTCGAGTCTAGTCGGACCTCTGGCCCGGAAATCATAGTCCCGGGGCCGACCTCGACTCCCCAACATGACGACACTCGCCGTCCGAGACCTGGACCCGATTGCTCACCTCGAGCCGTGTCTGACCTCCACCAGGCGCCAGTCCGCGTCCGCCCCCGCCACCAAGGCAGTCGGGCTCGCATCGATTCCTCTACAAAGGAGTTTCTACAAAACACGCGTATATCCGCTTTATTACGCAATGACCCGGGGACTGATCCACGTGTTGGAGTTGTCCCGCGGCTTGCGCCAGTTGTACTTTGGCCCCCTCGGCCCATTTGTAAGACCCTGCGGCCCTCATACAACATAAAACCAGTTGAATACAAGCGCCCTCATTTGGGTCCCCAGCTTTCTACCTACACCACTCAGCATACGTACCTAACATCTTGACTCCAGTAAACGCCCCTCAGTCGAAAGTGCACCCACAGCTGCAGAATGCTCCTGGCCCTCTACCCACGGCTTCAGATGTATATACATGCTTCTCTTCAGCATGGAACGAAGGTGTTCGGATTCAATCCGATGTAAATAAAGATCGGTTGCTTGCGGCCGGTGGGGAAAGACATCCAGTACACGATTCCCACAATCGCCTACGCACTCACACTCGTGAAACCCCTTTTCTCCACGTGTCGCCCGCTCGCTCGAGCCCACGTGCCGCGTCCTGGTGACGCTTCCCCGGTCAACCCTTGGTTCCACGGGTGATTGTCGAGAAATCGATTGGCATGCCCGCACCCTGTTCGGCTAACATATATCCTTACATTCCCGTGCCATTCGACCCTTTTTGACTTTTCGTAAGAGGAGAGTGCCCAATATTGCCGTCAGAGGCATGCAATCGTAAGGAGGATACCCGAGATATATCAAACTCCCGTGTCTTCTTTCCCCGCTGCATCCCTTCCTTCACCCCGGTCATCGGGAAAAAAAAAACATGCGCAACATTCACCTCCGCGTCGCTTTCACTTGTTCCCTTGCAAAGCGGACATCAAGGAGGGACATCTGTTGACACCCGTTTTCAGCCTATAAGTTGAGTTATTTATCTTATTCATCTTCCGTGATGCCCCGAATTACCCATTGTTGTGGAACTTCCTTGATCTTGTTTCAAGCACATTTATTGATCATTTCCCTAGCCCTCTGAGCTTGGAAACCATTTTTTAAAAGTTCTAAATCATTCTCCATGGTTTCCCCAGTTCTGGGACCCTTCTTATCATCACCGTCAGCCAGAGCGCATCGCCAGTAAGGGGCCTTTTGGCGGCCATCTGGCTGACGGCCAAAGGCATTTGGCGGCCATCTGGCTGACTGCCAAAGGCATTTGGCGGCCTCCACTGGACCGCCAAATGACTCTGTTTGGCGGCCAACTGGATGGCCGCCAGATGGGTTGGCGGCCCCGATAAGACCGCCAAACGCATGTTTTCTCCGAAGTCGCCATGTTCATCAATGCAACTGTGGTATGCTTATCCCATGGTTTAGTTGCGGTCTTCCCTTGACCGTCATACCCTAGTTGCAGACTTGCGATAGACTGCTAATTTAACAGAGAGCCCAGAACCTTTTGAACCCCGCTTTCTTCGCCCGAGGACTCTCCGGGAGCCCTATCTTGCACCGATTTCGAGTGAGATAAGCCTCCACCTCGGTTTCCACTCATCTAGGACTCTTATTCCCACTATTACCTCGAGGTTTATGCATCTAAATCACCGAAATTGGGTGTTTATCTCAGACTTAAACCCTAGGATTTTCCTGCTCCTATAAATAGATGCCCAGTTCACAGGTCGCGAATGGGGGCTCTTCTTCTGTTCGGGGCGAAGCCATGCTGCACCGCCGACTCAGTTCTTTGACCTTGGCTTCAAGAGGGAAGTATAATATTTGATTTCTACACTCAAGGGCTTTTTTTCATCGTTCCCACTCTTAGTTATTCATCCCCCAAGTTTGCAAATCATCATAGTTCTATTTTTTTTGCTACACATGCACTTTTCTCCATATTGCATGCAAGTTTCCCGCAATTGTGCTACGTGATTTTTCCATATCTTTGTTTCATTCTCATCACAACACACACACCTACATTTTCCACCTTTCCACAGGGGTTAAAAACCTCCCCTCGGTGTGTTCTTCCCCCTTATCTAGCATTGTTTTATCACTTTGGGATAGATGCTACATGCATAGTTTCTAATGGGATTTTGCCTTTGTCCTTGTCTTTGTTTTGCAGGAGAAGCAAGAAGAATGTGAGGCTCTCTTCTTCTAGCTGGCTGGAAGGTGAGGATTTCAGATTCCACGTAAGTTCCTGCATCCCTCTTCACACGCGATCATGCTTTAGTGGTCTCTTCTTTGGGCCACATCTTCTTCCCTTCATTTCCAAGGTACGCAGCGCCCTTCCCATCCTTTATTAGTTCTTTTGTGTGATGTTATACTTGGTGGCGATCACGGTCTATTTGCTTATCTTCATCGCCCCTTTGTTTGTGCTATTTCATGCTTCATTCATACTTGTTTAATTTGGGGGCGGGGTAGATAAAACAACAGGTGGGGTGTGGGTTAGTGGTGGCACATGGTGAGTAGGGAGGATGGAGGGAAGGGTGTGGTACCGTGGATAGAAAGGGGCATCTCACCCCAGGGCATCTCACCCATGGGACATCTCACCCAATCTCCCTCTCGGATAAGAACAAGTAGCAAGGCTTCACACCTCACGTGGGTATCTTCCAAAACATTTTCTATTCAACTTTTTTCATTCTCAAAGATTACATGACTATTATATAGACTCCATAAAGAAGACCAACAGACAACTCATTAAAACCTGAACCAACACCTAACACCTAGCACCTAATCTTCACTCATCATTCGTCTTGTGGGAAGACTAAAAGACACTAAGAAAAAAAGACTCTTACATGATAGCTGTGGACACATATCTTATTTCCTATAAACGAAAAACACAAATATTTGGCCCACTAATGTGGCCCATTACAGATAAGACTACTTAAACACAAATAAACATTTTGGATAGTTGGCCGACGCTGCTTGACGATCCCGCGACGATCCCGTCATCATGGTTCCTTGATCAACCGCGTCTATGTGACAGCAGCTCCTATAGCAACCACATTTTGATAGAAAGCTTACAGAAATCCTAGTTGTTTCAACGTGTTAGTTGGGTTGATTCGGTGACTAAAAGTATGATCTTTACTCACCATGTCATTTGAACCCACTAAATGAATAGGCAAATCATGAAGATGGCTAAATCTCTTAAGTTTTTGTTATGATCCATGTTCTCTCTTTGATCCCTTGAATTAATCTTATTTCCATGTTATCCAGCATGATAAACGAGTAGATCTAATCTTGTTAACTTGATAAAAGATCGTCTTTCATAGCAGTATCTTGACCTGTTTAGCTTAATGTTTTAATCGTTGTTTGAGGAATAGAACAAGATATATATATATATATATATATAAAGAGAGAGAGAGAGAGAGAGAGAGAGATTTGTTTGAAGGTCATGTCACCCCAGTGGCATTGATCTACCGTTACTATTGGTTTCCGATGTTTCACAATGAATCCAAATTCTTGGTGGATGATAGGACCCTCCGATGAGTATTCCTCCTGTTGCTGTAAAACTTCTCCATCTAGGCCTCCGTAAGTCTTGGCGAGCCATGGATTTTTACATGGACACTTAGTAGGTTATACCCTAAAAACTCATAAAAATAATGAGAATCTCATCCTACTGGTGTAAGATAGGGTTCAACCGGCCTTTGGAATGGCAGAACGAACTTCTGTCCCAGTTCTGTTCAATCTATCTTGAACGCAGCCTGCCCAGAGATAGCGTTCAACTTCTTTTTATGAAGGCGGATGACACCCAGAGACCACGTTCCTATGAAGCCCTCTGATCTGAACACGATTGTCACCCTAACTGCGTTCATGTGATCATGGTGCCCATGCTGACCGCATTCTTGTGGAGAATTGCGACTATCTTAGGCATTGATTGTCTATCTTGATCGACCATCTCTGAACGCGGCTCTACGACTGACCACTTTCTCATGAACGCGGCATTGTTCATGATCGCGTTCAACCCAATTTTTCATCAATTATGGTTCCTGCGCTTGTTGTGTGGTATTATGTTCCCTAATCTAAAAATCGGTCATTTATGGCTAATTCCCTTAGTACCCTCTACCATTGAGGGGTAAATACTAAGTTTCCCTTATTTATAAGCTTGTTCGTTCTTTTGGAATTCCATCATGAATTCTTGTTCCAATTGTTCACTACTTTGATTACATGAGCTTGGTTATTGGAATTCCTTGGCCATTAAAAGATAATGTGGATGTCTAGATATTTACGTGGGATCCATGATCCATACCCTCAATGTCTTGCTCCAATAATAGGCCTGGTCTGGCCCTGTAAAGAGCATCCGAAAGTACTTGTGCCCATGGGAGTTGAATGACCTGGTGTGGTATTACACCAAAGTACTTGCTTGCTAAATTGGTCTATGACATTCCACTTCTACATGAGATACTTGATTTCATTTGACATGAATACATGAATGCACTTGCTTGTTGCATGAATATGACCAATCAATAGATAAATACTTGTTACATGCACTTGACATTGAAAATTTATTTCCAGCATTCTTGTTCTTGCCTTATTGATTATGTTGGGTCCCGTAGTGCAGGAAGACAGATCTAGGGGGGGTGAATAGATCCCTCTATAAAAATTTATGTCCAATTTAAAACATAACTCCCCACAGTGGAAACCAACACAACACCTAAACAATTAGGCATGGCGGAGATTTATCAAGTGGCAAATAGATGGACATTGAGAATTAAATGCGGCTTGATGAACTAAACTCAACTTCACTCTTTGTGTGTGCAAATTAAATGTGTGAAGCAGTCTGATTAGATTAAGTGTGTGTGATAGTGTCAATTTAAACTTGTGAATGGAGATAGAGAAAATGGACAATCACACAAGCATTCAGATATGGACACGCAGATTTTTAAGCTGGTTCGGGACCACGATGGGCTCCTACGTCCACCCCTTACTCAACTGAGTGAGGCTTCACTACTGGAAAACCAGCACGGGGATAAATCCTCCTACACACACGGAGTCAAGCTATAACACACATGCAAGACGACGCCTGCACACACACATGGGAGGTAACTCCCAACCACACACAGGGACGAACCCCAAGGACAAGCACACGTGCTGCAGAACCGCAGCCCACAAGCATACACGCTACAAATCGCAGCAAACCTAACATACTCGGATGTGCACACCGCACACTCCGACCACACACAGTAATCGTCGTTGTTTATACAAACATATATATCAAGAAGGGAACAAATGACTCATGATTTTTAGATATATCAATATAAAAGTCTGCAGGAATAGTTTCCCCCTTTAGATGGCACCGCCCAATGCTCCAATATCCGCGAGGATGATAGGATGATGATTTACGCAGTATGAACAGTTAAAAACACGATCCGGATGAAGAACCTTTGCTCCAGTAACATGGGGAAGCGAGCTCCTCTCCTCTTCATCTTCTTCTTCTTCTCCTCCAAGCTTTCTTGCGCACCCTCTCTTCTTCTTCTACTGCTTCTTTTTCTGCAAGCCTTGGATGATGGCGATTTCAGCGTCTTCTTGATCCTCTCTTCAAGCCACACCTCTTTCTCTTCATCCACGATCTCCAGAAATGCCTTGAAGTAGATCAAAACCCCTTCCCAAGTTCTCCTTTTCTCCTCCTTGGTCTTCTTCTCCTGCAAGATAGAAAAATAAGCACATTAGGGTTCTTATCTCTCAAATTCGGAGTTGAGGTATATATACAAGTTAGAGTGCCCAAAAGACTCATAAAACCCTCCTAGAACATGTTAGAAACACCCTCATATGTCTAGGAACCTTTTGGGGGTAATATGGTAAAGTTTCAAGGCCAAACAAATGAGTTTTCACTGATAAAATGATATGATAAAATGAAAGGCAGAGCAATGCTCAGTCTCACTGAGTCAATTGGATGCACGTCACCTGAGACATGATGTGGTTCATTTCTGAAAAGTGTTGACTGAAGTACCTCTGCTCAAAATGAAGTGAAATGGTCTATTTCATGAGTAACCGGAGAGTTTGGCATGTGCTCCATGTGTCACCTCGCGTAAAAAGAGATTATTTGAACCTGATCACTCTTAGAAAAATTCAGATTGTCTCAATGAAAGTGGTGAAAATCCTTGAGATGAAAAATGTGGTGTGAAAATATAATGGGGCAGAGCGTAGCCTCCAATACACTGTTCTCCTTAAATGAAGTGCAATCTGTGTAGTCTCTTATTGTGTTGAACTGAAAATCTATATATCCATATGGCTAAAACTCATTCTCATGTTATTCACTCACACTTTGGTAATTTGATTTGATGTGTATTCTAAAAATTTGATTGACTGCATAATCTATTGCATCTCTTCTTCTATTTAACAACACACTCTCCTAGGTGTACACATGAACATCCTAGTTACACTGACTCATCTACAGTTTTCGTACACCTATCCCATCCCTTTAAATAGAAAGGGAGAGTTATATTGCATGTATCTGCATTTATCTGCTTGGGGTCAATCACATTTGTTCATTTAATGTGCATTTAGTTCATGCATGCATGGTTTGACTGTTGCAATTGTTATGATTCAATTTACATGTGCATTAGCTTTTGACTACGCACCAGTTTTTGGAGATAGTAATGTGCATAAACTTTGCATTTGAAAGATAAGAGGTCACATTGTGCATGTTTGGCATTTATAACATTCATATAGTGCATATTTTGAACTACATCATTTTGAACAACTTGTACATATCTTTAAGTCTTCCATGTCCACATTTCTAATAACCCCATTGTCCATCGATTTTTTTCTATGACAAAGGGGGAGAGGTAGTAATTCTATGCATAATTCATGATCATAGCATTTTGCATTTTCCATGTGCATAGTTTTTGTGAGTAGTCTTCGCATTTACACTTGGTATTTTGAACTACAACCATGTGCATAGTCTTTACGAATAGCTTAGAAATTCTGCTACCTAAGTTGCCTTGCGTCTTGTTAAGTTCAGTTCATGACTATTGGCAAGTCTGATTTTGATATGCTCTGGTTTTGTACTTTTGGTTTTCCTTTCGTTTTGGTCTCAGTCGTATGGTTTCATTGCTATCTTGAATTCCCTATGATGATCCCCATTTTTGATTATGTCAAAGGGGGAGAGAGCTACAATGCATAACATTTTGTCATCATCAAAATGTGGGAGATTGTTGAGTGTGTGATTTTGATGATTACAAAATGTTTACTTTTTGTAAAATGGCTTTTTAGTGGTGCATTTATCATTGTAGCAGTTTCTATTTTGAACTAGTGAGATCAAGTCGACTTGTAGAGCTGACCAAGTCGACTTGGTGCATGAGCCTATGGCTTCCAAGTTTATGTCTGGGATACAAGTCGACTTGTTTCTTTGGAAGTCGACTTGTTCTTTTGTATGATTGGTTGTTCATTCTTTATACATGTGTGGTTGCATATGTGTGATTCATGTTCTGGGACTTATATGTGTGAAAATGAATATCCTTATCTTGAAGCATTTTATTCCCAAAGTGTGCTTAATTTTGCGGTTGAACTGTCCCAAAAATGTGTGTAATGTCTAGGTCAAGAATGCCTACAAGTCATGCAAAACAAGAGAAAAGTCAGTATGAGTCTCAAGTGAAGGTGATTGACATGAAGGCCATGTTCTACAACACCAATTCAGCAATAGCTACCAAACTCAGTCTAGTAGCCATTCTACACCATCTAAATGATGTAATGCCACCATGAAAACAAGCCAGCAATAATAGCTCTAGCAACAGTCCAAGGCTTGATATCAGCTTGTGTACAAAGGCCAATTCTTCAAGCAACAAGAGAAGTGGAATTTAGCAGAAATACCACCATCTACAACCATAGCAACATCATGCCTCGATGCTAGAAAAGCTAATCATTCAAGGTCAGCAGCATAAGCAACACTAGCAAGCATAAATGGCACCAACCCAGCTCAGATCAAGAGACAGTAGAAGAGACCATGGCACTTCAAGCATCAATGGAAATACTAGCAGTAATATGCTACCATGATTCAAATTGGTTTAGCAAAGTGTTTCTACATTCCTCAAATCAAAAATAGCAACATCTCTTGGTGCAATGTGTATTTGAATGGTTATGATGTCATGAACTTTCATGAGGCATGAATGTTTACAATTTGGATGTTGGAGATTTTGTAGATACAAGGATCAACAAGTTTACTCTTTGATGGTTGTGAAGTTGTATTTTTGTCTTTGAGGAATCATCAAGTTTGAATGTAAGAAGTCCTTAATTTTCATACATATACTAACTTGATGTTTTTGTGTTCTTGCAGCATCAAGGATGGTCATTAAACCCTTCTTAAACCTAGAGTAAAATGGTAACATCTTACCAACTTTTTACACTTGAAAGAATGGAGGTTTATAGTATTTTTAACCAAATCTGGCAGGGGTCGACCCATAGGGTCGAGTGCACAGGGGTTGACCCCCCTTGTATGGGTCGACCGCACTAGTCCAGTGTTCTGTCTGCCAGAAATATGAGCTAGGTTGCTCAGGGGTCGACCCCTAGGGTCGACCCTTCCGGAACGAAATTTGCGAATCTCATGAAAACTCATTTGTTTGGCCTTGAAACTTTACCATATTACCCCCAAAAGACTCATAGACATATGAGGGTGTTTCTAACATGGTCTAGGAGGGTTTTATGAGTCTTTTGGCCACTCTAACTTGTATATATACCTCAACTCCGAATTTGAGAGATAAGAACCCTAATGTGCTTATTTTTCTACCTTGTAGGAGAAGAAGACCAAGGAGGAGAAAAGGAGAATTTGACATTTTCAATGATCAATTTTTAGAGAATATTAAGTAATTCATCTTGGGCAATAAGCATGAGATGTGCTTTAAGAAAAATTGAGGTCATGCCACAATTGCAAGTCATTCAGTCAAAAACTCTCCCTTACTTGGTGCATCAAATGACATTTTGACTAAAAAACACACATTAAGCTTTAGTTTGAAAATGGCTTTCAAAGCACACCCTCAATAGGCAACAAATAATCAGCAGTACACAACATCACATAGAACATCAAATTTAGCACCACTGGAACATGCATTTTGTTTATGTGAAATGCAGACTATTGTAAAGATTCCAAGCAAAGTGAGAAGCAAACTCTTCCTGAATACATGCACATCTTAGATTGACCTGAAATTGAGATGATTAAGTCATCAACCAAGGATTTGGAGGTTCTGAAATCATGATCAAGCTAAAAATTCAAATGAGCAACTTGGCGAGGGTCAACTCTTTCCTGGAGGTGGTCGGCCCCTTTTGAAAACATTTTTGTCTTGCCCTGAAATCTGAGGAGCACATTAATAAAGGCCACAAAGCATTTGATTAATCTCAGTCCACAAAATATGCAGCCACAGAACAATATCATCAACCAAACAAAAGTGAAACAACAACAATTTCAAACTATTTAGCTAGCATCTCCCCTTTAACAAAGTGAAAGAAGGGTGTTCAACCTATGACTTGCATGAGCAAGCAGTGTGCAAGATCAGAAAAGTGGAATGCAGGCCATATGATATCGGGGCTAGCTCACAAATGAGCATGAAGTGAGGTCTAAACAAGACAACATTAAGAAAAAGTTTAGAAACACATTTTTCACATTGATTCCATTCTGATGAAAATTCATTCATGAACCAAGCATTTGATTTTTTTACGTTCTGGTACGAGGCAGAGAACTTAGGTCTAAAGACCATCTCATGCAAGGTGGTGCTTTCTTGATAGGCATAACCTACCATTTCAGCAAAGCCTTTTGATATACCAGAAATTTCAGATAACTTCACACCTGCACATGCAATTTCAATTATAGAGACATTCAATGGCCACTACAATATGATACGAGAAGGCAATCAAAACTGACCAAATTCCTCACCGTCAAGACCTATTGCAAGAACGCTAACACTTAGCACCAAAAACTGCGGCATATTATGAAAAATGAATTTTATTTTCTTACCTTTGCCTTGGGAGACCTTCATTTATCAACATTCCTTCATTGGCCTCAAGGCACCCCTGCAATAAGGTTCTTATATAACAGTTTTGGGTACCCAAATCTTTTTGGGTCTCAGATGGTTAACATGAGTATTCAATTTCTTCAAAGCATTCAAATCATCAATTGTCATTAACACGCAATCGTGCATCTCATGTCCACGTTTCCCACAGTAATGGCATGCAGTGGACTTCACATTTCTCTTATGAGAATGAGCAGTGATTCTATCATTTTTCATTTGAAAGCAGAATTTCATTTCATGACCATATCTCCCACAATTCCAACAACACGAGGATGCAATCCTAGCATATGGTCTTTGTACATGAACTTTAGAGTTTTCACATTCACTTTTTCTGTTTGAAAACCTTCTCGAATTCTTGAAATCAATTTTTCTATTGCATGCTTTCAATTCATCATTTTTCATAACAAAATAGTCATTCATCACATGTCCAGCCCTACCACAATAAAAATAGCACATAGCAGATTTTTGGATATGAGCATGCTTCATGTGACTCTTATGAGCATCAAATTTCTCATTATGACTTTTAGGGCCATTTTGATAATTTGGTGAAGCATCAGATTTCTTGGTCCTAGGTTGAGCATGAACTTTAGACTTTAGTTTCTCAACAGAAGGGCCATTTGAAGTGTTGAAGGAACATGATGCATGCACAAAGGAAGTTTGCGTTTTCAAACCAAAAGCTTTCTTTTTACAGGGATCATACCCTAGACCTTCCCTTTGGAAATTCACCTTGGTCCCCAAGATTTTATCAAGATTTTATTTCTCTTGGACAAATGTAGACAGAGAGTTGTTTAATTCACTGATTTCTCTTGAGAAGTAACATGCAGTTCATACGAAGCAATCTCATTTTCACAGGAAATGACTTTTTTATTCAATGTGGCATTGATGATTTTACGACTTTCAATTTCTTACAATAAAGACGTACATTTTCCCTTTTCAAAGGTAAGTAATTTTTCAGACATGGCTATATTTAAATGCTTCAACTTTTCATTTTCTTTTGCAAGTTTATCATTCATAATCTGCTTATTACACAGATCATGATCGACAAAATTCGATTCCATTTTGTTTCTTAGCTCATTTTCAATTTTCTCCATTTGATTGATTTTAATCTTGAGAGCTTCATTTTCCTTTCTTAAGCATGCCATTATTTCTTTGTAATTTTCAATATCAATAATGCACGACTCATTTAATTCCTTAAACTCAGCACATTTTTCACAAAGGGAGTCATGAATGGTGTTTTCAATGTTCTTCCTTAGTTTTCTATTTTCTGACTTAATTTTCTTATATCCACTCGACAACTCTTCATAAGCATCATGTAGTTCTTCAAATGACATTTCATTAGATGCAATGTCAGAGTTTACCTCAGAGGTAGTTTGATAGCTGTATTACTCGGACACTTCGCTCGATGTATCCAACTTGTCAGCCATGAAACATAGGCCATTGGTCTTTTCATCTTGGGCCTTGATCAAGCAATCCATGAGCTCTTTTGTCGTCCTACAAGAAGAGACAAATGGAAACATGTTAGTGTCTACGATAGCTTGCAATAAACTTAGGACTGTTATATTATCATGGTGCATCCGTTTTTCTTCTTTAGACCACATGGTCTCATCTAGAGGCAGTTTGTTAGGACCATGATAAATTAACTTCCAGAGGTTAGGATTAATAGAATTAATCAGCCCACACATTTTTCCTAACCATGAAGAGAAATCGGATCCTTTAAAAATAGGCAAACAATTCATCGAGATATGTCCAACAAGAAAATTCATGATTGTAAATTACACTGGGATCTCTGATAAGTGTGCATTTTTACATGTTAATTAATGTTATATCACACTTTTATGAGCTTTAATGTGTATCACTATGCATTTATCACACTTAATCATAATTTAGAGTAAAATATTCAGTTTGATGAAATTAAATAATTTTAATAAGTAAATTTGTTTATTTTACAGACACAGAAAGGACGACGCAAGTTTATAGAATAATGGGCCAAAGCCCATTAAGAAAAAAAAAGAGAAACCAAAGAGTACAAATGGGCCAAAGGCCCATGGACTTGTTTAAAAAAAAGAGAGAAAAAAAGAAAAAAAGAGAAAAAAAAGAGAAACAAATAGTTATAGATATATTTATTCATATATGATATATATATATATATCATATATATATATATATACATATATCATATATATATATATATATATGCAGAGTTTTCACGTTACATGCATAGCAGCCAGCATGCAAACGTGCATGGCATAATGTGGTGGCGGGTCTTCAACAGGCTTTGCATGCGATGAGCACAGCGCATGCGACATGGCTTCAGTGGGAGCCTTCACACGCGGCAGGACTTCAGCGGGCGAAGCACGCTGTCGGCAGCGGCGAATGAGCGGCAGCTGAATTCGGCGTGCATGCGGGCGCAGTTCGCGGGCTCACGCAGCGGGAAGTTAGCAATGTCTGCCAGCAAGCGGCTGAAGGCGGACGCATGCGGCGAATGCGACAGGTCGGCAAGGCTTTGGGGGGTGTGAAGTCAGCAAAGCGGCAGGCTCTTCAACAAAAATGGTAAAGGCTAGCGGGCTTCAATAGGTCTACGCGGCGGGAAAGAGAGAAAGGCAGAGAAAAAGGATGGTCGGCCTTGGTTTTCAATAAAAGTGAGAAGAAAAATAAAAATAGTGTTCACATGTAATAGTGTTTGGCTTAGGGCCCTATATAAGGAAGGCATGGGGGCTCACGGGGCCTCCCTCTCCCCCCCTCTCTATTATGCACTCACGTAGATAGAAACCCCTCATGACGTTTTCATTTTATTTATAGTGTTAGGCTCTCTCTCTCTCCCCCTCATATGCTATTACGTAGATAGCTCTCATTTCTTGTCCCCTCCATTAGCTAGTGTTAAAATAGGCTTTCCTTCTCTATATCACTTTCTTATTGTTCTAATGTTGTAATTTATTTTATGTTTGTTATAATTCGTATCCAATTGTAAGTTGGTTTCAATTTAAGTTTAATGCTCATGTTATTATCATTATATTCTTCATTTTTATGTTGCCTAATCTTTTCTCCATCTCCTTAACCTCTCGTCAAAATTCTTTCTCGATCATTTTCTAAAATTCTTTCAAAGACGGTCAAGAGAAACGGAACTCTCCGGTCGAGTGTACGTAGTCGTTCTCGATGACTCGTAAATCAAAGGCTCGAGGAGACGATGTTGTTACCCTCACACCACGGCCGCAAATCTATCCCACTTTGTCTATTTCATTTTGCATTTAAATTTTCCTGTCTATATTTCCAACTAGATTTATTTCATGTTATTTAAATTCTGAAAATCAAAACAAAACATTCATATATTTCTACAATAAAAGAAAACCAAAGTTTTCAACCTCAACAGCTCAAGGTTTTCAACTCTAAAATCTATACCTCTCCGTGGATTCGACTCAGTCTCACAACTTAACTATTTTCTCTAATTTATTGTGAATCGAAAATTTAAATTTGGTAGCGGGCATATTAACGACGTGTGTTTTACGCTATCAATCTTTCTGTAGATCGTTAGATCTAGGGATAGTGGAGCTTCGCTCTGATACCAATTGCTGTGCCCGGTAGATGGCAATCAAGAGGGGAGGGGTGAATTGATTGGCCTTAAAACCCTTTTACCCTTTTTAAGACAAGGAGATAATGAAGAACAACCAAACCAGCCTACAGCTCATCTCACTCGCGAAAGAACACACCCGAGCGAAGAAATTACTCCAGATTACAAATGCTTATAAATCTAGTTCGCTCCGCTCGACAAATGGCCCACACGATTAAAACACAATAAACAACCCACAAAGGACACATCGATTTAAGGTGGTTCAGGTTCACAAATGTGCCCCCTACGTCCACCCCTCACAGAGTGAGGATTACCTTCACTATGTAGTGAAAACACACACACACACACACGTTGAGTTTCACAGCCACACACGTGCTGCGACCAGCAGACGCACACACACATTGTGTATCTGAGAGAATATATGATCAGATGTACAATATGCTCTGAGAAGTGCAAAATTAAAATCAAACTATAGACAAAACGTTGAGATAAGATGTTAGAATTCCCCCTTTGATAATAAGGCTTCAGGTGTTCCTTCAGTCTTGACCAAATCTGCAGAATGGACTTGGTTCAATAAGATAAGGCTCCCAGGATGAAGCTCAGGGCAGAGAAATCTACAGCACAACTTCAAAACTCAAAGAGGAACTTCAAATCTGGCAGGATGGACGTCAAATTAGCAAGAGGATCTTCCTTTCACGGACCGGGAGCTCTGCCCACGTTCTTTCTTTCCCTGCAAGCATAAAAAGATGATAGCATGAAAAATATTCCCTTATCCATAACTTTTGGGTCGCCCCAATGAGTTGTTTTATAGTCCCAAGGTTGGGGGACATGTGTATGGTGATGGGATCCTTGGATCTTTCATGATTAGGGCAAAAGAATGAAGAAAAGGCAGCTTCGAATCGGATGCGAAACCAGGTTTGGCGACGCACACCGGAAAGGGTCGACCCTCGGGACATGCTTCAACAGACCAGTAGAGTTGAAGAGAACGAACCCCAGGTGGGGTCGACCCTTGTATGCAACGCTTTTGGAAACCCGTTAAGCCTGAAAAATAGTTTCAGGGGTCGACCCATAGGGTCGACCCTTAGACACACAACTTCTGGATGACAGAAAACAACGCAACAAGGTTTCAGGGGTCGACCCTTGCACAGGTCAGTTTTGTTTTCACAAAAGAACAGAACCTACAAACTACGGGGGTCGACCCTATGGGTTGACCCTTTCAGGGTTCCTTATGAAACATTAAGCTAGATGAAAAATTAAAGATAGAACCGTATGGAGTCGACCTTTGGGGTCGACACAACAACATTAAAATCCGAGAGATCAATGAAAGAAGGGAATTTAAGTTTGTTTTCATCTTACCGAGCGTCCTTGAATTGTAGAACAATAGGTATCACCTGGGTCCTACAAGATCACCAATTTTGGGTCAGAATTAATTTTGATAATCTCAAATCGAAAACTTACAAGGGGGATTCTTCTTTTTTGATGAACTTCATCCCTTGACTTGGCTTTGGTGATCAAGACCCATGGAAACGTTGGCAACGAGTTCAAGTTCTTCACAGTTATGCAATCACACATAGAAATTTATTCAAAAAGCAATTATTCCAGTATCACATAGTGTTTGGTCATCGTCAAAATATAACGAATAACAACAATCACCCAAGGGGTTCAACAAATTAATTGTCCTGGATATTGAAAGGTTTATTCTAATTTCCCTTGTTATATTGAATTAGTTATAAATCTTTCTACTTGTCTCTTCTATTTGCTTACTCTTGCCTCTTACATATGCTCGTTCTTGTCCTCAGTATCTGTTACTCATGGCAATTATGTTTTCCTTCATTTAGTGCATTTAATTGTAAAAATATTAATTATGTAAAGATGCCTGATATAGAGATGTAATTTTTACTAAGCGTTCGCTCACTCAATTTTATTAGCATTTTTCAGGTAGTTCGGATGAAGAACAGCACTCTGATGGGGAGGGGTGTGAGTGATTGGAGCATTCAAGCCTGCCATAGGAGTCTTATCATTTCTTGATCTTTTATTTTCTTTTATTAGAAGCATGAGAAAAGTTGTAGTTAGAAAGAGTTGATGTGGAGTTGTTTTGAAAGAATTGAGTCTTCGAAAGATTTGATGTAAACTTTAATCTTTTGATTATGAATAAAAGTTCAAAATTTCTTGTAGCCTCAATATGTTGTCATCGTGTGGATGGTTCCCTTATGTGCATGCTCTCATCGACATGATTGTTATAACTGCTGCGTTTCGATTTTCCACGTCTGGGCGTGACAGTTTTGCGACAAAAATTGGTATTATCCGTCATAAATTTTCTTTACCTTGGAGACGGATTTGTGATGGAATAATTTCGTCGCAAATACTTAGAGACGGATTAGCGACGGAATTATCCATCACAAAATTAACCCCCATCCGGATGTTGATCATATTTTGTTCGGGAGGTAATCCAAGGGTCGGATCTTGATCAAACCTAAATCCAATGGTTAGATTTTGATTGGGAGCAAATCCAACGGTCAGATCTTGAATCCAACAGTCAAATTCTGATTTGTAGCAAATCCAATGGTCGATTAGATGTTGATCAAACCTGTAGTTACCCGGATTTAAAAAGAATTATTAATTGTGAAAATAAAATTTTCTTGATTAAAATAAGAATAAATTCCATATAATAAATTGAAAATTTGTAATTAAGTGATGGGCCAACTAAAATACTTGTTTGGTAATGAAATAAGCTAATTAGGCCTAAAAGGTTTAATTAACTCGGAGTTCTTAAAAGCCATAATTCTAAGCGGATTAAACAAGCAAAAAATCAATCTAATGGGCTTTAAATCAGAATTAAATTGGACCCAATCAAGTTTAGGTCATTCTCTATCGAAACGTTAACTCAATTAGGGTTCAGGTTGAGGTTGGTGGCGCTAATTTTGGCTAGGAATCATGGTTTTCGGAGGAAGAGTTATCTCTTCGATTTTGGGGCATTTTAGGACTCTAGATATGTGTAATCTTATAAATAGGACCCCAAACCCCCTCTAGATAACCCTAGATCATGCGTGGGGCTTGGAGGCGTGGAGAGGATCGTGCTGGGAGGAGGAATCGAGGGTTTTCTTTGAGCATCCATGCGGTCGTCGCTCTTCTTCCTCTGCTTCCTTGGAGCGATTAAGGTAGGTGTTCTCTTAGGCCAAACATCAAATTAATCAATCAAACAGGTTCATCTGCATGTCTACTTCATTCCTACATCTTTTTCCCTAATTTGTATCCACTAGACTGCATGTATTTTGAAGATTTTGGACTAGGTATCACTATTTTAGGGTTTTACGGTTGGAATGAGTTCTCTGTTCATGATCGCGGTCCTCGTAGTAACCACATTCCAGATCTTGGCGTCCCGATAGACTATGTCTTTATGATCCCGGCCCCTATAGTGACCGCGTTCTGTCACGAATTTCCAAAAACCCTAGTCTCATTCCAGCATATTATATTCCTATTGTTAGAATCTATAAGCATGGTTTTTACTTATGCACGTCATCTGAACCCACTAATGTAATTAGGTAAAGCATGGAGCAAAAGTTAATATCTTAAGTTTTTCTTTTATCTATGATCTTTTTCCTTTGGTCTCACGGATTAAGTTTATTAAAGCATGGAGTAAAAATTAATATCTTAAGTTTTTCTTAAATCTATGATCTTTTTCCTTTGGTCTCAGAATTAAGTTTATCTTCATATCTTCCAGCATGATAAAAAAGTAGATTAATCCTATTAACCTAAACTAAATCATCTCATAGCACCGTTATGGCATATTTACATGATTAGTAATTGTTTAACATGCATTTCCATGAATAGTTTATAGATTGTTTCTATTTAAAGGTCATGTCACCTCAGTGGCATTGATCTACCGCACTATTGGTTTCTGGTTCTCGTTGAATAGCCCCAATTCTTGGTGAAGCTAGGACCCTCCGCCGGATACTCCTTCTGTCGGACTGGAACTTCTTCACTAAGACCTCTATAAGACTTCGCTAGCGTTGGAATCCCACAAAGACGTCGAGTTGGTTGTACCACTAAAAACCCTTGAATCTTGTCCTACGGGTGTAAGATGGGGTTCAACCGGCCTTTGGAATGGTAGAACGTGGTTCTGTCTAAGTCCTGTCCAGTCTGTTATGAATGTGGCCTATCTATAGATCGCGTTCAGCTTCTGTTTATGAAAGCGGTTGACCCAGAGACCGCGTTCATATGGAACCGTCTATCCTTATTACGGTTGTCGTCCTGACCACGTCCTCATGATCGCGATGTACACCCTGACCTCATTCAAGGGGAAACTGTGTCTATCTACTGTGTAATACCCTCACATATAACTAAGTTGTACTCTATATCACCGAGGCACCTTTTGAAGTATCAGCTCAGTTCTTAAAAAGAACTCCGAAGTTAAGCGTTCTTAATGGGGAGTAGTCCTGGGATGGGTGACCTCCAAAGAAGTCCCCCATTCTGGAGCCGACCACTCTTAGAAAGGGACAAAACCGTGAGGCAGGTAGGCTAAAGCGGACAATACCTCGACGGTATAGAGTACGGGGCGTCACAGAGAATGGTATCAGAGCCATACCCCAGCCGGAAGTGTGGGAACTAAGTGCCATGCAGGGTAAAGTGTTACACTATGGGAGCCACCTCTTGAACCCGTAATGGGACAAATTAAAGTGCTACATAGTGGGAGCCACCTCTTGAGCCTGTAGGGGCCACCTCTAGAATCCTACCTACCTGGGGGTTTGATTGTGTGCTATATGTGCCCAGCGACGAGGCCGTCGCTTATATAAGAGGGGTAGATTGTAATACCCTCACATATAACTAAGTTGTACTCTATATCACCGAGGCACCTTTTGAAGTATCGGCTCAGTTCTTGAAAAGAACTCCGAAGTTAAGCATTCTTAATGGGGAGTAGTACTGGGATGGGTGACCTCCCAAGAATTCCCCCATTCTGGAGCCGACCACTCTTAGAAAGGGACAAAACCGTGAGGCAGGTAGGCTAAAGCGGACAATACCTCGACGGTATAGAGTACGGGGCGTCACATACTGGGCCTGACCATCTATCTTTTTAATGTGGCACTTGTCCCGACCGAGTTATCTTGAAGGCGGCCCTGTTCCAGATCGCGTTTAATCCAGATTCATGAAATGCGTTCACTTAGTTTTGGTTTGGTGGTTCTTTGCTGGTGCTGGACACATGCGGAACGGCGGGATAGAAAAATAATAATTATTTTGTAGAAGGGTTTTGTTTGATTTGTTGTTGAAGAGGGGTTTTTTTGCTGGGTGTATGTATTTTACAGGCGTGCCAGTCGAATTTTGACAATTACCGTGAAATTGTATTCCAACTGGGATGTGCCATCGGGATACAACACAGGTGCCTGAACATAAGGGGGACATGTGGATTTGGTCTGTGTGTGCATGGTAGCTATTTGGGTAGCTGGCGCATGTGTGATTCCTTGGGTGAAGGTATATTAGGCGATGTGGGGTCCAGGTGTAGGACATTTCCCCATCGACCGAGCCTATCGACCACAGTCGATGTTAATTCACATCAGACGTAATCCGAACACCCTTGTTTCTACTGCGAAAGGAAGAGAGTTAGGGACCCTGGGAGCCACGACGTTGGGGGGGCTTGGTCCATGCAACAGTGACAAAGCAACAACAACATAACATGGATGATTGGAGGCAAAGAAGCTGGTTTCAGTGTGGGCATTGGAGAAGACATGGACTCCAAGTTTAGGGAAGCAAGGCAATGGATAGAAATATGGAGTGACGGACGCTGGCTCAGCAAAGAGCTGATAGGTTCTAGCTCATGTGTGGAGTGTCTGACACTGGCTCGACAAGGAGTAGGCAGGTGCTGACTTGGGTGTAGGGTCCGCTCTGTTGATGGGGCAGGGACCAAGCTGGAATGTGGATGATAATCTATTGGATGGTGTTTAGACTGGCAACCGGTGAGGACGAGAGTCGATTCCCTGACTGGATTGCATCATTATAAACCGTGAAAGGCGTTGTATGGGCGTGGAAAGCCAAATTACAAGTTGCGCGTAAGCCATGGGACAATTCCATCATTTATGTCGGTCACCGAGTCATTGCGTTGCTATGCAGGTATTTCTGCCTTTGAATATAGTGTCCTTTAGAGGGCTCATGACTTGGCAAGATACCGCTCGAGGGGTGTCACACTGTATTCCCACTATGGAATGATGGGTTACCCAGTCCTAAGGGGGTTTGTAAATTCTTTGACGTTTACCTCTAGGGTGCTATCTTCTATTGTCGCATGCCTTACTCAGGTGAGGAGCTGACGAGTGCGGCTCATGCAGAGAAATCGGGCACAGGCATGATTGAACTGTCAGGCGCCGGCTCGACGGAGGGTCGGGCACCTGCTCGATAGAGCGGTTGGGCCCTAGCTCAGGCGGAGCGATCGGGCGTTGGCTAGGGTGGAGCGGTGGGGCGCCGGCTCACATGGAGAGGTCAGGCGCCGACTCGACGGAGCGGTGGGGTGGCGGCTCATCAGCGTAGTCGGGTGCTGGCTTGGGCGGAGCGGTTGGGTGTCGACTCGGTGGAGCCGTTGGATGCCGGCCGGGCTGAGAGGTCGGGCACCGGCCCGACGGAGCGGTCGGGCACCGGCACGTCAGAGTAGTTGGGTGCTGCGGGCATCGTTGTGACTAGAGTGACTGAGGGCCGTTAAGGCGGGGCAACTGGGTGCTGTCTGGACTAGGCCATTGAGTTAGGGTGTTATGGACGCCATTGAGATTGGAGTAGTCTGGAGTAGTCAGGTGCTTGGGCACATTCGTCAAGATGAAAGTGGCTCTTATATAGGGCACGCTCTTCGAAAATATTGAAACCCAAGAGGCCAACATGACGTGGCCTAGACGTATTAAAAATTTAAATAGCCAAAGCCAAATTGCCTTCCTCGCAGAGTGCCGATTTGACTTGAACCCATCGGGGGACTCCATCTGGTCTGTGACTTCTTCCCCACCTCTTGGGCTTGCCCTCATATTTATAGACGAGGAAGTGGAAGAGTTTCAGTGAGGGAGAGCGTTGAGATCCTTAATTGGTCCCGACTTGAGCGCTCCTGATTTTGATTGGGCCCAAATAAGGCGGTGAGCGGCCATTACTTGTCAGAATGAGGCGTTGAGCACCCATGATTTGTCAAGATAAGGCGCTGAGCTCCCATAATCTGTCAAGAATGAAGGCACCGCTGAGATGCCTTGTTTTGTCAAAACAAAGGGTCTGGCGATGAAAATCGTGTCAAGGTAATGGCGCTGAGCGCCTATAACCTGTCAAAATTAAGGCGTTGAGCACCCTTATTTGATCCAAATGAAAGCACAATGGCCCGAGGTGAAGAATGGTCAAAAGAAAGGCGCTAAATGCCCTTATTTTGTCAAGTTATAGCCGCGAGCTCCTTGTTTTGTCAGATCAAAGCCATGAGCTCCTTGTTTTGTCAAATTAAATAGCTGAACTCCTTCTTTCATCAAATCAAAGAGCTGGGTGCCTTCTTTTGTCAAACCAAAGGGGTGGGCCGTGAGCTCCTTCTTTTGTCAAATTAAAGAGCTATGACCTCCTTCTTTTGTCAAATCAAAGAGAAGTGAGTTCCTTCTTTTGTCAAATTAAAGAGGTGTGAGCCCCTTCTTTTGTCAAATCAAAGAAAAGTGAGCTCCTTCTTTTGTCAAATTAAAGAGCTGTGAGCTCCTTCTTTTGTCAAATTAAAGCTGTCGTATAACGCCCCGAGATCCGATTCCCAATTTATGGGCAATTTTTGTTTCTTTTTTTTCATCGGACCTCGAAATATTATGTTGTACATATCGCGGAAGCACAAGTATATATATATTCGCATGAGAGAGAGAGAAACCATAATTACATGAAATGTAAATAACATCTCAACCATTCATAATCCCAAAAAGATACATGTCCATTGTCCGAATACATATAAGTCCATACATGATCACCAATCCATAAACTATCCATAATATGAAAGATAAATATCCATAGTCTACCCTGATGTGGTGAGGACCAGAAGTACTCCTCGACCGTAGCCTTCTTGACCTCCTCTACTGTGTCCTCTGAAAACGTGTGCCACAAGGGGGTGAGTGTGACGCTTAGTAGGCAGCCTAATCAAATCGGGGTAACTCGCATTCATATATCCAATTCATATACATAATTCAAATGTTAACAATATCATAATCCATTCATTCTAATTTACTTAAAGGTAATCATATGTGAAAAATACACATTTATTATCTAACATATAAAATGCCCGTGCATGCACTAAGTAAATAATGAATGATTAGTTGCACATTTTTTTCACATTTTCATGAGTTACACAATTTACGTTATTCATGGAAACAAATAGCTACCGCAAACATAGGATGTAATGCCCTGGATCTTGGTAGGTCTTGCTGGGTCTTCATTGGATCTTTCGGATTTGTTTCGGTGAGTTTCGGTTCGCTTTTGTGGCTTCCGAGTTGAGCTTTACGAGCTGTGTGGGTTTTTCTATCGTAGTAGTTACGGAACCCTACGGTGAGTTTACTTGTCAGTTCATCAACTCGCGGATGCTATAGCGATGATGTACTCTTCGAGCCGGTCGTTTCGACTATTTTTACGTATTTTTCGGAGATAGGGCCAGAAATCGAATGTTTCAGAAATTAGGAAAATTCCTAATTTCTTTTCCTTTTCCTTTTCCTTCCTCTCTCCTCCCTTCTCATTTCGCCGCCGCCGTCTCTCTCTCCCGTTTTCTCTCCTCTCGAGCTTCCCCGGCTCCGACTGCAGACGGAGGACCTAGGAGCGAGTGTTGGGGATGCTGTGGAGCTGACTGGGTGTGCGATAGGGCGAGGATGGAGTGGTTTTGGCACGATCCCGAACGGTGGATTCAAAGCCGGTGTTTGAGCTTGTGGCGTGGTTTTCGGCGCAGTTTAGTCCCTTCGGGGCACGGTTTCTTTGGTGGAGGTAGGGAGACGGACCGCCACCTTGTTCTACACGTTTCCTCTGTTTCCGTGCATGATTTGGTGCTCGATCGGGCCGATTTTGTGAAAACCGTGGTTTTTGGGGTTTTCAGGGTTCGCCAGAAAACGGCAACCATTCGTGGTGTGGTTAGTGTCCAACTGACCGCTGGGATGTCTAGATCCCATCCATGCTAGTTTCGTGTCCATCGGTTGTCATTCGGGGCCGGTAGGAGTCCGGGAACCTCGGTGACTCGTTTAGGGTTGATTTGTTTAAATCACCCGGATCTTGCGTTTTAGTGCTTGCATGTGGGCTTTTTAGCCTCCTAGAGTTGTTTTTCATCGTCTAGGTTTGTTTCCCCTGCCCTTCGGCGTGAATGGGGCGTGGAACGGCTCGATTTGGTCAATCCACTATTTTCCCGCCGTGATCGGTGTGGCGGTCGTTTCAGTGACCGCCAGAGGTCCCTGACGGCCCTACGATAGACCGTCACAGCGTTTGGGCATTTTTAGTTCTTCGTGGTCTTGGGAGTGTGACGGCCCAGGGGAGGCGCGTCACAGCTCTCTGACGCGTCCGGGGTGATGCGTCACGCCTGTTTTGTCGTTTAGGGTTTTGGTTAAAGCGGTTCCTCTGACGCGCCTGCCCTAGTGCGTCAGAGTCTTGTAACGCGCCTGGTGTAGGCCGTTACATTGCGTTTTCTTGGAGTTTGACCGTTGAGGCGATTTGTGTAACGGTGGTGTCCCCGTGCGTCACAGCGTTGTAACGCGCCTGCCCCAGGCCGTTACGTGCTATTTTGGCCGAGTTGGGTGGTTGTGCCGTTGGCTCTAACGGCCAGGCCCTCGTGCGTTAGGCTTGTGTAACGCGTCCATGATGGACCGTTACGTGCCTTTCGGCCAGTGTTTTCTTGACTTGAGCCAGTTGGCCCTGACGCGCCCGCCTTGCTGCGTTAGGCTGTGTAACGCGCCTGGGCTAGTGCGTTACGTGGTTCGAGTTATCATTTTTGTCTCAGTTCTGTTGGCCCTGACGCGTCTGCTCCCGTGCGTTAGGGTGGCGTAACGTGTCTTTTGTCATGCGTTAGGCCGCTGTAACGCGCCTGCCCTGGCACGTTACGCTGTTCGTGTTGTGGTTTTGAGCGTGTTGGCTCTGACGTGCCTGCCCTGGTGCGTCAGGCTCGTGTAACGGCCCAGCGTTAGACCGTCACATCCATGTAACGGTCTAAGGGTGGTGCGTTACAGCGTTTGTGCTCCGATTTCTGTGGTTCTAGTTTCTGACTGTCTTGGCTTATCCTTGTGGTCTGCCCGCTTTCCCGTGGATGTCTCCTGACACCCTATGAGGGCTAAGACTATGTCGTAAGGTGGCCAGGAGTCTTCTTGCTTGAGGTAGGATTCTCTTTCCTACTGTTGAGTCATCGTTGTGTGGTTCCGGTCAACCCGAGGTGACCCAGTGGTTGACAGGTGACCTTGTGTGAGTGTCTTGGCGGTTCTGTCCAGTCCGAGATACTGGTTCTGGATGCCTCTAGGTATTGTTTTACCTCAGTTTACGTGTCCAGGCGTGTCTGAGGGCCTTCGGTGTTCCCTCAGGTCTCTGTGAGTCGTTTCCTATGGAATGTCATTTCCTCTGGCTTAGGATTAGACCGATTGGCGACTTGTTCTGCTGTTAGTGACGATCTTGCCTTTGAGTCGTCCGACTCAAGGATCGTTACGTGGTAGGTCTAGTTGCCTTGTCTAGAGTTTGTCGACAGTGGTTGTGCTGCCGTTGGTGCTTTGAAGTACGTGTCGTGGGGCGTTCTTGCCTACCTGTACTTTAGCACTTGTGTTTTGAGTCTCTGTATCTTGTGAGCCTTCGCTTGTTGTAGCCCTAAGGCCTTTGAGTTGCCGACCCGCTAGCGGATAGCGGAGGGGTGTTCCCGTGATGTGGTTTGTAAGCTAGTTCCATGGGCTCCCAGCCAGTGGTAGCGTCCTACCGAGGGAGAAAACTAGCTAGAGAACCTGGCTTAGGCTAGAGCCAGTGTGTGCACACGTTATCAGGGACTGAGGACCTACGTCGACGGGCGTGACCCTGACTATTTACTTGTCCTCTTGTTCTGTCGTTGCTGTTGTTCCTATTTGGTTCAGCGCGTGTCCGCGATTTTGCCGTGTTTTCAGCAGTACCATAGGCGAGACGCTAGTGGGGCAGCATAAGACGTCAGTGGACGCAGCTGGCTATTCTCTTTGTGAGGAGGTGCTTCCGTCACGTGACACGTGACTCTCGGCATTTCTTACGCGTCGTGACCTTTTTCGAGTTAGCCCTCTCGTGGCCCTACTCGAGGTCTGTGTGGCGTTGTGTACACGACGTTCTAGTCGTGTGTGCCGTCGTGTTTTTCCGTCGTCTGTCTAGATCTTTTTTAGACCTTTTGTCTGTTTGTGCAGGTCTTCGTCTTAGGTCTGGTGCCGAGTTGGCAGATCGGTAACTTCTGACTTTGTTAGATCAGAGTCGCCCTTCTGTCACTGTTTGGAGTAGTTTGGGGTGCCGAGGTTAGTTCGGCCGCCACTTGTCTGGCGCGGGTTCTTCCCCTTTCTTACTTGTTCCCTACTCCTACTCCCCATCTGTTCTCTACGACTTCTAGAGTATCTTTACAGCTTTATAGTGTAGTTTTCCCGCTTTGCTACACCTGCTATTTTCCATGTTGTTTTATTGTTCCGTGTTGCTGCGTGTTTTTCAGTGGGGATCCGCGTGACCCCTACTGAGCCAGTGACACGAGGCTCACCCCTACTTTTCAGGTGGGGTGACGTCTTTCGTTCTGCTTCCGCGTGGTTCCTGGAGCGCTTGCTCGTGGCGTGTCATTATGGCCAGCTGGTACCTGCGTCGGGCTTCCCCCGACTTCTCGGTACATCTTTCTTTTCTGTTGACTGTACTGTGCTAGACATGCTGTCTTTAGCTTTGGACTTGACTCTGGTGTATAATTGTTAAATTGAACTGTTAATTAAAAAGTAATTTTAATTCTGCTACTTTAGCAAACCGATCTAATGAAATTTAATTGCTTCTGTTATATCTCTGTGGCTTCAATGTACTCTACACATGCCTTTATCCCTTCGGAGCTTTCCCGCTCTTGGGAGGCCTCGCGGGTTCCAAGTGGTATCACGTGTATTCGGTAGTCCTACCAGGTATACCTGGTATCCGGGATCCGGGTCGCTACACAGGAGGCCCACACACAAACTAACGAAAGAGTACTGCGCAGACTCGAGAGCGAACTCCCACCTACACTCTTGCCGCATGGGACGTTACGTATTGCCGTCCCCTGGGTTCTGTGGCGTTACGTATCACCGTCCCACAGAACAAACCAGCCAAATCATAGGATTTTAACCAAGGCATTACGTATCGCTGTCCCTTGGGTTCTTTTACTTCCACGGCATTACGTATCACCGTCCCGCAGAAGGGACCGAAGTCCAACCTCACCGAATGCTGCTGTTTTCCATTCATAACATTTACATCATATTCGCATTCACATTCATACTCATATTACAATATTCGTATCATACTTAATCTTATCTTATCATAACATAAGCATGCTTCCATATGGTTTAAGTGGGCTAATCATACTTTTAAGCTTACTATTGTGGAACAGAACATGGTCGGGTTACCAGCAAGGTATCTTAATTTCTGAAGGTTTCAGAAATACACATCAATAGGTTTCATGTTCCTGTAACAAAACAGGTTTATTTCTAGGTTACACATGCGTAGAAAACCATTCATAATTTCAAGTACAGATTTTCTGTGATCGTGAAATTTCTACAGTAGGTTACCAACTTGGTTCTTTGTCATTTCCCATTTTTTTAATATTTTTCAGAATCAAAATGGCCCTTCAAAAATCTCCTTTTCCCGATTTCTGATAAACTGGAACAGAACAACATATGCGCCATAAGTCGACTTCTGCAGGGTCAGAAGTCGACTTATGTCAGTACCCAGAACCTAAACTGGGCAAGCAAACTGCCAGAAGTCGACTTTGACAAGGCCAGAAGTCGACTTCTGCCAGCAGACAGAACCTGGACTAGCCAGGCACACAGGCATGCGTCGACTCTGACAGGGCCAGAAGTCGACTTCTGCTTGCAGACAGAACCGAACTGGGCGGGAAATCACGATTTTTGAAAAGAGAAGGGGGGCTGTTACAAAATTTTCAGATTATAGAATCTATTTATGATATTCCTTCGTTCATGCTAATCATTCCTTAGCCCCTGCCTACATGTCATGACAAACATAAAATAGAAGTGACTCCATAATGAGCTATGGTGACGTATTGTTGCAATAGAAACGGTGTCTGACTTAAGATCTTAACATGAATAATTAGGATTCGAACTTTGCCACAGAACTTACAAATAAAAACTTGACGACTACAAGATGACCCCACATACCTTTAGTCTCTTTTTAACGTATAGAAACTACTTAGAAACCATTCTAATGCATCGTTGCCCCCTATGATTTGAGGTTAGGTGCCTACCTTTCAAAGTGTTAAACCAACGATCCGGGGATGAGATCCACACCCCAGATCCTCCCAGAGCTTTTCCCTCCGTCCAAGGGCGCCGCAGGATCATCCTCCATGCGCCGAATCATCCTTCCACGTCGGTCAAGGTCCCTCACCCTCTCCTCACGCAAGAAAGATAGAAGATGGTGGAGAGCTGAGGAGAATGGTTGCTAAAGACTTTCTACCCATGAAACCTACCTCCTTATATGGTTTTCCAGCCTCCCAAGGGTTTGCCCATGACCTACAGGTGCCATTCCCACTCCCAAGGCTGCTGGTTGGAGAGGAGTTAATGCCATGCACCTCTTCGAGTTTGAACAGACGCGACCCTTCGACTATCGGTCATAAACGCAAGTGAACGTGCTCTTTTGTTGGGATATGGGTTGGGACGTCTTCAAATAAAGTCAAGAGGACTTACAGATCTAACCTTGGGTCATAGTTTCATCGAATTTCATTATCTCTAGCATGAGTTATGATTTTCGCCAGATTAACATTTATTCTCCCTTGTTCCAGTTGTGACCTTTTGGTAGCCCGAGGTAATTCTAGTATAACTCTAGTATCTAGGCGGAGTTAGGCCTCGACCTCAACATAGAAGATGTAGCTAACATCCCATTCGAGATTATGGCCTTTGTTTTAGGTCATTTCAATAACTCCAAACGAAGTTATGAATTTCTAATTAATTACGTGTGAATTCCCCAACACAGTCACAACTCTTCATGATGGTTGGTGACAATGGGCTCAGAACCTTGGGTTCTAGTGCGAATTGGATTTCCATCTCAACAGAAGAGTTTGGGTTAAGGCCCCAAGCTTTCTAATGGACCTAGTTTCAGCCCATTTGGATAACTATGGGCCAAGATATCCTTATTTCAACATGTGGTAGTGTTTCCTGTAACTGTTTCGACCTATTTTCATAAACTCCCTCTTAACCCCTTTTAGGCCTATTTCCCAAAGTTATAATCTTCATCAAAGTTGTTCCTTACCCAATGGCCGTCGCATGGACTTTAGTTTAACCTAATTCCGACCTTTCTAGGTTGAGTTATGAATTCCCCAAGGATCCTTTAGTATTCTATTTAGATTTCTAGTTCATTGTGTTGATGGGTCTGAATTGCACCCAATTGGGCCAGTACCCAAATTGGTGGTTCTAACATCCTCTCCCCCTTAAAATAATTTTGTCCTCAAAATTAACTTGAAATTTTAAGATTACTTACCAAATAGTTGAGGATATTCTTGGCGTATCTTCTCCTCTGGTTCCCATGTTGCTTCCTCGGAATGAGAATTCTTCCATAACACCTTAACCAGCCGGATGGTTTTATTCCTCAACACCTGCTCCTTCTAGTGTATGATCTCACTGGGCTGCTCCACATATGTCAAATCTGCTCGAACCTCCAAGGGCTCGTACTCTATAACATGTGAGGCATCTGGGACATACTTTCTGAGCATGGAGATGTGAAAGACCGGATGTACTTGCGACAGAGCAGGCGAAAGTGAAAGTCGATAAGCCACCTCGCCGACCTTTTGTAAAATCTCAGAAGGCCCGATATATCTAGGACTAAGCTTGCCCTTCTTCCCGAATCGCATGACTCCCTTGGTGGGAGACACCTTTAGGAACACATGGTCTCCCTCTACAAATACTAACTCTCTCCGCCGTTGGTCTGCATAACTTTTCTGACGGCTCTGGGTTATGAGGAGTCGCTGCCTAATCACAGATATCTTCTCTGAGCAGTCCTGTACCAACTGTGGTTCAAAAAGCTGTTTATCACCAGCTTCATAATAACACACTGGTGATCTACATGGCCGCCCATAGAGTGCTTCATAAGGTGCCGTTCCGATGGCGGAATGGTAACTATTGTTGTATGTAAATTCTATCAAGGGCAAATGTTCATCCCAATTCTCCTTCCATTCAATAGTGCACGCCCTCAGCATATCTTCTAAAGTCTTGATAGTGCGCTCGGTTTGCCCATCAGTCTGAGGATGGAATGCTGAGCTGAAACGCAACTCTATCCCCATAGCCTACTGCAGACTCTTCCAGAACCTCCCTGTGAACCGAGGGTCTCGGTCAGAGATGATAGATAAAGGTGCACCATGCAACCGAATGATCTCAGCGATGAATAGTTTCACTAAGGATTCGATTAGAGTCTGGTTGTTGATTGGCAGAAAGTGTGCAGTCTTTGTGAATCTGTCCATAATTACCCAGATGGTATCATGCTTCCTTGTTGTCATGGGTAGACCAGTCACAAAGTCCATTGTGACTTGTTCCCATTTCCATTGTGCCATCTCAATGGTCTGGAGAGGACCACCAGGTCTTTGATGCTCAATCTTCACCTGCTGTCAAGTGAGACATTTGGACACGAACTCCGCTATGTCCCTCTTCAATTCCACGTTGTCTGGTACACAGATCCTTTCTCAGAACATGACCAGCCCATCAATCCCCACATGGAAGCCCTCATTGTTCAATAGCTTCTACAATGCCATGTCCTGCTTTTGCACCTCAGTAATCCTGTCTAAGAATGTAGGTCTAGCGGATAACCCAGCCAAGAGACAGAACTGCTTCCTTCTCTCAGGTTGTGATTCAATCACACCCTCCATCACATCCCATTCTCGATGCAAGCTCAGCGCCATCAACATACGGCTGAGGGCATCTGCCACAACATTTGCCTTGCCCGGATGGTACTGCAAGGTGAAGTCATAGTCCTTCAATAGTTCAACCCATCTCCTTTATCTCAAATTGAGTTCCTTCTGAGTGAATATGTACTTCAGACTCTGATGGTCGGTGAAGACCTCAAATTGGACCCCATATAAATAGTGTCTCTAGATGCGCAAAGCATGGACCACTGCCGCCATTTCAAGGTCATGAGTGGAGTATTTTTTCTCATGGTCCTTCAATTGTCTCGAGGCATAGGCGATCACTCGGCCATTTTACATTAGTACACAACCAAGGCCGATCCTGGAGGCATCTGTATGGACAGTGAAGCCATCATCCCCTTGAGGGAGTGCCAACACTGGGGCCGAAGTCAACTTTTCCTTAAGCATCTAAGAACTATCTTCACACTCTTTTGACCAGATAAATTTCGCTCCTTTCTTGGTCAACTTGGTCATTGGGGCTGCAATGGTGGAGAAGCCTTCAATGAACTGGCGATAGTATCCAGCCAGACCAAGGAAGCTTCTAATCTCCATGAATGTCTTCGATGCTTCCCACTTTTTCACTACTTCGACCTTGCCAGGGTCCACAGATATGCCATTCTTGGATATAACATGTCCAAGAAACATCACCTGGTCTAGCCAAAATTCACACTTGCTGAATTTGGCGTAGAACTTATTCTCCCTAAGAGTCTGCAGAACCACTCTCAGATGCTGTCGATGCTCCTCCTGACTGGCAGAATATATCAAGATGTCGTCTATAAAGACCATGACAATTGATCTCGATAAGGGCAGAAGATCTTATTCATCTACTCCATGAACACAGCCGGTGCATTAGTCAACCCGAATGGTACTACCAAGAACTCGTAGTGATCATATCGAGTCCTGAAGGCTGTCTTCAACACATCTTCGAGCTTGATTCTGATTTGATGATAACCCGACCTCAAATCGATCTTGGAGAAGACCTTAGCAGATGATAATTGGTCAAACAATTTCTCAATCCTCGGCAGAGGATACTTGTTCTTAATGGTGGCCTGGTTATGCTTGTGGTAATCAATGCACAGCTGCATAGCCCCATCTTTCTTCCGCACAAATAAGACTAGTGCTCCCTAGAGAAACACACTAGGCCTAATGAAGCCTTTGTCTAGCAACTCCTGCAACTGCTTCCTAAGTTCAGCAAGCTCTGCCAGAGCCATTCTGTATGGTGAGATGGAGATAGGTGCAGTGCTCGGCACCAGATCAATAGAGAAGTCCGCTTCTTGAACTGGTGGTAGTCCCGGTAGATCCTCAGGAAATACATCAGAAAATTCTTGGACCACGTCAAAGTCTTCCAAAATCTTGACAGTGCCTCCTTCAAGTACCACACTAGCCAAGAAATAATCACATTCCTTGCTAATCGGCTTGGAAGCCATGATGGCTGATACCAGCATTCCCGCAGACTTGCTTGTTGGAAGAAGAATGTCTCCTCCCACGGCTCCTGAAAGATCACTCTCTTCCGACGGCAGTCCAAGAGAGCATAGTGCTTGACTAACCAATCCATTCCCAGAAGGAGATCAAAGTCAGTCATATCTAGGATGTACGCTTCCCCTAGCAATATCCTCCCATTGATGTTGACTTCTAAAGTAGGGATCACAAACTTGGTGCGAACTTGTTTCCTGGTTGGTGTACTAACTACCATTCCCTGAAGAATGCGGCTTAGGATCTATTTTCAAATGGGTTCTAAATATACTCTACCTTTTTTCACTCTAGCCTATCTCTTCTTCTACTGCTTGGACAATTGGAATGATTGTAACCAAGGTTTGTCTCTCGTGCGCTCTGATACCACTTTGTAACGCCTCGAGATCCGATTCCCAATTTATGGGTAATTTTTTTCTTTTTTTTTCATCGGACCTCGAAGCATTACGTCGTACGTATCGCAGAAGCACAAATATATATATATTTACATGAGAGGGAGAGAAACCATAATTACATGAAATGTAAATAACATCTCAACCATTCATAATCCCAAAAAGATACATGTCCATAGTTCGAATACATATAAGTCCATACACGATCACCAATCCACAAACTATCCATAATATGAAAGATAAATATCCATAGTCTACCCTGATGTGGTGAGGACCAGAACTACTCCTCGGCCGTAGCCTTCTTGACCTCCTCTACTGTGTCCCCTGAAAACGTGTGCCACAAGGGGGTGAGTATGACGCTCAGTAGGCAGCCAAATCAAATCGGGGTAACTCACATTCATATATCCAATTCATATACATAATTCAAATGTTAACAATATCATAATCTATTCATTCTAATTTGCTTAAAGGTAATCATACGTGAAAAATACACATTTATTATCTAACATATAAAATACCCGTGTATGCACTAAGTCTACAATGAATGATTAGTTGCACATTTTTTTCACATTTTCATGAGTTACACGATTTACGTTATTCATGGAAACAAACAGCTGCCGCAAACACAGGAGGCCCACACACAAATGAACGAAAGAGTACTACGTAGACCCGAGAGCGAACTCCCATCTAGACTGTGTAGGATCCCACGGAGTGCAATCTGATCTAGAAGGGGGGGTTGAATAGATCCTATTGATAACTATGGCCTATTTTGAATCTTGACCCCTAAACACATGAATCACTCCTATGAACCAATAAAACACTTAGACACACGATGGAACGGAATAGATAGGAATGGAGCAAGTAATAATGTTAAAGCACGATGATCAGTTCAAATAGGTCGACACTCCCAACGGGTAGGTCGACACACCTTCTACAGATCCTGGGTATATGAACAACACAGGTCGACACTCACATCGGGCAGGTCAACACACCTTCTACGGATCCGAACCACAGAGATCTTAAATCAGAGTAGCTGAATGTGAAATGACTTGCTTAGTGTGTGAGAACAGAGGTGATCACTAAGGTGCATGAGTGTCACCCGAGGTGAATTCCCTAGGCAAAGCTTTCACCTTGATACATGTGTGCAATGGTGCAACAGGTAGCCCAAGGAGCTAATGCGTTTAAAGACACAGAAGAGAAAGCTGCTCACCCATCGTGATACCTTCCTCTGCTAGGGAGATGTTTCAAAGTGTCTGTAAGCAAGAGTGCTACAGACACCTGAGAAGATGCATGTTAGCAACGATAGCAGGAGGATCAAGATGAGATTGTTGTGCAAGCAGAACGCTTGAGTGTGCAGAGAAGATAAATAGCGTAAGTAGCACACGAACCTGTGAAATGGGGATAGAAGTTGTAGAACAAGCTCACAATGTATACAACCCACAACACAAGGATTTTAAGGTGGTTCGGTTGTTATCCCACAACCTACGTCCACCCCACACCAACTCGGTGTGGCTTTCCGATAGACACACAGCTTGATCCGCTGAGCAGCACATCTTGCTTACACAGCTTGCTTTCACAGCTGAGCAACACAGCTTGCTTTCACAGCTGAGCAACACAACTTGCTTTCACAACTGAGCAACACAGCTTGCTCACCCAGAGGATCTGATCCTCTCTTCCTCTGAAACCATAGAGGGAACCCGGTCCCTAAACAGGGGATTGAAAAAGCTTGATGTATTGGTGATAGACGAGCCGTAACAAATAGAAGTTGAATACTGCAAGTGCAGTGTAGAAGGAATAGAGATTTTTTAGACACCAACTAAGAAAATGGATCAAGACAACGGAGCTGGTGAGTGCAGCTACAAGCTTGGATCTAAGGATGCTTTTCTTCAAACTCGGGTAGACTGCAGGGTTTGTCTTCTCTCTCAAGGCTGCTCTCTCTTCCTCTTCTACTACTCATAGTACTGGACTATGTCAACCAAGTGCTGGCTCTCACACTTTCTTAAGAATATTTTTGGTGGTTGGTCTAAAGCGTGGCACTGTGTGGACGGCATCGGCAGCCCCTTCTTCAGTTGAGGAAGCTCGGTATAAATAGGAAAAAACAAGTTGAAAAGCCAGAAAAAAATAGCGCCCAGAAGTCTCAGATGGACCATTGTGTCGGCTGTATTTTTCCCTCCATAATTTCCCTTGAAGCATGCGCCCGAGTTAGGTGAGAGCTTGGAGTCTTCCAAGCAAGTTCTATGTTCGACGGTGGCAGCACCTGGAAGAAGTGACTGAGTCTTGTCATTTGGATGCTTGGAGATCTTTTCATTAAATGCTCCTACAGGCCTGTTGTCTTCCATTGGCTTAGCCCAGCTTTTAGTACAAGGAAGGTACGTTGGCAGACAGTGGGAAGAAGCAGACCAGATCTCCCTTTAGACAACATCAGATACTTACAATGACTCTCCCTCAGTAATGCAGTCTTCTTATTCTGCTCAAGTGTAATCTTCTGCGAACTTGGCTGGTTGGACAGCCCATTGATCGACAGCGAGATAGAGGCAGACTACGGAGTGTCCTATTCCCAGCAGCAGACAGTCTGGACAGGCAAACAGATAAGACTGACATCGCGATAGACTGACGTTGCTCTTCCAGCTGGATTTCTGATAAAACTATCTCCATAAGGTAGACAAATGATAGATAAGATGGTAGAGCAAGGGTCAGACCTCGGAACATGGTCCAGACTCCAAAATTCTTAATTTTAATGATTTGCAATTCCTTTTTCTCTCTCTAGATGGCCCACTGATCTGACAGTTTATTGACTTGAGGATTTCTAGAAGAACAAGGGTGTGTCGACACTTTCCTAGCAGTGTGTCGAGACATCCCATTGAAAGCCTTGAGGAATCGTTCTGGTTGATCGTGGATGTGTCGACGCTTTACACTTATTGTGTCGGGACATTTAGTGAATGTCTTGAAGATCCATGGCTGATGTGTAGAGACAACACCAAAAGGTGTCGGAACATGTGAGCCATGAGCAGAGTTCTCGCATGAGGGTGTCGAGACAGAAGTGCCAAGTGCAGAGTTTTTCACACGAGTGTGTCGACACTTTTCACTCAGTGTGTCGAGACATTAGTGAGTCCAGAGTCTTTAGATGGAACATCTTCGGCTTGATTTCATACACGTTCTGGTAGAACCTAGATGTGTCGACACATTGCTATCAATGTGTCGTGACATTCCTTTGAACGGTCTTGAGGACTGCTTCTGCTTCAGCTGATTTCTTCTTGAGGTACCGAGACATTTTTCAGATGTGTCAACACATGCTTTATGTGCAGAGTTGTCATCCGAAGGTGTCGAGATATTTTCTTTCTAATTCAGCCCTTGATTGTAGTATGCTCAGATCTTGATGTTTGGACCTTGAGCAACATGCACAGACTTTATCTTGCCATAAGGTAAACATGCACATGCCTGATATGTGTTGGCCAGGGGTTGCACGGACCTTGATCTTCTTATGTGCACAGACCTTAGTTCATTGTAACAGAAACTTGCACCGACCTGATACTGATTAGCCTTGGATGTGCACCGATCTTCCTTTGCTGTATCACAAAAAAGACATGCACGAACCTTAGTCATTTTCCTTGGCCTTCTTGCATCGACCTTGGTTCTTCTTTCTTGTGCAGCCTAATGCCTCATCTATGTGTTATGCTTGATTTCTTTCTATCTTTACAGACACACTCTGTTGCCGGTGTAGGCTTGACCTGAAATGCATGAGTGTTTGTCGCTATCAAATGCAGGTCAAACTATATTAATGAATCATAGTTAGACATCATCGAAACAAAATAATATTATACATAAGCCCAACATACATAGTCAGCCATTATCAAAACAATGGAGTTACACATGTTATACACTTGTCCAACATTCTCCCCCTTTTTGATGATGGCAACTATGAGCTATGAGTCATTATGTTGTCCAGCTTTGAGTCATTATGAGTATATTGAAAGTTAGAGATTAAAAGAGTGTAATCGTTAATAAAAGCACAAAGACCTTCAATGATTATCTCTCCATACAATTTCCTCCCCACATAATCTTATGCAAGTATTCAAGACTCTCTCCTCTATGCGTTCCTTAGTTAATGACATATACAATTCTCCCCCCCTTTGACATCATCAAAATATCTTATTAGAGAGAATATATGGCATAATTAGGAAGGTAGGAGTGAAGAAAAATTGCAGCACATCAATTGTTGGAAATTATTAGGATAGGATGTACAGTGTAAAAGAGATTAGATACCTGGAGGGAGCAACTTAAAGTGCAGCAACCTGAGATACCTTTCTGAAACTGCATGAATCTCTCCTCCTTTCGTAGGCAAATTGTGGGCAGGTATGATCACAAGCAGTGTAGTCATTTTTCCAAAATTCTAGAAAATGATGTGAAAATACATGCCAATGGTTGTACACTTATTAAAGTTGACAAGATAACCATTGCGAACAACCAAACTTGGAGAGGTAGTTTGAGGACAAACGCCAAAGAGTGATATGGATTTATCGAATATGGCCAAATGTTAGAATCAATGGTATTGTCCGTTGGGTTGCCAAAGATAGTTGAAATTTGAAGGCATGGTTGCAGCAGCATGATGCAATATAGCAGCCAAAGAGCACATTTTTGATTTCAGATTTTTCAAGATTTTTAGTGGTTTTCTATTTTTCAGACTTTTTGGGTTTTCTATGCAATGCATGGGACTTTTGAGGTTTTCTATGCAAGATATGTGTGTACACAGTTGAAGAATGTAGTCCACCCAATTTCATGAAAAACTGAAACCAGTTGAGTTGTAACCATAATGCCAATGATGCTAGGACTTATGGCAGATGCGCATGGATGATGATTCCAATTGTTATGTCCAATGGATGATTGCAAAGTTATACACATGCAACAATGCTAGCAATGACTAATGCAAATATGTTTCATGCAAGGTAAACACCAAGGAGCATCAAGATATGATATTTCAAGAAGGGATGGTATGCTCTGACATTAATTGATAGGAATGTACTGATTTCTAATGTTTAGAAGTCATCAAAGAGCATTGATGCCATTTGACTAGAGAGGGCAAAGATCAGGGGATATAGAAATACAACTTGTCTTTATAGAAGATGTAGGTTCTTTAACCTGAGATCAAGTTCATAAATCAGAGTTATGGAATTTTTAGAATTTTCAGTTATAGAACCCGAAAATGAACTAGCCCATACACTTAGATTGGTTTAAAGTTAATGAATTCTGGCCTGCTCAGTAGAATCACATGAAAACATTTGTATTCAAGTTTGATAGAAATGAACCAAAAATTCATATCAACGACAGATTAACCTCATTTTATCTTACTCATTCAATTCCATTGGCTCCTTTGAGAGAGACTCTTAAAAAGTATTGAAATTAAACAAGCATGAAGACTAAATGGAATTTTTAGAATTTCGATAGATGTACATTTAGCTTTTGCAATCTCAACCATAATATTCATTGAGTACATGAGAAGATTTTACGAGCAATTAAGTCTAGTGCATGCCTCATATCCGTAAGGACACACATTGTTTAGATGCAAGTATTCCTAGGTAATTGGTAAGACTGACTGTCATGCTTCAAATAGAACAGAGATAGTATTGTCACCTCATGACATATCGTTCCACATATTCTTGATGAGGGGACATGTTTCTCAATAACTAGCCATTGCTCTGCCTCATTATATACCTTAAAACATAGCAGAGTTAACAAAAGCACTTCATGACAAGCCTTAACTCACTCATTTATGAGGAGACATATGTAGCAACCCTAATAAATGAATAATTAAAATGAATTAAAACATATATATTACAGAAGTAATATATAAAAGGAATAGGGTTAATTGGATGAAATAAAACAAAATTAAAAATAACGCCTCTTATTAAGGCGTTAATTTATAAAGAAACGCCTCTATCCATGGCGTGACTAAAGAAAGGACGCCCACACATGCGGTCGTCAGTTCTCATGCGACCAAATGGGTAAGTAAAAGAAACGCCCCTATCTTGGGCGTGTTTTAAAACACGAAACGCCCTTTTTCAAGGCGCTTTTTAAGAAACGCCCTAAAGGAAGTCGTCAATTAAATAATACACGCCCTTACCAAAGTCGTTAATTCCATTCGGAACCGTTCGAACCCAGAACTTATCCAGGGTAAGTGATAACTATGAGAAAGAGTTCGAATGTTGTAATAACTCAATCTTGGAAATATTACTTTCAATCAAACACTACTTTTGTTAGGACTCCTAAATCCTATAAATAGTCTTGATCGAACGAACCCTAAACCCATTTGATCGAACGTCGGCTGCTAGGTACGTGAAGAACAAACTGTTCTTCTTTCCTTTCTTCTGTTTCGAGTATATGAAGAACTAACGTTCTTCATCGCCTTCTCTTCTTACAGGTTGAGGAAGCCTGGACTTCGTGGAGAACAAGGGTAAGTTCTTCTATCTTCCATCTTCAGCCAAGCATTATAAAGAAATTTCTAACATCTCTTCATATTCCCCTGTAGGAAAGCTCTAGTGATCTACCGAAGAACAAAGGTTCTTTGACAGAACAACTCCATCCTCCGTCAAGCCCTGCCTGCTGCTATTTGCTGCTGTTAGAAGCTTCAGAGTCTAGTATTCTCAACCAGATCTTCACGTTTCTCCATCAGATAATCCTCATAAGGTAGGTTTTCTCAAGTTACTGTAGCCCAAATGAAATTAATGCAAGATATATATATATATATACGCATGTCATGCATATGATTATTATAGTTTTCATGCGTTTTCTGAAATATTTTGAAAGAGACGCCCCTGTCAAGGGCGCTAATTTACAAGACACGACCATGTCCAGGTCGTCAATTTAATATTTGACGCCCTGTACACAGGCGTTAATTTCATGTAAATCTTCAGAACGGATTATCCATGCAATTACATGAAATCAATCAATAATTGTTAACGGTTAAAAGTCAATAAGCATGAAACATCAAATCTAAAATACTGCATCTGTTTTCCTGCCAATTTCCTGTTATGACTATATGATTGTTATCATTGATTATCGTGCAAATCTTGCTTTCCCAGTATCTCTTGAATTCACGACCTAGACTAGGTCGTTTTCCATATGTAAACGCCCCATCATAGGGCGTGAATTAAAAATAAACGCCCCTTACTAGGGCGCGTATCTGTTAAAATCCTGGAATATATATTCTGTGAAAATAAGAATTTAATGATTAACGCCCCTGACAAGGGCGCGTTTTTGATAATTTCTGAAAATAAATATGTTCTGAAAAATATTGTAAATAAAAAGACGCCTGCTACTGTAGTCGTCAACTCTTGAAGAAACGCCCCTGTCGAAGGCGCTTTTTAAATAAATTATTGAATTATTGAAAAATTCTGCAAAACGGACCATGTGTAAACGCCCTTCTGTTAGGCGTTAATTACTTGAGAAACGATTTGACCAAGGTCGTTATTTTACTGTAAACTGATTTTTCCTTTGATTTGCTAACCGATGGTTTATATATTATATATATATATATATATCGGCACTATTCTCCACTCCGTGAGTATAGTCCCACTTTTCACGGCGTTTTATCGATCACACTCAATTCTCATTGACATACAAGCTCTCCTTTGGACATTCCGTTCCTTGGGACTAGCGAGTTAGTCATAGAGACCTCCGTAAGACTCCTCGTAGCCTTGGATTCCCTCAAGGCCGACTGAGCTGGTTGTACCCTAAAAAAAACCCATTACACGATCCTTGCCATGTCAATCTAAAGAAACATGGTATACCGGCCCTTATGATTATACAAAGAGTATATCATAAGAAATTCTTAATGGGATGATGATATCATGCCATATCATGTCGTTCTTGTAAACCTCAATTCTATGATAAGAATGAGGGTATCTTACCTTTGATATACTGTTCATGTGGACCTCAATTCTATATAAAGAATGTCCATATTGATTTGTCATGGTACCTAAGTTAAGGGAACCATAATCTACCTAGTTTTATCGACATCGTGATTATACCGTTATTATCGCCATTCTATGTCCTTTGTCATATTTTGGACTCTATTCTATCAAAGTTGTCATACGTGTCTACAAGCTTGATTATTGAAATTCTATATTGGCTATATAAACAAGAGTGGATGTCAAAACACATGATAAATGCCTGCGCATATAGGGCCCGATCTGGTCCTGGGAGGAGCACCCGAAAGTACTTGTGCCCATGGGAGTTAAAATGATAAGGTATCTGGCATTATACCGAGTACTTGACTTGCTTGATTGGACATTCCACACACATCTTGTACTTGAATCGTACTTGACTTTACATGAAATGTGTGGCCCGAAAGAGGGTAATTTACTTGCTTGATACATGATAGCCAAAGTTCTTGACATGACTTGTTAAACGTGCTTGCTTGAATACCTTGAATATACTTGTCATCTTGTTGGAAGTTCATGATTAAGTTCATCTTGTTTCTTTGATATTACATTCTCTCTATCTTGTCGTTTCATGCGAGCATGCATAGCTTTATTGCATTCATGAAAATGTAATTACTTAAACCCCTTGCTAGTACTTGAGATATAATTTCCTACTGAGCGTTCGCTCATTCCGTTTGTCCCTTTCTACTTTTCAGGTAAGTCCGACGACGATGGAAGTCAATCGGATGGGAATGATCAAGAGTGAAAGAGATAGAGATTCTACAAGTGTCGTCTAGTCTTTTCCATAGTTTCTTGAGTCAAATATGTATTCTTTTCCTTTTTGTTAAACAGAGTATTGGATTTGTAATAGTCTATCCATTATGAAATAAAGGATTGGGTTATCTTGCTATTTTGCGCATCTCTGTCTTTGTGTCGAATACACGACCACTCTGATTGACATGATTGATATAGACACGTCGCGCATCTCCGGGTATCTTCCGCGCTCGGGGCGTGACAGTCTTTGTGGTATCAGAGCCTAAGGTATTCAATTCCTAGGAAACCCAAGTCCAAGGATAGGTTTCAAAACCTTTAACCAAGTGAGAGTGGGTAGAACCAAGGGTTAAATGATCAATGAGTCATTTATAAGATCATAATGATATAATACTAACATAGCTATTATAATTGTAGGATAATGGCTGCCGAACGTGCTCAATGGCGCAACATGCAGCGTACCCTTCAAGGGATGACCCAAGTGCTACAACAGGTAGCACAAGGTGGTGCTCCACGAGCTGGAAGCTTACACCAAGCATTCAAGAATATGAATCCCCCGAAGTTCATGGGATCGACCGATCCAGACGATGCCGAGCATTGGGTTCGGGAGATTGAACGTATATTCCGTGTCATGCAATGCACGGATCAGGACAAAGTCTTATTAGCTACTTTCCAGTTAGAAAAGGATGCTAGATGCTGGTGGGAGTCGATTGAAGCTACTATTGACCCAACTCAAGTTACATGGGGTGAATTCGTTGAATATTTCAACACCAAATATTTCTCTGATAGGGTCCAGGAAAAGAAGGCCGCCGAATTTGCCGCATTAAAGCAAAGATCTTTATCGGTGGCTGATTATGAAGCACAGTTCTCTAGACTGTCTAGATATGCTAAGCATTTAATTAGCACGGAAAAGATGAAAGCCCGTAGATTTCTTAATGGGCTTAGGCCTCACTACATTACTCAATTGGCGCCTATGGATATTCAAGTTTATACTGAAATGGTGCGCCGAGCTCAGTTGCTTGAAGATGCCACGGAATTATCTGATAGGATCCGTGGGAAAGACAAAAAGGAGCAAGTCACAAGTTCGGGTTCTTTTAAACCCAACTTTAAGAAGAGGCCCAATAATGGAGGTTCTTCCTCTCAAGATCAGAAGTACAAGAAATCCAAGCCTTTCTCTATCACCACTACCCCTTCAAACGTAGTATGCAAGCATTGTGACAAGGCTGGTCACAAAACAGAAGAATGCTGGAGGAAATTAGGAGCATGTCTCCGTTGTGGGAGTCGTGAACATCAGATTCCCGATTGTCCATTAATGAATGACCAAGTACTTCCCCGTGGGGAGCACCAGTCTTATTTGTAAAGAAGAAGGATGGATCCATGAGATTGTGTATCGACTATCGACAGTTGAATCATCTTACTATCAAGAACAAGTATCCACTGCCGAGAATCGATGAATTATTTGATCAGATTTCAGGATCCAAATATTTCTCCAAGATTGATCTCAGGTCGGGATATCATCAATTAAGGATCAAGGATGATGACATTCACAAGACCGCATTCAGAAGCAGGTATGGCCATTACGAATTTGTTGTTATGCCTTTTGGACTAACAAATGCCCCTGCTGCCTTTATGCAGTTAATGAATAGCATATTCAGGCCTTACTTGGATCAATTCATAGTAGTCTTCATTGATGATATATTGATATATTCTAAGACTAAGGAAGAACATGAAGAGCATTTGAGGATTGCATTGCAAGTCTTGAGGACAAATCAATTATATGCTAAACTCAGCAAATGCGAGTTCTGGCTTGAAGAAGTGGCTTTTCTCGGACATGTCATATCCAAGGACGGTTTATCTGTGGATCCGTCAAAAGTTGAAGCTGTGAGAAACTGGGAGAGACCCACTAATGCAAGCGAGATCAGAAGTTTCTTAGGTCTTGCAGGCTATTATCGACGATTCATTAAAGATTTCTCTAAGATCGCCGTACCACTTACAAGATTAACTCGTAAGGAGATCCGATATGAATGGAGTGAGGAATGTGAAAGCAGTTTCCAAACTCTCAAGGATCATCTCACTACAGCTCCGGTCTTAGCCCTACCAATTGAAGGAGAGAAATTCGAGGTCTACACTGATGCTTCTGGCATTGGCCTCGGATGTGTTCTAATGCAACATGGGAAGGTCATAGCATACTCTTCACGTCAACTGAAGAAGCACGAGGAGAATTACCCCGTCCATGACTTGGAACTGGCCGCGGTAGTATTTGCCCTAAAGATATGGAGACACTATCTCTATGGGGTACAATTTACTGTATACTCCGATCACAAAAGTCTCAAATATCTATTTTCACAAAAGGAGCTGAACATGAGACAAAGACGTTGGCTAGAATATCTCAAGGACTTCGACTTCAGTATACAATACCATCCCGGAAAGGGTAATTATGTGGCTGATGCCCTTAGTCGAAAGCCGAGAGCAAGGATAGCAAATTGTATGATACAAGAATGGAGGTTACTTGAATAATTCTCCGAGCTCAATATAAGCTTGGACACGGAATCCAAATTTGTCACACTATCCCATGTAAGCATACAGTCAGATTTGTTATCTGAGATACAAACACTTCAGGATGATGATCCTATGTTAATAGAAATCAAAGACAGATTAGAAGGACAATCTGATTTTCAACTAACTTCTGATGGAAGATTATCGTTCAAAGATAGAACTTGTATACCCGATTGTCCGGAATTAAAGAAGAAGATCTTAGATGAAGCTCACAGATCAAGATACACTATTCATCCTGGATCAACTAAAATGTACCAAGATGTAAAGAGGAACTTTTGGTGGCCCAATATGAAAAGAGAAATAGCGGACTATGTATCACGCTGTCTCACATGCCAACAGGTCAAGGCGGAACACCAAAAGCCTGCGGGAAAACTACATCCTCTAGATATTCCTAAGTGGAAATGGGAGGATATTGGTATGGACTTCATCATGGGTTTGTCTAAATCTAAAGGAGGACATGATGGAATCTGGGTTATCATTGACCGATTGACTAAATCGGCACATTTCTTGCCAATCAAAAGCGGATGGTCAATTGATGTGCTAGCTGCACTATACATTAAAGAAATAGTCAGGATACATGGAATTCCTATCTCAATCGTGTCTGATAGAGATCCCCGTTTTACTTCTCATTTTTGGAAGGGATTACAACATTCGTTGGGGACAAGGCTCAACTTTAGTACTGCTTTTCACCCACAAACGGATGGTCAGACCGAGCGAACTAATCAAGTTGTTGAAGATATGCTGAGAGCATGCATTATTGACTTTGGAGGAAGCTGGCATGACCACTTACCATTAGTTGAATTTGCATATAATAATAGCTACCAAGCTAGTATCCAAATGGCACCTTTCGAAGCCTTATACGGAAGGAGTTGCCGATCTCCCATATGTTGGAACGAAGTTGGAGAGAAACAACTATTAGGTCCAGACATGGTAAGGGATACAACTGAGAAGATACAGGTAATCAGAGAAAGATTACAAGTTGCTCAGACCAGACAAAAGACTTATGCAGATACAAGAAGAAGAGATCTTGAATTCCAAATCGGAGATCATGTATTTCTTAAAATATCCCCTGGACGTGGCATACGAAGATTTGGTGTTAAGGGCAAGCTTACGCCAAGATTCATCGGACCATTTGAGGTACTCGAAAGAGTTGGCGAGGTTGCTTATCGCATCGCGTTGCCTCCTCAGTTGTCCGAGGTACACAATGTATTTCACATATCTATGTTGAAGAAGTATGTGCACGATCCGTCACATATTATTGAGCATGGAGATCTGGTGATCCAGAAAGATCTCACATATGAACAGAGGCCCTTGAAGATATTAGATCGAGAAATACGAGCTCTAAGGAATAAGGTTATTCCCATGCTCAAGGTGCAATGGAATAAGAATCCTGAACGCGAAGCGACATGGGAGACCGAGGAATCTATGAAGAAACGATTTCCCGAGTTATTCTAAGAGGTATATGTCCTACACTCTCCGCGTGTATAATTATATATATATATATTGAATTTGGGGACCAAATTCTTTTAAGTGGGGGAGGGTGTAGCAACCCTAATAAATGAATAATTAAAATGAATTAAAACATATATATTACAGAAGTAATATATAAAAGGAATAGGGTTAATTGGATGAAATAAAACAAAATTAAAAATAACGCCTCTTATTAAGGCGTTAATTTATAAAGAAACGCCTCTATCCATGGCGTGACTAAAGAAAGGACGCCCACACATGCGGTCGTCAGTTCTCATGCGACCAAATGGGTAAGTAAAAGAAACGCCCCTATCTTGGGCGTGTTTTAAAACACGAAACGCCCTTTTTCAAGGCGCTTTTTAAGAAACGCCCTAAAGTAAGTCGTCAATTAAATAATACACGCCCTTACCAAAGTCGTTAATTCCATTCGAAACCGTTCGAACCCAGAACTTATCCAGGGTAAGTGATAACTATGAGAAAGAGTTCGAATGTGGTAATAACTCAATCTTGGAAATATTACTTTCAATCAAACACTACTTTTGTTAGGACTCCTAAATCCTATAAATAGTCTTGATCGAACGAACCCTAAACCCATTTGATCGAACGTCGGCTGCTAGGTACGTGAAGAACAAACTGTTCTTCTTTCCTTTCTTCTGTTTCGAGTATATGAAGAACTAACGTTCTTCATCGCCTTCTCTTCTTACAGGTTGAGGAAGCCTGGACTTCGTGGAGAACAAGGGTAAGTTCTTCTATCTTCCATCTTCAGCCAAGCATTATAAAGAAATTTCTAACATCTCTTCATATTCCCCTGTAGGAAAGCTCTAGTGATCTACCGAAGAACAAAGGTTCTTTGACAGAACAACTCCATCCTCCGTCAAGCCCTGCCTGCTGCTATTTGCTGCTGTTAGAAGCTTCAGAGTCTAGTATTCTCAACCAGATCTTCACGTTTCTCCATCAGATAATCCTCATAAGGTAGGTTTTCTCAAGTTACTGTAGCCCAAATGAAATTAATGCAAGATATATATATATATATACGCATGTCATGCATATGATTATTATAGTTTTCATGCGTTTTCTGAAATATTTTGAAAGAGACGCCCCTGTCAAGGGCGCTAATTTACAAGACACGACCATGTCCAGGTCGTCAATTTAATATTTGACGCCCTGTACACAGGCGTTAATTTCATGTAAATCTTCAGAACGGATTATCCATGCAATTACATGAAATCAATCAATAATTGTTAACGGTTAAAAGTCAATAAGCATGAAACATCAAATCTAAAATACTGCATCTGTTTTCCTGCCAATTTCCTGTTATGACTATATGATTGTTATCATTGATTATCGTGCAAATCTTGCTTTCCCAGTATCTCTTGAATTCACGACCTAGACTAGGTCATTTTCCATATGTAAACGCCCCATCATAGGGCGTGAATTAAAAATAAACGCCCCTTACTAGGGCGCGTATCTATTAAAATCCTGGAATATATATTCTGTGAAAATAAGAATTTAATGATTAACGCCCCTGACAAGGGCGCGTTTTTGATAATTTCTGAAAATAAATATGTTCTGAAAAATATTGTAAATAAAAAGACGCCTGCTACTGTAGTCGTCAACTCTTGAAGAAACGCCCCTGCCGAAGGCGCTTTTTAAATAAATTATTGAATTATTGAAAAATTCTGCAAAACGGACCATGTGTAAACGCCCTTCTGTTAGGCGTTAATTACTTGAGAAACGACTTGACCAAGGTCGTTATTTTACTGTAAACTGATTTTTCCTCTGATTTGCTAACCGATGGTTTATATATTATATATATATATATATATCGGCACTATTCTCCACTCCGTGAGTATAGTCCCACTTTTCACGGCGTTTTATCGATCACACTCAATTCTCATTGACATACAAGCTCTCCTTTGGACATTCCGTTCCTTGGGACTAGCGAGTTAGTTATAGAGACCTCCGTAAGACTCCTCGTAGCCTTGGATTCCCTCAAGGCCGACTGAGCTGGTTGTACCCTAAAAAAACCCATTACACGATCCTTGCCATGTCAATCTAAAGAAACATGGTATACCGGCCCTTATGATTATACAAAGAGTATATCATAAGAAATTCTTAATGGGATGATGATATCATGCCATATCATGTCGTTCTTGTAAACCTCAATTCTATGATAAGAATGAGGGTATCTTACCTTTGATATACTGTTCATGTGGACCTCAATTCTATATAAAGAATGTCCATATTGATTTGTCATGGTACCTAAGTTAAGGGAACCATAATCTACCTAGTTTTATCGACATCGTGATTATACCGTTATTATCGCCATTCTATGTCCTTTGTCATATTTTGGACTCTATTCTATCAAAGTTGTCATACGTGTCTACAAGCTTGATTATTGAAATTCTATATTGGCTATATAAACAAGAGTGGATGTCAAAACACATGATAAATGCCTGCGCATATAGGGCCCGATCTGGTCCTGGGAGGAGCACCCGAAAGTACTTGTGCCCATGGGAGTTAAAATGATAAGGTATCTGGCATTATACCGAGTACTTGACTTGCTTGATTGGACATTCCACACACATCTTGTACTTGAATCGTACTTGACTTTACATGAAATGTGTGGCCCGAAAGAGGGTAATTTACTTGCTTGATACATGATAGCCAAAGTTCTTGACATGACTTGTTAAACGTGCTTACTTGAATACCTTGAATATACTTGTCATCTTGTTGGAAGTTCATGATTAAGTTCATCTTGTTTCTTTGATATTACATTCTCTCTATCTTGTCGTTTCATGCGAGCATGCATAGCTTTATTGCATTCATGAAAATGTAATTACTTAAACCCCTTGCTAGTACTTGAGATATAATTTCCTACTGAGCGTTCGCTCATTCCGTTTGTCCCTTTCTACTTTTCAGGTAAGTCCGACGACGATGGAAGTCAATCGGATGGGAATGATCAAGAGTGAAAGAGATAGAGATTCTACAAGTGTCGTCTAGTCTTTTCCATAGTTTCTTGAGTCAAATATGTATTCTTTTCCTTTTTGTTAAACAGAGTATTGGATTTGTAATAGTCTATCCATTATGAAATAAAGGATTGGGTTATCTTGCTATTTTGCGCATCTCTGTCTTTGTGTCGAATACACGACCACTCTGATTGACATGATTGATATAGACACGTCGCGCATCTCCGGGTATCTTCCGCGCTCGGGGCGTGACACATATTTCTCAATGAGCCAATGTCATTGCTCTGACTATTTTTGCCATTTGAAATCTCACAAAAATAGATTGTTTAAAAATAATACTTGGACAGAAGTTTCTCAATCATAATAGCCTTTGTACTTAAAGTAAACTTTCAGATTTCAGAAGGCATAATTGGACAACAACATGAGAAATTGGTTTAAGTCTATTAACCCCGATCACAAACGTTTTCAAGACTGTTAGACTTCAAGACACATGAAATCATTAATGTTAAACCAGATTCATTCATGTTCGAGGTAGTCACAAAACTCTATAAAAGAAGATTCCTCTTAAAGATTTACTCTGATAAACAACCTTGATAGCAGATAGAGAATTCTCCAAGAAGTTCAAGATAATTTGAATCCAAGTTGAACCATAACAGAGATAGGCATTATGATGCGGTGGATTGGTTCAAGAAGAGAGTGTAGCGTGAATTGAAAGTAGGAATTGGTGATGAACACTCCCCCTGAGGATGATGAACTGAGCTCAGACTGGAATGACGATGATATGTTCAACATATGAAAGGAAGTGTCGACACTTACATAGGAATATGTCGACACTTGAGCTCAGACAGAATGCAATTTTTAGCCAGGCTGAGCTGAGGGTTTGACCTGTCAGGTTGTGAGGTCAACCTTTCTGACAGTAGGGCAGAGTTTTGATTGATTTGTCATGAAAGACAAACTCCCCCTGAAAGGATGCAATCTATGCAAGTATGTCAACAATATGTAGAATGAAGCATGCAGAATTTTGATGTTGACTCCCCCTGGTTCCATGCATGGGTTGCAATGTAATGTGCAGTATATGACTTGAATGAATGCACAATGCTACAAGATGATTATACATTTTTGTGTTTCTCAAACAGGATATGCAATGGAGTGTATGAAACCATAATATTATGCAATCATGGATTTTATGAAATGCATTCTGAGTGGACATGCAAGTTGGTAAACCATGAAATGCAAGAACTCCCCCTGACTAGGTGCATTGAGTGTCTGAATTCTGAGTGCCTCATATGTAGTGGGATCAAAGTATGGAATTTGATGAGCTATTCATATGAACATCTAGATTGATCTCATGATGGGTTGACCTTTGGTACCTGGCGGAGAACTTAAGTCTTAAGACCACCTCACGCATAATGTGGGTTTCCAGACAGAAGTGATCTGTCCTTCTTCCAGCTTACCATTTTATATACCAAGAGGTCATGCAGAGTTGGGTCCCTTGATCATGAAGTGCATGATGTGGCATGAAATTTCAAGTAGATGCTCATGGACTACAACACACCCAGATGCAATGCATTTCTTCCTTTAGGTGCAAACTCTTAAACTCCCCCTTTGTCTAGTGCTCACGGAAGTTAGGACAGACAATCAGCATCTTATTTGTCCATAAGGATGATGAGTTGGGATATGTGCAGCCATGCAAGACATCATCAAAACAATGATCATCAATGCTAAGGAAGAAGCTCACATGGTTGTTAAATGGTAGACATGATTTAAACAACAACTCAATTATCATAACAATCTCATCAACATGACAAATTTTTCATGAATTTCGAAGCTAAACTAATTGATCTTTGGTACAAGGCGGAGGTGTGGATCTGAGATCCTGCTCACGCATAGTGAGAGCTCCGGACAAGCTTGACTTGTCTTTCTGCTCTAGACCATTTGAAATACCAAAGGTCATGCAAGGTGCAAGCTATTAATCTAATCTAGAAACTCATCTTACACAAAGAGGATAACTCAGCAGTTCAGGGAGACAACTTCTTGCATGATTTATTGACACATAACACCCCTAATATGCAGTGACTTACAATGCAAGCCTATCATGCAACAATTAAACAAATGACATTATCTACATACCTGTGCCTTGAGCTTTTATTTTCGTGAGCATCCAGTGTTTAGCCCCAAGGCACCCTACACTAGAAATTCTTATTTGAAATTCTTTGGTACCCAAGCTTGCTTGGGTCCTTGTTGGTTAGCAGCAGTTCTAGCTATTGATCTTCTTTTCTTTGCTGCCTTCTGGTCACCCACTCTCGTCCAGGGACAATTAATGGATGTATGTCCATATTTATCACAATAGAAGCAACGCATAGGGTATTTATCATTTTTTGTGTGCACATGTGCATTGTTCCATTGCGAGTGAGCATATGTACTATCATGTTGATTATGAGAGTAGCTCCTACCCCTTAGTAGCTAGCAGTCATGGACTGTGTGGCCAATCTTTCCACAGTGGTAGTAGCAAGGAGGGTGATTTCTGTTGAAAGTCACGGGGACTGTCGACCCGTCCGAATGGAAGTGTCGACTCTTCTGATTCCCTATGCGGTTCTGTGCAGAGTTCTGCTACATACGACCACTGCCAGGGTTGACCTGTCTTTTGCCCTTGATTTCAGCAGCAATTCTTGAATTCTTTCCTGCTCTTAGTTCATCATTATTCAAGGTGAGACAGTCATGTACAGTGTGACCAAGCATGTCACAATGAAAGCAATAAATATTCATTTTATGAGAGGCATGGTAGTCATCATGGCTTTTCCTATTGTGCATGTCAAGACTAGCAGACTTAGGGATCTGTTGATGCATGAGAGCCTTCCCTTTCTGCTTACCAATGCGTTTTTGGTTTTTTTGATCAGCATGCGGTATTGGGAGGCGGTAAGAAGTGCTGGCTTCATTCTTACCCAAATCTCCTTCATGATGACTTACTCTTGTTTCCAAGAGTCTGTTCATGCTTTCCTTATCCTACATGCACTTAGACAAAGAGTCATTTATATCTTTTATTTCATTCTCCAATGAGGAGATGTGCAGCTCGGTTTCAGCGAGGTCCTCCTCACATACAGCCAATTGCTCATTGAGCATAGCATTAACCCCCTTGTAATTTTCAATCTCCATTTGAAGTTCATTCAATTTTTCAGAACTGTCATGGGCAATACCCTTGCCCTTCTCATAAATGGACAGTTTTTCAAGCAACATGTCGTTTTGTTCTTTTACCATGTTTATTTCTTCAATCAGCCTTGTATTAGAGATTTGCTTGTCCGTCATGGTTTGTTCTTTAGAGATTGATTTAGGTTGGTTTTGAAGTTTTCTTATGATTTCTTCCAACCTAGTGATTTCAGCTTGAAGGATTCCATTTTCATCTGTTAGGCATGTAATGGTTTGCTTACTCACATCCAAGTCAGAGGCAAGAGTGTAGTTTAGCTCTTCAAACGCTGAACAATTGTTACAGAAAAGACTTTCATTCTGACGGATTGGTTGGATTTTAAGTTTTCGAACAGTCTCTTCCAACCTTATGATTTCTTCTTGAAGGATTTTGATTTCATCACTTAGACATATGATGGTTTGTTTGTTTTGATCCAAGTCAAAAGCAAGAGTATTGTTGAGCTCTTCAAGGTTGGAACAGTTTTCTCAAGCATGACTCTTACCTTGACTACTTTTCTTCAAATCCTTTTTCAATCTTTTGTTTTCGGATTTCATCTTTTTGTACTGCTTGATCAACAGATCATATGCACCCATAATCTCTTCAAAAGAAAAGTCTTCAGAATCAGAGCTTACCTGAGATGAGGATGGATTGCTTGACTGCTCTGATTGGTCAGCCATAAGGCATTGATGCTCTTGATCTTCTTTCTCATGGATGTTCATCAACACTTCCAGAACTCGCTTAGTTGTGTTGCATGTAGACACAAGATCAAGTAATCTGTCATCAACTGCAACTTTGATTAAGTTGAGTGCAGTAAGGTTATTATCATGTTTGGTCTTATGTTCAACTGACTATACATTTGAATCTGATGGCAGCTCATTTGGACCAATATATACAAGGTTCCAAAATTGTGGATCTGTGAATTTGACATAGACGTACATTTCTCTCAGCCATATCCAAAAATTTGAACCATCAAACATAGGCGGAGAAACCTTCGAAGCATCTTTAGTAGATGAAGCCATTTTCTCAAAATGCACTGGGATCTTTCCCTGCAGATCGTAGGATCTAGGAATAGCAGAGTTAGGCTCTGATACCAATTGTAGGATCCCACGGAGTGCAATCTGATCTAGAAGGGGGGGGTTGAATAGATCCTATTGATAACTATGGCCTATTTTAAATCTTTACCCCTAAACACATGAATCACTCCTATGAACCAATAAAACACTTAGACACACAATGCATCGGAATAGATAGGAATGGAGCAAGTAATAATGTTAAAGCACGATGCTCAGTTCAAACAGGTCGACACTCCCAACGGGTAGGTCGACACACCTTCTACAGATCCTGGGTATATGAACAACACATGTCGACACTCACAGTGGGCAGGTCGACACACCTTCTACGGATCCGAACCACAGAGATCCTAAATCAGAGTAGCTAAGTGTGAAATGACTTGCTTAGTGTGTGAGAACAGAGGTGATCACTAAGGTACATGAGTGTCACCCGAGGTGAATTCCCTAGGCAAAGCTTTCACCTTGATACCTGTGTGCAATGGTGCAGCAGGCAGCCCAAGGAGCTAATGTGTTTAAAGACACAGGAGAGAAAGCTGCTCACCCATCGTGATACCTTCCTCTGCTAAGGAGATGCTTCAAAGTGTCTGTATGCAAGAGTGCTACAGACACCTGAGAAGATGCACGTTAGCAACGATATCAGGAGGATCAAGATGAGACTGTTGTGTAAGCAGAACGCTTGAGTGTGCAGAGAAGATAAATAGCGTAAGTAGCACGCGAACCTGTGAAATGGGGACAGAAGTTGTAGAACAAGCTCACAATGTATACAACCCACAACACAAGAATTTTAAGGTGGTTCAATTGTTAGCCCACAACCTACGTCCACCCCACACCAAACTTGGTGTGGCTTTCCAGCTGACACACAACTTGGTTCGCTGAGCAGCACAACTTACTTACACAGCTGAGCAACACGGCTTACTTTCACAACTGAGCAACACATCTTGCTTTCACAGTTGAGCAACACAGCTTGCTCACCCAGAGGATCTGATCCTCTCTTCCTCTGAAACCACAGAGGGAACCCGGTCCCTAAACATGGGATCGGAAAAGCTTGATGTATTGGTGATAGACGAACCGTAACAAATAGAAGTTGAATACTGCAAGTGCAGTGTAGAAGGAATAGAGATTTTGTAGACACCAGCTAAGAGAATGGATCAAGACAACAGAGCTGGTGAGTGCAGCTACAAGCTTGGATCCAAGGATCCTTTTCTTCAAACTCGGGTAGACTGCAGGGTTTGTCTTCTCTCTCAAGGCTGCTCTCTCTTCTTCTTCTACTACTCATAGCACTGGACTATGTCAACCAAGTGCTGGGGCTGCTCTCACGCTTTCTTAGGAATGTTTTTGGTGGTTGGTCTAAAGCGTGGCACTGTGTGGACGGCAGCGGCAGCCCCTTCTTCAGTTGAGAAAGCTTGGTATAAATAGGAAAAAACAAGTTGAAAAGCAAGAAAAAAATAGCGCCCATAAGTCTCAGATGGACCATTGTACCGGCTGTATTTTTCCCTCCATAATTTCCCTTGAAGCATGCGCCAGGGTTAGGTGAGAGCTTGGAGTCTTCCAGGCAAGTTCTATGTTCGACGGTGGCAGCACCTGGAAGAAGTGACTGAGTCTTGTCATTTGGATGCTTGGAGATCTTTTCATTAAATGCTCCTACATGCCTGCTGTCTTCCATTAGCTGAGCCCAACTTTTAGTACAAGGAAGGTACGTTGGCAGATAGTGGGAAGAAGTAGACCAGATCTCCCTTTAGATAGCATCAGATACTTACAATGACTCTCCCTTAGTAATGCAGTCTTCTTATTCTGCTCAAGTGTACTCTTCTGCGAACTTGGCTGGTTGGACAGCCCATTGATCGACATCGAGATAGAGGCAGACTGCGGAGTGTCCTATTCCTTGCAGCAGACAGTCTGGACAGACAGACAGATAAGACTGACATCGCGACAGACTGACGTGGCTCTTCTAGCTGGATTTCTGACAAAACTATCTCCATAAGGTAGACAAATGAGAGATAAGATGGTAGAGCAACGGTCAGACCTCGGAACGTGGTCCAGACCCCAAAATCCTTAATTTTAACGATTTGCGGTTCCTTTTTCTTTCTCTGGATGGCCCACTGATATGACAATATATTGACTTGAGGATTTCTGGAAGAACAAGGGTGTGTCGACACTTTCCTAGCAGTGTGTCGAGACATCCCATTGAAAGCCTTGAGGAATCATTCTAGTTGATCGTGGATGTGTCGACGCTTTACACTAAGTGTGTCGGGACATTTAGTGAATGTCTTGAAGATCCATGGCTGATGTGTCGAGACAACACCAAAAGGTGTCGGAACATGTGAGCCATGAGCAGAGTTCTCGCATGAGGGTGTCGAGACAGAAGTGCCAAGTGCAGAGTTTTTCACACGAGTGTGTCGACACTTTTCACTCAGTGTGTCGAGACATTAGTGAGTCCAGAGTCTTTAGACGGAACATCTTCGGCTTGATTTCATACACGTTCTGGTTGAACCTAGATGTGTCGACACATTCCTGTCAATGTGTCGAGACATTCCTTTGAACGGTCTTGAGGACGGCTTCTGCTTCAGCTGATTTCTTCTTGAGGTGTCGAGACATTTTTCAGATGTGTCGACACATGCTTTATGTGCAGAGTTGTCATCTGAAGGTGTCAAGATATTTTATTTCTAATTCAGACCTTGATTGGAGTATGGTCCAACCTTGATGTTTGGACCTTGAGCAACATGCACAGACTTTGTCTTGCCATAGGGTAAACATGCACATGCCTGATATGTGTTGGCCAGGGGTTGCACGGACCTTGATCTTCTTATGTGCACAGACCTTAGTTCATTGTAATAGAAACTTGCACTGGCCTGATACTGATTAGCCTTGGATGTGCACCGATCTTCCTTTGTTGTATCGCAATAAAGACATGCACGGACCTTAGTCATTTTCCTTGGCCTTCTTGCATTGACCTTGGTCCTTCTTTCTTGTGCAGCCTAATGCCTCATCTGTGTGTCATGCTTGATTTCTTTCTATCTTTGCAGACACACTTTGTTGCCGGTGTGGGCTTGACCTGAAATGCATGAGTGTTTGTCGCTATCAAATGCAGGTCAAACTATATTAATGAATCATAGTTAGACATCATCGAAACAAAATAATATTATACATAAGCCCAACATACATAGTCAGACATTATCAAAACAATGGAGTTACACATGTTATACACTTGTCCAACAGACTCCTGTCGCATGGGGCGTTACGTATCACCGTCCCCCGGGTTCTGTGGCGTTACGTATCGGCGTCCCACAGAACGAACCAGCCGAATCATAGGATTTTAACCAAGGCGTTACGTATCGCCGTCCCTTGGGTTCTTTTACTTCCGCGGTGTTATGTATCGCCGTCCCGCAGAAGGGACCGAAGTCCAACCTCACAGAATACTGCTGTTTTCCATTCATAACATTCACATCGTATTCGCATTCACATTCATACTCATATTACAATATTCGTATCATACTTAATCTTATCTTATCATAACATAAGCATGCTTCCATATGGTTTAAGTGAGCTAATCATACTTTTAAGCTTACTGTTGTGGAACAGAACATGATCGGGTTACCAGCAAGGTATCTTAGTTTCTGAAGGTTTCAGAAATACACATCAATAGGTTTCAGGTTTCTGTAACAAAATAAGTTTATTTCTAGGTTACACGTGTAGAAAACCATTCATAATTTCAAGTACAAAATTTTTATGATCATGAAATTACTACAATAAATTACCAACTTGGTTCTTTGTCATTTCCCATTTTTTTAGATTTTTCAGAATCAAAATGGCCCCTCAAAAATCTCCTTTTCTCGATTTCTGGAAAACTGGAACAGAGCAGCATATGTAGGGCATAAGTTGACTTCTACAGGTTCAGAAGTCAACTTATGTCAGCACCCAGAACCTGAACTGGGCAGGCGCACTGGTGGAAGTCGACTCTGATAGGGCCAGAAGTCGACTTTTGCCAGCAGACAGAACCTGGACTGACCAGGCACACAGGCAGGAGTCGACTCTGACAGGGCCAGAAGTCAACTTCTGCCTGTAGATAGAACCGAACTGTGCGGGAAATCATGATTTTTGAAAAGGGAAGGAGGGCTGTTACAAAATTTTTAGATTATAGAATCTATTTACGATATTCCTTCGTGAATTTGGACATATTTCATCATGCTAATGATTCCCTAGCCCCTGCCTACATGTCATGACAAACACAAAATAGAAGTGACTCCTTAATGAGCTATGGTGACGTACTGATGCAATAGAAATGATGTCCGACTTGAGATCTTAACGTTAATTATCAGGATTCGAACTGAGCCACAAAATTGACAAACAAAAACTTGACGACTGCAAGATGATCTCACATACCTTTAGTCTCTTTTTAACGTATAGAAACTACTTAAAAACCATTCTAATGCATCGTTGCCCCCTAAGATTTGAGGTTAGGTGCCTACCTTTCAAAGTGTTAAACCAATAATCTGGGGATGAGATCTACACCCCAGATCCTCCCAGAGCTTATCCCTCCGGCCAAGGGCACTGCAGGATCGTCCTCCACGCACTGGATCGTCCTCCCACGCCGGTCAAGGTCCCTCACCCTCTCCTCACGCAAGAAAGATAGAAGATGGTGGAGAGTTGAAGAGAATGGTTGCTAAAGGCTTTCTACCCATGAAACCCACCTCCTTATATGGTTTTATAGCCTCCCAATGGTTTTCCCACGACCTACATGTTGTGTCCATGTGATTTTGATGATAGCAAACACTATAAGTCATTTGAATGCATACAATTCTGTTTGTGGTGTATATGAATGTTTCATTGAAAATCTTATCTGAATTATTGCTGCATTTAATTATGGTTGTGTGGTGTGTGCTTTGGTGCATTTCATTATTGCTGATGCAGTTCATAATTGATTGTTATCTGGATTGCTTGTTATCTGGATATCTTGATGTCAGTCTGTTCAATGGGTCGACGCCCCTTCCAGATGGGTCGACCCCCCAAGTCTACACACTGCATTTTAGGCAAAGTCTGCATATTGGTAGAGTCTGTACATTGCCTTCAAAGCCTTCCAACTGTGTACATCGGTCTGTTGAAAACTCAAGTCTGTACAGCGCCCAGGTTCCTGCATTTCAGGCGAAGTCCATACATTGGGCCCTTCATCAAAGTCCATACAGTGCACTGTTCATCAAGTCCATACATTGCATAATGTTCGTCAAGTCAATACATTGCACTGTAGATGCATCGAAGGGAAGTATGCACATTGGACTGTTCATATGAAGTCTGGACATTGGAAGTGTGTACAGTGTTCAGTTGCCTTTCTCCAAGTCTATACATCCGATTGCCTTTGCATTGCTCAAAGTATGTACATCCAATACACTCAAGTGAAGTCTATACATTGACTGTTCATTCATCCTTCGAAGTCTATACATCCATCAGTGAATCTTCAAAGTCTGAACATCCGTTCACTTCACTCAAGTCTATACATCCACAGTGGATCTTCAAAGTCTGAACATCCATTCACTTCACTCAAGTTTATACATCCACAGTGGAACGCCAAGTCTGTACATTGGCCTCAAGCTTTACAAGTCTACACATTGTCTTCGGCTTCAAAGTCTGTACAGTGGGTCAACCTGCCAAGTCTATACATTGTATCTTTTACCTACGTTGCTCGAAACAAAGTCGATACACTGCTGGATGATCAAGTCTGAACATTGGTGGCATTCCCTACGATCTCGCCAAGCCTATACATTGGGTTCGGCTCTGCAAGTCTGTACACTAGTCCTCAGATGTTCCAAGTCTATACATTGGCGTACTGTTCATGCATCAGTTATCAAAGTCTATACATCGCTGATTGGGCTAAAGTCTGTACAGTCGTTTGGAAAGTCTATACTCTGTGAAGTCTGCACATTGGCTTCTCATTTACATCAGAGTCTATACACTGGTTCAGGCACTCAAGTCTATACAGAGTCTTCATCTTCTGAAGTCTGTACATTCGTTTGGGAAGTCTATACATTCATTCATCTGAAGCTTCATCAAGTCTGTACAACGCTGCTTTGTTAAAGCCTGCACATCGCAGCTGTGTTGAAGTCTATACAACCAGTCTCTTGCCAAAGTCTATACATCACAATGTTTGTACATCACTGTGTCAAGCCTCCCAAGTCTGTACAACCACTGTCTAACTTGACTTGAAGTCTATACATTGGTCCGTCTCTGTAAGCATCTCAAGCTGCAAGTATGTACAACCTTAAAGTCTAAACATTGTGGGGCTTCGAATCTTCAAGTCCATACATCAATGCATCATGCGTCGACCCCTTTCTTTGATGCGTCGACGCCCCCAGGCTACCAAGTCTATACATCAGCCTTTGTATTACAAGTCTATACAGCGTGCATTGTTCAAAACAAGTATGCACAGTCATTGTCTGTTGGCATCACGAAGTCTATACACTCTCTCCAATTGTACACACTTGCTTCATTGCTGTTTCTAAGTCTATACATCGGTTGGGTCATTAAGTCCATACAATGCATATGTTCATCAAAGTCCATACATTGCATTATCTTCAACCAAGTCCATACATTCTGTTCCTTTGATCAGCAAGTCTATACACACTTCAGCATATGTGCATCACCTTCAAAGACGAAGTGTATACATCCTTCCAAGCATTCAAGTCTACACACTCGTTGTTAAGCCTTTGCATCGAAGTTTATACAGCATGTGTCTTGTGTGAAGTCTATACAGCCTGTGGCTTGTTCATCAACTGAACGATCTTCAGCAGAGTATATACTCTTCAGAAGTTAAAAGTCTTTACAGCCTTCTGTGAAGACTGTACACACTCAGTTGACCTTCAACCCTATACACTCGATATAACCTTCAAGCCTATACACTCGATTGTTAGGCCTTCAACCCTATACACTCGATTGTTAACCTTAAGTCTATACACTCGATTGTTAAGTGTTCAAGTCTACACACTCTATCCTTCACACGAAGTCTGTACACTTGTTTGATAACCTTCAAAGTCTATACACTCAAGCTGCATCTTGCCTGTACACACTTTGTTAACAGCCTGAACTAAGTATATACATCCAACTGATATCTTGTGATGTCTGTGTGACAGGTACTGCTCGTGAAGCCTATGAAGTGCACGTGATCCGAGGTTGCCACCTGGCACGTGATCTGATGATAACGCCCTAAATGCTGCAGCTATAAATACCAAGCCGCCTCCATCTGAAAAAATAGAAAAGAGAGAACAGTGAAGAGAAAAAGAGATCGAGATCAGAAAGAAAGAGAGTGATTGATATAGAAGAAGAGAGTTGCAGAGAGGCAGTGAGCAGAAGCAGAAGAAGAAGAAGAAGAAAGAAGAAGAGAAAAGAAAAGCTAGAGAGAGCCTGCGAAAGAGTAGAAAGAGAAGATATGAGATGAAAAGAGAAGATAAGAAAGGAAGATCAGATAAGAAAGAGAAAGAGAGTGATCGAGATAGAGTTGCAGAACAGCAGTGAGCAGAAGAAGAAGAAAGAAGAAAGAAGAGACAGAGAGAGAGCCTGCGAAAGAGAAGAAAAAGAAGAGTGAGAAGAAGAGAGAGCTAGAGCAAAGGAAGCTTCAACTGAAGATTAGTTCCTACTGGACCGTGGATCAAATCCAGGCCAGCCAACTCCTGCGAGAGCCTTTGTGCATTTTATTCTTCCAGCTTTCTGTTGCTGCGTTTTTATTTTTCCTTTTAAACCTTCAACAGTTGTTCTTCCGACTCTCTTGTGTGAGGTCGGGTTCCCTCCGGTTGGGAGGAAGAGAGGTCCGAGACCTCTAGTTTGTAGGTGGCTTGGTGTCACCTATGCTTCCCTCTGGGTTTCAGAGGAAGAGAGACTTAGGTCTCTAGGTTTCCCTCCGGTTTGGAGGAAGGGAGGATTGGTCCTCCGATTCTGGTCTTGTGGTTGCAAGACTAGGTGTTCCCTCCTGGTCTGGAGGAAGAGAGACTTGCGTCTCTAGTTTCCAAGTGGCTGGGAGTCACTTGGGGTGTCCCTCCGGTTGGGAGGAAGAGGGGAGGTTGTTCCCCTGATCAAGCTGTGTGGCAGCAATTTGTTACAGACTGAGTCTGCAGTTTCTAGGCTAGCTAGTGGAAGCCTCACTCCGGTTTGGAGTGAGGGGTGGACGTAAGTCTTTGGACCGAACCACCTAAAAATCTTGGTGTTCTCTTGTGGTTTGTCTTTTCCCTATATGTTATTTTCTCTTCTGCGTTCTTTAGATATTTGCTTAGGAGCGTGTGAGGGCTAATAGATTTGTGTTGTCTTGCTGAGTTCCTTCTAAGTATTTTCAGCACATTTCATCAACTGCTTTTAATTCTGCATACTTGAGCATTAGAGTTTTAATTGGGCGTTATTTGGAGCTGGATACATTCACCCCCCCTCTGTATCCAGGCCTTGCATCCTATCAATTGGTATCAGAGCGGTTCTCTATCTGATCAGATCCAACGATCTGCAGAGGATCCTGTTGTCTTTGGTGCATTTCTGAATTTACTCTCTGTTGCATTAATCTGCTTGCCGATTTAATCAATGGGTTCTCCACCAGTTTTCAATGGCTCTAATTTTAACTCATGGGTTAGCAGTCTACATAACTATGTGAATTTAATGGATCCGGATCTGTGGAAGTTAATTTCACATGGTCCTCATATACTGCCACAGGAAGAGTCCAAATGGACTAAAAGTGACAGATCAAGAAATGGAGAGAATCAGAAAGTTTTGAAATTAATGAAAGAAGCTACTGACAAGGCTCTACATTCTTGTTTTTATGACTGCAGGTCCGCTAAGGAAATTCTGGATCAGTTGAAGCTAGCTCAGAGGATGAATGAGGACAGCTGCCTGATGGCTGATAAGAGCGACCATAGCACTGATCAAGATGAATTTGAAGATGCTGAAAAGGTAATCAACCCTTTCGATAGTTTCACTTTAGATGACTGGGAAGATGCCTATGCTAATCTGTTAAACTCCCATGAAAAATTGAGGAAGAAGAATAAAAGTCTGATAAAGAAGTTAACAAGTCTAGGGGATCCTATTTCTGGAACTGAAAATCTTGAAAATCTGAAATTCTGAAAATTGAAAATGAGATACTCAGAAGACAAGTGTCGAAACTAGATGGAATCCAATCAGAACTTGATCATGTTAAATCTGAAAATACTAAACTAAGAAACCAATGTCAAGAATCTGAACAAAAACTAATCAGTCTTGAGAATGAAAATAAATTGATCAATGAAGAGTTCAAGGCTGTTAGTGTTGCAAACTTAAAATTTCAGGAAAACTTTGAAAACTGTAATTCAGAATATCCAAGTTTCCTAACTGATGTTTTGTTTGATGATGATAAACTTGAGCAGGAGAACACTAGTCTAAAGGAGGAAATTGAGAAACTAAAACAGTTGAACTCCACCATGTCAGAGAGATTGCTGACATTTGAAAAAGGAAAATCTGTTGATGAAAATCAAATTGAGCTCAAACTGAAATCAGAAATTGATACCCTTAAAACTTTGAATGATGTGATGCATCAACAAATTCTGGTATGTGAAGAAGATATAGTCAACTATGGACATCAGGTCTCTTCTCTTCAATCTGAAATAAATGATCTGAACAATACTTTTTCAAAATTCGTAAGTGGGCAGAAAAACCTAGACAAGCTACTAGGTGTAAAAATCAACACTAGGAAGGAAGGGCTGGGCTACAATAATGCTAACAAGAAAGAATTTCAGAGCAAGTTGATGACATCTTTTGTAAAAGCTTCAAATGTAGCCACCACTTCAAAAGATAAACAGCCCATTGTTCAGAAAACTGAAAAACAGAACAAAAATCAGAAAAAGATTGGAAAACAGAAAATAAATAAAAAGGGTTCACTAGGGCATGTTGATCACAGTTCTCACACACATTCACATGCATCTAAAAAGATAATGTCATGCCATTATTGTCATAAATTTGGTCATCTGATGCATGAATGTAAATTGATGGAGAAGGATGATATGACTGCTAGGAAACTTCATGATAGAAATCCTTCAATTCAGAAAAAGAAAATTGAATGTTTCCACTGTGGTAAATTAGGACACACAATTGCACAGTGCTGGTTTGCAAGTGATAAGGAAAAATCACATTCATATCATGCTAAATTTCATGCAAATAGTCATGCTGTTAACAAGAACAAATTTGATTCAATAAACCAGCATATGACATGCTTCAATTGTGGAAAATTAGGTCATAAGAGATCCGAATGCTGGCTGAGGGCTGGTGGAAAAAATTCTAACTCATGTCTTCACTGTGGCAAGATGGGCCACACTGTAGCCCAATGTTGGCATGCTCAGGGAAGGAAGCCTAACTATAAATCTGGTAAATTCTCAGTCAATAGAAACATTTCTGGTAGAAATGGATTTGTGTTTGAAAGGAAAATACTTACATGTTTTGAATGTGGGAAGCCAGGCCATATAGCTGCTGACTGTTGGCTGGCTTATTTTGGTAAACAGAATTTTAATTCTGTTAACAGAAATTTTCATGCATATGCACATAGAATTCATGCTAATAAGAATGTGCATAAATCAAATCTGAAATCTGCTCCATCTTGCTATTATTGTGGTACATTAGGTCATTCAATGAATAATTGCTGTTTGATGAGATCTGATGACCTACATGCTAAAAAGTTATTTAGAACACCTGCCCAAGGTGTCACTATTAACCATGCAGGACCCAAGACTGTTTGGGTACCTGCCCATGCAACATAGTGTGCTAACTTGCAGGTGTGCCTTGGAAGCTGAAGAATAAAAAAAAAGAGGGGGAAATAAACCAAGGCACCCAAGTTGATAAAACCCCATTCAGGTAAATTCTTCACATCTGTTCAAATGAAATTTATGGTTGATCTGATAAGTCATAGTTTCATGCATACATGCTTTTTGTTTGGTTTGACTCTTGCATTGAGCTTTGTGGGCTTTCTTGTTTGTACTTTGAGCTGAGTGCATATATGAGTATTGCATAATCATGCACTTGACATACAATCATTGAAAATCTGATGCATATAGGACTGTTGGTATTGCATTGTCATGCATGACCACTTTGGTATATCAAATGGTAAGCTACTAAAGGGCAGAGGAAATCTGTCTGGAGGTTCTTACTTTGTGTGAGATGATCTTTTAGACCAAGTTCTCCGCCAAGTACCAAGGGTCAAATTTACATATCAGAGAATGTTTGCATCTTCATGTGAATATTTTGCTTCATGCCCGTGCATACATGTAGTTAATTGCATTGCATTTCATTACATTGAAAATGCCAAAAAGATAGATTGAATGCATACATTTAGGGGGAGCATTATTCTTACTCTTGAAATCACACAACTGTTTTTAGATTTACTGCATAGCATGTTAAATCTGTTGTTGCATAGTCATTCATCATCTGCATTGTCTTCATGACATATAAGATGATTTATTGTATTTAGTTAAAGGGAGTCATAGCATAGCATATCACTTATTTTTGAAAAATAAAAAAAAAGGGGAAGGTAGTGTCTCACTGCATATAGATAGGGGGAGCATGCTTAATCCGTTCAGTTGTGTTTTTATCTGAACTCTTCCTATCCACCTACTTGATTCATCTTGTCAATTCTATAATGTCAGTGATTCCATCATCAAAGTGGTATCAAATGATCTTTCTTGACTGCTTCTGAAGTTGTTCAAAATCTGAATTCATACCTTATAGGTATCTGTCTGTCTCTCCTAAATCTGCTAAAGGAGAGCTTCACTTCTATTCAGTCATCCTTGAACTTCTATGCTCAAGAGCAGCTCTTTTGCTACAATTTTTCAGAATCCATGCTGTCTGTTGAATATTCTCACTTGAATTACTAAGCTGAGATATGAAGTAAATCTTTAGCCTGAATACTACTTCATAAAAGTTAAAACATCTTCAATGAGGAACCTTCCATTATACATGCTTAAGAACATTTGTTAACTGGAACTGGTTTAAGTCTTATGTACTCTTGTTTGGTCACAAGGAACTTGAAAATATCTGTTTCAACCTCTTAATAAACTTTAACTGTCTGCTTCATGTAAATTCATGTAAGACTTTCTGAAATCTGAAAAGTTGATATCCATGTCTACGCTGACTGAGATATATAGTGTATGTGGTTGTTCCTAAACATCTAATTTGTTCTGAATCCATTTTGAGTAAAAGTATGGACAGAGCAATGACTGTGGTTACTGAGAAACATGTCCAAAGGATTGAGTCATGAAGTACCATGGTTAACTCTGTTTAAAGAGATGATTAGAAATTATTGTGAAAATATGGCAGAGCAATGGCATAGTTGTATTGAGTAACTGGGGATTCTGGCCTCTGATCAAGGTGTATCCTCATGCCAAAGATACTTTTAATGCTACCTCTGTTCTCTAAAATGGGAGAAGCAATACGGTTGTCACACTGAGTAACTGGGATTCTGGCCTCTGATCAAGGTGTTTCCCCACGTCAAAAGGTGCTGATGAACCAAAATTGTTCATTAATTTTTTTTTGAATTTGTGTAAATCAATTTCTAAAAGAACAATTAAAATTCAGGTGCATTCACTTATGTTTCTGTTAAAGCTGTCATGGAAAGTAAACTAAGTAAGATGGAAGTTGGTTGAACTAGAATCTTATATGAGCTTGTAGTTCCTTTTTATTAAGAGTTGGTTCAGATATGAGTACAATTTCTCTTTGAAAAATTTAGGCTTACATCATTCTTAAATCACATCTGACAATCAAGGTTTCATAAGCTTCTATAATGGAGGAATCTAGAACAGAAAATTATGCTTTATGAAGTTGGTATCTTGCTGAAAAGTTCATTATCTCAATTATCACTAATTGTTGAATCTGCTCATCCTATGGCTCTTTATCACTGTGTTTTGATTCAGACTGGTTGTCATTTATGAGAGGCACTTCTCTCAGTTTAACCTGTGTACTTGCAGTTCTTTGGATAACCAGAGTTCATCCTTGTAGAGTGCTACTGAAAATCTATCCTCCTCACTTATTCACTGTGATTACAGTCTGTGTTTTGCTGATAGATGCTCATCACTTCATATATCAATTGGCTTCACTCCATCTAATCAGGGGGAGCTTCCATGTCATGATTCCTTGAAGGGGAGATCTACTTAGCATTCTTGAGTGTCCCTGTACTTTTGTTGACATTCTCCCTTCATCTCAATGGGTTTCATTCATCAAAACGTTTTCTAATAAGAGGGAGCTTAGTCAAAGGGGGAGTTTGTAATTCACTCATATTATGCAGTCTTATTCTTTCCTCTTCAATTCATGTCTTTTTGCTCAAGTCAAAGGGGGGAGAAATATTTGATCAAGTCAGTATGACTCATAGAGTACTCATAGTGTTGCCATCATCAAAAAGGGGGAGATTGTTGTGTCCCTGTGATTTTGATGATAGCAAACACTATAAGTCATTTGAATGCATACAATTCTATTTGTGGTGCATATGAATGTTTCATTGAAAATCTTATCTGAATTATTACAGCATTTAATTATGGCTGTGTGGTGTGTGCTTTGGTGCATTTCATTATTGCTGATGCATTTCATAATTGATTGTTATCTGGATTGCTTGTTATCTGGATATATTGATGTCAGTCTGTTCAATGGGTCGACCCCCCTTCCAGATGGGTCGACCCCCCAAGTCTACACACTGCATTTTAGGCAAAGTCTGCATATTGGTAGAGTCTGTACATTGCCTTCAAAGCCTTCCAAGTGTGTACATCGGTCTGTTGAAAACTCAAGTCTGTACAGCGCCCAGGTTCCTACATTTCAGGCGAAGTCCATACATTGGGCCCTTTATCAAAGTCCATACAATGCACTGTTCATCAAGTCCATACATTGCATAATGTTCGTCAAGTCAATACATTGCACTGTAGATGCATCGAAGGGAAGTATGCACATTGGACTGTTCATATGAAGTCTGGACATTGGAAGTGTGTACAGTGTTCAGTTGCCTTTCTCCAAGTCTATACATCCGATTGCCTTTGCATTGCTCAAAGTATGTACAGCCAATGCACTCAAGTGAAGTCTATACATTAACTGTTCATTCATCCTTCGAAGTCTATACATCCATCAGTGGATCTTCAAAGTCTGAACATCCGTTCACTTCACTCAAGTCTATACATCCACAGTGGAACGCCAAGTCTGTACATTGACCTCAAGCTTCACAAGTCTACACATTGTCTTCGGCTTCAAAGTCTGTACAGTGGGTCAACCTGCCAAGTCTATACATTTTATCTTTTACCTACGTTGCTCGAAACAAAGTCGATACACTGCTGGATGATCAAGTCTGAACATTGGCGGCTTTCCCTACGATCTCGCCAAGCCTATACATTGGGTTTGGCTCTGCAAGTCTGTACACTGGTCCTCAGATGTTCCAAGTCTATACATTGGCGTACTGTTCATGCATCAGTTATCAAAGTCTATACATCGCTGATTGGGCTAAAGTCTGTACAGTCGTTTGGAAAGTCTATACTCTGTGAAGTCTGCACATTGGCTTCTCATTTGCATCAGAGTCTATACACTGGTTCAGGCACTCAAGTCTATACAGAGTCTTCATCTTCTGAAGTCTGTACATTCGTTTGGGAAGTCTATACATTCATTCATCTGAAGCTTCATCAAGTCTGTACAACGCTGCTTTGTTAAAGCCTATACATCGCAGCTGTGTTGAAGTCTGTACAGCCAGTCTCTTGCCAAAGTCTATACATCACAATGTTTGTACATCACTGTGTCAAGCCTCCCAAGTCTGTGCAACCACTGTCTAACTTGACTTGAAGTCTATACATTGGTCCGTCTCTATAAGCATCTCAAGCTGCAAGTATGTACAGCCTTAAAGTCTAAACATTGTGGGGCTTCGAATCTTCAAGTCCATACATCAATGCATCATGCGTCGACCCCTTTCTTTGATGCGTCGACGCCCCCAGGCTACCAAGTCTATACATCAGCCTTTGTATTACAAGTCTATACAGCGTGCATTGTTCAAAACAAGTATGCACAGTCATTGTCTGTTGGCATCACGAAGTCTATACACTCTCTCCAATTGTACACACTTGCTTCATTGCTGTTTCTAAGTCTATACATCGGTTGGGTCGTTAAGTCCATACAATGCATATGTTCATCAAAGTCCATACATTGCATTATCTTCAACCAAGTCCATACATTCTGTTCCTTTGATCAGCAAGTCTATACACACTTCAGCATATATGCATCACCTTCAAAGATGAAGTGTATACATCCTTCCAAGCATTCAAGTCTACACACTCATTGTTAAGCCTTTGCATCGAAGTTTATACAGCATGTGTCTTGTGTGAAGTCTATACAGCCTGTGGCTTGTTCATCAACTGAACGATCTTCAGCAGAGTATATACTCTTCAGAAGTTAAAAGTCTTTACAGCCTTCTGTGAAGACTGTACACACTCAGTTGACCTTCAACCCTATACACTCGATATAACCTTCAAGCCTATACACTCGATTGTTAGGCCTTCAACCCTATACACTCGATTGTTAGGCCTTAAGTCTATACACTCGATTGTTAAGTGTTCAAGTCTACACACTCTATCCTTCGCACGAAGTCTGTACACTCGTTTGATAACCTTCAAAGTCTATACACTCAAGCTGCATCTTGCCTGTACACACTTTGTTAACAGCCTGAACTAAGTATATACATCCAACTGATATCTTCTGATGTCTGTGTGACAGGTACTGCTCGTGAAGCCTATGAAGTGCACGTGATCCGAGGTTACCACCTGGCACGTGATCCGATGATAACGCCCTAAATGCTGCATCTATAAATACCAAGCCGCCTCCATCTGAAAAAATAGAAAAGAGAGAACAGTGAAGAGAAAAAGAGATCGAGATCAGAAAGAAAGAGAGTGATCGATATAGAAGAAGAGAGTTGCAGAGAGGCAGTGAGCAGAAGCAGAAGAAGAAGAAGAAGAAGAAGAAGAAGAAAGAAGAAGAGAAAAGAAAAGCTAGAGAGAGCCTGCGAAAGAGAAGAAAGAGAAGATATGAGATGAAAAGAGAAGATAAGAAAGGAAGATCAGATAAGAAAGAGAAAGATAGTGATCGAGATGAGTTGCAGAATGGCAGTGAGCAGAAGAAGAAGAAAGAAGAAAGAAGAGACAGAGAGAGAGCCTGCGAAAGAGAAGAAAAAGAAGAGTGAGAAGAAGAGAGAGCTAGAGCAAAGGAAGCTTCAACTGAAGATTAGTTCCTGCTGGACTGTGGATCAAATCCAGGCCAGCCAGCTCCTGCGAGAGCCTTTGTGCATTTTATTCTTCCAGCTTTCTGTTGCTGCGTTTTTGTTTTTCCTTTTAAACCTTCAACAGTTGTTCTTCTGACTCTCTTGTGTGAGGTCGGGTTCCCTCCGGTTGGGAGGAAGAGAGGTCCGAGACCTCTAGTTTGCAGGTGGCTTGGTGTCACCTGTGCTTCCCTCTGGGTTTCAGCGGAAGAGAGACTTAGGACTCTAGGTTTCCCTCCGGTTTGGAGGAAGGGAGGATTGGTCCTCCGATTCTGGTCTTGTGGTTGCAAGACTAGGTGTTCCCTCCTGGTCTGGAGGAAGAGAGACTTGCGTCTCTAGTTTCCAAGTGGCTGGGAGTCACTTGTGGTGTCCCTCCGGTTGGGAGGAAGAGGGGAGGTTGTTCCCCTGGTCAAGCTGTGTGGCAGCAATTTGTTGCAGACTAAGTCTGCAGTTTCTAGCCTAGCTAGTGGAAGCCTCACTCCGATTTGGAGTGAGGGGTGGACGTAGGTCTTTGGACCGAACCACCTAAAAATCTTGGTGTTCTCTTGTGGTTTGTCTTTTCCCTACATGTTATTTTCTCTACTGCATTCTTTAGATGTTTGCTTAGGAGCGTGTGAGGGCTAATAGATTTGTGTTGTCTTGCTGAGTTCCTTCTAAGTATTTTTAGCACATTTCATCAACTGCTTTTAATTCCGCATACTTGAGCATTAGAGTTTTAATTGGGCGTTATTTGGAGCAGGATACATTCACCCCCCCTCTGTATCCAGGCCTTGCATCCTATCACTACAGGTGCCATTGCCTCTCCCAAGACTGCTGGTTGGAAGGAGTTAATGCCATGCACCTCTTCTGGTTTGAACAGACGCGACCCTTCGACCATCGGTCATAAATGCGGGTGAACGCACTCTTCTGTTGGGATATGGGTTGGAACGTCTTCAGATAAAGTCAAGAGGACTTCCAGATCTAACCTTGGGTCATGGTTTCATCGAATTTCATTATCTCTAGCGTGAGTTATGATTTTCGCCAGATTAACATTTATTCTCCCTTATTCCAGTCGCGACCTTTCGGTAGCCCGAGGTAATTCTAGTATAACTCTAGTATCCAGACAGAGTTAGGCCTTGACCTCAACATAGAAGATGTAGCTAACATCCCATTCGAGATTATGGCCTTTGTTTTAGGTCATTTCAATAACTCCAAACGAAGTTATGAATTTCTAATTAATTACGTGTGAATTCCCTAAACAGTCACACCTCTTCATGATGGTTGGTGACAATGGGCTCAGAACCTTCGATTCTGGTGCGAATTGGGTTTCCATCTCAATAGAAGAGTTTGGGTTAAGGGCCCAAGCTTTCTAATGGACCTAGTTTCAGCCCATTTGGATAACTATGGGCCAAGATATCCTTATTTCAACAGGTGGCAGCAGTTTCTATATCTATTTAGACCTATTTTCATAAACTCCCTCTTAACCCCTATTAGGCCTATTTTTCAAAGTTATAATTTTCATCAAAGTTGTTCCTTACCCCATGGCCGTCGCATGGGCTTTGGTTTTACCTAATTCTGACCTTCCTAGGTTGAGTTATGAATTCCCCAAGGATCCTTCAGTATTCTATTTAGATTTCTAGTTCATTGTGTTGATCGGTCCGAATTGCATCCAATTAAGCCAGTGCCCAAATCGGTGGTTCTAACACGTCGGCACCCTAGTTTCGTCAAATCATGGCCGCGGGCACTCTCCTTTGATCCGAATGAAGTTAAGGTGCTCCCATGTTTAGTTTTTCAAAGTATGGTGCTTGAACGCGGTCTCCTCAAGGACCGCGTTCAAGAACACGGTCTCCCATGCAATCACGATCTTGAAGGCACTGTCAGGCCTATTTTGATCAGGATATGGCCCTGGGTGCCTAACTTTGATCAGAGAGATTTATCTGAGAGGTGGTCTTTTTAGGAACCACATTCCTGGACGCGATCTTCTATGAGACCGCGATCAGGCTGCACCCTGCTAATGATTCCGGAGCTTGAGTTTGACTCAACTCTTGGAGTCGTGGGCATCGAACCATTTGTAGAAACCGTTTCAGGAGTCACTCCCTACCTTTTCATCACATGGCGTGACATGGTGACCCATCTTGAATCTTAGGCTAGGCCTGGATGTTGTAAAGTTGCCGACGCTGTGCCGCTTTTTGAATGTTTGGGGGTGATTCCCACTTCTCATGTAGGATGCCGTGGGACACGACTAATTGTCCCGAGTCTTGAGTCAGGTTCGGTTGTCGTGGGACGGTAAACGTGGTACCGTTCATTTGGGAATAATCCCCATTCACTTAAGTCTCGATTAGCTCAAAAAAAATGAACGGGTGCAACAGTGGTATAAAGGTTTTGACAATCTGTAATTGGCATTCTAACTCATTTATCTTTTGGTCTTTCTAGAAATAAAGATGTTCTTTGGGACGTGAGCTTATCTATAATGCTATTCTTGATCTCCATTTTGTTGATTCTGTAACATAGTCCTTGTACATGCAATTGTGCTATTAATTATTTCTAGAACATAACTCCCTTGCTTCTACTTGGCCATAAGTGTAAATGTGAAGTTGTCTAGTAAACTATTAAAGGGCTCTGGGTCCACACGATGACCAATGCCAGGTACGTTGGAAGTCCATTATGTATCCATGGAAATGTTCTGGGTGTGACATTGCACCAAATTCTATTCTGTAAAAATCTAGACAAATCTTCTGCTCTATGACATGAATGAATGTTTCTGCATACATGAAATGTATGATATCTGACTTGTGTGGCTCATGCTTGGGCATTGTTGGAACCCCATGAAATGACTGGCCAATTCTATAGTTATGTTCAATGTACATGTTCACACATTGATCTATCCTTTTCATTCGATATCCTTGTATATTTGATTTCTCTAAATGCTCTACATTATGCATGTCCTGATTATTGTCCGGGAATTTGAATATTGTTTTTATGCAAGTCATATATCATTATTATACATTGATAAATGGTTAATGACTTATATTCTGTCTGGTAATTAATAGAGATATAATTCCTACTGAACTTTTTGCTCACTCAGTTTCTTCTTAACATTTTTCAGATAATAACGAAGAAGATATTTAATCTGATGGGGATGGGCAAGAGTGTTGAGTACTCCTGGAGTTATTAGAAGATCTATGTCTGTGTCTTTTATTTTATTGAGTCTAGATAGGTTGAAATTTTCATAATTGAGTCCTTTATCTTCTTTTGAGTTATTGTAAGTTTTGAGTGAAGAAATTATAATATTGTCATTTTGATATCAATAAAATTATATTTTTTGTAAATTTCTGACCTTATTGTGTCTCTTGTGACTTGCACTAAATTATTCATGATTGTTCGTTGTCATGTTCTGAGTAGTTTCTACTGCTATCGGTTCGAGACGTGACAATGGTGGTATTAGAGCCTAGGTTTTGTTGAAACCCTAGGTTTTGACCATAGGTTGCCATAAGTGTTAGGTTCTTCCTTATTACCCAATGAGATTGGGTAGCGTTGGGTTAAGTGCTAAAATCGGCTTAAAAAATGTTTAATGAGAATAGCTTGTTAATCCTTCTAAAATAATTTTGTAGGAACTAGACAGCTAGCAAGATGGTGACTGAGTGAGCACAATGGCGGGAGATGCAGAGAACTGTCCAGGGTTTAACTCAAGCTCTTCAATAGGTAGCTCAAGGGGGAGCAAATCATGGTGTCGGAGAGTTGCATTGAAATTTTTGGAGTCTTAATCCACCTAGATTTAATGGATCCCCTGATCCTGATGAAGTAGAGCATTTGATAAAGGAGCTAGAAAGAATATTTAGGGTGATGCAATCTTCAGACCAAGATAAGGTCCTTCTAGCGACATTTCAATTAGAGAAAGATGCTAGGGCTTGGTGAGAGTTTGTAGAAGCTACTTTGCCAAGCGATCAAGTAACTTGGGCGGAATTTTTGTAGTATTTCAATGATAAGTATTTTTTGGAAAGAGTTCGGGAAAGAAAGGCTGGGGAATTCACCTCCCTTAAGCAAAGGAGCATGACAGTAGCGTAGTATGAGGCCCGGTTTTTAGGGTTGTCTTGTTATGCACCTCACTTGATATTGACCGATAAGATGAAGGCCAAACAGTTCATGAATGGGCTAAGGTTACAATTTATACCCCAATTGGCACTGATGAACATACAATCTTATGCCGAGATGGTGAAAATAGCTCAACTATTAAAGGATGCCATAGAAATGTCCGAGAGGGTCAAGGCAAGAATGGAGAAGAAGAAATTGGCAGGAAAATCTGAAAATGACAATAAGAGGCCAAATGATGGTAATGGAATTCCGAATGGTAAGAAGCCTAAGGAGGAGAGGTGTAAGCATTGCGGGAACGATAGCCATCGATCTGAAAAATGTCGGTGGAAGATTGGAGCGTGTTTCCACTGTGGGAGCAAGGAGCATAAGGTGAAAAATTGTTCTCTTCCTAACGACCAATCTCCACAGGCGAAGGATCATAATGAAGCACGGTGTCAAAGAAGGTTACAAGCTTTGAGAAGGGCCGAGCCTACTGATGATGGGGTAGCGAGAGATACCCCTTAACCTTAAGCTAGTTCTTTTCCTTCTTGATGATGGAGTAGGGAGAGCTCTGTGACATGAATGAATGTGTCTGCATACATGAAATGTATGATATCTAACTTGCGTGGCTCATGCTTGAGTGTTATTGGAACTCTATGAAATGACTGACCAATTCTATAGTTATGTTCAATGTACATGTTCACACATTGTTATCTAATTATTGGTTCGGTATTGATCTATGCTTTTCATTTAGATATCCTTACATATTTGATTTCTCTAAATGCTCTATGCTCTGCATGTCCTAATTATTGTTCGAGAATTTGAATATTGTTTTTACACAAATCATATAGTATTGTTATACATTGATAAATTTAAATCCAACGATCAGATTTTCTATCAGGAGCAAATCCAATGGTTGATCTTTATCAAACTTAAATTTAACTGTTAGATTTCGATCATGAGCAAATCCAATGGTTGGATCTTGAATCTAATTGTCAAATTTTGATCGGGAGCAAATCCAATTGTCGATCAGATGTTGATCAAACTTAAATACAACGATCAGATCTTGATCAAACTTAAATCCAACAGTCAGATTTCAATGAGGAATAAATTGAACGGTCGGATCTTGATCAAACTTAAATCTAACAGTCAAATTTTCTATCGGGGAGCAAATCCAATAGTTGGATCTTGATCAAAATTAAACCCAATTGTCAGATTTCAATCGGAAGCAAATCTAACAGTCGGATCTTGAATCCAATGATCAAATTTCGATCCATAGCAAATCCAACAATTGATCAGATGTTGATCAAACTTAAATCCAATAATCGAATCTTGATCAAACTAAAATCCAACAGTCAAATTTCAATGGGGAGCAAATCCCATAGTTAGATCTTGATTAATTTTAAATCCCACAACCAAATTTTGGTCAAACTTAAATCCAACTATTATTATAATAATTATTAAATTTTAAGTATATTTTATTATTCTAATAATTATTAAATAGTAGTAAGTAAGTTTAGACTATTAACAATATTTGTTTATTTTATTTGTTTATTATTTTTAAAACATAAATTATTATAATTGTAAATGTACAAAGTTTAGACTATTTATATTTATTTTATTAATTTTTAATGCATATTTTTTTTAAAAGACTATGAAGTTAATAATAATTGTTACATATTTAAATTATAATTATTTTTATTATTATAGTAATTGTAGCATAGTAGTAACAAATTTTGGAGAAAATAAAAAGAACTTTGGAGACAGATTCGCGACGGATTAGCGGTGAATAGATATCTGTCACGAATTAAATTTCATTTCGGGACTAATGAAATTTCATTTTGCATCGAAAGGATGATGTTGGTGCAGAATGGCGAGGGAATTGTGACGGAAATTTTCATCGCAAAACCCTAATATCCCTTTGACGATTTTCACTTTTCTCACTCATTCACACACTCCTCTCTCTCTCTCTCTCTACTCATCACTCCACCGGGAATGCTTGCCCCGCTGTCCCGCTGTCGCGCCCGCAGCCCCCCGGCCCGCCACCACTGTAACTGCCATAGCCTGCCGCGTCGCTTGCCGCCGCCACTACCATGTCTATGATCCTCGCTATCGCGTCTGTCTCCCCCCAGCCTGCCACATCGCCTGACGCTGCCACTACCGCGTCCGCCATCCCCAGTACTGTCGGTAAGCCCCCCTAGCCTCTCTGTATTTTTTTCTTTTTTTGTAGTTGATTGGGGATCGATGTTTGAGGGGGGGTTCTAGCCGATCCGGGAGGGGGAGGGGGGCAGCGTGACTAGCGAGGGGTGGGTCGTTGGCAGGTGAGGTAGCGTTGCCTAGTAGATGGCTTAACCTAGAGGGGGGTGAATAGGTAAATAAAATTTAGTCGTAGTAAAACAAAATTTTAGAGCAAGGTATGACAGTGTGTAAGTAGATGCGGAATAGAAATCAGGCACAGATAGCATTCACACAGATGAACATAGAGATTTTAAACTGGTTCATCCCTGACCCTCAGTCAGTCCTACGTCCAGTACCTAGCAACTACTGGGATTTTCACTATCTTCCCTCAAGGAATAGTTACACTCGCTATTTTTGGTCAGGTGTTCAGCCACACCAAGGGCACTCACTCACTGGAGCCCCAACTAACTTCACGGTACAACCAAACCTAGGATTTCAAACTTTCTGGAGGCACTCTTTATTGTGTCCCTGTGATTTTGATGATGTCAAACACTATGACTCATCATGAGTCTGCATGTGCATGCATGTGATTGATTCATGTTTTTTTAGTAATGAAGTCATATGTTTGATATTGGTGCATTGATTTTGATGCATTACTTTTATGATCTTATTATGTATATAAGCATGTGTTTGAATTCTGATAAGAACATGTCTCAAAGGATCTCAAAGGTTAAGTCAATTCAGCAGAGTTCATGATTGCAATGCAGCAATGACAGTGGTACAAGCAGTGGAACAAAAATTGTGGCACAAGCAACCTGTACCAGTGGTACAAGCAATGGAACAAGAAATGTGGCACAAGCAACCTTCAGCAGAAGCCATCAGTAATAAGATTTGGTGAGCTAATATCACATAAGAAGCTACCCGCTGGCTAAAGAAAAGAAGAAGCTTTCATGTAGTCCAAGTCAACTTCAGAAGTTCTTCAAGCCGACTTGAAGACAACCAGAAGTCACCCGCTAGCCAAAACTCAAAGGCGAGAAAAGGTCTATAGCTACAGAATAGTGGTGACAAATAGATTGGTAGTTTTGACAAATAAGCCACAAGGGTGACAAATGGCTCTACACGGGTGAAAAATAAGTGATGAGGTGAAGAATGGATGAGAGGGTTGAAGGCTGAAGAAAAGATGAAGCCAAGTCGACTTCCGATGAAGGCCAAGTTGACTTCGTTCAAGCTTAATTTCAAGTTCAGTTAAATTGAACCAGTCAAATCTCAAACCCAGTCAAGGACACCTATCATACAAGGGATGTATGTTCCAAGCCCTAGAGTCAACACAGTCAGACCTTGGAGTCAACGCAAAAGTTCGCCAAAAGACCTTGCCAGAAGACCCTGTCCGCTGAAGAAGTTAAGGTAGACAAATAAGTCAACTCAAGCTAAAGTCAACACAAGTTGAAGTCAACACAAGCGTTTGCCAGAAGACTTGGTCAACTGAAGAAGTCAAGGGAGTCAAATAGAAGCTATCGCTGACAGATGAGCTTCAACGATGAAGAAAAGCTCACAGTGGAATGAATGAGTAACAAAGCTGACAAATAGGTCATCAATGGTGAAAAATAGAAGATAACGGCGACAAATGACCAGTTAGTGGTAACAAATAGGTCGCAAGTCGACGGCTCTTGAAGTAGAGACAAATAGATCTAAGGCGACGGCTCCAGCGAACAAGGGTGACAAATAGGTCCATAACGCTAACAAATAGACGTTAAGGGGTCAAATAACTTCCTAAGGCTGAATAATAGACCGTCAGGGTGAAAGCTTTGGAATGCTTTGAAAAGCTAAGAGGCAGAGTCGACGCAGGTGACCTTGGAGTCGACTCCACATTTACAAGAAATCCACAACGGTGAAAAAGGCAGAAGTGGCGACGACTTCAGGAGTATAAGGGTGACAAATGGGTACCTAAAGGAGACAAATGGGACTTAAGGGTGAATAATAGCTCGGTAAGGCTGAAAAATAGCTGGGTGGACTGAAGCATTGTACATGCCACGTAAGATTCACACTTATGCTAGAAGGCTAATCATTGGCACATGATCCAAGACCTGACACATCACCTGACTAATCCCATGAAGGCTCTGGAAAAGAATATTCTGCGAGGAAAGATTGAAAAAATGGCAGGATTCATTTTTGGAAAAGTGTTTTTAAAAATTTGAAACATCTGCTACACTTAATATATTGAAGCTATCATTCTTCGAAGGAAGAGAGAAGCTACAATTGAAGAGCTGAAAGAAATAGAGTGAGCTGTGAAATTTGAAGAGAAAAAGGGAGAACAATATAGTTCGAAGAATTTGAGAGAGAAGTTGTAAGAAGAAGAGAGAGAGAGAGAGAGAGCATGTGAGAAGGATCGAGCTCGAGAGAGTCTAGTTCGTGAGAGAAGTATCCGTGTGCAGTTGGTGCCAATTGAAGATTTGTGGTGTCTATTAGTTCATGGATCAAATCTAGAACTATCCTGCTCCTCAGGAGCTATATTCTGCTTGTCTTTCTTTTTGTGTTTTCGTTTGTTCATTTTCTATTTCCTTCTTGTACTTCCGATACCTTGTTCAAGGTTCGGGTTTCCTCTGAGGTTTCAGAGGAAGGGAGAAGTGTTTCTCCAGGTTCCCTCTGTGGTTTCAGAAGAAGAGAGGATTGAATCCTCTGGGTTTTGTGAGTAGTGGCTTGTTGTTCATGGTTCCTTCTGTGTTTACAGAAGAAGGGAGGATTTGTTCCTCCAGTCACTACCAGTGGTAGTGGGTCTGGTCTTGCAGGTTGTAAGATCAGGGAGAAGAGATTTGTTTCCCTTAGTTCAAGCTGTTTGGCAGTGTCTATTGTAGATTGAGTCTGCGGTCTTGCATCTGCAAGGGAAGCCTCACTCGGTTGAGTGAGGGGTGGACGTAGGTCTGTGGGTTACAGACCGAACCACCTTAAAAAGTCCTTATCTACCGTGGTTTGATTTGTGCACATACTCCTTATCCTCTACCCCCTTTGCAAGTTGGTGTGTGAGCTGGTTCTACCTTGTGAGCTCATAGTGTGCCAAGTGTTTGAGAACTGTCTTGTGTGTGTTGATACTTATTAAGTGTGAACTGTTAGATGCCTAAATGTGTTTTACCTGAATTCTGAATCCGTTCAGCTCATTGCTTGGTTAATCAGTTTACAGTTAGAATTACAAATTGCATTTAACTTGAAGCTTATTGATGTAAGATGTCTTCGTTTACTATTGTGCATAGATTTAACCATCAGTAGATTGCTTAGTCTATAGTGTTATCTTCCGCTGTGATTGAAAATTGGGTGTGGTTTTAATTGAGGTAAATTTTTATAGAGGGATCTATTCACCCCCCCTCTAGATCATATCAAAGTGGGTCTCTGATTGATCAGATCCAACGATCTGTTGAGTAGATCTTGCTTATTTGGTGCATTATTGCCTTTAGCTTATTGTTTTGAATTGTTTCGATGGCTCATCCACCTATATTCAATGGTTCCAACCTTCATTCTTGGCTACGCAGCATGTGTAAGTTTGTCAATTCAATTGATCTTGATTTATGGAATTTAATTACGCATGGTCCACACAAATTGCCAAAGGACAAATCTAAGTGGACTAATGATCATAGATCAAAGAACAAGGATAATGTTAGAGCTATAAATTTGATGAAAGTTGCTAGTGATATTAACATACTTCCTTGTGTTTCTACATGCAGCTCAACTAAAGTCATAATGAAAAATTTGATGGATGTCAATTGGGAAAAGGAGGACAGATGCATGATGGCTGATGGAAGTGATCACAGCAGTGATCAAAATGAAAATGACAAGTAGGTAAGTAATCCATTTGAAAATTTCTCTATAGAAGATTGGGAGAATGCATATGCTGAATTGATTGAATTAAATGAAAAATTTAGAGATCAGAATAAAACTCTGAAAAGGAAATTGAATGCTATCATGAATACTAGTTCTGAAATTGAAGTTGTTGAAGTTCTGAAAACTGAAAATGATTGTCTTAGAAAATAATTAAAAAATCTTGACACTGTTAGTTCAGAACTAGATAAATTGAAGTCTGAAAATGGAGTTCTCAGAAAATACATTGAAGAAGATGAAGAAAAACTCAAGAAACTTGAAGAACAGAATAACATGATTTCTGAGAAATTTGAGGCTATTAGAATAGTAAACCTGGAACTTCAGAAAGGTCCAGAAAAATTTGAAATCAAACAGAAAGCATCTTGTGATGATCAGGTTCTAATAAATGAATTAGTGCAAAATGACAAACTCAAGGAAGAAATTAAAAAATTGAAACAACTGAACACTGCCATATCTGACAGATTGATGACATTTGAAAAGGGTAAGTGTGTAACTCTGGATAAGTCAGAAAGATTGGTCAGTCCTGAACAAGAAATTGAAAGCCACAAAAATGTAAATGTTATGTTGAATGAAAGACTGGCTAAATGTGAAGAAGAGAATGCTAATTCTAAATTGTTAATTGCTTCTTTAGAAAATGAAATACGAGACTTGAAATACTCCCTGTCTAAATTTGTAGATGGGAAAGAAAATCTGGATAGGTTGTTAGGGGCTAAAGTGAATCTCTAAAAGGAAGGCATGAGCTACAACACTGTTAATAATAAACTCTTTGAAAACAAGCTAATGACATTCTTTGTCAAGCCATCAAATGTAGTCACAACTTCCCAGATTGAAAAACCCAGCAATTCTAAAAAATCACCAAAATAATTTTCTGCCCATAAAATTCAAAAAGGAAATAAAACTCAGAAAAAGACATTTAGCAAGTCTAACATGCATGCTAAGAACTTTCATGCAAAATACCATACTTCAAAATGAGCAAATGTTTCATGTTTTATTGTGGTAAGTTTGGTCATTTGATGCATGATTGCTATATTATGGAAAAAGATGAACAAAACAAAATGCATGCTAGGAAGAGTCATGATGTCCAAAAAAGAATAATTCAATGCTTTCACTATGGTAAAGTAGGACACACTGCTGCACAATGTTGGTTTACTAAAGGAAAAAGAAAATTTCATTCCCATGATGAACTTGTAAATTTTCCTATAAACCAACATGTCTTTCATAGAAATAAATTTGCCTCTAACCATAGGCACATTGAGTGTTTTAACTGTGGGAAGCCAGGCCACAAAGCTTCTGAATGTTGGCTGGCCATTGGTAGGAAAAATGCTAGAGTTGAAAATAAGAAATTCCATGTTCATTTCTATAACAAGAATGTGAAATTGGTTGTAAATTGCCATCACTGTTGCAAGGCTGGACATGTCACGAAAGACTATTGGCATGTTAAAGGAAATAAGAGTTTTACTGTCAATAAACATAAGTTAAATTTTGCCATGAACAAGAAAAACACCAAGCCTTCTGTTTACTATCATTACTGTGGCAAGTTTGGGCATACAATGCATTACTGTAGTTTGTTGCAATTTGATGATTTTAATGCCCTGAAGTCATGGAGAACACCTACAAGAGGTGTTGCTAACCCTCAAGGACCCAAGAAGTCTTGGGTACCTTTGTATGCAAAATGAGAATATATTTTACAGGTGTGCCTTGAAGAAGGAAAATAAAAAGGGGTTCAATAAATCAAGGCATCCATAGTTGGTAAAACCCCAAGTTCTGCATTCACTGTTTTATTTGTTGGCAATCAACAACTTCATTCTGTTAGACTGCATATCATGTCTTTCATGCTACACATGCAATCTTGCATAAGCATTTCTTTCATGACTAGTATGCATATAGACAAGGGAAGTTTAAATAAATTGAGCTGCACATATCCTTATGTCTGCATATATCATTTGCAGTGTTTTCATGAGTCTTTCAATGCATATGTTGGTCTGCTCATGCATACATTAGATTGAGAGTTAATTGCATATCTTGCACAATCATTGAAAATCTACTACATTCAATTTACATCTGCATTATTTTTTTTAAAATCCTCTATAGAAGAAAACTCTACAAAGTTCTGAAAACTAGGAAAAATGGTCGACCGATCAAGTGTGCTTGGTCGACCGAAACCTGAAAAACCTGAGGGTCTGCTCATTCATATATCTTTACATTTGCATATGAAATTTGTATTATCTTACATAATTTGAAAATTTTGCATTGTATATAGGACTGCATTTGCTTTGCATTGTCCGGCATGACCCTATGGTATATAAAATGGTATGTTGGGAGAAGGGCAGATCATTTCTATTTGGAAACCCACACTATGCGAGAGGTGGTCTTAAGACCTACGTTCTCCGCCTGATACCATGGGTCAAAATTGCACATAGAGTATTTTAGATATTCATGAGCATAGTTCAATAACCCCCTACATGATCTTCATGTCATATTTGATGTCTCAGTGCATTTAGATAGGGGGATTCCTTACATTTTACAATTTAGTGATGTGCATTTATTTGTTCTCATGCATATAATGGTTTTAAAATTGATTGCATACCATTCATGTTGAAAATTCAAAAAGCTAATTTGAAATGCATGCACACATGTAGGGGGAGTTAATGCATATAGTTATTTGTTCACTTGCTGCACTGTAAAAGTCTCCCAAGTCGACTTCTTGTCCAGCCCAAGTCGACTTACATGTGAAGAATCTAAAAGCCTCATTTGCTATCTATGTCCGTCTATTTGTGATCTTCACTCCTAGCTTTTTCAAATTAGTTTGGAATGCCTGATCATTTCTATCTTCACTCTCGTTCTATGTTCTGGCATCTCTGAAAATGTTTGAGTTCACAATTGCTTCATTTCTGAAATCTCTTAATTGATAGCCCCTGCATTTGCTGAGGGGGAGCTTTATATGAAAATTCTTGAACTACAGTGTATCTCATGATTCTCATTTCCATGAGAACTGATTCTATTTGTTTCACTCTTGAATTGACTACATTAAAATTTTTACATGTCTGCTACATGCTTGGATTTCATTGTCATATCCTTGAGCTAGTCACCCTAGAAATCTCTCACATCATTGGTATCAATGAATTCTCTTGAAATCACTCTTTGCTGGTTGCTTGTTTGAAAACCATTGTCAATCTTGATACTCTTATTGTTGTCTGCCCACATGATTGCTTAACTTCAAAAGTCACCCTCATACTTGATGCATTGTCATTGGCTATGTGACGACCCAAGATCCGGATACCGGGAAGAACCCGATACCATTTGAATCCTGGCCTGCCGCCCATGAGCCAGAGGGCTCGGAAGGGCTAAAAGGAGTATGGAGTGTATATCCTAAGAAAATCCACTTAGAAAGAAATAAAAATAAACAAATTAAGCTAAAAGTGAGAGTGGGGGAAAAAGAGAAATGGAGCATACGTGGATGCTAGGATGGAGGGTGATCGCCAGAGGACTCACGGGCCTTGATGAATGTAAACAATGAATAAGGAGGGATCACGTGATACCTTAAAGAGTGGGGAGACGTGAGTGTTCCTTCTCTTCCTATTGGCCAGCCGATGTAGAGAGCCTTCTTTGAATTACCCTTGCAAAAGAAATAACAACCAACAAAAGATAGATTAGATATCAAGTGTGCAGTATCAATCCCAAGTGAATATGTATAAGCATGAAAACATGAAGTCGAACACACCTGTTGGGTGTTGCCCTTAAACCCCTATGCGAAGGGTGAGGATAAAAATGATGATATGAATATGAGGGCGTGCAAGTGTTGCACTGGGGGAGACTCTCAACATGGTTGAGATAAGAAAAAGAAATAACAACAGATATGATGCATGCATGCGCACATTAGTTTTTATGCAGTGAAATAAACAGAACGGAGAACAAAGAAATAATAAAAGAGGAGCATGTGGAGTTCGGTCTTCTATGCTGGCTTTTGATGGGCGTTCGGGAGGAAGACTCAAACGGATGAATCTTTGGTCACAGAGAGCCCCTCCTGCAGCCAGAGATCCAACAGCACCTCCCCGTAGTTAATGAAAAATTGCCAGTTTAACGAGGGAGAGAGGATCTCTATTTATAGGGAGAAATTCAGAGGTTTAATCTGACAATAATTAGGATAATCATCCACGAAGGAAATAAACTTGGGAAGAGTCCTCCCCAATTTGAAAAGCCACCCAGAGGACTTCCCCCAGTTGAAACGGACCTCAAAATGAAGAAGGAAGGAGCCACAGTTGAACACGAAGATTTCAAGGAAATGGCATCAGACCCCGTGGTCACCCATTAAATGGGCGTCCACCCAATGAGTCGCTCATTTCCAAGCCAGATTAAAAATTTCTAAAATTAATAAAGAAATTGCGTCTGGGGCACCGGACGCGAATTAACAATTTCACGATTTTTGGATGGATTAAAAATATCAAATTTAGGCAAGGAAAGATGCGTCTATGGAGCCAGCCGCGTTAATGAATAGGCGACGAGATGAGTGGACGCGTGTTCTTGATTTATTTAGGAAAGTCGAATATTCCCAAAAATCGACAAGGAAATCGCGTCCACATGGGCAGACGTGTTTTATTGAATTTCAAGAATTTGGTAATTAACAGAATGGGAAAAGGAAACCGCGTCCGGACGTACATACGCCTATTCTTGAATTTTAGGAATTAACAAAAATAGCATTATAAATCGTGTCCGGAAGAAAAGACGCGTATTCTTGAATTTCAGGAAAATTGCCAAAATCGAAAAAGGAAATGGCATCCACATGGACAGCCGCATATTCAGGAATTTTAGGAATTTGGTAATGATCAAAAATGGAAAAGGAAATCGCGTCTCCTAAATCGGTCGCCCATTAAAAACGCGTCCAAGGGGTCTGACGCATTCAATAAAAGGTTCCAAAAAATTGGAGAAAAGCCCAAGAAAAATTTAGAAAAATAGAAGAAAGCTGAATATTCAATAAAAATGGAGAAAACAACTCAAATAAGTCAATTTGAGGGTCAAATATGCTCAAAATGATGTTAATTTTAACGTGTCTACAACTGCCCCGCCTTGGCGTCTGCTTTGCAAGAGAGTGACACGGAATGTAATGGAATGGAATGGGGCGGAGCACAGAGGAATGAAATGCAATGGAAAGAAGTAGGAGCGAATTGAAAAGTAGACGCCAAGGTGTGATGAGACACGCGATCAACACCACCTGATGCGAATTGAATCAAAAGCTCGAGATGAAGCAATCTCAGGAGGTTCAATGAAATCAACAATTGTTTGGATAAAGAAGGAGTGAGTGTGCACGCGGGCACGAAGGAGATAAAAGAATGATTAACTTCCAGCGCGGTGGAAGTACTTAAGGTCACAAACCAGTAGATTTCACCATTGGAGAGCGATTACCAGCCAATGTGGACGTGATGCAGCCAAGGTGGATCAAAGGAAACGATTGTGAACTAGAGAATGAAGAATCCAAACAAAGGAGTTTTCGAGAAAACAGCCCAAAATAGCGACAAGACGAACTAAGGGCTCAATTCGGCAATGAATATCTCATACCCTAAAAATTAAGATCATTTGACTCTCAAAATTGAATTATCAGAATGATTTTTCACTGTTGATTCAAAATCCTACATGAATGCATGCTGGTTTTAAAGAGAAAATTAAAATAAATTAAAATAGAAAATAATCAAAGATAATATTGTTAAGCTACCAAGACTGAATCAAGAAATCAATTTTGTGAGCTGATACTAAGCCGAATCCTATTTATTCGTACACCAATTCATAAAAGGGAACCATCGTCCCCAGTCTTGGACGGCTCAACGGCCTATCCGTGCGACTAAGATTCCTCTAGAATCATCATTATTTTTGATGAAGGGGAACTCAAATCCCAGATTTACCAGAGCCACAAGGTCCTTGATATAATCTAATAGCATATGTAACATATAGTAGGAATGCATACAGGGAGATGGTGACAATAATAAGCATATACGAGGGAACTGAGAGATGAGGCGCAAACACCGCGGGACTTGGATGATGATGCCCAGTCGGTGGGACCAAGAGCTTCTTTCTGAGCTCAAAGATTTATTAGCCAAGATATCATGAAAGATAAGCAACAAATAAAGCCATTGCGCATATCATTAAAGCATTCAATCAATTGATAGCATAGCGTGAACTACAACATGCATAGTGTGTGAACATAGTAGTGATAGCACAACATCGCGAAAAGCATGGATGTAGTCCAAAGCATCAAAGCATGAAGGCATTAATAATTGTTGGTTATCACATTTGGACCATGAGGATGACAACTTGGTCAATCATCAGATGTATGCATGAAAGATCAAGCTTGGCTGAGATTCATTCTTGAATGATTAGAATGAATGCCCATAGTGAATGCTCAGAGTGAATGCCCAGAGCGGCAGGGATAATCAGATGAAATTAGCAGGAATTACTTAGAAAGATGTGGAAATGATATCCAATCGATCATGACAGGGAAGAATCGAAAGGTAGATAGCAATAAATGAAGAGGACTCATCCCAAGCTCTTGGGTCCTTGCAAAGAGTGTCCCTACAAAATAACACCATCAAAAAATACAATGCATTTTTCTTTGCTTGTTTGTTTTTTTGGATTTTTGAAATATACAAATTTTTATGAGCTTTTGGAAATATCCAGTTTTTTTGGATTTTGAAAAATATTTGATTTTTTTGTTGTTTTTGAATTTTGGATTTGACTTTGCTTATGGAGCATCAAAAGATGTTTAAACCACTAGCTAGGGGTCCTTGTTGTTTCCCCTTTCACTAAAACTACCTGAAGTAAGGCGTGCAGAGGAGATGTCGCCCTATGACAGGCTACCCTTGGCTAACGGTGCCCCTACCAAGGCCATACCCGAGAAACACTCGGTCTTGGAGGGAGGAGAGAAGAACAATTGGAGATAAGCCTTATGCAGGATGAGAGATATCAGGACTTGAATTCCTTCCAAGGTATTTCCCCTCAAAGAGGTAGTCTGTTGCGCCGGGGCTTTGTGCCTCTCTTGACATGTCTTTATCTCATAATTTCGCATTTATTGAAATTTGACTTGATTTAGCCCTTTTTGGCTAGATTTATCATGAAAAGCTCTCTTTATTCCGGGTCAAGGCTGCCCCTATCTGTGACATCTACCGTATTGGGGATTACCTAGGTTGGTCATCTCATCCGACAACCTCTTGCCACTACACTTGGCCGAGTGAATAAGAGAAAAGACTTTCATGCACACCCATAGTATGGCCAAAGCAGCAACGGTGTTCACTAAGAGAGGCGGCTGAGGACGTCGTGAAGTGTGTGGAGTGCCCAGCTAAGGGTTGCCCTTAACAAGCGGGGAGGGAAAGTCGAACTCCCAGTGCGGGGTTCTTAATAACCAGAGGTGCTGCAGAAGCAAGCCCCAAGACTCTTTTCTGAAATTCAATAAAGATAAAGATAAAGATAAAGACAAAGGCATTGACCACCACTCTTAATCATGTTAAGAAGCGCTTCATTTTGAAAACTGTGCGTGAAGAATGACGAAATAAAGGGCGCAAATCTTACGCAAAAATGTTACCTTGCAACCTTATGAAACATTAGCTACCGGAGGCGATCTTGATCGTCATGGGATTTGTCCTCAAGTGGCAGATAAAAGGATTGGAAGCCAAAGTTTGAAGTGGCTTAACAAGAAGAAGTGGTACCAAGACCAGACTCAGACGAATGAGGATAAAAGGAAAAGAGGCGAGGGCTAGAACTCCCTCACTAAGGTGCGGAGATCCTGATCACAAGGAACGGTGTACAGAAGGAAAGGAGAATCAAGAGGAGGGGTGAGGATTGAAGTCTCGGAAGCAGTGGGAGAACGGGCAGATGCCCAGAGCGATGGATGTGGAAGAAGTCGGGTCGGACCCGAGATCAAGAGGGATTAAGAGGAGAAATTGGTAAATGGAAAGCGGGGAATCCGGAGGGTCCAGAGGCAAAGGAGGAGAATCGTGATAGAGAGAATCCAGAGGTTCCGGAGGGACAAAATACCACAGGACACGATGTCCCAGGAAAAGGTATGGAAATAGATGATTTAAAAGGAAGAAGAGAATGAAGGATACGATGTCCTGGAGGAGCAGGAGAAGGAATCGAAAGAAAGAGGGGAAGTCCGGAGGCTCCGGAGGAATAGAGTGGGAAGGGACGCAATGCCCTGGAAGAAGGGATAAGGAGTGAGATAGAGAATCTGGAGGTTCTGGAGGAGGAAGATAGAAAGGGGCGTGATGCCCAAGGAGATTGGAGGGAAGATAAGATGGGGAATCCAGAGGTTCCTGAGGAAAAAAGTAGAAGTGGGGGTGATGCCCCAGGGAAAGACAGGAACGCGGAGGTTCCGGAGGAGTGAAGTAGAAAAGGGCGTGATGCCCTGGATGGTCCGGAGGTCCCGGAGGGATGGAGTGAGAAGGGACGCGATGTCCTCGGAGAATCCGTGAGAAGCCCGGAGGACCCATACATGAGGGTGTATAGGGGCGCGATGCCCAGAGAGGGAGGTCCGGAGGTTCCGGAGGAATAAGACACCATGGGGCGTATTGTGCATGTGATTTCGATGATTACAAAATGACTTTGTTGTGTGGCCTTGCTTGGATGATAATGTAAGTGTGGAAACATCTGTATAAATATGCATAGCTACATGTGTGTATGAGATCATGGTGATGCATAATGAAAACACGTATTTACATATGTTTGCATATTCACATTGAGTTTCATGATATGTAAGCGTATCTTGGCAATGTTATTTGAATGATTGAGCTCCCATATCATTACATATGCCTTAGATGCAATGGAAGATTCAAAGTTCCCCAAATGCTCATTGCATAAATGAATGTTTCCATAAAGACATAAACAAGCTAACACTATAATATCTTGTTTTGCAGGTGGTTCAAATATAATGGTCCTTCATGCACACATCCTTAATGTAGATGTTCACATTGGTGACTTCATGGAAACATTATGTTGGTGTTCTTAATGAACTGACAAATGCGTGATATCTTGTTGCCCATGGTTTTACATGCTCTGAACTGCATTTATAATTCATGCTTATTCATGTTTATGAACTGATTATGCCTCACATGAATGTTTGTTTTGAGTTGCTCTGAAATGCTTCATTTATTTCCAAAGTCTATACACTCTGTTGCATATTGAACGCAAAGTCTATAGATCGTCCAGAGTCTTGTTGCATTGTGTGCGAAAGTCTATACATTGCCAGCACACACGTTCAAAGTCTTTACATTTGTAGTCTGTACAGCCTCTGCATTGCACTAAGTCTATACATTATCTTTGGGCATCAAAGTCTATACATTGCTTCAAGCTTTCAAAGTCTGTACATTCCTCTTTGCAAGTCTATACAGTCATTCGGTTGTTTGCTTCATGAACACAAAGTCTATGCATTACTCTCTTGCACAAGGAAAGTCTGCACATTCTTCTACTGAAAGTCTATACATTATTTTGCCTGCTGCACTTGAAGTCTATACATTGGCCTTCAAGCTTCCAAGTCTATACATTGGCCTTCTATCTTCCAAGTCTATACATTGGCCTTCAATCTTCCAAGTCTATACATTGGCCTTCAATCTTTCAAGTATGTACATTGACCTTCAAGCTTCCAATTCTGTACATTGACCTTCAAGCTTCCAACTCTGTACATTGGCCTTCAAGCCAAGTCTGTACATTGGCCAAGTGTCTTGTGCCTTCAAGCTTTCAAAGTATGTACATTGGCCTTCAAGCCAAGTCTGTACATTGGCCAAGTGTCTTGTGCCTTCAAGCTTTCCAAGTCTATACATGGTTCATATACAAAGTCTGAACATTCTTCTTAGCAAGTCTCTACAGTCATGAGTATATTTCATGTACATTTGAATGTGTAAAGTTATGGAGTTTTATGTGGAAGAATCAAGTTAAGGAGAACTCAATTTTTGATATATAAACTAACTTTATGTTTGTGGTTCTACAGGTTCAGGGATGGTTTTTAAACCCACTCATGTCAAGTGAACAATGGTAACATCTAACCATTTTTATGTTAAGTTCCGGTTGTTTTCATGCACATCTTTCATGAGATCTTAATGCATTGATGGCGGTTCATGCATTTTTCAAATGAGATTTTTGGACTGTTAAAGTCAAGGTCTTTGGTTTCCTTGTGATGGACTAATGATTAAGTCAATGTGAGCTTTAATGAAACAATCATGTTTTTGGAAAGGCTCAAAATGTTCAATGAAAGTGCTCATTCGACTTGCATATGTTCATGCATATTCTTATTGTGATCCTTGTGGCCAAAGCTGCTAATTACACATTAAAGCTTCCATGACATTGCATTTGGTCATACATGTTTTGGTTGGTTAAATTGAGAAGTCAAATACATGTTTGAATGTGCTTATGATGTAATTTTTTAGTGAACATGTTCATAGAGTTAATGGTTGATGCAAGGAATTTGATTTATAACTAACCTCTTGTTTTATCATGTGTTTCAGGGTGAATATTCATGGTTGATCATAATGGGGTTATGGTAACATTTAAACATTTATTTCCCCATGATTTCATGTTGATTTAATAGTGTTTTCTAACCCCTACTAGCAGGGGTCGACCCATAGGGTCGACCCTTAGATGTTTTGGACCGAACAGAACTCAGTTGTTTGACCCTGTATGCATGGGTCGACCCATGGGGTCGACCCACACCACATGGGTCGACCCATGGGGTCGACCCCTGGATACTGGGTGTCCATTTATGTTTTGTCTAGCCTCTGGTTGCCCAGGGGTCGACCCATGGGGTCGTCCCATTCCGGCACGGGATTCTCGGGAGCATCCGAAACCCTATGAAATCATGTCTAAACTTTACCAAACTACCCCCCAATGGTTTCTAATGTTATTAGGGGGTTTCTAACATGTATTGGGAGGGTTTTATGTGTCTTTTGTCCACTCCTCTATATATATGAGTGTGAACTCCGAATTTGCAAGGAGAGAAGCCCTAATGCATTTTATTCTATCTTGTAGGTGGAGAAAAGGGGCAAAGCAACCAAGGAGCTCTTGAGGAAGGGTTATCATCTACATCCATGGAGATTTGGAGCTCGTGGTAGAAGAAGAAAAGAAGCGTCTCGAAGAGAGGAACGCGAGGACGCCAAAATCGTGGCCATCCGACAACGAGCCAAGAAGAGCCGGAGTCTTTCTTGAAGGGGGAGCTTCATACATGCTTTAACTTCTTTGATTCAGTCTCTAGAGTTTGTTTGGGGCTCAATGCGTCTATTTGTCTTTGCTTCTTAAATTTCTGAAAGGATATTTTGTGTGTGTGTTCGGAGAAAGGGTTCTCCGAGTGTTTGTGTTGATGCGTATGTGTCGGTTTGTGCGGAGGATATCAGCGGGTGTGCTTGAGCGTCATTTGGGGTGTGTTCCCCGTGTGTGTTTGGGGGTTTACTCCCGTGTGATTGTGTAGGCTTCATCCTACGTGTGTGTGTTGGAGCTTGGCTCCGTGTGTGTGTGAGGATTTATCCTTGGGCTATTTTATACAGTAATGAAGCCTCATCGGTTTGGTGAGGGGTAGACGTAGGGAGCCCGTCGTGGTCCCGAACCACCTTAAAAATTCCCGTGCATTGTGGTTTGTGCTGTGGTGGTTTGCTTATTGTTCATATCTAGTTATCCGTTCGAGTGAGTACGGTGAGATTGAGAGAATCAAGTCTATTCTAATTAGTTTAAATTCTTCAATCTTGCTAATTCCGCTGTGAGCTAGTAAACAGTTTCAATTGGACATAATTTTAGTAGAGGGTTCTATTCACCCCCTCTCTAGAACCGTGTTCCTGCACTACGGGACCCCAACAATTGGTATCAGAGCGAGGCTCTGTTGTCCCTAGATCTAACGATCTACAGAGTGATCCTAGTGCATTGTCAATCATGAATTTTTCTGTTGATCAAATCTCTATGAATTGCCTTCCTATTTTTAATGGTCATGATTATATTTCTTGGAGAAATGCTATGTGTGTTTATCTTAGTTTGCATGAGCCTAATGTTTGGAAGGCCATATGTGAAGGTCCATACAAGCTTCCTACTGAACATAACAAATGGGATGATATGCATGTCAAGAAAAATGCAATGAATCTTAGAGCATTGAATTTTCTCTTGAATGCGATTGAGTCTAATATACTTTCACAAATTCCCTTATGTAGGTCGGCAAGAGACCTTTGGGACGAATTGGCACAGAAGTATGAAGAAGAAGTAATGGATCCATATATGTTTAATGGCTCATGGTGAAGAAATTTCAAATGAGGTAAATTCTAACTCTAACTCTGATGAAGACGAAATGTCATTTGAAGAACTTCTTGATGCTTATGAGGAGTTATCAAGTCGAGATAAGAAAATCAAATCTGAAAATAAAAATCTGCAAAAGAAAACTAGTGAGAATGTGCAAGCTAGTGTTTCTTGTGAAAAATGCATTGAGTTAGAATCAAAAATTGAAAATCTAGAAAATGATAATGAACTTCTAGAATCCAAAGTTGAATTATTTTCAGATGAAATGTCTTGTATGAATGAAGAGCTTGAAATGTTCAGAAAATCTAATACTGCTCTTGAAATTGAAAATGATTCTGATGATTTGCTTGATCAGAACAAACTCTTATTGTCTAAGATTTCATTGCTTGAAGAAACTGAAAAATGTCTTAGAAACAAGTTGGATTCCTTATCTGACGATGATAAAATACTTGAAAAACTTCTTGATTCTGAAATTGATAGCAAGAGCATCATGTTTGAAAATGAGGAACTTAAAAAGAAAAATGGTGCCATGCTAATCGAGAATGCTTTGCTTGAAGGTAGATTGAACAGTTTTGATAAAAGTGAAAAAGAAAATGCGTTGTTGAAATATGAAAATGAAAGGTTGAAACAATTAAACAACGCCATGTCTGAAAGACTGCTAGTTCTTGAAAAAGGAAAATCTGTGGTTGTTAATGAATGTGAAAAATTGCATGTGCTGGAACAAGAACTTGAAAGCTATAAAACTGTAAATAAAGTGGTAAGTGAATGTAATGTTTGCAGTGAACAAGAAATTGCTAGCTATGAGTTGCACATTACATCCCTTGAAAATGAAATCATTGATTTGAATGCATCTTTGTCCAAATTTGTCAAGGGGAAAGACAACCTAGATAAAATCTTGGGGACCAAGGTGAATTTTCAAAGGGAAGGTCTTGGGTATGAACTCACTAAAAAGAAAGCTTTTGGTCTGAAAACCCAAACGTCATTCATGCATGCTTCATGTTCTTCTAATGCATCTTTCGTTGAGAAACCCCAGATTAACACTCATTCCCAACCTAGGACCAAGAAATTTGCTTCATCACCCAACTGTCAAAATGGTCCTAAGAGTCATAATAGAAAATTTGATTCTCACCAAAATCATGAAAAGCATGCTCATGTTCCTAAAAGTTCAAAGTTGAGTTGTTTTTACTGTGGCATGCATGGTCAGGTTATGGATGATTGTGATATCATGAAAAAAGATGACCAACATGCATGCAAAGAAAAATTTACTTTCAAAAGACAAAGGAATGGTTCATGCTTTTATTGCCATAAACTTGATATCATGCTTTTATTCCGGCACGGGATTTGCGAACCCGTCCGAAACCCAATGTAAACCCTTTCTAAACATTTCTAAACTTTACCAAACTACCCCCCATTGGTTCCTAAACATATTAGGGGGTTTCAAACATGTATTGGGAGGCTTTTATGTGTCTTTTGTCCACTCCTCTATATATATGAATGTGAACTCCGAATTTGCAAGATGAGAAGCCCTAATGCATTTTGTTCTATCTTGTAGGTGGAGAAAAGGGGCAAAGCAACCAAGGAGCTCTTGAGGAAGGGTTATCATTTACATCCATGAAGATTTGGAGCTCGTGGTAGAAGAAGAAAAGAAGCATCTCGAAGAGAGGAACAAGAGGATGTCAAAATCGCCATCATCTGACAACGAACCAAGAGGAACCGAAAGAATCGAAGAAGGGGGAGCTCTCTACATGCTATATCTTCTTCATTTCAATCTTTAGACTTTTGGGATTCATTGTATTTATTTGTCTACGCTTCATACATTTCTGAAGGAATATTGTGTGTGGGGGTTCGGAGAAAGGGTTCTCCGAGTGTTTATGTTGACACGTGTGCGTCGTGTGGTGCAGAGCATATCCGCGTGTGTTCTTAGGCATATTATGGGGTGTGTTCCCCGTGTGTGGTTGGGAGTTTACTCCCGTGTGGTTGCGTAGGGGTTGCCCTGCGCGTGAGTGTTGGAGTTTTACTCCGTGTGTGTGTGGGGATTTATCCCCGTGTGTGTGTTGGAGCGTCGTCTTCGTGTTGGGGATTTATCCCCGAGTGAAGCCTCACCAAGTTTGGTGAGGGGTGGACGTAGGGAGCCCGTCGTGGTCCCGAACCACCTTAAAAATCCTCGTGCATTGTGACTTGCATTGTGGTTTGCCTTATTGTTCATATCTAATGATCCGTTCGAGTGAGTACGCTGAGATTGAGAGAATCAAGTCTATTTCAATTAGTTTAAATTCCTCACTCTTGCTAATCTTGCTAATTCCGCTGTGCGCTAGTAAATAGTTTAAATTGGACATAATTTTAGTAGAGGGTTCTATTCACCCCCCCCTCTAGAACCGTGTTCCTGCACTACGGGACCCAACAATTGGTATCAGAGTGAGGCTCTGTTGTCCCTAGATCTAATGATCTACAGAGTGATCCTAGTGCATCGTCAATCATGAATTTTTCTGTTGATCAAATCTCTATGAATTACCTTCCTATTTTTAATGGTCATGATTATATTTCTTGGAGAAATGCTATGTGTGTTTATCTTGGTTTGCATGAGCCTAATGTTTGGAAGGTCATATGTGAAGGTCCATACAAGCTTCCTACTGAACATAACAAATGGGATGATATGCATGTCAAGAAAAATGCAATGAATCTTAGAGCATTGAATTTTCTCTTGAATGCGATTGAGTCTAATATACTTTCACAAATTCCCTTGTGCAGGTCGGCAAGAGACCTTTGGGACGAATTGGCACGGAAGTATGAAGAAGAAGTAATGGATCCATGCTTAATGGCTCATGGTGAAGAAATTTCAAATGAGGTAAATTCTAACTCTGACTCTGATGAAGACGAAATGTCATTTGAAGAACTTCTTGATGGTTATGAGGAGTTATCGAGTCGATATAAGAAAATCAAGTCCGAAAATAAAACATTGAAAAAGAAACTTGATAAATATGTGCACGATAAACCTTCTTGTGAGAAATGCATTGATTTGGAGTCAAAGATTGAGAACCTACAATATGAAAATGAACTTTTAGAATCTAAAGTTGAATTATTTTCAGATGAGATGTCTTGCTTGAATGAAGAGCTTGAAATGTATAGAAAATCTAATACTGCTCTTGAATCTGAAAATGAATGCCATGAGTTGCGTGAGTAAAATAAATCCTTGTTGTCCAAAATCTTCATGCTTGAGAAAAGTGAAGAATGTTTGAGAAATAAGTTAGCTTCTTTATCAGACGATGATAAAATGTTTGAAAAACTTCTTGATTCTGAAATTGATAGCAAAAGCATCATGGATGAAAATGAGGATCTTAAAAATAAAAATGGTGCCTTGCTAATTCAAATGTCTTTGCTTGAAGGCCGTTTAAAATGTTTTGAAAATTTTGAAAAAGAAGATACGTTGTTAAAATCTAAAAATGAGTCCTTATTGATAGATGTCAAAAAGCATGAAGAAATCAATTCTTATATGAAAGATGAAATTGAAAAAATAAAATATTTGAATACAACCATGTCTGAAAAATTGCTTGCTTTTAAAAAAGGAAAATCTGTGGTTGTTAATGAATGTGAAAAACTACATGTGCTGGAACAAGAACTTGAATGCTATAAAACTGCAAATAAAGTGTTAAGTGAATGTAATATTTGCAGTGAACAAGAAATTGCTAGCTATGAGTTACACATTGCATCCCTTGAAAATGAAATCATTGATTTGAATGCATCTTTATCCAAATTTGTCAAGGGGAAAGATAACCTAGATAAAATCTTGGGGACCAAGGTGAATTTTCAAAGGGAAGGTCTTGGGTATGAATCCACTAAAAAGAAAGCTTTTGGTCTGAAAACCCAAACATCATTCATGCATGCTTCATGTTCTTCTAATGCATTTTTTGTTGAGAAACCCCAGATTAAAACTCATGCCCAACCTAGGACCAAGAATTTGCTCCATCACCCAACTGTCAAAATGGTCCTAAGAGTCATAATAGAAATTTTGATTCTCACCAAAATCATGAAAAGCATGCTCATGTTCCTAAAAGTTTAAAGTTGAGTTGTTTTTACCGTGGCATGCATGGTCATGCTATGGATGATTGTGATATCATGAAAAAAGATGACCAACATGCATGCAAAGAAAAAGTTGCTTTCAAAATACAAAGGAATGTTTCATGCTTTTATTGTCATAAACTTGGCCATGTGATGAAAAATTACTTTGTGAAGCAAAAAGATGAACTTCATGCTAACAATGCTAAGTTCAATGTTCAAAGAAAATTCAATGATAACCATGCATTTCGTGCTCAAAAGTTTTCATCTTAGAAGGGAAAGTTCTTTGGAAAAACTTTTGCTCATAATGATAAATCATTTGTTAGAACTACTTCTCCTTGTTACTGTCATTATGGGAAGTACGGGCATGTTATGAAAGATTGTTGGTGTTTGAAAATTAATAATTTTCATACTTCTAGAATGAATGCTAGATTTAATTTTGTTAAACCTAGATCTTTTGGAAATAGGAGATGGAAAACTTTTGAAAATGCCTTTGCTCTTAAAAGGAAATCCTTTGCTAGAAATGCCATCCCTCAATGCTTTTATTGTGAAAACCATGGACATGTCATTGAGGATTGTAGGATCATGAAGGATGATGATATAGTGGCAATAAAAAAGTCAAATAAAATATTTGGAAGAGATGCTACTAACATCCAAGGACCCAAGAAGGCTTGGGTGCCAAGATCCGACAAATGAGTCGGTTGTTCTGAAGGTGTGCCTTGAGGTAAATAAATAATGAAAGGGGTTCCAATAAAATGGAACAAGGCACACTCATAAGGTAAAACCCCAACTTTGTCTTTTCATTATTAAACTTGATGATTTTGATGTTTGGTATGTTATTCTGTTATAGTTTTCATATGATGCTTGAATTGCATTTCCTCACAAGTCATACAAGCCTTCAATGGATGAATTTTTGGTATATCAAATGGTGATATGTGAAATGACAGATCAAGTTTGTTAGGAAGCTATCATTATGTGTGAGGTGATCTTAGGATCAATGTCCTCCACCTTGTATAAAAATTCAAAAATTAAATTATTTGGCTAATGTTGAAACATGTCTCATTGAATGAAATCAATTTGTATTGATTTGCATGTGCTTTCAATTTGAATCTGAAAATCTTTCTTGTTTTAAGAAGGCAAAATCTCTAAAAATCTATTTTTGAACAACTTCTGAAATAATCAGGTTGCATTGCTTGATTTTGATCATTTTTACACCCTTGTTCCTGAAGGCCATGTCATGGAGAATGTTTGTTGTTTATCATTTGAATGTGAATGCTTTCATGTGCAATTTATCATGATAGTCTGAAAATCAAACTCTTGGATTTTGCTTTTGCATATTGCATTGCATTCTCAAGTTGTTATAAGTTGCATGCATAAGAGATCATGCATTAGGGGCATTGAAACATTCAAATAAAATCTGAAATTCTGCATTCATGATGCATTCTACATTGCAATTTGCATATTTCCTCGTTGTGTGCTTGCATGTTAATATATGCTACAACCCCTTCCTTGAAAATTTCTAAGACCATACACTTCCTTGATAAATAATGTTGCATCTGAGTCTTAACAAGTGTGTTTCTTGTCATACACTCAGGGGGAGTAAATATTTGATAAGTGCATCTAGATAGGGGGAGTTGCATCGCTATGTACTCATGATGTTTTCGATATACATGCTAAATCAAATTCGCACACCTCTTGCACAATATGTGAAAATAAGTGTTAAAGATATAGATATAGGAATTTCTTTTCAACAATCTAGAGATATTAAACCTGCTGCATGTATGTTGAAGAGGTAGTTGAGGAAAAAGCTGCCTACCTATCTTTATTAAAGGAATGTGAAATGAAAGACAGAGCAATGTTTAGTCTCACTGAGTAAATTGGGCACATGTCACCTGAGACGTGATGTGGTTCATTTAAGAAAGGTGTTGTACTAAAGTATCTCTGTTCAAAATGAAGTGAAATGGTTCAGTATTCTGAGTAACCGGGGAGTCTGACATGAGCTCCATGTGTCTCCTCATGTAAAAAAGAATTATTTGAACCTGATCATTCTTAGAAAAATTCTGATTGTCTTTGTAATATCAATGAAAAATTTTGATGTGAAAAACTATTGAGGTAGTGCGTAGCCTCCAATATGCTGTTCTCAAATTGTAGTGTAGCTTGTATAATCTCTCATTGTGTTGATCTTAAAATCCAAATATCCATATTGCAATAATCTATTTTCATGTTATTCACTTACACATATGGAAATTTGATTTAATATGTATTCACAAAATTGATTGATTGCATTGGCGTTTGCTTCATTCTCCTATATGATTGCACAATCCCCTAGGTGTACACTTGAGAAAACTGGTTTCATTGACTCACCTGCACTTTTCATACACCTATCCTCTCACTATAAATAAATTGGGGGAGCTATATTGCATGTATATAGATCTACTTGTTTGGAAGTCAATCACACTTGATCATTCTACTTGCATTCTGCATGTTCATATTGCCCATAACTTGCATTTCAAACATGTGCAATTAGTTTATGCATACTTGGCATTTAGTGCATTCACTCATGCATATTTGAATTGCATTTTCTTGAACATTATGTGCATATGGTTCTCTTAATAACCCCATTGTCCGTCGATTCAGTGTCAATGACAAAGGGGGAGAGACTGGCAACTGTTCCTTATGCTTCTTTCATGAATATCATATGATTTTGCGTGACTGTTCTCATTTTGCCTTAAGGGGAGTAAGCTTGCTGATTTTGGTTTTGATGCTATCGTGAACTCCCCATGTTGATCCTCATTTCTGATTATGTCAAAGGGGGAGAGAGCATTAATGCATAACATTTTATCATCATCAAAATGGGGGAGATTGTTGTGCATGTGATTTCGATGATTATAAAATGACTTTGTTGTGTGGCCTTGCTTGGATGATAATGTAAGTGTGGAAACATCTGTATAAATATGCATAGCTACATGTGTGTATGAGATCATGGTGATGCATAATGAAAACGCGTATTTACATATGTTTGCATATTCACATTAAGTTTCATGATATGTAAGCGTATCTTGGCAATGTTATTTGAATGATTGAGCTCCCATATCATTACATATGCCTTAGATGCAATGGAAGATTCAAAGTTCCCCAAATGCTCATTGCATAAATGAATGTTTCCATAAAGACATAAACAAGCTAACACTATAATATCTTATTTTGCAGGTGGTTCAAACACAATGGTCCTTCATGCACACATCCTTAATGTAGATGTTCACATTGGTGACTTCATGGAAACATTATGTTGGTGTTCTTAATGAACTGACAAATGCTTGATATCTTGTTGCCCATGGTTTTACATGCTCTAAACTACATTTATAATTCATGCTTATTCATGTTTATAAACTGATTATGCCTCACATGAATGTTTGTTTTGAGTTGCTCTGAAATGCTTCATTTATTTCTAAAGTCTATACACTCTGTTGCATATTGAACGTAAAGTCTATACATCATCCAGAGTCTTGTTGCATTGTGTGCCAAAGTCTATACATTGCCAGCACACACGTTCAAAGTCTTTACATTTGTAGTTTGTACAGCCTCTGCATTGCACTAAGTCTATACATTGTCTTTGGGCATCAAAGTCTATACATTGCTTCAAGCTTTCAAAGTCTGTACATTCCTCTTTGCAAGTCTATACAGTCATTCGGTTGTTTGCTTCATGAACACAAAGTCTATACATTGCTCTCTTGCACATGGAAAGTCTGCACATTCTTCTACTGAAAGTCTATACATTGTTTTGCCTGCTGCACTTGAAGTCTATACATTGGCCTTCTATCTTCCAAGTCTATACATTGGCCTTCAATCTTCCAAGTCTATACATTGGCCTTCAATCTTTCAAAGTATGTACATTGACCTTCAAGCTTCCAACTCTGTACATTGGCCTTCAAGCCAAGTCTGTACATTGGCCAAGTGTCTTGTGCCTTCAAGCTTTCAAAGTATGTACATTGGCCTTCAAGCCAAGTCTGTACATTGGCCAAGTGTCTTGTGCCTTCAAGCTTTCCAAGTCTATACATGGTTCATATACAAAGTCTGAACATTCTTCTTAGCAAGTCTCTACAGTCATGAGTATATTTCATGTGCATTTGAATGTGTAAAGTTATGGAGTTTTATGTGGAAGAATCAAGTTAAGGAGAACTCAATTTTTGATACATAAGCTAACTTTATGTTTGTGGTTCTACAGGTCCACGGATGATTTTTAAACCCTCTCATGTCAAGTGAACAATGGTAACATCTAACCATTTTTATGTTAAGTTCCGGGTTGTTTTCATGCACATCTTTCATGAGATCTTAATGCATTGATGGCGGTTCATGCATTTTTCAAATGAGATTTTTGGACTGTTAAAGTCAAGGTCTTTGGTTGCCTTGTGATGGACTAATGATTAAGTCAATGTGAGCTTTAATGAAACAATCATATTTTTGGAAAGGCTCAAAATGTTCAATGAAAGTGCTCATTCGACTTGCATATGTTCATGCATATTCTTATTGTGATCCTTGTGGCCAAAGATGCTAATTACACATTAAAGCTTCCATGACATTGCATTTGGTCATACATGTTTTGGTTGGTTAAATTGAGAAGTCAAATACATGCTTGAATGTGCTTATGATGTAATTTTTTAGTGAACATGTTCATAGAGTTAATGGTTGATGCAAGGAATTTGATTCTTAACTAACCTCTTGTTTTATCATGTGTTTCAGGGTGAGTATTCATGGTTGATCATAATGGGGTTATGGTAACATTTAAACATTTATTTCCCCATGATTTCATGTTGATTTAATAGTGTTTTCTAACCCCTACTGGCAGGGGTCGACCCATAGGGTCGACCCTTAGATGTTCTGGACCGAGCAGAACTCAGTTGTTTGACCCTGTATGCATGGGTCGACCCATGGGGTCGACCCACACCACATGGGTTGACCCATGGGGTCGACCCCTGGATACTGGGTGTCCATTTATGTTTTGTCCAGCCTCTGGTTGCCCAGGGGTCGACCCATGGGGTCGACCCATTCCGGCACGGGATTCTCGGGAGCATCCGAAACCCTATGAAATCATGTCTAAACTTTACCAAACTACCCCCCAATGGTTTCTAATGTTATTAGGGGGTTTCTAACATGTATTGGGAGGGTTTTATGTGTCTTTTGTCCACTCCTCTATATATATGAGTGTGAACTCCGAATTTGCAAGGAGAGAAGTCCTAATGCATTTTGTTCTATCTTGTAGGTGGAGAAAAGGGGCAAAGCAACCAAGGAGCTCTTGAGGAAGGGTTATCATCTACATCCATGGAGATTTGGAGCTCGTGGTAGAAGAAGAAAAGAAGTGTCTCGAAGAGAGGAACACGAGGACGCCAAAATCATGGCCATCCGACAACGAGCCAAGAAGAGCCGGAGTCTTTCTTGAAGGGGAAGCTTCATACATGCTTTAACTTCTTTGATTCAGTCTCTAGAGTTTGTTTGGGGCTCAATGCGTCTATTTGTCTTTGCTTCTTAAATTTCTGAAAGGATATTTTGTGTGTGTGTTCGGAGAAAGGGTTCTCCGAGTGTTTGTGTTGATGCGTATGTGTCGGTTTGTGCGGAGGATATCCACGGGTGTGCTTGAGCGTCATTTGGGGTGTGTTCCCCGTGTGTGTTTGGGGGTTTACTCCCGTGTGATTGTGTAGGCTTCATCCTACGTGTGTGTGTTTGAGCTTGGCTCCGTGTGTGTGTGAGGATTTATCCTCGGGCTATTTTATACAGCAGTGAAGCCTCACCGGTTTGGTGAGGGGTGGACGTAGGGAGCCCGTCGTGGTCTCGAACCACCTTAAAAATTCCTGTGCATTGTGGTTTGTGCTGTGGTGGTTTGCTTATTGTTCATATCTAGTTATCCGTTCGAGTGAGTACGGTGAGATTGAAAGAATCAAGTCTATTCTAATTAGTTTAAATTCTTCAATCTTTCTAATCTTGCTAATTCCGCTGTGAGCTAGTAAACAGTTTCAATTGGACATAGTTTTAGTAGAGGGTTCTATTCACCCCCCCTCTAGAACCGTGTTCCTGCACTACGGGACCGCAACAGTGCGCGATGCCCCAAGAGGACGAGAGAGAAATTCGGAGGGTCCGGATGCAAGAGTTGGGAGTGGGCGCGATGCCCTGAGAGAAATCTGGAGGGGGCGCGCTGCTCGTTAAGCAGAGAAAAATATGGAGGATCCGGATATAAGAGGTGGGAAGGGGCGCGATGCCTTGAGAGAAGATTGGAGGGGGCGCGATGCCCGGGAAGTGTAAGGGGACCCAGAGATCCCGACGATAGAGAAGAATGAGATGTGGAATGCGGAGGATCCGGAAGGCGGGGAACATACGGGTCTGGAAACCCGAGAAAGAAGAAATGCAAATGCATGAGAATGCAATGCAATGGATGCGATGGATGCAATGAGTGTAAAGGGTGAGAGGATGATAACCCCCTCCTCACCCAACGGGTGGCCCATGAGATAGAATCGGTGATCGACAAGGATGTGGGTGAAGTAGAATAGAGAGTGGGTAAGGTAGCAGAAGGCCCCTTAGTACCAAAATGACCGCCTCTCCATAGCAGTGAAAGTGTGTGGCCTATCGGCTCAAGGGATAAAATCAAAGCCCATGACGAAGCTTCAATAATTAAAGACAACTCCATTGGAGGTTGAAGAGCAATGATGTGAGGGGGTTGAAAAGGTGAAATGGGAAGTATCGTTTTGGCTAGGGATTGTGGCGTATAAAGAGTGTTGAACAAAATGGACATTCGCCCCTCGAATAGAAGGATAGACTTGACATTGGAGTGTTGAACCAAGGGGTGCCCTACCCGGCCCTGGGGCATTGACTTACATGGCATCAAATCTTGACTTTTCCTTCTAGTGAGCAGCAGCGAGGACTTGGCCTTTTCAACCATGCTCTGCACAAAAATACGGATTGGCATCCGGAAAATAAACTCTTGCATCTTGAACAGCATAGCCATGGCCAACTCCTTCTTACCTGGCTCTCGATCATCTTCGGCACAAGTACTTGTAGAAGGACACCCATTCCGAGTGGTAAAAGGAGGTGAAGTGGAGGCGGAAGGCTCCATGGATGGTGGAGGTGTAATGGAAGGTGTTGGAGGGAATACGTCGAGCCTCTCCCTTTGCTCGGAAGCGGACGGGGTTGGCTTGAGTTCAAAAAGAGGTGGACCATGCTCAGGATTAACCATGGGTAAAGGTGAAGGGTTAAGTGGTGAAGTAGGTGTAGTTGGGTTGGGGGTTAAAAGGGTAATGGAGGGCCGAGGTGGCGGCAAAATAGGGTTAGTTGGAGAGGGTTTAGCGGTGGGTTCAGCGGAGGCCGGTGGAGTGTAGGTTAATGAAGGTATAACCGGTGAAGGCTTAGTGGGAAGTTCGGCGGAGGCCGGTGTTGTGGGGGCTAATGGTGATGTGACACGACCTAGGATGTTTGATGAAGCCTTAGGAATACAGTAACTAATCTATCAATCCCTCGGACCTAACAAGCAAACAAGATTCACGGACCGGCAACTTCACTCAAGCGGACTCTCCCGCTAAGCGCACATTAGTGCTCGTAGGCAACTTGGTGATGGTGGTGAGGGTCCGAGATGGGACCTCGCGGCTCCGAGGATTGGCTAGCTTAAGGTGGAACCCCTAAGGGTCCTAGGATGCCCACTCTCGGGGGTGGCCAGCACGCCGAGGGCGTGGGAGGTAATGGCTCTCTCACAACTCGCCCGCGATAGACACTCACATAGTAGCAATTTGAGATCGGGCACTCCTCACCGACCGACGGCACACTAGAAGCAATACTAATCAAGCACAAATAATCCAGCATAGGAGTGTGGTCAGGAGCTCACCTGATCGGTGTGAAGACACCGATCCCGGTCGGAGACGAGGGTGAGCGAGGAAGTGTGGGCTTACCCGCACGCCGCACCGATGAAGCTTCAACCTGAAATTTTAATTAACATCCACTACGCCCATTGAAAGGGGGTTGGACTAGGGGTGGGGATTAGTTTTACAACCAAAATGTACCTCCACGCAGGGAGGGGCGGTCAGCCGGCCAGGCGGGGTGGGGAAAACTACGCTAGAAGCCGAAGCGGAAGAAGATCGTCGGTTCTGTCCACTCTCTAGAATAGTGGATAGACAGCCGGTGTTGATGCTTCTGTGGACTCCTCTGAACTCCATTCGTGATGAAACCAGTGGCAAAACCTCCGTGGTTGACCCAGGATTTCGTCAGAATTTTTGGGGATTTTCTTGTTGGCGACGATGGTCGGGGTAGAGATGCAAATAGGGTCACTGTCTTCTGGTTCTGGCAGCTTCTGCACCACTATAGAAGGAAGGTGAGGACACCACGGTTGCTCTCGAGCTCTGATTCAAGTGAGGATAGAGTCGTTGGATTCGTAGTCGAACCCTCTTCGAACAGAGACCCACGGGGATGTCGTCGGAGGTCGGAGCTGACCGCGAGAGCCTGATAAGTGGGAGGGGGTCGGATCTATCTTCAGTCAGACTGACCTGCGCACTAATGGTAGGAAATTCGGAACTTTGTGCTTCGGGCTTCAAACGAAGCTCCGCTTCTTGGCGATGCTAGGGGACTTGGAGGAGAGCGTTTCAGCCAAGCGCCACTCCAAGAAGCTAAGAACTCTGGTCGTGGTAGCCTCCGCAATCTGCTTATGGATGACTGTCAGAAAGATGATGCGCAGTCCGGCAATTTCGGCTCTCCTGGGCAGCCACAAACTCAGATTGGGACGAGACCACCATCGTTACGAATAGGACTGGGAGACGCTTCCAACGGTATATGGTACGCCCTCTGAAGCTTCTTGGTGATGATGTGGCAGTCTCAGAAAGTCTCTGGTACTCTGCTGCCTGTCAGCTGGGAATAGGATGAAGGTGTAGGGTTGTGTGTATGAGGGTGGGATGGCCAAGGGAAGCAAGGGGAAATGGGGAGGGTGACCAGGGTAGGAAGGGGGTGTTGGGGAGGGGTGAGGGGCAGCCAGCAAGGGAGGAAAATTTAAATTTGGCCTAGGGTTTGAACCCCTTTAGCCTTGGGGAGATGGAAGGGTGCCAGGGAAAGGGTAGTGGGTGGTTGAGGGTTGGAGGGTGGCTTGGAGATTGGTGGGTTCTCCCTTGGGACTAGGGGTGGAGTAAAGAGGTGTTGTGGGAAGTTGTGGTGACTATTGAATGAGGGGAGGAGAGAGAGATAGTGGGTGGGAGGGGGAGGAGAGAGAAAGGGGCTAGGGGAGGGGAGTTTCTCACTCCTCTCTAATGGCTTCTCACCAAATGAACTCAATTTTCTGGACTCACAATAATAGATCTTCATTAACTTAAAATGGGGGGAATGGGGTCCTATTTATAGAGAACCCACATTTTACAATAAGTCCTTGACTTTAGGACTAATGACAAATAACCAAGGGGGAAAGGGGTGCCCCTGGGCCTTTCCCATTGAATTGGGCCCATCTAGGTACTGGACTCAAATAAAAGGAAAATTACAATGATATGACTCAAATAAAATAAGAAAATTACATGACTCGACTCAGAAAAACGTAACAGACACAATGGAGCCATGATGGCGAGCAATAGGAGCTTGGAAAAATGTGAAGGGTGAGAGATGCCCCCATCATACCCCCGGGGTGCGTAGAACTCGACTCCATCGAGTATGGGTCCACCGAGGAATTGGTCCTCCAAAGCAGCTCCGGGCGAGCCACGACCTCCAAACTCAACCTTGCGTCTGCAACCAGAGGACGGTCCTTCATCCTCTCAAGGTGGCTCGGGCACACCCTCTTGCTGGTGATGGAACCATGCTTGCCTAGTATTGCCTCCGTGTGCACACGTCGGGCTCTCAGGTTGATATGTGGTGGCTCTCCGAGTGTGTCTCTTACAAGGGTAGGGGTAGGCCCGAAACTCTCACTAGGATCCACCGCGATGCCCATATAGGGTGCCGACCCACCACGTGGGAAATGGGGTGAATCCCAAAACCCATTAGAAAGCCCAACCCATAAGCCGGATTGCCAAGGCCACTCGGAACTAGGCAAGGTCCAAGTCCTCGTGCCCTCAAGTTGGAGGTGACCCTAGGGTAGAGCCACTCCAAAGTCTGTTGAGTTATGGTTTTGATGATGTTGTGATTGTTAACTTTCAGTTTTGATGATAACTAAACTTAATGTGTGATTAAGCGATGATAACTAAACTTGTGGTTGATTGCTCGTGCTCTTGTTATCTATATATGTTCGAGATGGCAAATGGCCAAGGTTACATGGTCTTGATGCTTGGTTTGCATATGTTGGTTTTACAAGAGACAAGAGGTTTCATAACCTCTTCAATGTGAACAAGTATGGTATTAACCTTGACTATCTTGCTTGCAGGATTAAACTCATGGTAGTCACCTAATGAACCAAACGTGTGGATAAGCACCCTGCTCCTCTACTATCCAAAACAGGTGGTATATGTCATTTACTGTCAAGAACCATTGGTGAGACTCTTACCTTGTCTTAGCATCGATCTCACCATGTGTATCTCATATACCTCTCCTTAATACACCTCATTTGTAGTGCCCCAGAATTTTATATAAATAATTTTCTAGAATTTATAAAGGCCTAAATATATTAATAAATGGATTCTGAGACTAATAAGTCATTATAAGGCCCAATTAGGTTAAATAATTAACCAAGCCTATTTGCACATCATCTAAAAGGTTTAAGGCCCAAAACCATTAAGTTTGGCCCATGTTCTAGAAGGTTATTTAGCTTATTTACGAATTTTAAGGATAGAGAATAATTATCTAAGATAATTATATGGATAAATGAATAAAAGTGTTTTATTTATTTGAAACTCTATATACGTTGACTGTAACGGTCTATCGCGAGACCGTCACATTCACCTAACGCACCTGCGTTCGACCGTTACACTCTGCAGATTCCGTAAGAGGAAGAACTTATAAAAAGATGGAAACTTGATGATCTATCTACTAGGGATCAACGTGGGAAGAGTTATAACATTACTAAGGACTCTTAGAGATTAGGTTTTAGCAAATTAAAGACTCTTGAATCGATCTAATCTTCAAACCCTAGCCAAAACCCTATAAATAGGACCTAGTTCTGATCTGCGCGACCCTTACTTTTGCGCGTGAAATCAAGCTAAGGAGTCGTAATCTTGGGTAAGTTCTTTAGAAGTATTTGTTTGCAATACTTTAGACTAACTCATCTCTAAATTTCACATCTTTAGGTCAAGAGGCCGTGGAGTTAGAGCCCAAGGAAGTTGATGAAAAGTCACAGGAAGAAGGGAGCTAGGGCTCGGTGTTCAAACCATAATTGGAAGTTTAAAGCCTAGACAAGAGGTAGGTCATCTCATGAACGGCAAAAATATCTTGATAGGACTAAAAGCCTCTGATTGACTGAATTTCATACATCATAGATCATCAATTTCATGTTTTCATAGTTCCATGCATGTCATACATCTCTTAGCCTTAAATAGAAATAAAAGAAGTTATCTTGTCTATTCACTGGAACCCATACATATAGATAGCCTATACTTCATTATCATGCCTAGAATAGACATGGTATTTGATTTAGACATGATGTGATGTGATCTCTTAGGTTTCATATCATTTTCTATCAGCAGATACTGTAACGCACCATAGTAGGACCGTCACACACAAGTAACGGCCATACGATGGACCGTCACAGTCCCTGATTGCCTATTGATTTCTCTGTTGACTCTGACGCATCTATGCAGGAGCGTTACATTCTGTAACGGTTGCTCGATAAACCGTCACACTCCCTGTGACGCGCCTTGGCTAGACCGTCAGGTTCTTGTGTACTGTCAACTCAAGACAGAATAAGACTTATCAATGTTACTTACTATTAAGCTTAGTTAATTAAGTTTTTACCTGATTATGTGACGTGAAGGTTAATTACTCATTCATGATAGGTATTGCATGTTTTGGCATCTTATTGTTACTTTAAGTTATGTTAATTTCATGAGCCCAAACTCTATAGTTTTGTAATTAGAAACATGATTTTGAATGATGTATTGATGGAGTTTTTATCATGATTTCACATCGATATATATCTATATATATATTCTTCCTCTATAAAATAGAGTCATTTCTATAAGTACATGGCACATACTCCGGTATGTTGACCATTAGTTCACATTTTTCACTATAGGAACATATTTTTGAACATGAGGACCTCTCTATTGGATATTCCTTCCAATGGACTAGGAAATCTTATTTCAAGGCCTCCGTAATTCTCCGTGCGCCTGGGATTCCCACTAGGACGCCGAGTTGGTTGTACCATTAAAACCCATTAACTGGAATGCACTATCGTGTTTTCAGATTCTAGCAATGTAACGGCCTTACATTAGACCGTCAGGCTCACGTAACGGCCCATTGCATGACCGTCACATTTCTCTGGGTCTATTTTATCTTTCTGGACTCGGATAACTGTAACGGCCCACTACTGGAGCGTCACGGGATGTAACAACCCAGTAGATGACTGTCACATAGCTTGTATATGTTAACCCAAGGTTTGACCGAAGGGTTGATTTTCTAAGGTTCTAGATGGACTAATGATAATCTAGAACCTATCATATTGATCAAGGAACTTAATATGATGAATGAAAAAAATAAAGAATGTACTGTTATGCTGCCGATTTATTTCCATAAGCATAGCATAGTCTAAGTCATTCTTGATCTCATATATTCAAGTTGAAGCGTTCATTCATTGATTTTCATTATTTGGAATTGATATATTCTTGGCCATACTTTACTGTTACATGCGTGGAAGTAGCTTAATTTATACCTGAAGATGCGATCGAGCTCTAATTGTGTTCAAGGGCTCTATGCTAATCCCCTCGGCTGATTGCCGGAAACATACTATTTTATAAACCATGGGGTATGATGCTACTGGCGTCACATTGCGCTGGGAGTACTATTTCTATAAATAAGTGAAGATACACGACACGACATGACATTCTTGTACATGACTTTCTTGCTTGATATTCCACAGAAATTCACGAAGCACTTGCTCATAAGCATAAGATGCTAAAGTGTTGATTATGTGGCTTGCTAGTACATTCTCGATATATTCTTGTTCATGAAAGGCCAATATCATGTTCTTGTTCTATTCTTGCTAGTTCATTCTTATTCTCATTCCATCTTATAAGACTGTCATGTTACTTTGGTTTAATCGTGTGATCATCGCATTGCATGATTTTGCCTTATTTCTCTAGAGCTAAAATGTTAATTATTTTAATAGTGCCTTCATGTTGATGCGAAGATACCTACTGGGCAAGTGTGCTCATTACCTATTTTCCAACATTTTTCAGGAGATGGAAGTAGTTCAGATTCGAATTTGGGCTATACTAGTGGCGGGTCCGGAAGTGAGTGAAAGTCTTGTAAAGCTACAAGCGAAGACTTAGCAAGTCTATAATGTTTAGATTGAGTCAATGTAATTTTCTTATTTCTTGAGTCTAGTAGAATGAAAGGTAATTATTGTAAAGGAATACTTTGATCATTTATAAAATAAAGTTGGAGTTTGATTAAATTCTGTGCAATTGCATTTATGTGTGTGATTGTCTCGCGCTCTGGTCGTTCTTGCTTGCAAGAGGCTTACCATGCCGGCTGTTCGCGCTCCCCGAGTGAGTCTTCCGCTGTAATAAAGGCTCGGGGCATGACAGTTAAGTTGGTATCAGAGCCTAAGTCTCAGGACTTAGGGAAAGGAATCATGTCATAGGATAAGTCCAAGGTTTAAGGACCCCTACCTATGAACTAAGGAAGAAATTCCATACCCATGTGAGGATTGGGTAGAGCCCGGGATAAGATAATTAATTAGCTTTAAGGTTGATTCTCCTGAGAAATAACAAGTTGTTATTTTTCTCTCTTAGGTACCCTATTTTACAAATGGCTCATCGCGTAGATTGGGACGGTATGCAACAAACAGTTGCCGGCCTCACTCAGGCATTGCAAACTATAGCACAAGGTGGTGCAGGGGCAAGGGCTGGTGACCTACATCATAACTTCCGGAGTCTAAATCCTCCGCGATTCTATGGATCTTCAAATCCGATGAGGCAGAAAATTAGATCGATGAGATGAATAGGATATTTGACATTATTCAATGCACTGATCAGGAGAAGGTGCGTCTAGCAACATTTCAACTAAATAAAGATGCCCGTACATGGTGGAAGTCGGTTCCGGCACCTCCGGCCGATGCACCTCATACATGGGACGGTTTTCTTACTTTATTCCGTACAAAGTATTTTTCCGAGCATGTAAAGGAAAGGAAGGCCATGGAGTTTGCCTCCCTTCATCAAGGGATGATGTCGGTGGTAGAATATGAGCTACAGTTTTCAAGACTAGCACCATATGCACCACAACTTATTAGCACGGAATTATTAAAAGTAAATCAATTTATGGACGGGTTACGGCCCGATTTCATTCAGCAACTTGGGACACAGAATATCCGCACTTATGCGGAGATGGTTCAGAGGGCATATCTATGCGAGAGGACCTTTGAGAAGGTCAAAAAGTTGAAAGGAAAAGGAGAAGAATCTAGCCGACAATATGATCGGCATTATAAGAAGAGAAGTTTAGCATCACGGAGCCATACAAAAGCCGTGACAACAAGAAAAGATCAAGGAGCGGGAATGGTGGAAATTCCCAGAAGAATAATAAAAAGGTTAAGGAAGAGAAGGAGCAAGTTGCCTCGACATGCACTTTTTGAGAAATTTGGCCGCTCGGCTGAAGAATGCTGGAAGCGCCTCAGTGCTTATTTGCGTTGTGGATGTAGGGAGCATCGTGTGCCAGATTGTCCCCTTATGAAAGATCAATCAGCTAATGGAGGACGTAGGAGGTAGGCTCGCCTCAATGCCGTTCTAGACGAAGAGGAAGCGCCCAGGGATGATGGGCTTATGGAAGGTACTCTTCAAATTTGTTCTCATCCTGCATTTGTGCTATTTGATACCGGTGCCTCTCATTCTTTTATTTCCACTACCTTTGCAAAAATGTTGTCAATTGCATCAGTCCCCTTACCTTCAGACCTTGCTATTACTACACCTTTAGGATCTAGAACCAAGCTCACCGAGTATTATCCTAATAGCGAAGTGATAGTAGAAGGTCACAATCTCCCCGCAAACCTTGTGTGCCTTGACATGAAAGGTTATGATGCCATCTTAGGGGTGGATTGGCTTGTAGACCATGATGTTCATATCAATTTTTGAAATAGGATTATATCTTTTCGAAAGCCCGGTCTTCCAAGATTTTCTTTTCTTGGCATCAAATACAAGAAACATCCTACCATTATATCTTCTTTTCACGCTTGTAAGCTTATCTCGCAAGGATGTGAAGCTTTTCTTGCTTCAGTCATTATCATCGAATCTAAGGTGTTGGGTTAGATGGACGCAGTCTATCTCCACTAAGTGTGGATCTAGAGGGGGGTGAATAGATCAACTTGCCTAATTTAAAACTACTGTAAGTTCTAAAGCGGAATTTAGGCAAACATCAGTTAAGCTAAAGGAAGAATGCTAAGCAAAGGGTCGACCCATGAAAGCCATTCACCATATCTATATATATGAAAAGCTAGACATGAGCATGAGCGATGAAACCAAATAAGCTAAGCAAGAATTCCCATCGCACACAGATCAAACAAAAATACAAACACAATGCACACACGATTTTTAGGTGGTTCGGTCAACGACCTACGTCCACCCCACACTCAACCGAGTATGGCTTCCTGCTGCGCAGCACAGCTTGCGTCCGCTGGGCTTTACAGCTTGGCCAAACAATCTGCTGATACACAGCTTCGCTGGGCACTACAGCTTGTCGACCAGAGGATCTGATCCTCTGCAACCGCTGGGGAAATACAGCTTAACTCGTCCAGTGGAGACTACCACTGCAAGACCGCTGACACACAGCTTGAAGAAATAGTATTCAAAAATGAAAGACAGAATCAAAATGAAAACAGAAAAACTCAAAAGCAATATAGCTCTAAGAGCAAAGCTCAGCTCTGGTTTTGAACCACGAGACTGAGATACAAGCTCACTCTCAATCTCACTCTCAATCAGCTCTCTCTGAGCTCATCTCTCTCGATCTCTTCTTCTCTCGTTTTCTTCTTCTCTATTTCTTTTCTTCTTCTTCTCTGTATCTTCTTCTTCTCTCTTTTTTTCTCTCTGTGGATCGAAGGCTCACTGCTGCTGAGTGTATAGACTTCCTCTTCTTCTCCTTCGATCAGTCTTCTTCTGTGGAAGAAGGCTTGTTTATATAGCAGCAACAGCAGCAGGCGTGTGCTCTCCACGTTTCCCGCCCAGCAATTTGGACCACGTGGCAGCATCCAATCGAGTGTCAGTACACGTGTCCTCATCTGGATACCTTGTCCTTCTCGGATCACGAGCCAGGTACCTCGGATCACGTGCCCTTCATTAGCCTCTTCAGTCCGATGTATAGAGTTCTCAGTTCACGTGCTCAATGGCAGCAATCTGACTTGCTGCGTTGACGCTGTCAATCAATGGCGTTAACGCAGTGAGGCATTCCAGTAAGCCATTAGCTTCGTCTCTTTAGCTGGTGCGTCGACGCTGCTCAATTGTGGCGTTGACGCAGTGGAATAGCCTGTGAAGGTCTCTGCTTCTTTAACTGCTGCGTCGACGCTGCTTGCTTGTGGCGTTGACGCAGTGGAAGATATCGTGAAGGCTTCGTCAATTGATGCGTGGACGCTTTAAGCTCCCAGCATCGACCCTATTCTCTTCAGCAATAAGAATGAAGTCATAAGATTTAAGTATGTACATTGCAGTGTATATACTTCGTTGTATAGACTTGTGAAGGCGAATGCAACGTACAGACTTGCCCAATGTGTTGACTTCAACAAAGGAGGCAACGGCTGTATAGACTTTAAATCCTAAATGCAGTGTATAGACATTGAAGAATAACAACCAATGTATGGACTTTACAATGCAAACAACAATGTATAGACTTCATGTAAAAGTCCAATGTATAGACATTGAATTCGAAGACCAATGTGCAGACTTTGGATTTGAAGACCAGTGTGCAGACTTTAGATTTGAAGACCAGTGTGCAGACTTTGAGTTTGAAGACCAATGTGCAGACTTTGGATTTGAAGACCAGTGTGCAGACTTTGAGTTTGAAGACCAATGTCCAGACTTCAAGTAACACTGTGGATGTACAGACTTGATGGAGCGAAGCGATGTGTAGACTTGAAGCTCCTGAAGCAATGTACAGACTTCAAAGAAGTTGGCGAGTCAATGTACAGACTTAATGTGTAGCTGAAGCCTTGAACGTAGGAATAGGCTGGAGTGTATAGACTTCAGGCTTCAGAACCGAATGTTCAGACTTCGCCTAAGAAACGTAGGGAAAGTCCCCAGTGTATAGACTTTGCCTTGAGCGAAAGGTAAGTGATGAATGTATAGACTTTCACGATGTGAAAGCTACAGTGAAAGAGTGTATACACTTGACCAGATCAAGGGCAATTCGGATGTACAGACTCTGAGGTTCAAAGCCAACGGCTGTACAGACTTAGAATATTAAGACTGATGTACAGACCTCATGCGTTGACGCTGTACACACTTAGCGAGTTGACGCTGTACACACATCCAATGAAGTGCGTTGACGCTGTACACACTTAGCGAGTTGACGCTGTACACACATCCAATGAAGTGCGTTGACGCTGTAACATGAGCCAGTGAGATGCGTTGACGCTGTACACACTTAACCAATTCAAATGAAATGCAGTGTGTGGACTTTATCTGAAATGGACGATGTATAGACTCAATCGATATGAGAGTTTCCAGTGTATAGACTCAGTCTAAACAAGTCTGCTGGAGGAGTCGACCCATCCTCTGATGTGTCGACCCATGACAGTGAGAAATGCAGACAGCAGTGTATTAAATGCAAAGAACACATAGTCAATCTTATAGAGCAATTTCATCAAATCCAAAAGCAGTTGCCAATCAATCAAAACAATGGTGTTGCCAATGAAATAAAGCAAGTGTCAACATCATCAACATAGAGGGGTCACAACAATCTCCCCCTTTTTGATGATGGCAACCCCATATGAAGTAGAATAGCAACATTCTGTCATATAGATATATGTTTGATGAAAGACATGATGTGTTATGCAGATTGACATGCAGATGCTATGAATGCATGCAACTCACTGCCTCTAACTCTCCCTTGGAATGAATTCAGAATTGAATTCAGAATTTAGACAGATATGTATTCTCCCCCTAGACATCCCCTAGACAATATTCTCCCCCTTTGCCATCAACAAAGAGGAGGGAAAATTAAATAGAATGGAGGAAGAAAGAGAAGAACTGACTGGCATTCTGAACAGGTAGTTCATGAATAAGCATTCTAAAGCATAGAGTCTTCAGTCATATGAATTTATAAACTGCTATCAGAAAGATTTCTGGTTTAAGAATGATAAAATTTGGAGTTCATGCACTACAAGCAATAGATAAGTTCACTGTGCATGATAAAACATAAACCAGAATCATATTTGCATGAAAGATTCAGTTTCATAATATCTTACTTTCATAGTCTCATAAAAAAATATTGAGAGAAATCAAGTCATGTATTGAAACTAAACAAATTGACACTCATGAACTTTTCTTTTGAAGGAGCAGCATTATCAATATTAGATCATTTTGAGCATTTAGGTACCATAAGTCTTTCTGCGTAAGGGTATACGTTTATAAGACGTCGATACCCCTAGATACTCAACAAGATGGACCATTCTGCCTATGATCAAATTCAACAGAACTGAGTTACACCTTTTTGTGTGAGGGTACACGTTTATCAGACGCCAGTTACCCCCAGGTACTCATTGAAGCCAGCCTGCTGTTTTGAACATTTTAAACAGAGATAGCTGATACACTTCATGACATGAGTGTTGTCCACTTCTTTGATGGATCACTCAGTTTCTCAGTGATTTACCAGTCATTGCTCTGCCAATATTAATTTTCAATGATTTTCAATATTTTTCAATATCTTTCTTAGCTGTCCTTTTTATGTTTCAGAATGACTTGTTTAAGAACAATACACATACTTAACTTCTCTAACATGATTTCAGATGAGTTTTCAGATTTCAGATATGATTAGCTTTGTCTGACATGAAATAAGAAAGAGGTTGAGAGTTTTATCAATTTTTAACTTACTTATATACTGATTGCAATCTTTAAACTCCAACCATTATAAGATTTACACCATTACATCAGTCTTTGAACAAATCAAATTCTTATAAATGAAGAAGTCCATTTTCTACTGCTTAGAAATCAGAACTGACCAACAGATTGCCATAATGTCAGAGACAAGTATTCAGAGTTAAAGGTTGAATGACTTCAAGAAAGTTGAAACCACTCTGAATTTCTTGCAATACTCCCCCTGTCTATATGCATGCAACATGGCAAGAACTAATTGAGAGAGAGAGCTTATGCATAGGTCATGAATGAATGATATGCAAAGACATGCAAAGACTCGACAAGCTCCCCCTGAATATATGCAATGCAGGACAGTTCTACATCCACATTCACATCCACATGATTTATCCAAGCAATCAAAAATAAGTCCACATCAGAGATTTTATTCACAGCAATTAAACAATCATTCATCATGCTGAAATTTACATAAGCCAAGTTCTCTTCAAAGAAACTTAAAATTTTCATTCCCAAGAGGCTTAGTAAAAATATCAGCAATTTATTTTTCAGTTTCTATGAAATTCATTTCAATCTCCTTTTTATTTACAGCATCTCTAAGAAAATGATGTTTTATCTCTATATGCTTAGTCCTAGAATGGTGAACAGGATTTTTAGCAAGGCATATAGCACTAGTATTATCACATAAAAGTGGAATGCATCCCAGATTTATCTGATAATCAGCCAGTTGGTGCTTAATCCAAAGTACTTGGGCTGCACAATTACATGCTGCAACATACTCAGCTTCAGTTGTGGATAATGCTACAGTGTGTTGCTTCTTAGATGCCCAAGACACTAGACAGCCACCAAGGAATTGACAGTAGCCACTAGTGCTTTTTCTATCTACTCGACACCCAGCATAGTCTGCATCAGTGTAGGCTAGAAGCTCTAACTCACACTTAGCAGGATACCAGAGACCTAGTTCTTGGGTGCCTAGTAAATACCTAAAAATTCTTTTCACAGCTTTAAAGTGATTTTCTTTAGGACTGGCCTGAAATCTAGAGCATAAACACACAGCAAATTGTATGTCAGGCCTAGATGCTGTAAGATAGAGAAGAGATCCGATCATACCTCTGTATAGCCTTTGGTCCATAGGTTTACCTTTAGAATCTTCATCCAAACTGGTTGAGGTACACATTGGAGTAGCTATTTCTTTGAGGTTGTCCATTTTGTACTTCTTCAATAAGTTCTTTACATACTTGGACTGAGAGATGAAGGTGCCATCTTCTGTTTGTGTAACCTGCAGTCCAAGAAATAGTTTGAGCTCACCCATTGAGCTCATTTCAAATTCATCAGTCATTATTTGAGAGAATTCCTCACACAATTTGGGGTTAGTTGACCCAAACACAATGTCATCCACATAAATCTGAATGATAAGAATATTTGGATGGCTTACCTTGGTAAACAATGTTTGATCAACTATACCTCTTGTGAAGTTCTTGTCGGTGAGGAATTTGCTCAACCTGTCATACCAAGCTCTAGGAGCTTGCTTTAAACCATAGAGAGCTTTATTGAGCTTGTAAACATGATTAGGGAAATCTAAACATTCAAACCCAGGAGGCTGTCTCACATAGACATCCTCATTAATTTCCCCATTTAGAAAAGCAGATTTCACATCCATCTGCTGAAGATTTATTCCTAGGGAACATGCATAAGCCAATAAAATTCTTATTGCTTCTAACCTAGCTACAGGGGCAAAAGACTCTTCAAAGTCTATTCCAAATTCCTGATTGTACCCCTGAGCTACAAGTCTGGCTTTATTTTTAGTAACATTCCCTGCTTCATTAGTTTTGTTTCTAAATACCCATTTAGTTCCTATGACTGTTTCATGATCAGGAGGTGGAACCAAATGCCACACCTTATTCCTGTCAAACTGATTGAGCTCCTCATGCATGGCATTAATCCAATGCACATCTTGGAGAGCACAGTCAATGAACTTGGGTTCTGTGTTTGATACAAAAGCATAAGCATTCAGTTCATGTTGAATTTGCAGATTTCCAATAACATTATCTACATGATGATCCTTGAGATATCTAATATTTACAATTGGACTATCATGAACTTGATTTACCTCCCCCTAAACTGTAGGCTCCTCTTCATTAAGCTCTTTATGTTCTTCTTCATCCTCGGATTTGTCTGCAAGATCTCTTTCCTTCAGAATTTCACCATTGTTTTCATTCCTGCATTGACCAACATTAGAATTTGCCAAGGATTCATCAAAAACTATGTGTGGAGATTCTTCAACAGTTTTAGAGTTCAGATTGTACACTCTGTATGCTCGGGTATTTTCAGAATAGCCAAGAAAAATTCCTAGTTCTCCTTTAGGTTCAAATTTATCAAGGTCCTTTTTATCATTTATGTGAATGAACCATTTACAACCAAAAATCTTGAAGTGAGCAATAGAAGGTTTCTTACCTTTTAATATCTCATATGGTGTTTGCTGGGTAGAAGGTCTTACCATGGCTCTGTTAATTACATAACAGGCAGTGTTCACTGCTTCAGCCCAAAATTTCCTTGGTAGACCACCTTCGACAAGGAGTGTACGACCCATTTCCACTAGGGTTCTGTTCCTTCTCTCCACAACTCCATTCTGCTCAGGTGTCCTTGGTGAGGAATACCTGTGGTTGATTCCATTTGACTTGCAGAATTCATCAAATTGTGAGTTTTCAAACTCACCTCCATGATCAGACAAAATGTTTTCAATTTTGTGATTTGTTTTAACATAGAACTCCTGAAATTCTGAGAAAGCATCACTCTTATTAGATAAGAATTAAACCCAAGTATACCTAGAAAAGTCATCTACCATGACAAACCCATACCTTCTCCCTGATAGGCTGACAGATCTAGTTGGCCCAAAAAGGTCCATATGTATCATCTCATAGGGTTTGGAAGATAGATTTTCAGTTCTAGACTTAAATGACTTTCTAGTTATCTTTGATTGAGTGCATGCATCACAGATTTTGTTTTCTTTCTTGAATGAGACTTCAGAAAGTCCTCTAACCATGCCATGCTTATTTAATTTGTGCAAAACAGTGTAGCTAGCATGACCTAACCTACGATGCCATAAAAATGCTATGTCTTCTCTACTGGCAGTAAGGCAAAGGTTAGTGTATTGAATTTCATCTAAATTTATCATGTAAGTATTATTTATTCTTTTTCCAGAAAATTTGACAATATCAGAATCAGGTTCAAAAACCTTGCAGCATTGAGAATTAAATAAAATATTGTAACCTTTATCACATAACTGGCTGATGCTAAGTAGATTATAGGCTAACCCTTCAACCAGCATAACATCATCAATGCAGCAGGTAGAACACTTACCTACCTTACCTGATCCGATAATCCTACCCTTTGTGTTGCTTCCAAAGGTGACAAGGCCTTCTACTTTCTCAGTCAGTATGTAAAATTTGGCCTTATCTCCTGTCATATGCCTGGAGCAGCCGCTATCCATGTACCACAAGTTGTTCTTGGCTGCCAGGCATACCTGCATACACAATTAGGTAGAGAAGTTTGGAACCCAAGACTGATTGGGCTCCAATGTAAACGAACTAGAAGCAAAGCAGGAAAGCAGATGTTTCGGAATCCACATTTGTTTAAATGAACTTTGTTCAGTGGATCCTACAGATTCTCTTCTTTTGTTGTTCCTTTTTTTTTATTGTTCTTTTTCTTATTGGCAACAGCATGATTATTGACAGTATTGTTATTTCTGTGCTAGTGCCTTGGCCAGGGTATGTCCACAAAATTTTGGCCACAGTAGTTCCTGGGCTGGCTATGGAAATATTGGTTTCTAGATGTCTAATAACCATACCCATTTACCCAATTTCTACTGTAAGATCTTTGATATTGAGCACCTTGGTGTGCAAGACCTGTAAACATACCCTGAGTTCTAGACCAATCTGACCTATTGAAGTAGGTTGGCTGTGCATTGTAGTGGGTCTGAGCTCTGGGTTGATAAAAATAATTGGGTTGACTCTTAGCAGCACCCTGTCTCCCCTGTACTTTGGACCCTACTGACCTATACACAGGTTTGTATTGGGTCTTCTAAAGAGGTGGAGGTGTTGGTGGAGACTGAGTTACCTTGACCTGGGGTTTACTGGACTGTGTAGGTTGACCCCTAACCTGAGTCTGAGCCCTAGGATTCTGCTTAGATGTGCTAGCTCTACTAGGCTCACTGAGTTTTTGTTTACCCTTCTCCTCAGCACTGGTCTTTTTCAGATTAGCAGTTTTGTTCATTAAATTTGTTGAGTTCATGCTAATTAGAGGTCCCTTTTCCTTTTGAGCAACAAATGAAATTGTTTTCATTCCGAATGTTTTTGTTGCACTAGAATTAAGTCCTAGGCCCTCTTTTCTGAAATTAACCTTTGACCCTAACAAAGCATTTAAGTTATCTGTTCCTTGGGTCATTTTCTCAATGGTTTTCATTTTATCCTCATTGTCTTTCTGAAGTTCATCAATAGATTTTTTCTGTTCATTGTTGACATTGAGGACAGCTTCATATTTTTCAGAGATAATTTTGACTTCACTTTCACATTTCTGAATCTTCAGCTTCCATTCATCAATTTCATTTTCAAGCCTTAGATTCTCTTCCTTAGAAGCTTTTAACTCATTTTTGATTTCATCTTCTTCAGAGCATGTGAGTTTCAATTCATCAATCTCAGATTCCAAACATGCAATTTTATCAGTTAGTGTTTTATCATTTTGCATGGAATTGATTTTTCTTCTAAGATGCCTATTCTCTTTTCTAATATCATCAGCTCTATCAGCTATGTCATGATAAGCATCTACCCAATCAGCAATTGTGAAGTTTTCAAATCTAGTGATTACCTCATCTGTGTCCTCCTCTCTATCTTCGGAGCTTGTTGCCATAAGGCAAATGGGCTGTTCAGATTCGGCTTCACTATCTGAGCTGCTGCTGAAAGAGCCTTCATCTTCATCACTCCATGTGCTGATCATAGCTCTTCCCTTCTTGGTTTTCTTCTTTGACCTGTCCTTATGTTTCTGATTGTCTGGACAGTCAATTTTCAGATGCCCTGGTTTCCTGCATTGATAACAGACATTAGTTTCATTTTTCTTTGCAGGTTTAGATTTATACCTTTTATCCTTTCGGCCACCACTGTATTTCTTCTGGCCGAACCGTCCTGCTCCCTTTCTGAGAAATCGCCTAAACTCTCTAGTCATCATGGCTATCTCAGACCGAGTCACATCTTCTTCTTCATTTAGGCTCTCCTCTGATGATGAAGAGCTGCTGGAGCTGGATTTTATTGATTTGCTGGAACTAGCCTTCAGCGCTATCGGCTTCTTCTTCCTCTCGGATTCATCTGTCCTTGGCATGTTTATCTCATATGCCATTAGTGAGCCAATCAGCTTATCAGCTTTAGTATTACGCAAGTCCCTTGACTCCTCCATTACTGTTGCTTTGGTGTGCCAAATGGAAGTCAGGGAGCGCAGAATTTTCCTCACTACATCATACTCTGTCTGAGGTTTCCCAAAACCTCTGAGGCCATTGGTTATGACAGTCAGCCGAGCGTACATTTCGCTGATGGACTCGTTCTGCTTCATCTTGAAGGCTTCATACTCAGATACAAGAAGATTGGCCTTCTGCTCTCTTACTTGAGATGTACCTTCATGAATTACTTCCAGCACATCCCACATCTCCTTAGCTGATTTGCAAGCAGACACACGGGAGAATTCTGTAGGATGCAGAGCGCACTGGATAGCATTAATAGCACTCCAATTCAGCGTGGACCTTCTGATCTCCTCCTTGGTCCATACATCTTCATTCGGGGACATCTCATAAGGTCCCTTGCTGACAATCTTCCAAATCTCATAATCCTTAGCCCTGAGGAACACTTGCATACGGTTCTTCCAATATGCGTAGTTTGATCCATCAAAGAATGGGGGCTTCGTTGTTGAGTGACCTTCGGCAGTCATCCCTCGAGCATCCATCTCTGCCTATTCTCTTCGGGCGATGAGTCCCTGCAGAAGAGTTAGGCTCTGATACCAAGTGTTGGGTTAGATGGACGCAGTCTATCTCCACTAAGTGTGGATCTGGAGGGGGGTGAATAGATCAACTTGCCTAATTTAAAACTACTGTAAGTTCTAAAGCGGAATTTAGGCAAACATCAGTTAAGCTAAAGGAAGAATGCTAAGCAAAGGGTCGACCCATGAAAGCCATTCACCATATCTATATATATGAAAAGCTAGACATGAGCATGAGCGATGAAACCAAATAAGCTAAGCAAGAATTCCCATCGCACACAGATCAAACAAAAACACAAACACAATGCACACACGATTTTTAGGTGGTTCGGTCAACGACCTACGTCCACCCCACACTCAACCGAGTATGGCTTCCTGCTGCGCAGCACAGCTTACGTCCGCTGGGCTTTACAGCTTGGCCAAACAATCCGCTGATACACAGCTTCGCTGGGCACTACAGCTTACCGACCAGAGGATCTGATCCTCTGCAACCGCTAGGGAAATACAGCTTAACTCGTCTAGTGGAGACTACCACTGCAAGACCGCTGACACACAGCTTGAAGAAACAGTATTCGGAAATGAAAGACAGAATCAAAATAAAAACAGAAAAACTCAAAAGCAATATAGCTCTAAGAGCAAAGCTCAGCTCTGGTTTTGAACCACGAGACTGAGATACAAGCTCACTCTCAATCTCACTCTCAATTAGCTCTCTCTCAGCTCATCTCTCTCGATCTCTTCTTCTCTCATTTTCTTCTTCTCTATTTCTTTTCTTCTTCTTCTCTGTATCTTCTTCTTCTCTCTTTTTTTCTCTCTATGGATCGAAGGCTCACTGCTGCTGAGTGTATAGACTTCCTCTTCTTCTCCTTCGATCAGTCTTCTTCTGTGGAAGAAGGCTTGTTTATATAGCAGCAACAGCAGCAGGCGTGTGCTCTCCACGTTTCCCGCCCAGCAATTTGGACCACGTGGCAGCATCCAATCGAGTGTCAGTACACGTGTCCTCATCTGGATACCTTTTCCTTCTCGGATCACGAGCCAGGTACCTCGGATCACTTGCCCTTCATTAGCCTCTTCAGTCCGATGTATAGAGTTCTCAGTTCACGTGCTCAATGACAGCAATCTGACTTGCTGCGTTGACGCTGTCAATCAATGGCGTTAACGTAGTGAGGCATTCCAGTAAGCCATTAGCTTCGTCTCTTTAGCTGCTGCGTCGACACTGCTCAATTGTGGCGTTGATGCAGTGGAATAGCCTGTGAAGGTCTCTGCTTCTTTAACTACTGCGTCGACGCTGCTTGCTTGTGGCGTTGACGCAGTGGAAGATATCATGAAGGCTTCGTCAACTGATGCGTGGACGCTTTAAGCTCCCAGCATCGACCCTGTTCCCTTCAGCAACAAGAATGAAGTCATAAGATTTAAGTATGTACATTGCAGTGTATATACTTCGTTGTATAGACTTGTGAAGGCGAATGCAACGTACAGACTTGCCCAATGTGTTGACTTCAACAAAGGAGGCAACGGCTGTATAGACTTTAAATACTAAAGGCAGTGTATAGACATTGAAGAACAACAACCAATGTATGGACTTTACAATGCAAACAACAATGTATAGACTTCATGTAAAAGCCCAATGTATAGACATTGAATTCGAAGACCAATGTGCAGACTTCAGATTTGAAGACCAGTGTGCAGACTTTGGATTTGAAGACCAGTGTGTAGACTTTGGATTTGAAGACCAGTGTGCAGACTTTGAGTTTGAAGACCAATGTGCAGACTTTGGATTTGAAGACCAGTGTGCAGACTTTTTGTTTGAAGACCAATGTCCAGACTTCAAGTAACACTGTGGATGTACAGACTTGATGGAGTGAAGCGATGTGTAGACTTGAAGCTCCTGAAGCAATGTACAGACTTCAAAGAAGTTGGCGAGTCAATGTACAGACTTGATGAAGCGAAGCCAATGTACAGACTTAATGTGTAGCTGAAGCCTTGAACGTCGGAATAGGCTGGAGTGTATAGACTTCAGGCTTCAGAACCGAATGTTCAGACTTCGCCTAAGAAACGTAGTGAAAGTCCCCAGTGTATAGACTTTTCCTTGAGCGAAAGGTAAGTGATGAATGTATAGACTTTCACGATGTGAAAGTTACAGTGAAAGAGTGTATACACTTGACCAGATCAAGGGCAATTCGGATGTACAGACTCTGAGGTTCAAAGCCAACGGCTGTATAGACTTAGAATATTAAGACTGATGTACAGACCTCATGCGTTGACGCTGTACACACTTAGTGAGTTGACGCTGTACACACATCCAATGAAGTGCATTGACGCTGTAACATGAGCCAGTGAGATGCGTTGACACTGTACACACTTAACCAATTCAAATGAAATGCAGTGTGTGGACTTTATCTGAAATGGACGATGTATAGACTCAATCGATATGAGAGTTTCCAGTGTATAGACTCAGTCTAAACAAGTCTGCTGGAGGAGTCGACCCATCCTCTGATGTGTCGACCCATGACAGTGAGAAATGCAGACAGCAGTGTATTAAATGCAAAGAACACATAGTCAATCTGATAGAGTAATTTCATCAAATCCAAAAGCAGTTGCCAATCAATCAAAATAATGGTGTTGCCAATGAAATAAAGCAAGTGTCAACATCATCAACATAGAGGGGTCACAACATAAGGAAATTATCCTAGCAAACATTCCTATTGCAAATGTGTTCCCAGACGTGTTCCCATCTAAACTACCTAGTTTACCGCCCGAGAGGGAAGTAAACTTTCCCATCGAACTCATTCCAGAGCATCACCTGTTTCCATATCCCCTTACAGGATGTCCCCCACAGAACTCAAGGAACTAAAAAGGCAGTTGCAGGAACCACTAGACAAGGGTTTCATCAGACCTAGCACATCCCCTTGGGGTGCGCCGATTTTATTTGTCAAGAAGAAGGATGGTTCTCTTAGGCTATGCATCGATTACCGGCGACTGAATCAGCTGACAATTAAAAATAAGTATCCATTGCCGCGTATTGATGAGCTCTTCGATCAGCTTTCAGGAGCAGAATATTTTTCTAAAATTGACCTCAGATCAGGTTATCATCTGCTTAGAATCGAAGAGGAAGATATTTATAAATCAGCTTTTCGAAGTCGTTATGGCCACTTTGAATTCATGATAATGCCGTTTGGGTTAACTAATGCCCTAGCAGCATTTATGCAACTTATGAATAATGTCTTCCAGCCATACCTGGATCAATTCATTGTCATCTTCATCGATGATATCCTGATATACTCCAAGATAAAAGAAGAACACGAAGAACATTTGAAAATAGCTTTGCAAACACTTAGAGAACACAAGCTTTATGTCAAACTCAATAAGTGTGAATTCTGGCTCGAGGAAGTCTCATTCCTAGGCCACATTATTTCAAAAGAAGGTATTACTGTGGATCCTTCTAAGGTAGAAGCTGTCAAGAATTGGAGTCGGCCTACGATTGTGTCTGAAGTAAGGAGCTTTCTGGGTCTAGCTGGTTATTATAGAAGATTCATTAAGGACTTCTCAAAAATTACGGTTCCTTTAACTAGACTTACGAGAAAAAAAATGCTTTTGTCTGGTCAGAGGAATGTGAGAAGAGTTTTCAAAATCTTAAGAATCACCTTACAACAGCTCCTATTCTAACACTACCGATGGAGGGTGGTGGATTTGAAGTATATACGGATGCGTCTAGAATTGACTTAGGATGTGTCCTTATGCAAAATGGAAAGGTGATTTGCTATTCTTCAAGACAATTGAAACGTCACGAAGAAAATTATCCTGTACATGATTTAGAATTGGCAGCGGTTATTTTCTCCTTAAAAATTTGGCATCATTATCTTTATGGAGAAAAGTTTACGATCTACTCAGACCACAAGAGCTTGAAATATTTATTCTCTCAAAAAGAGCTTAACATGAAGCAAAGGAGGTGGTTAGAACATCTCAAGGACTTTGATTTTACTATTCAATATCATCCTCGCAAGGTAAATGTTGTAGCAGATGCACTCAGCAGAAAACCAATGGGTATGCTATCAAGTCTCATGATTAGTGTAACTAACCTTATTCCTCAATTTGCTCTGTTGAATTTAGATGTTGACATTAAGGAAGAAGATTGCTTCATAGCTAATATCCGAGCTTAACCTACATTAATAGAGGATTTGGCCAAGTTACAAGAGGATGATTCAGTTTTACTGAAAATTAAGGCCAATATTGAACAAAGGCCGGATTTTTCTACTTCTAATGATGGAAGATTGCTATTCAAGGGCCCAATGTGTATACCGGATCATGAGGATACAAAGAAATTGATCCTCGAAGAAGCACATAAATCAAAGTACACCATTCATCCAGGAGGTACAAAAATGTATCAGGATCTCAAAAGAAACTTTTGGTGGCCCAATATGAAGAGGGAAATAGTTGACTTCGTGTCTCATTGTCTAACCTGCCAACAAGTTAAAGCTGAACATTTTAGACCTGCAGGTAAATTACATCCCTTAAATATTCTCGAATGGAAATGAGAGAGCATAGGGATGGACTTCATTATGGGTTTACCTAAGACAAGAGGTGGACATGATGGCATATGGGTAATCATAGATCGATTGACTAAATCTGCACACTTCATACCAATAAAGAGTCGATGGTTTGTGGATATTCTAGCAGCATTGTACATAAAGGAAATTATCAAATTACATGGTGTCCCCGTCACTATTGTATCAGACAGAGATCCTCGATTCACATCACAGTTCTGGAAAGGTCTACAACATTCACTAGAGACCAGATTGAATTTTAGCACAGCCTTTCATCCACAAACTGATGGTCAGACGGAAAGAACAAATCAGGTGGTAGAAGACATGCTTAGGGCTTGTGTCATTGATTTTGGAGGAAGTTGGCATGATCACTTGCCTCTGGTGGAATTTGCATATAATAACAGCTATCAAGCAAGCATACAAATGGCACCTTTTGAAGCTCTATATGAGAAAAGTTATCGATCTCCAATATGTTGGAATGAAATAGGGGAAAATTAATTTTTAGGCCCCGACCTTATCAGGGATTCTACGGAGAAAGTCAAGCTCATTCAAGAGAGAATGAAAATGGCACAAGATAGGCAAAAGTCTTATACCGACAATCGAAGACGTGACTTGGAGTTTCAGGTAGGAGATCATGTATATTTGAAAGTTTCTCCAGGTCGTGGTATTCGAAGATTTGGTATTAAAGGAAAGCTAACTCCAAGGTTCATTGGCCCATTTGAAATTCTTGAAAGGGTCGGTGAAGTGGCTTATTGATTGGCTTTACCTCCACAATTAGGAGGAGTTCATGACGTATTTCACATCTTCATGCTGAAGAAATATATATACGATCCTGACCATATTATCACTAATGACAATCTGGAGATTCATAAGGATATGACATATGAGCAAACGCCAATAAAGATTCTGGATCGGGAAGTGCGTCAACTAAGAAATAAGGTTATCCCTATGGTCAAAATTCAATGGAAGAAAACATGGCCATACGAAGCAACATGGGAAACCGAAACAGTCATGAGAAAAAGATTTCCAGAATTATTTAACTGTAAGTACACTACACAATCCATGTCTTGAATTTAGGGACCAAATTCTTCTAAGTGGGGAAGGGTGTAGTGCCCCAGAATTTTATATAAATAATTTTTAGAATTTATAAAGGCCTAAATATATTAATAAATGGATTCTAAGACTAATAAGTCATTATAAGGCCCAATTAGGTTAAATAATTAATCAAGCCTATTTGCACATCATCTAAAAGGTTTAAGGCCCAAAACCATTAAGTTTGGCCCATGTTCTAGAAGGTTATTTAGCTTATTTACAGATTTTAAGGATAGAGACTAATTATCTAAGATAATTATATGGATAAATGAATAAAAGAGTTTTATTTATTTCAAACTCTATATATGTTGACTGTAATGGTCTATCGCGAGACCGTCACATTCACCTAACGCGCCTGCGTTCAACCGTTACACTCTGCAGATTCCGTAAGAGGAAGAACTTAAAAAAAGATGGAAACTTGATGATCTTATCTACTAGAGATCAACGTAGGAAGAGTTATAACATTACTAAGGACTCTTAGAGATCAGGTTTTAACAAATTAAAGACTCTAGAATCGATCTAATCTTCAAACCCTAGCCAAAACCCTATAAATAGGACCTAGTTCTGATCTGCGCGACCCTTACTTTTGCTCGCGTGGAATCAAGGTAAGGAGTCGTAATCTCAGGAAAGTTCTTTAGAAGTATTTGTTTGCAATACTTTAGACTAACTCCTCTCCAAATTTCACATCTTTAGGTCAAGAGGTCGTGGAGTTAGAGCCCAAGGAAGTTGCTGAAAAGTCACAGGAAGAAGGGAACTAGGGCTCGGTGTTCAGACCATAATTGGAAGTTTAAAGCCTAGACAAGAGGTAGGTCATCTCATGAACGACAAAAATATCTTGATAGGACTAAAAGTCTATGATTTGACTGAATTTCATGCATCATAGATCATCAATTTCATGTTTTCATAGTTCCATGCATGTCATACATCTCTTAGCGTTAAATAGAAATAAAAGAAGTTATCTTGTCTATTCACTGGAACCCATGCATATAGATAGCCTATACTTCGTTATCATGCCCAGAATAGACATGGTATTTGATTTAGACATGATGTGATGTGATCTCTTAGGTTTCATATCATTTTCTATCAGCAGATACTGTAACGCACCATAGTAGGACCGTCACACACAAGTAACGGCCATACGATGGACCATCACAGTCCCTGATTGCCTATTGATTTCTCTGTTGACTCTGACGCATCTATGCAGGAGCATTACATTCTGTAACGGTTGCTCGATAAACCGTCACACTCCCTGTGACGTGCCTTGGCTAGACCGTCAGGTTCCTGTGTACTGTCAACTCAAGACAGAATAAGACTTATCAATGTTACTTACTATTAAGCTTAGTTAATTAAGTTTTTACCTGATTATGTGACGTGAAGGTTAATTACTCATTCATGATAGATATTGCATGTTTTGGCATCTTATTGTTACTTTAAGTTATGTTAATTTCATGAGCCCAAACTCAATAGTTTTGTAATTAGAAACATGATTTTGAATGATGTATTGATGGAGTTTTTATCATGATTTCACATCGATATATATCTATATATATATTCTTCCTCTATCAAATAGAGTCATTTCTATAAGTACATGGCACATACTCCGGTATGTTGACCATTAGTTCATATTTTTCACTATAGGAACATATTCTTGAACATGAGAACCTCTCTATTGGATATTCCTTCCAATGGAGTACGAAGTCTTGTTTCAAGGCCTCCGTAATTCTCCGCGCGCCTGGGATTCCAACTAGGACACCGAGTTGGTTGTACCATTAAAACCCATTAACTAGAATGCACTATCGTGTTTTCTGATTCTAGTAATGTAACGGCCTTACATTGGACCGTCAGACTCACGTAACGGCCCATTGCATGACCATCACATTTCTCTGGGTCTATTTTGTCTTTCTGGACTCGGATCACTGTAACGGCCCACTACTGGAGCGTCACAGGATGTAACGGCCCAGTAGATGACCGTCACACAGCTTGTATATGTTAACCCAAGGTTTGACCAAAGGGTTGATTTTCTAAGGTTCTAGATGGAATAATGATAATCTAGAACTTATCATATTGATCAAGGAACTTAATATGATGAATGAAAAAAATAAAGAATGTACTGTTATGCTACCGATTTATTTCCATAAGCATAGCATAGTCTAAGTCATTCTTGATCTCATATATTCAAGTTGAAGCGTTCATTCATTGATTTTCATTGTTTGGAATTGATATATTCTTGGCCATACTTTACTGTTACATGCGTGGAAGTAGCTTAATTTATACATGAAGATGCGATCGGGCACTGATTGTGTTCAAGGGCTCTATGCTAGTCCCCTCGGCTGATTGCCAGAAACATACTATTTTATAAACCATGGGGTATGATGCTACTGGCGTCGCATTGCGTTGGGAGTACTATTTCTATAAATAAGTGAAGATACACGACACGACATGACATTCTTGTACATGACTTTCTTGCTTGATATTCCACAGAAATTCACGAAGCACTTGTTCATAAGCATAAGATGCTAAAGTGTTGATTATGTGGCTTGCTAGTACATTCTCGATATATTCTTGTTCATGAAAAGCCAATATCATGTTCTTGTTCTATTCTTGCTAGTTCATTCTTGTTCTCATTCCATCTTATAAGACTGTCCTATTACTTTGGTTTAATCGCGTGATCATCTCATTGCATGATTTTGCCTTATTTCTCTAGAGCTAAAATGTTAATTATTTTAATAGTGCCTTCATGTTGATGCGAAGATACCTACTGGGCAAGTGTGCTCATTACCTATTTTCCAATATTTTTCAGGAGATGGAAGTAGTTCAGATTCGGATTTGGGCTATACTAGTGGCGGGTCCGGAAGTGAGTGAAAGTCTTGTAAAGCTACAAGCGAAGACTTAGGAAGTCTATAATGTTTAGATTGAGTCAATGTAATTTTCTTATTTCTTGAGTCTAGTAGAATGAAATGTGATTATTGTAAAGGAACACTTTGATCATTTATGAAATAAAGTTGGAGTTTGATTAAATTCTGTGCAATTACATTTATGTGTGTGATTGTCTCGCGCTCTGGTCATTCTTGCTTGCAAGAGGCTTACCATGCCGGCTGTTCGCGCTCCCCGAGCGAGTCTTCTGCTGTAATAAAGGCTCGGGGCGTGACATCATTCATGCATATTAAACATCAAACCCTTCTGGCCATCGTGCGCCCTCGCCCGCGGATCGACCTGCCCGGTCAGGTCGCGGGGATCGACCTGCCCGGTCAGGTTGCGGGGGTCAGGGGGGCAGCGCCCCTTGCGGGGGTTTCCGGGGGCGGAGCCCCCGGAACATATTTCAGAAATGCTCAAATGGTCTAATGCATAAACCAAACCCAAAAATACATGGAATTGATAAGGATATGAATATATTGACTTATGGATATGTTTCCTTGGCTAACACTTCAACTTTGTAGGACCAGGTCATTCCGGTCAACCAGAATCGCCAAACGGAAAAAGTCTCATACTGCAGAACAGGCGGTCAACCGCCCAAGATGGACCGGTCGACCGGCAGCATTGGTCGACCGCCACCATATTGCCGGTCGATCGGAAATAACAACAACCAATTTCCTACAGTGTTTTTACAGAACGGTCGACCGCCAGCCTTTTTCGGTCGATCGCCAGCCCCGAGCCCCCTTTTGTTGACTTCATGTTTCAAGCTCGAGGAGAGGTCTTTCTACCCATTTGTTTAATCCCAATGACCCCAATTTCACCATAATTTGTGGATCTGGTCTGGGGCTTGTCTATGGACCATTCAAGGGCTATAAAACATGTCATTTGGAGCCATAAACCCTAAGGAACCAAGAGGGCTTCAAGGGAGATCAAGGTGGCTCAGAGGAGAAGAAGAATAGGAGTGCTACTGTAGCATGAACAGTAGTTCGTGAATCAAAACTCCATCCAGCAGCTGAAGATCCAAGGTCCATTTTGAAGCCTTCATCCTCCAATGAATTAAAGAAGCAAGCAACCAACAAGAGAGATCAAGGGGGAGGCTATCAAGGCAATAAGAAGGCTACTACAACTCTTATAAACATACTCCATCTAAGAAGAAGCAATTCAAGAGTTTCAAGAAGAGATCAAAGGAAGGTTGTTCAAGTGAAGAAGGAAGAGTACTGTAGCCGTGAACAGTACTCCGTGCAAGAAGATCTACATCAAATACAAGGCCATTCAAGCTGAGTCTCAAGTCATTCAAGTGAAGATGGAATCAACGCAAACATCCGGAGCATACACTCAGGGGGAGCCTAAATCAGGAGCATTCTAAACTGTGCCTTATTATGTTTCAAGTTCATATTTGTATTTTGTATAAAATGGGAACTTGTGTGTGTGTGGATCTTTGTTAGATCCGTGGTCGTGTGTGGTCGTCGTGTTCCATTCGTGTGTGCGTAGGTCTTCTTAGATCAACGTGTGTGTGTGGTTTTATCCAGATCTTAGTGTTTGTGTGTGTGGAGTGCTGCACTTGTCGCAGCGTGTGTGTGTCTTGTTGATCCGCTTGTTTGATCGTGTTGGAGACCTCGTCTCCGTGTGTGTGTGTGTGTTGGGGTGCGTCCCCGTGTGTGTGGGCAAGCATTGTCCTGCGTGTGTGTTTGGAGTGTCATCTCCGTTTGGGGATTTATCCCCGAGTGAAGTCTCACCGGGTTTGGTGAGGGGTGGACGTAGGATTGCCGTCGTTGCATCTGGACCACCTTAAAAACCGCTGTGCATTGTGTTTGTATTGTGTGGTTTGTTCCATTTCTTCTATCTCCATTCTACATAAACGTTAGTGTAAATTGTTGTTTTGGATTTATCTACGATTATCTTGCATAATCTATATCTTATCATATAAAGTTTGATAAATCTAATTTGTGTTCAAATAGTTTTGAATATCTTAACTAGCATTGTATCACATTTTTTATAAAAGGCCAAAAGTTTTCTTAAAATTGGTAATCACCCAATTCACCCCCCTCTTGGGTGTCATTGATCGCGGGACTTCAAAGTCACCATCGCCAAGTTGCCAACTTGGAAGTGGCGTTCGCAAGGTTTTGCCCGCTTCTTATGATTCTCACCGCTCGTTGTTTGTTGCTTGCTTAAATGCTCATGCCAAGTACTACGATGCGGTGTGAGTGGGAGATGCATGATATGCACAGGGGGGTCAGGACAACCATATTTATACCAATCATGCAGTGATGCCATGGGGACTTTGAAGGGTGTGGAAGGGCCGGGACATCCATAGGTGGTCATGTGTGGTTGTGATGAGTGCCGGAGGACCCGGACATCCATGAATGCTCCTAACATGCTTAAGACTTATGATGAATGAAGGTGGCCCATTACATACAAATATGGACCACTCATGTTTCCTACTTGACATGTGGGTGATATGAATGAATGTACCCGACTTATGAATCATGCCAAGTGGTTCAAGTTGCCAAGACATATGTTTTCCTAACCCGAAAATGACTTTGATGCGTTGGGGTATGGTTTGGCATTGGAGTTTCCATCAAGGGGTCAAGGAAGGTGGGCATCATTGGGAGAGGCACCTCCTTGTTCCTTAGGTGTAGATCTTCCTCGGTCATAGCTACCCTTGTGTCGCCCGGGACTTGGGAGAGGTGGGCTTGGTCCAACATGGTGGGTGAGGGTAGGAAGGAGTGGGTGATAAGTGATGTGGGTGGATCACATGGGTTCCCAGGTTCCCATTGGGAGGGGTCAAAAGGATCAACATAAGTGTACCCGGGGGAAGGGAGCTCTAAGTTCATCTCAGCATCCTCAAGGTCCTCACAATATGGTGGTAGATCATTCTCCTCTAATGAAATGATTGGGCCAAAGTTCTTAGTGGGTGGGTTGGCCATGAGAGGAGGGCTTGGCTTTCTGCCCGATATGAGGGACTCCAATTTGAGGAGAAGGTCGGGCTCATCGGGTGTGGGGAGGAATAGAAGGAGATCGCTAGTGTAGCAACCAACGGTGCAAATCGAGGTGATAGATCCGACACATAGGTGTAGGAGATCAAGGCTCCTAGGTTGGTTGGCCATAGTGGTCAACATGCCGGTCAACTTCATTTGCCATGCTAAGCCCTTGAGAAGATCTCCTAATGTGTCCACTTGGTAAGATGATTGGATGGTGGTGTGATAGGAGAGGGACACTATAGGGAGGTTTTGCTCCATAGGAGGGAAAACATGGGCCGTAATCTCTCTAATTGGGCTCTCCTTTAGCCAACTAACAAGGGGTTCTCCTAAGATGAGCTTGGCTCCAACTAGAGAGGGTGGTGTAAGGTGAAGATCACCGGGCGAGGTTTCTTCTTCAACTTGGACATGGGTGGTCTCCATGGGGGGAATAGGGTCCGGAGTGTTCACCACTATGGGGTCGGGTATGGGTTCCTCTACCAAGGAGGTGAGAGGGTCTTTTGACGGTGGGGTGATGAGGGTTGGTGTATGGTGCACCCGGGGTGGAGGGTAAAGGGAAACTTTGTTTGGGATTGGTAGGGGAAGTAGTGGAGGCCTAGGTTGGGGTAGGATTGGAGTTAGATATGGAAGATGGGTTGGGTGGGCCTCGATGGAGGTATCCCTTATGGGGGAAGGTGGAGGGGCGGAGGTCAATTGGGTGCGGGTGTGAATTGGATAAGGGAGAGTGGGTTTGGGGGTGGTGACCGTCATGGGCATAGGTGGAGGGGTGGACATGGGGTCCACTTGGGTTTGAATGGTGAAGGTTGGGTGAGTGACTTTGGACGGGGGAGTGGTGGTCATCACGGGGGAAGCCGGGTCGGTTAAGGGTCTCTTGCCCTTGGGATCAGTCGGTTGTGGAGGGGTGGGAGTGGGGGCCAATTTGGTTTGGATATTGAGGGTTATGGAAGGGGGTTTTGGTTGGGGTGTGGGGGCCCTGATGGGGTTAGGTGGAGAGGTGGATGCTGGGATCATTTGGGTCTTAATGGAGAGGACTTGGTGGCGAAGTGCAGTGATGATGGTTGAGAGGGGATTTGTTGGAAGTGATGGGGGTGGAGACATAAGGGTGGTCTCATGTTGGCCGGGTGGGGATGGAGGAGTGGTAGTGCCCCTCGGATAGGATGAGGAATGTTGGGAAGCATAGGTCTTTCTAAGTTCCTCCTTCATATCATCCCATGAGTGAATGGGTTCTTACCTCCTAACCCTTCTTAATCCCTCTATGTGCTCTCACTTACTCTTGGCTTGACCCCGAAGTCGTCCCTTGGCCTTGCGGACTCTCGTGGGTCCATATACCCAAGTCTTTTCAAAGTACGTTTCCATGGTAGCCTCCCACTTTAGATAGGCACTAGGGCTCGATCCGTCAAAGCGAAGGTCCTCATGTAGAATGATGTCCAAGGGTGGCGAGTAGACTAAGTAGGAAGTGGCCATGATGAACAGGGGGAATAAATGCAATGTCCCTAGGACAATACTTAGTAGAGATAAGTCTAGAACTTGCTCTGATACCAATTGATGTAACACGACCTAGGATGTTTGATGAAGCCTTAGGAATGCAGCAACTAATCTATCAATCCCCCGGACCTAGCAAGCAAACAAGATTCACGGACCGACAACTTCACTCGAGCGGACTCTCCCGCTAAGTGGACATTAGTGCCCGTAGGCAACTTGGTGATGGTGGTGAGGCTCCGAGACGGGACCTCGCGGCTCCGAAGATTGGCTATCTTAAGGTTGAACCCTTAAGGGTCCTAGGATTCCCACTCTCGGGGCGGCCAGCACGCCGAGGGCGTGGGAGGTAATGGCTCTCTCACAACTCGCCCGCGGTAGACACTCACATAGTAGCAATTTGAGATCGGGCACTCCTCACCGACTGACGACAGACTAGAAGCAATACTAATCAAGCACAAATAATCTAGCATAGGAGTGTGGTCAGGAGCTCACCTGATCGGTGTGAAGACACCGATCCCGACCGGAGATGTGGGCGAGTGAGGAAGTGTGGGCTTCCCCGCACGCCGTGCCAATGAATCTTCAACTTGAAATTTTAATTAACATGCACTACGCCCCTTGCAAGGGGGTTGGACTAGGGGTGGGGATTAGTTTTACAACCAAAACATACCTCCACACAAGGAGGGGCGGTCAGTTGGCAAGGCGGGGTGGGGAAAACTATGCTAGAAGCCGAAGCGGAAGAAGATCGTCGGTTCTGTCCACTCTCTGGAATAGTGGATAGACAGTCGGTGTTGATGCCGCTGTGGACTCCTTCGAACTCCGTTCATGATGAAACTAGTGGCAAAACCTCCGTGGTTGACCCAGGATGTCATCAAAAGTTATGGGGATTTTCTTGTTGGCGACGATGGTCGGGGCAGAGACGTAAACAGGGTCACTGTCTTCTGGTTCTGGCAGCTTCTGCACCACTGTAGCAGGAAGGCAAGGACACCACGGTTGCTCCTGAGCTCTGATTCAGGTAAGGCCAGAGTCGTTGGATTCATGGTCGAACCCTCTTCAAACGGAGACCCACGGGGATGCCGTCGGAGGTCGGAGCTGACCATGAGAGATGAGAAGTGGGAGGGGGTCGGATTTGTCTTCAGTCAAACAGACCTGTGCACTAATGTTAGGAAATTCGGAACTTTGTGCTTCGGGCTTCAAATGATGCTCCGCTTCTTGAAGATGCTAGGGGACTTGGAGGAGAACGTTTTAGCCAAGAGCTGCTCCAAGAAGCTAAGAACTCTGGTCGTGGTAGCCTCTACAATCTTCTTCTGAATGACTGTCAGGAGGAGGATGCGCAGTCTGGCGATGTCGGCTCTCTTGGGCAGCCACGAACTCAGACTGGGACGAGACCACAACCGTTGCGAAGAGGACTGGGAGATGCTTCCAACGGTATATGGTACGCCCTCTGAAGCTTCCTGGTGATGACGTGGCAGCCTCAGAAATTCGCTGGTACTCTGCTGCCTTCGAGCTGGGAATCGAATGAAGGTGTAGGGTTGTGTGTATGGGGGTGGGATGGCCAAGGGAAGCAAGGGGAAATGGGGAGGGCAACCAAAGTAGGAAGGGGGTGTTGGGGAGGGGTGAGGGGCAGCTAGCAAGGGAGGGAAATTCAAATTTGGCTTAGGGTTTGAACCCCTTCAGCTTTGGGGAGATGGAAGGGTGCTTGGGAAAGGGTAGTGGGTGGTTGGGGGTTGGAGGGTGGCTTGGAGATTGGTGGGTTCTCCCTTAGGACTAGGGGTGGAGTAAAGAGGTGTTGTGGGAAGTTATGGGGACTATTGAATGAGGGGAGGAGATAGAGAAAGTAGGTGGGAGGGGGAGGAGAGAGAAAGGGGCTAGGGGAGGGGAGTTTCTCACTCCTCTCTAATGGCTTCTCACCAAATGAACTCAATTTTCTAGACTCACAATAATAGATCTTCATTAACTTAAAATGGGGGGAATGGGGTCCTATTTATGGAGAACCCACATTATACAATAAGTCCCTGACTTTAGGACTAATGACAAATAACCAAGGGGGAAGGGGGCACCCCTGGGCCTAGCCCATTGAATTAGGCCCATTAACTAATCTAATCAACCCTATGACACTTAACTTAGGTAGATGACTCATTAACCTAGGTACTGGACTCAAATAAAAGGAAAATTACAATGATATGACTCAAATAAAATAAGAAAAATACATGACTCGACTTAGAAAAATGTAACAGACACAATGGAGCCATGATGGCGAGCAATAGGAGCTTGGAAAAATGTGAAGGGCGAGAGATGCCCCCATCAAATGGTGTGGGGCTTAAAGGAGGTATAATGGGAAGTGTAAAAGAAGGTGGTTTGGTGTGTAGGAAACGCCGGATGGGGCGAGAGGAGTGAGGAATTTGAGAAGACTCATGATGCACCAGCGTAGGTGATTAGAGTATCGACCCATCGTCGTAACACCAATAAGTCTAAAAAATGGGGGTTGGATCCGGGACGGTGACATCGTCCTGAGCAGGAGGTTCATCTGGTAGTAGTGGAGGGAGAGAAAAATGAAGGAAACTCGGAAGGGGTGCCTTTGGAACTTCATCATCACGTGCTGACTTCAATTGTTCACATGTCGGCTCTTCATTGTCAGGCTCAAGTGGACGCCGTAGTGGAGGCATATTAATGGGTGGTGGAATGTAATGTGGAGGATTTTTAATACATGGGTGGGGAGGCGGAGGTGAGGGCCATATGAATGAATGGGGTGAATAGGTGGAGGGCGGACGGCGTCCACTTGATAGTTGAAATCTGCCGGCTCTTGCTCACTTACGTTGTTGATGCCGTAGTCATCTCTCCTCTCCTTCCATTCTTTTTCCATCTTCGTAATGTTGTTCAGGAAGGCGTGAAGAGGATTGACTTGAGGAGGAGGAGGAGGCGGCCGCGGACTCGTGACCCTCTTAAATTGTTCCTCCAACGAAGCAACTTTATCAACGAGAACTTGGAGGGGTATAACAGGAGAAGCAGAGGGTTGGCAAGGTGGCCTTGAAGGAGGGGTTGTAATACCCCAAATTTTTATATAGAAAATATTTTAGAATTTTCAAGAATTTTCCTTATATTTTTAAGAATTTTCTAGAAATAAATGGATTATTAAATGAAACTAAATCAATTAAAGCTAAATATTAAGGCCTTATTTTATTGATGGAACTGGCCCTTTTAATTAAGCCAAATGACCCAAATCTAAGCCCACAAGACTTGGCCCATATTCTAGAAGCTTAAAATAGGCTATTTATGAAATTTACTGGATAAATATACCAATTATCGGATAAATCAAAGAATAAATAACGAATAGTTTGAAATAGTTCAAATTCGATGCCAATAGATAGAAACGGTCTATCGAGGGACCGCCTAAGGTGTAAAATGGTCTCCACACGATCGCTATTTTTCGTCTGATCGCGAACAGTTTAGAAACGTGAAAATCTTAGTTTTCTTCAAGCCTAATCACCAGTGATCGATGCTATCTACTAGTTGGATGAGTCTAGAATGCTTGAAGATCGAATTGAAACCCTAACTAGGACTCCAGGTTCGTTCAAATCCTCAAAACCCTAGCTAACCCTATAAATAGACCTTAAGTACAACATGCACTTACTTTTGGCTCGCGTGGAACTAAGATAAGGAGACATTATTTCAGGTAGGTTCTTTGGAGTATTTTTTTCATAATAGTAGGGTCTAACTGCCCTCAAAATTTCATCTTAGGAGATCAAGCCATCAGGAAGAAATAAGCTTGCAAAGTCGCTGGATCGGAGCAAGCAACCCAAGAACCTGTGCAACGAACCTAGATGGACTAGCAAAGTAGAAGCCCTAAACAAGCTAATTAGATAGGGGTTATTTAAAATTAATTGTTCCTTTTAGTACCATATTTTTACCCTCAAAATTTCGTGGTCATAGGTGAAGAGGATCAAAAGTTAGAAGGCTACGAAGTTGCTAGTTCGGTTCAGGACGAGCAGGAATTAGGGTCAGATTCTAACCCCAAATTCAAAGTTCGAACTCTGTCTAGAGGTAGGTTATCTCATGATTGGCTTAAACCCAAAGTTAGGAATAAAAGCCCTCAATTTCCATTTGTATTCATGCATTATACGTAGAGAATTTGATGTTTTATTATGACTGTGCAACTAGTGTATTTTTCATGCATAAACTTAGCCTTAATGCAATTAAGATGAAATTCTTGTCTAAATCACATACTCCTATGCATATTCTTGGCCTAATTTTCTTCTAGCATGTTTTACTACATGTTTTACGTCGTTTCCATGCATAATATGACCTAGGTTAGCATTTTATTTTACTATTCTATAGCTTTTGTCTCCAGACAGAAGGCGGCCCTCCAGTTTAAGAATATGTTCTTATAGTGCAAAAGTGTAAACTAATGGTCATATACCGGAATATGTGTCATATACTTAAAGAAAATGACTCTATTGATATAGAGAGAATGTGTAGCAACGTGAAACCAAGATAAAACTCCGTCAACACATCATTGAAAATCATGATTTAGGATACAAAGCTATAAAAGTTTGACACATGAAATTAACATAACTTAAAATAACTTAAGATACCTTAATCATGCAATTTCTATTATGAATCAGTAGCTAAACTTAAAGTCATGATAACAGGTCCAAACTTAGCTATCTAAGCTTATTTATAAGTAAACTTAATTGGTTACCATTCTGCCTCGAGCTGACAGAACACAGGGGTCTGACGGTCTAACAAGAGCGCGTCACAGTACCTGTGACGATTTATTGAGGGGCCGTTACAGTAGTGTAACGCTCCTGTTATGGTGCGTCAGAGACAACAGAGTAATTAAAATGCAACAGAGGGTGTGACGGCTTATCGTAAGGCCGTTACAGTGTTGTGACGGTCCTACCCTAATCCGTCAGAGATTCTACTGACAACAATAGATAAAAAGATCTAAGGTTTAAACTTACATCATGTCTGGAAATCATATATAACTTCCACATGATAGAATGAAGGCTAAGCTACTAGTATGCATGGGTTTTTTGTGAATTTGACAAGAAAGTTCCTTTTTAACTTAATTAGGGCTAAGAATACACATGTATGCATGACTCTACTAAAACATGAAATCTATAATCTATAGTGCATGAAATCAAACACAATCAGAGGGCTTTTATCCCTAACAATGTATTTTTACCAATCATGATATAACCTACCTTTCAACTGAGCTTTAACTTTCCAATTTATGACTACAAGACACACCCTAATCTCTCCTTTCCTGAGATTTTTCAGCAACTTCACGTTGTCCTAGCTCCTCAGCCTCTTGACTTAAGGACGTGAAATTTTGAGGGTAAGAAGATGAAACTAAGGGGAACAAAAAGTTCTAAATAACTGAACTCTAATTATCTCGTTTAGACGTCCTAATCTCTTGATGTTCAGGGGACTTGCGTTCAGTTTCCTGGGTTGCTAAGGTCTGACCAGCAACTTTGGAAGCTTCAATCTCCTTGGTTGGTTGATCTCCTAGCACGAAATTTGGAGAGCTATTAGTCTAATGTATTATAGACAAAATCTTCTAAAGAACTTACTTGAAATTCTATCTCCTTACCTTGATTCTTCGCGAGCCAAAAGTAAGGGTCGCTCAGTTCAGAACTGGGTCCTATTTATAGGGTTTTGGCTAGGGTTTGAAGATTAGATCGATTCTAGAGTCTTAATCTGCCAGAACCTGATCCCTAAGAGTCTCTGGTATCCTTACATGTTCTCCTAATTAGGTCTCTTGCAGATAGGATCCCAAAGATCCAATCTTTTTACAAGTTCTTCCATTCACGGAACTGACATGGTGTAACACATCAGGACTAGTGCGTTACATGCTGTAGCGGTCGCCCGATAGACCGTTACACCAAACGTGTGCATAGTTTCAATTTAATAAAACTCTTTTATTCGTTTATCCTTCTAATTATCTATATAAAAGAGTATTTATCTTTAAAATTCATGGATAGGCTAAATAACCTTCTAGAATATGGGCCAAACTTAATGGGCATGGTCCTTAAACCTTTTGAGTCTTAATTGAATAGGCTAGGCTAATTATTTAACACCATTGGGCCTTATAACCCATTTTTTAATCAATTTAGCCCTTATAAATTCAAAAAAATTCTATTTATAATCTAAAAATTATTTATATAAATTCTGGGGTACTACACCCTCCCCCACTTAAAAGAATTTGGTCCCCAAATTCAATACATGGATTGTGGAGAGTGTACTTACAGTTGAATAATTCTGGGAATTTTTTCCGCATAGCTTCTTCGATTTCCCATGTTGCTTCATATGGCCATGTCTTCTTTAATTGTATCTTGACCATAGGAATAACTTTATTCCTTAGTTGACGTACCTCCCGTTCCAGAATCTTTATTGGTGTTTGCTCGTACGTCATGTCCTTATGAATTTCGAAATTATCATAAGTGATAACCTGGTCAGGATCATATACATACTTTTTCGGCATAGAGACGTGAAATACGTCATGAACTCCTGCTAATTGTGGAGGTAAAGCCAGTCTATAAGCCACCTCACCGACCCTTTCAAGAATTTTAAATGGGCCAATGAATCTTGGAGTTAGATCTCCTTTAATGCCAAATCTTCGAATACCACGACCTAGAGAAACTTTCAGATACACATGATCTCCCACCTGAAACTCCAAGTCACGTCTTCGATTGTCGACATAAGACTTTTGCCTATCTTGCGCCATCTTCATTCTTTCTTGAATGAGCTTGATCTTTTCTGAAGAATCCCTGATAATGTCGGGGCCTAGAAATTTCCTTTCCCCTACTTCATTCCAACATATTGGTGATCTACAACCTTTTCCATATATTGCTTTAAAGGGTGCCATTTGTATGATAGCTTGATAACTGTTGTTATATGCAAATTCTACCAGAGGCAAGTGATCATGCCAACTTCCTCCAAAATCGATAGCACAAGCCCTGAGCATATCTTCTTCTACATGATTTGTTCTTTCAGTCTGACCATCAGTTTATGGGTGAAATGCTGTACTAAAATTTAATCTAGTCCCTAGTGAATGTTGTAGACCCTTCCAGAAATATGATGTGAATCGAGGATCTCTATCAGATACAATAGTGACTGGGACACCATGTAATTTGACAATTTCCTTTATGTATAAGGCTGCTAGAATATCCATAGACCATCGACTTTTGATTGGTATGAAATGTGCAGATTTAGTTAATCGGTCTATGATTACCCATACCCCATCGTGTCCTCCTCTGGTCTTAGGTAAACTCTTGATGAAATCCATCCCTATACTCTCCCACTTCAATTCGAGAATATTCAAGGGATGCAATTTACCTACGGGCCTAAAATGCTCTGTCTTTTCTTGTTGGCAAGTGAGACAACGGGGCACGAAATCAGCTATTTCTCTCTTCATATTGGGCCACCAGAAATTTCTTTTAAGAGCTTGATACATCTTTGTACAACCTGGATGAATGGTGTACTTGGAATTATGTGCTTCTTCTAAGATCAATTTCTTCGTATCTTCATGATCCGGTACACATACTCGGCCCTTAAATAGCAATCTTCCATCATTGGAAACAGAGAAATCCGGTCTTTGTTCAATATTGGCTTTAATCTCAAGTAGTACGGGATCATCATTTTACAGCTTGGCCAGATCCTCTATCAATGTAGGTTGGGCTCAGATATTAGCTATGAAATAATCTTCTTTCTTCGTGTCAATTTCTAAGTTCAACTGAGCAAATTGAGGAATAAGGTTAGTCATACTAATCATAAGACTTGATAGCATTCCCATTGGTTTCATGTTGAGTGCATCTGCTACGGTATTCGCCTTGCTAGGATGATATTGAATAGCAAAATCAAAGTCCTTGAGATATTCTAACCATCTCCTCTGCCTCATATTTAACTCTTTTTGAGAAAATAAATATTTCAAACTTTTGTGGTCCGAATAGACCGTGAATTTCTCTCCATAGAGATAATGACGCCAAATTTTTAAGGTGAAAATAACAGCTGCTAGTTCTAAATTATGCACGGGATAATTTTCCTCGTGACGTTTCAATTGTCTTGAAGAATAACAGATTACCTTTCCATTTTGCATGAGGACACATCCTAAGCCAATACTAGACGCATCTGTATATACTTCGAATCCACCACCTCCCATTGGTAGTGATAGAATAGGAGCCGTAGTAAGCTGATTCTTAAGTGTCTGAAAACTCTCTTCACATTCCTTGGACCAAACAAAAGGGTTTTCTTTTCTCGTGAGTCTTGTTAAAGGAACTGCAATCTTTGAGAAGTCCTTAATAAACCTCCTATAGTAACCAGTTAGACCCAGAAAGCTTCTCACTTATGATACAGTCGTTGGCCGGCTCCAATTTCTGACAGCTTCCACTTTCGAAGGATCCACAACGATACCTTCCTTGGAAATAATGTGGCCTAGGAATGAAACTTCCATGAGCTAGAATTCACATTTGTTAAGCTTGGCATAAAGTTTATGTTCCTTAAGTGATTGCAAAGATATCCTCAAATGTTCTTCATGTTCTTCTGATGTGATACCCCCTAGGACTTAGACAAGCAAGCACATTCACAATCAAAAGGGTCAATTTGGGCCACCGCTCTCCCGTCGCTCACCCAAGTCCTGGGGTAACTTGGCAATGCCAATGTGAGGTTGAGGGGTTGGACCCTTGCTAGTAGTGGGCCAGAAAGGCCAAGATTTGATTCCCAATGGATGTGGATGCCCAATTTAATGGGGCCGACAAAGTGCCAATGGCACCGGTTACTCTCTTCCCACGGTGATCACTCAAGACAACGGGACTTGAGGATCAAGCTCTCACTCTCACGGCCAGCGGAACTAAGAACTAATATTAAAGGACAAGCACTAAAGGGAGTGAGGTTTGAGCACTTACTCGACCAGTTTGAAGAAACTGGTCCCGCTCGGAGACGAGGGCGAGCGGGGAGGCGAGTGGATCCCCACACGCCGCGGCGGTGTAGCTTGACCTGCTCAATCCAATTACAACACTACTCCTCTCGCAGGAGGGGGACCTTGGGATGGGATTAATGGATATTACAGCCAAAACTACCTCCACGTAGGGAGGGGCCTTCAGCCGGCCAAGCGGGGAGGGGAATTCGAGAAAGGAACACCGAAGACGGGAGGTTGCCGCTTCTGCCCGGTTCTGTGGGTGCTGATAGGTGACTGAAGAGTTGACTGCTGCAGCTGCTAACGAATTTTGTTGGGGGCGAAACCACCTGGGAAATCTTCGTAGGAGGCAGGGAAAGTCGTCTAATTTTTTTTAATTTCTTCTATCGTCGATGCCGGTTTGGGTGGAGGCCCGAACAGGGAGGCAGACTCTTGGATTGGCACCTCCTGATTTCCAACAGCAGGTTGCAGAGGATGTCCCGACAGCTCCCGAAGTCGGAATCAAGCACCGTCAGAGTCGTTGGAACCGTGGACGAGCCCTCTTCACCAAAAAACTGACAAGAAAGCCAAACAATGCCGGAGAAGGCCATGGGACTCTGAACACTGCTGATAGGTCGGTGCAGACTGTGGGTAGCAGAACTACGTAGCTGAGGGAGAAAATGGATAACTCCTTCTACAGAATGCCGAACAGAGTTCTGCTTCTTGATTCTAAAAGTAGACAGGGAGAGGAAGAACTTTGCAGAAGAGCTCTTGAGCTGATTCTTCCAAGGTTCGTCCTGGTGAAGCTTCAACTCCGGTTCTGGTACTCAGCAGTGGCAGCTCTACGCATGTGTGGGAGAACGGAGCTCCCGGGCAGCACACAGCCCGGTTCTGTGGGTGCTGATAGGTGACTGAAGAGTTGACTGCTGCAGCTGCTACCGAATTTTGTTGGGGGCGAAACCACCTGGGAAATCTTCGTAGGAGGCAGGGAAAGTCGTCCAAATTTTTTTAATTTCTTCTATCATCGATGCCGGTTTGGGTGGAGGCCCGAACAGGGAGGCAGACTCACGGACTAGCAGCTCCTGATTTCCAACAGCAGGTTACAGAGGATGTCCCGACAGCTCCCGAACTCGGAATCAAGCATCGTCGGAGTCATTGGAACCGTGGATGATCCCTCTTCACCAAAAAACTAACGGGGAAGACAAATGATGCCGGAGAAGGCCAAGGGACTCTGAACACTGCTGATAGGTCGGTGCAGACTGTGGGTAGCAGAACTACGTAGCTGAGGGAGAAAATGATAACTCCTGCTATAGAATGCTGAACGGAGTTCCGCTTCTTGATTCTGAAAGTAGACAGGGAGAGGAAGAACTTTGAAGAAGAGCTCTTGAGCTGATTCTTTCGAGGTTCATCGTGGTGAAGCTTCTACTCCGATTCTGGTACTCAGCAAGGGCAGCTCTGCGCAGTTGTGGGAGAACGGAGCTCCCGGGCAGCACACAGCTCGGATGAAGATGAAACCACCGCCGTTGCAAAGAAGACCGGTAGGCACTTCCGTGGATACCTCTTGGGCTTTCAGATTCGCTGGGATGTGGTCGGGGTTGTTTCTACAATCTGCTACTCTTCTGCTGCCTGCGAACTGAAAACTGGAGGTTGAAGATGATGGGGGGAAATGGGGTATATGGGAGGGGAAATGGAGGTGGATGAGTGTGGAGAGAACCCTGGCTGTGAGGGGGTCTAGAAGGGGGTGTTCCAAGGTGTGGGGGGGGAAGAATAGGGTCTGGAAGGGGGTCTAACAGGTGGTGGGAGGAGGAGCTACGAATTTGGGCTTGGAGGGAGAAGGGGGAAGGTGAGGGGGGCACAAGTGGGTGGGGGGAATGTGAGTTTGAATTTCCTTTAATGTGGGGTGATCAATGGTGGTCTTGGGGATGGGAAGAGGTGCCTTGGGAAGGTGGAGGGCTGCTTGGGGAAGGGGATGGGTAGTTGGGGGTTGGAGGGTGGGGTGTGGATTGGTGGAGGGTCTATTGGGACTAGGGGGAAGTAATGATGGCTTGTGGAAGTTGTAGAGGAGTTAATGGAGGTAGGTGGGAGGGTGGAGGTGGTTGGGAGGGGAGGAGAGAGAAATTTTTTGAAATTGGGTGTAGAGGAGAGAGAAAGGAGAGTGAAAGAGAGAAATTAAGAGAGGGATGGGTGGGGAATCTCTCCCCTAGGGTCTCTCACCCAAATAATGGAATCTCTCCACTAGATAAGAAGTTTGAACTCTCAAAATGGCAAATTTTTCATTCATTGATTCATTAGTTCCAAATGAAGGGAATGGGGCCGTATATATAGGCAACCCACATTTTACAATAAGACCCTAACAAAAGACTCAATGATAAATAACCGAGGGGGTAGGGGGGGCTCTTGGGCCAAGCCCAATGAAATGGGCCCGATAGCTAACTAAAGAACATAATGACACTCAAACTTAGGAAAATAAACACAAGACCTAGGGACATGACTCAAGAAAATGAAAATTACATCAAATGACTCAAATAGAAAGCACAAAAAGGATAATTGGTCCTTTATGGAGAGAGGCCCGAACTCAAATGGTGCCGGAGTGTGAGGAAGACCCGAGCCAAAGGGAGTCACGGGTGATGCCTCTATCAAATCCCCTGGGCTGCGAAAAGCTCAACTCCGTCGAGTAGGGGTCCATCCGGCTGTGGTACTGCTCGAGAAGGTCGGGATCCAACTGCTGGAGATCCTCCCGACTCACCCATGAATCCTCCGAAGGAGGCCGATCCTTCCACCTGAAGAGATAGCGCTCGTATACCTTGCTCCGAGTGGTAGTGACTTGTTCATCCAATATTTGTTCTATGCGTTCACGCTGGTCTCTCTTGGCTGGTGGTCTCTCCTCACAGGTGGGTGCTCTCTCAAGGGAAGGAATAGGCTCAATCTCCTCACTGGGTACCACCGTGGGTCCCTTTTATGGCACTAAGTCGGCGACATTGAATGTGGGACTTACCCCATATTCCTCGGGGAGATCTAACTCATAGGCATTTGCACCAATGCGCCTCAGGACTTGGAAGGGACCAGCCCCACGTGGCCTCAATTTGGAGGTGGCTCCCAGGGAGAGCCTCTCCATCCTTACCATCACAAAGTCACCCTCATGGAATTCTTGGTGACGCCGATGAGAGTCGGCCCGCCTCTTATAAGCCTCATTCTTTTTGCTTATGTGCTTGCAAAGGCTTTCTTGTAATTTTGTGAATGTTGACATTCTAGGGGTGATGGGTGGACCTGGGCAACCAAAAGTAGACCAATCATGCTTTGATGCCAAGAAGACTTTGATAGAATGGGGAGGACCGGGGCATCCCTAGGTGATCCGGTCATGCATGGGGGTGACAAATGCTGGGGGACCCGGACATCCATGAATACTCCTATCATGCCTACGACTCTTGATGAGTGAAGGTGGACCACTACATCCGAATTTGGACCACTCATGCTTTCTACTTGACATGTGGGTGATATGAATGAATGGACCCAACATAGTGTTCATGCCAAGGGGTGTGGAAAGCCTAGACACATACATACTTTTCCCAAAAGTGACTTCCATGTGTATAGGTGTGGGACAACCTTTGAACTCCCATTGGAAAGGATCGAATGGATCTAAGAAGGTGGTCATCATGGGGTGGGGCACAACCTTATTACCAAGGGATATGTGGTCTAAGGTCATGGCTCCCAAGGTGTAACCCGGGTCTAGGATGGGGTGGATTGGGTCAAACATGGTGGGTTGGGATAGGGAAAGGTGGGTGGTGGATAAGGTGGTTGGGTCGCATAGTTTCTTTGACCCCCATTGGAAGGGATCAAAGGGATCATAAAAAGGGTTATCGAGGGGGAGGGGCCCTATGTCCTCAAGATCCTCAAGTGGTGATGGGTCATCCTCCTCTAATGAGATAATTGGGCCGAAGTTCTTTGTGAGTGGGTCAGCCATGAGGGGAGGGCTTGACTTTCCACCCGATATAAGAAGCTCCAAATTGAGGAGAAGGTCGGGCTCATCGGGTGTGGGGAGGAATAGAAGGAGGTCGCTAGTGTAGCAACCAATGGTGCAAATCGAGGTGATAGACCCGACACAAAGGTGTAGGAGGTCAAGGCTCCTAGATTGGTGAGCCATGGGGGTCAACAAGCTGGTCAACTCATATTGCCAAGCTAAGACTTTGAGAAGGTCCTTTAAGGTTTCCACCTGGTAGGATGTTTGGATTATGGTGTGATAGGAGGAGATGTGCACAATGGGAAGGTTTTCCTTTATGGGAAGGCAATCATGGGCCGTGATCTCTCTTATTGGGCTCTTCTTTAGCCAACTAATAAGGGACTCTTCCAAGATGAATTCGGCCTTATCTAGAGAGGGTGGTGGAGGGTGAAGATCATCGTGCGAGGCTTCCTCTTCAATTGGGGCATGGGTGCTATCCATGGAGGGGATAGGTTCCCGAGAGGTATTTGTCTTCATGTGGTAAAGTGGGTGGACTACTTCTTCCAAAGCTAATGGAGTGGGAAGGTTCTTTGATGGTGGGGTGATGATGGACGGAGTATGGTGCACCCGGGGTGGTGAACAAGGGCGGGATTCCCGCGGGTGGGAGAATACAAGGTTGTTGAATTTAAAGGTTCCCGAAAGGTGTGGCGGATGCACTAGGCAATTCCGACGTGTTGGGTCGATGTCGGCATTCCTTTCATCCAACCATTTCTTACCTAGGATTATACATGGACCCACCAATGTTCCCTTTTGACACCAAGCCCCATCCAAATACTTGGTTTTCCCGAACCATTTATGGAATTCAATAAAGACTTGGTCTCCATTGTGCACAATTTGTCCGGTCCTACAAAGAGAGGTAATGATATCGGGGGACACCCAATTTTCAGATTCTAGGTCAATGAAATCAATTTCTACGGGCTCTCCATTAGGTAAGCATGCATGGGATATGATTGGGAGAGGGGCCATGTGACCCAAGACTCAATGTTAACAATGATGGGTTTGATAATGCACGGTTCGGACAAGAATGCAAGCAAGCCCTAGGACTTGACTTGTAGAGACAAGTCAATGACTTGCTCTGATACCAATTGATGTGATACCCCCTAGGACTTAGACAAGCAAGCACATTCACCATCAAAAGGGCCAATTTGGGCCACCGCTCTCCCGTCGCTCACCCAAGTCCCGGGGTAACTTGGCAATGCCAAGGTGAGGTTGAGGGGTTGGACCCTTGCTGGTAGAGGGCCAGCAAGGCCAAGATTTGATTTCCAATGGATGTGGATGCCCAATTCAATGGGGCCGACAAAGTGCCAATGGCACCGGTTAGTCTCTTCCCACGGTGATCACTCAAGACAACGGGACTTGAGGATCAAGCTCTCACTCTCACGGCCAGTTGAACTAAGAACTAATATTGAAAGACAAGCACTAAAGGGAGTGAGGTTTGAGCACTTACTCGACCAGTTTGAAGAAACCGGTCCCGCTTGGAGACGAGGGCAAGCGGGGACGCGAGTGGATCCCCACACGCCACGGCGGTGTAGCTTGACCTGCTCAATCCAATTACAACACTACTCCTCCCGCAGGAGGGGGACCTTGGGGTAGGGGTTAATGGATATTACAGCCAAAACTACCTCCACGCAGGGAGGGGCCTTCAGCCGGCCAAGCGGGGAGGGGAATTGGAGAAAGGAACACCGAAGACGGGAGGTTGCCGATTCTGCCCGGTTCCTTGGGTGCTGATAGGTGACTGAAGAGTTGACTGCTGCAGCTGCTACTGAATTTTGTTGGGGGCAAAACCACCTGGGAAATCTTCGTAGGAGGCAGGGAAAGCCGTCCAATTTTTTTTAATTTCTTCTGTCGTCGATGCCGGTCTGGGTGGAGGCCCGAACAGGGAGGCAGACTCTCAGACTGGCAGCTCCTGATTTCCAACATCAGGTTACAGAGGATGTCCCGACAGCTCCCGAACTCGGAATCAAGCACCGTCAGAGTCATTGGAACCGTGGACGAGCCCTCTTCACCAAAAAACTGACGGGGAAGCCAAACGATACCGGAGAAGGCCAAGGGACTCTGAACACTGCTGATAGGTCGGTGTAGACTGTGGGTAGTAGAACTACGTAGCTGAGGGAGAAAATAGATAACTCCTGCTACAGAATGCCGAACGGAGTTCCGCTTCTTGATTCTGAAAGTAGACAGGGAGAGGAAGAACTTTGAAGAACAGCTTTTGAGCTGATTCTTCTGAGGTTCATCGTGGTGAAACTTCTACTCCGGTTCTGGTACTCAGCAAGGGCAGCTCTGCGCAGTTGTGGGAGAACGGAGCTCCCGGGCAGCACACAGCTTGGATGAAGATGAAACCACCGCCGTTGCGAAGAAGACTAGTAGGCTCTTCCGTGGATGCCTCTTGTGCCTTCAGATTCACTGGGATGTGGTCGGGGTCGTCTCTGCAATCTGCTACTCTTCTGCTGCCTGCGAACTAAAACTGGAGGTTGAAGATGATGGGGGGAAATGGGGTATATGGGAGGGGAAATGGAGGTGGATAAGTGTGGGGAGAACCCTGGCTGTGAGGGGGTCTAGGAGGGGGTGTTCCAAGGTGTGGGAGGGGAAGAATAGGGTCTGGAAGGGGGTCTAACAGGTGGTGGGAGAAGGAGCTACGAATTTGGGCTTGGAGGGAGAAAGGGGAAGGTGAGGGGGGCACAAGTGGGTGGGGGGAATGTGAGTTTGAATTTCCTTTAATGTGGGGTGATCAATGTTGGTCTTGGGAATGGGACGAGGTGCCTTGGGAAGGTGGAGGGATGCTTGGGGAAGGGGATGGGTAGTTGGGGGTTGGAGGGTGGGGTGTGGATTGGTGGAGGGTCTATTGGGACTAGGGGGAAGTAATGATGGCTTGTGGGAAGTTGTAGAGGAGTTAATGGAGGTAGGTGGGAGGGTGGAGGTGGTTGGGAGGGGAGGAGAAAGAAATTTTTTAAAATTGGATGTGGAGGAGAGAGAAAGGAGAGTGAAAGAGAGAAATTAAGGGAGGGATGGGTGGGGAATCTCTCCCCTAGGTTCTCTCACCCAAATAATGGAATCTCTCCACTAGATAAGAAGTTTAAACTCTCAAAATGGCAAATTTTTCATTCATTGATTCATTAGTTCCAAATGAAGGGAATGGGGCCCTATATATATGCAACCCACATATTACAATAAGACCCTGACAAAAGACTCAATGACAAATAACCGAGGGGGTAGGGGGGCTCTTGGGCCAAGCCCAATGAAATGGACCCAATAGCTAACTAAACAACATAATGACACTCAAACTTAGGAAAATAAACACAAGACCTAGGGACATGACTCAAGAAAATGAAAATTACATCAAATGACTCAAATAGAAAGCACAAAAAGGGTAATTGGGCCTTTATGGGGAGAGGCCCGAACTCAAATGGTGCCGGAGTGTGAGGAAGACCCGAGCCAAAGGGAGTCACGGGTGATGCCTCCATGATCTTCCTTTGTCTTGGAATATATCAAGATGTCATCCATAAAGACGACGATGAATTGGTCCAGATATAGTTGAAAAACACTGTTCATAAGTTGCATAAATGCTGCTGGGGCATTAGTTAACCCGAACGGCATTACCACGAATTCATAGTGGCCATAAAGACTTCAAAAAGTCGATTTATGGATGTCATCTTCTTTAATTCTAAGCTGATGATATCCTGATTTGAGGTCAATTTTAGAAAAATACTCTGCTCCCGAAAGCTGATCGAAGAGCTCATCAATACGCGGCAACGGGTACTAGTTTTTGATTGTAAGTTGATTTAGTCGTCGGTAGTCGATGCATAGCATGAGAAAACCATCCTTCTTCTTGACAAATAGAACTGGCGCACCCCAAGGGGATGTGCTAGGTCTAATGAAGCCCTTATCTAGGAGTTCCTACAACTGCCTCTTTAGTTTCTTGAGTTCTGTGGGGGACATCCTGTAAGGGGCTATAGAAACAGGTGCTGCTCCTGGAATGAGTTCAATAGTGAAGTTCACTTCCCTTTCGGGTGATAAACTGGGTAATTCGGATGGGAATACATCTGGGAACTCATTTATAATAGGGATGTCTGCTATGATAATTTCCTTGGATTTCGTAACAATGAAAGAAGTAAGAAAAACTTCACATCCTTGCGTGATGAGTTTGCAAGCATGAAGAGAAGATATGATAGTGGGGTGTTTCTTGTATTTGATGCCAAGGAAAGATAATCTTGGAAGACCGGCTTTTCAGAACGATATAATCTGTTTCGGCAATTGATATAAGCATCATAATCTATAAGCCAATCTACCTCTAAAATGACATCATAACCTTTCATGTTAAGGCATTCTAAATTTGCGGGGAGATTATGACCTTCTACTATCACTTCGCTATCAGGATAATAATCGGTAAGCTTTGTTCCAGAACCTATGGGTGTGGTAATAGCAAGATCTGAAGGTAAGGGAACTGATGCAATTTGTAATATTTTTGCGAAAGTAGTGGAGATAAAAGAATGAGAGACACCAGTATCAAATAGCACAAATGCGGGACGAGAACAAATTTGAAGAGTACCTTCCATAAGCCCACCATCCATGGGCGCTTCCTCTTCTTCTAAAACGGCATTGAGGCGAGCCTGCCTCCTACGTCCTTCACCAGATGACTGGTCTTTTATAAGGGGGCAATCTGGCATGCGATGCTCCCTACTTCCACAACATAAACAAGCGCCAAGGTGCTTCCAGCATTCTTTAGCCGAATGGCTGAATTTTTCACAAAAAGTGCAGGCTATGGCGACCTGCTCCTCCCTCTTAATCTTCTTATTCTTCTGGGAACTTCCACCGTTCCCACTCCTGGATCGCTTCTTATTATCATGACTTTTGTGAGGCTCCGTGATACTGAACCTTTCTTTCTTATAACGCCGATCAGATCGTCGGCTGGACTCTTCTCCTTTCCTTTTCAATTTCTCAACCTTCTCTAAGGTCCTTTCACATAAATACGCCCGCTGAACCATCTCCGTATAAGTACGGATGTTTTGGGTCCCGAACTGCTGAATGAAACCGGGTCGTAACCCGTCCATAAACTGATTAGCCTTCAATAGATCGGTACTGATTAGATGCGGTGCATAAGGTGCTAGCCTTGAGAATTATAACTCATATCCTGCCACTGTCATCATTCCTTGTCGAAGAGAGGTGAACTCCATAGCCTTTCTTTCCTTTACATGCTCAGAGAAATACTTAGTACGGAACAAGGTGAGAAAACCATCCCACGTATGAGGTGCATCGGCCGGAGGTGCCGGAACCGACTTCCACCATGTATGGGCATCCTTGTTGAGTTGGAAAGTTGCAAGACACACCTTCTCTTGATCGGTGCATTGGATGACGTCAAATATACGGTTCATCTCATCAATCTAGTTCTCTGCTTCGTCCGGATTAGAAGAACCATAGAAACACGGAGGGTTTAAACTCTGAAAATTGCGATGTAAATCACCAGCTCTTGCCCCTGCGCCAGCTTGCGCCATGGTTTGTAATTCTTGAGTAAGACCGGCAACTGTTTGTTGCATGCCATTCCAATCTACGCGATGAGCCATGGTAATAAGAGGGTACCTGAGAGAAATATAATAACTTATTATTTCTCATGAAATTGGAAGAAAATAAATCTTAAAGCTAATTAACTATCTTATCCCAGGCTCTACCCAATTCTCACATGGGTATGGGAAATTTCTTCCTTAGTTTATAGGTAGGGGTCCTTAACCTTGGACTTATCCTACGACATGACTCTTCTCCCTAAGTCCTAAGACTTAGGCTCTGATACCAACTTAACTGTCACGCCCCGAGCCTTTATTACAGCGGAAGACTCGCTCTAGGAATGCGAACAGCCGACATGGAAAGCCTCTTGCAAGCAAGAACAATCAGAGCGCAAGACAATCACACATAATGCAATTGCACAATATTACTCAAACTTTAACTTTATTTTATTAATAATCAAGTATTCAAGTACAATAACCTTCTTATCTTTTTCATTCCACTAGACTCAAGAAATAGAAAAATTACATAGACTCAATCTAAACAATGTAGACTTTCCTAAGTCTTCACTCTCAATTTGATATGACTTTCATTCGCTCTCGGACACGCTACTTGTATAACTCGAATCCGAATTTGTATCACTTCCATCTCCTGAAAAAGATTAGAAATAGGTAATGAGCACACTTGCCCAGTAGGTATCTTCGCATCAACATGATTAGCACTATTAAAGTAATTAACATTTTTACTCTAAAGAATTTAGGTAAAATCATGCGAACGCGATCAATCATGCGAATAACCAAAGTAACAAAGATGATCGTTTAAGATAGAATGAGTGCAAGTATGAACTAGCAAAAATGTCCCAAGAACATGATATGGCCTTTCATGAACAAGAATGTATCGAGAATATACTAGCAAGCCACATAATCATTACTCCAGCATCTTTTGCTTATGAGCGAGTACTTCGTGAATTTCTGTGGAATATCAAGCAAGAGTCATGTACAAGTATTTTTATGATGCCGTGGATTTTCACTTCTTTATAAAGAAAGTACTCCCAGCGCAATGCGATGCCAGTAGCATCATACCCCATGGTTTATAATAATATATTTCCGGCAATCAGCCTAGGGGACTAGCATAGAGCCCTTGAACACAATCAGTGCTCGATCACATCTTCAAGTATAAATCAAGTTATTTCCACGCATGTAACAATAAAGTATGCCCAAGAATGTAATAAATCCAACAAGTTCATGATAACAATAATCAATGAATGAATGCTTCAATTTAGAATATGAGAGATCAAGAATGACTTATACTATGTTATGCTCATGGATATAATTCGGCAGCATAACGGTACATTTCTTTAACTTTCATAATTTAAATTAAGTATCTTGATCATTATGACAAATTCTAGAACATCAATCATCCATCTAGGAACTTTAGAATATCAACCCTTTGGTCAAACCTCGGGTTAACAAAATATAGAACTGTGACGGTCTTGTACTGGGCCGTTACATAACTTGACGCTCCAGTGTTGGGCCGTTACAATGATCTGAATCTAGAACCAATAATTGGATCCAGTTAAACGTGACGGTCATATATTGGGCCGTTATATGAGCATGACGGTCCAATGTAGATTCATTACATGTCCAGAAACCAGAACCCATCGATAGTGTTTTCTAATGATTGGGCTTTCATGGTACAACCAACTCGGCGTCCTAGTGAGAATCCCAGGCTCACAGAGAATTACGGAGGCCTTGAAACAAGATTTCCTAGTCCATTGGAAGGAATATCCAATAGAGAGGTCCTCAAGTTCAAGAATATGTTCCTATAGTGCACAAGTGTAAACTAATGGCCATATATCGGAATATATGCCATGTACTTTAAGAAAATGACTCTATTGATATAGAGAGAATTTGTAGCAACGTGAAACCAAGATAAAACTCCGTCAACACATCATTGAAAATCATGATTTAGGATACAAAGCTATAAAAGTTTGACACATGAAATTAACATAACTTAAAATAACTTAAGATACCTTAATCATGCAATTTCTATTATGAATCAGTAGCTAAACTTAAAGTCATGATAATAGGTCCAAACTTAGCTATCTAAGCTTATTTATAAGTAAACTTAATTGGTTACCATTCTGCCTCGGGCTGATAGAACACAAGGGTCTGACGGTCTAACAAGAGCGCGTCACAACACCTGTGACGGTTTATCGAGGGGCCGTTACAGTAGTGTAACGCTCCTGTTATCGTGCGTCAGAGATAACAGAGCAATTAAAATGCAACAGAGGGTGTGACGGCTTATCGTAAGGCAGTTACAGTGTTGTGACGGTCCTACCCTAATCCGTCAGAGATTCTACTGACAACAATAGATAAAAAGATCTAAGGTTTAAACTTACATCATGTCTGGAAATCATATATAACTTTCACATGATAGAATGAAGGCTAAGCTACTAGTATGCATGGGTTTTCTGTGAATTTGACAAGAAAGTTCCTTTTTAACTTAATTAGGGCTAAGAATACACATGTATGCATGACTCTACTAAAACATGAAATCCATGATCTATAGTGCATAAAATCAAACACAATCAGAGGGCTTTTATCCCTAACAATGTGTTTTTGCCAATCATGAGATAACCTACTTTTCAACTGAGATTTAACTTTCCAATTTATGACTGCAAGACACACCCTAATCTCTCCTTTCCTGGGATTTTTCAGCAACTTCACGTTGTCCTAGCTCCTCAGCCTCTTGACCTAAGGACGTGAAATTTTGAGGGTAAGAAGATGAAACTAAGGGGAACAAAAAGTTCTAAATAATCGAACTCTAATTATCTTGTTTAGACGTCCTAATCTCTTGATCTTCAGGGGACTTACGTTCAGTTTCCTGGGTTGCTAAGATCCGACCAGCAACTTTGGAAGCTTCAATCTCCTTGGTTGGTTGATCTCCTAGCACGAAATTTAGAGAGCTATTAGTCTAATATATTATAAACAAAATCTTCTAAAGAACTTATCCGAAATTCTATCTCCTTTTCTTGATTCTTTGCAAGCCAAAAGTAAGGGTCGCTCAGTTTAGAACTGGGTCCTATTTATAGGGTTTTGGCTAGGGTTTGAAGATTAGATCGATTCTAGAGTCCTTAATTTACCAGAACCTGATCTTTAAGAGTCCCTAGTATCCTTACATGTTCTCCTAATTAGGTCTCTTGCAGATAGGATCCCAAAGATCTAATCTTTTTGCAAGTTCTTCCATTCCCGGAACTGACAGGGTGTAACGCATCAGGACTAGTGCGTTACATGCTGTAGCGGTCGCCCGATAGACCGTTACACCAAACGTGTGCAGAGTTTCAATTTAATAAAACTCTTTTATCCGTTTATTCTTATAATTATCTATATAAAAGAGTATTTATCTTTAAAATTCGTGGATAGGCTAAATAACCTTCTAGAATATGGTCCAAACTTAATGGGCTTGGTCCTTAAACCTTTTGAGTCTTAATTGAATAGGCTAGGCTAATTATTTAACACCATTGGGCCTTATAACCCATTTATTAATCTATTTCGCCCTTATAAATTCCAAAAAATTCCATTTATAATCCAAAAATTATTTATATAAATTCTGGGGCACTACAGTTATTCTCCAGAAATCTTCAAGTGTCAACTTTCTTTTCATCCTGGTTGACACAGTTTGAATGCGGCCTACACTGGACCGTTATTATCGGTTAAGCGGCCTAGCTGTGACCGTTTCATTCTTAAACGGCCCAGTAAATGACCGTTTATTTCTGTCTTATTCTTAACCCGAGGTTTGACCTAAGGGTTGTCTAAATGTTATTCTTGGATGATCTTAGGATTTTCTGGATTCCAAACCTATGTATAACAAGTTAATGTTAAGATATTGAACTTAATTAATGTACCGTTATGCTGCAGGAATGCCGCCGTAGCATAATATTCTCTTAATTCTTCTTTGAAATCGTATATCATTTTTGGAACGTTCTATACCTTGGTTACTTGATCATGAAACTGTTATTTGAAATCAAAATTATTGGCTGAAATTATTGTTATCTCGTGGAATTAGCTTGATCTGTAACTTGAAGATGCAAGAGTGGGCACAGACTGTGTCCAAGGGCTCGACACTAGCCTCCACGGCCGATGGCCAGGAACGTACTGAAAACCATGGGGTGCGATGAATACTGGCGTCGCATTGCGTCGGGAGTACTTTTTTTATAGACGAGTGAAGAACCACGAGGCTTAGAATGGAAATTACATGCTTGTTAATGGCTTTCTAGTACATAGCCTTTACCAGGTTGTGTAAGTACTTTCTCGATATATGCTCGTACTTTCTTGTTCATGGAAGGCCAAGTTTACATCTACGTGATTAAATCTTGCTTGTTCATATACTCGACCATGTTTAATTGTTCAGTTATCTCATGGCTCTATATTCTTGGTTATTTTGGTTTATGACGTATGATTTATCGCATTCTCATTTTTACCTTAACTCTAGAGTTAAAGCATTAATCACTTAAATATTACCTTCATGTTGATACGAAGATACCTACTGGGCAAGTGTGCTCATACTTATTCCTTGTCTTTTCAGGAAATACTAGTGAATCGGATTCGGATTATGCAAGTAGCGGGTCCGAGAGCGATTGAAGGACTATTGGAATGAGAGAAGCCCTAGTTATCAAGTGTCTAGTCGAGTCAGATTGTAATTTTTAATTCTTGAGTCGTATGATGGAAGGATGTCAAACAATAAGGGTCTTATGTACTTTGGATTAATGTTGTGAAATAAAGTTAGAGTTTTGAGAAAATTACTTGTGCAATTACTTTTATGTGATTGTCTTGCGCTCTGATTACTGGCTTGCGAGATGCTTACCATGCCGGCTGTTCACGTTCCCGAAACTCCTTCCGCTGTATTAAAAAGCTCGGGACGTGATAGTTAAAGTGGTATCAGAGCCTAGGTCTACGGACTTACATATTCCTAGGAAAGATGTCATGTCATAGGTTAAGTCCAAGGTTTAATCACCCATGCCTATGAAATAAGGAAAGAAATACCCAACCCATGAGAGAAATTGGGTAGAACCCGAGATGAGATAGTAATTAAAAATTATCTCTAAGATAAACCCCACCAATTCCACTAGAATTAACAAATCCATTAGTCTTCTTAGCTACCTCATTCTTACAATGCCTCATCGTGTTGATTGGAACGGAATGTAACAAACTGTTGCGGGTCTTACCCAGGCTTTGCAAACTATGGCCCAAGCAGGCGCAAGGGCATGGGCTGGTGATCTACACCGCAACAATTGAAGTCTAAATCCTCCCTGATTTACTGGCTCTTCTAATCTAGACGAAGCAGAGAACTGGATAGATGAAATGAACCGTATATTCGAGGTCATGCAGTGTGCCGACCAAGAAAATGTTCATCTTGCCACATTTCAACATAACAAAGACGCGCGTACATGGTGGAAGTCTATTCCAACACCGCCTGCAGACACACCACACACTTGGGAAGGATTTCTCACGCTCTTTCGTGCCAAATACTTCTCCGAACATGTTAAGGAGAGGAAGGCGGCGGAGTTCGCTTCATTGCGTCAAGGCATGATGACGGTGGCCGAGTATGAATTACAATTCTCTCGCTTAGCACCGTATGCTCAACATCTAGTAAGTATAGATCTGCTGAAGGCCAATCATTTTCTGGATTGGCTAAGGCCCATCTTCATTCAACAACTCGGCTCCTAAAATATTCAAACCTATGCAGAAATGGTCCAACGAGCTCATCTATGTGAAAGGACCTTAGAGAAGGTCGAGAAGCTTAAAAGTAAGGGAGAGGAGTCTAACAGAAAGATAGATCGACGTGGGAAGAAGGAAAAATTCAGCATCACGGAGCCTTATAAATCCCGTGATAGTAAGAAGAGATCCCGGAACGGAGGTGGTAGCAGTTATCACAAGAACAAAAAGGCAAAGGATGAAGAAAAGTAAGTCATGGCGGCTTGCATGTTCTACGAGAAGTTTGGTCATTTGACTGAGGAATGCTGGAAACGCCTAGGGGCGTGTTTACGATGTGGCAGTCGGGAGCACCGCATGCCGGATTGCCCCCTCATGAAGGATCAGTCTTCCAGTGGTGGACGAAAGCGACATGCTCATTTTAACGCTGTTCTAGATGATGATGAAGCACCCAAGAATGATGGGTTAATTGAAGGTACCATTCAAATCTATTCACATCCTGTATTTGTGTTATTTGATACTGGTGCTTCTCATTCCTTTATATCAACTGCTTTTGCGAAAACCTTGCCAGTTTCATCAGTTCCTTTACCATCGGACCTAGCTATTACCACACACTTAGGTCCTGGAACGAAACTTATAACTTATTACCCCGATAGTGAGGTAATTATAGAAGGTCGTAATCTTTTGGCAAACCTTGTATGCCTTGACATGAAAGGCTATGATGCGATATTGGGAGTTGATTGGATGGTAGACCATGACGCCTATATCAATTGCCGCAATAGGATAATCTCTTTTCGGAAACCAGGTCTTCCGCTATTTTCCTTCCTTGGTATTAAATATCGAAACATCCCACCATTATTTCATCCCTTCACGCTTGCAAACTCATTTCGTAAGGATGTGAAGCTTTCCTTACCTCCATAGTAATTATCGAGTCTAAGGAAATTCAGATAGATAAAATCCCCGTAGTTCAAGAGTTTCCTGATGTTTTCCCCTCCGAGTTACCTAGTTACTACCCGAGAGGGAGGTTAACTTCACCATTGAACTCACACCAGGAGCAGCACCTGTGTCAATGACTCCTTACAGGATGTTCCCCACAGAGTTGAAGGAATTAAAGAAGTAACTTGATGGGAATCAACACCGGGCACTAACATTTTTATTTTGCATTTGTGTCCTTTTGTTTGTATTTATACTCTTGGCTAATTGGGTTTGCAATTGTAAGGCTTTATAAGCCAAAGGGTTAGTCTTTAAAGTCTTTTGGTTTATTTGTAAAAGTCTAGTAGGTCCAGTAGGGCCCCTCACCCTCTCTCCCATTGGTCCACCTGGGATCTAGGGCCCATGTGGGGCTGGTTCAAAGTCCAACATTGGACTTGGACCAAGGGGGGACAAGAATGGAAAAAGTCCAAGTTGGAATCCCATTTAGTCAAGGGGGCGCCCCCCATTTAGTATTGTTTAATGCTTGTTTGTAGTTTTATTTAATGTGGCCATTTGACCACATGGGGGGAAGAAAAGGCTATCCCTTATTTACCCCTCCCTAACCCTAGATCTAGGGGTAGTTAAGGTCATTTGTACATCTCTATATATCCCTTGTATTTTCCATTTGGTAGAATTAATGATGAAAAATTGATGAAATATGCCAAGTGTGCCCCCCTCTCTCTCTAGCTCTCCTTGTTATTCATCTTCTTCCTCTAGATCCAGGGTGTGGAGCCCTCAATATTGGAGTGAATCCAATTTCTATCCTCCCTCTGGAGTGTGAAGCTCCACCACCGTCGTTCGTGTCGCCATCGGAGCCGCCATCAAGTCGCCACAAGCCGCCATCCCCCCTGCTGCCCAAAACTCCAAGTTTCAGAATAGCAAGCTGAAGAAGAGGTCGGTTCTCCCAGATCCCAGCTCTGATTGAGTTGAGAGTTTGAGAGATTGTTCCTCTCCCTGTTATCTTTCCATCAATATAGATTTTGCCCTATTCAGATCCCGTTTGATATTTTTCCCGCTATTTTCATTTCACCCCTGACAGTCTACCAATCACCAGATCTGCAGATAGATCCCTGATCCCGTATTTTTCCCACCCCCTTATGCATCTCCTAAAATCCCCAAAAAAATCATATGTGTCCCTTACATACCCCCCTTCCACCATATTTTTTCAGAATTTTTACATATTAGTCCCTACAAACATGACGAATTATATTTTAGTCCCTCAAATCTCACCATTGTTTAAAAAACCCTTGAAATTGTTGCCGTTAAACACAAAAATCCCTATCATTTTTTACTGTCGACGATAATAAACTCAAGTGAGGTTAACTTGACCGTAGTGAGTGAAAAGACCAACCCACCCTCGATTACCTCGATCCAGTCAAAATCTCGATATGTAAAAATAAGGATTTTCCTCCTCTACGCGACGGAAAAAATGAATATGCTGTAGGGTTTTGCCAGGATCCGGCGGTGGTGGAGCACGACGGCATCGAGAGGCGGTTGATCCAGTCAAAATCGGTGGCGAGGCGTCCGCGGCGCTGCCCATAAGAACGTAGCCATCATTGTCGCCGTCCTGCTGCTCCTCCCGCACTCCAGGAAGGAGAACTCACCATCGACCACGGAGAAGATGTCCCAGGTCTCCTCCAATCATCCATCGCTCAGGAGCCTCGCCAGCGTGGTTCAGGTAAGGATTTCAATTTTAGCCATTTGCATTAGGATTAGGGTTTGAGCGTTGAGCATTGGGCCACCCCGTGTACAAAGAGTGGCGCCTTCCGACCATCACCGCCCCCGTGCACATTGTCTTGTATGTTTAGGGTTCAATGAAAGTGGCAATGCATTTTCAAGGTTAAATGGTCAATCTAAGTGGCATATGATCAATCATTTCTCTTGAAATGATAGAACAAATTGGCACTTTTAACTTAGTTAAAATGCATGTACTAGTATGATTTGTAAATATAATTGGGCATGTTTGCTGAATCAGTGTAGCAAACATGGAGTGCTTAGCTGAGTATAGAATTTTTTCCAGTTTCCTCTTCCCTATTTAATTTGCTTCATTATTTTGGCAAATGTGGATGGTAAGAAAATGTAATTTTTATACCGGCAATGCAAAGTCTGTGCCCAACCTATACCAACTCCCTGCACAATGTATGTAGCTTGTGCTTCTGGTTGCAGTTAAACTTGCAACTTGCACGTTAAAATGTTTACTCATGCATTTTATATGTTTACAGAGTTGAAATATTAAGCACATTAATTTTTGTGGAGTTTTACATGTAATTTTGTAATGTGGATAATGCAATTTGGGTCTCCTTGAACCAATTGTGAAGGGTCAATCGTTGTTCAGGTAAGAATTTTAGTATGAGCATTGAGCATTGGGGCATTGGGATTTTTTAATGGCTAGGGTTTCAATTTCATTTTTTGTAGTTACATTTTTTGGTGTAATTTTCTGAGATGATTAATTGTTCTAAAGAGTTTATTTCTGTCTTCAGATTCTTAGATTGTGAAAATGGGGGAAAGGGAGCCATCATTAAAGTTGACGTATAAGTTTGGTGGTTATTGGAAAACTCTTAAGTCTGGGAGGAGGGCATATGCATTAGGTTAGAGTAAGACAATAGTGGCATATCCTGATTACTATAGTAGATGCATACTATTGGAGGATATGGGACATATATCTAAGTGGGCAAGTGCACATTGTTTAGAATTTCATTATGAATTACCTAATAGCAGACCTGTTCAGTATGAGGAAATAGTTTCAGATGCTCAATTGTATGAGGTGATGAAAGCCCATTTGCCCGTGGGGAAGATGACCATATATGTTAGCACATTGAACAGTCGGCCATTATACTTGCAGCCAACCAATAATCCACAGAAAGGTATGGCCAGCCAGTCTAGTCAGGCCCATTCCCAGACAGTTGTTGATCTTGATGGGATAGATGATGATGCTGAGGTAGGTCAACATGATGAGCTTGTTCATGATGCTGAGGTCATTAGGATGGGGTTATTCATGATGCCCCTACCCCTACCCCTGCCCCTGCCCCTACCCAGGATAGACAAGTGGAAGGCTTGACTGTAGTTGACGAGGATTATCATATTTTAAAGAAGAGGATGCAGTCTGAATCTGAGGACAGTGACTCAGAATTTGTTGCATATGAAGATGAGTACAGCGATTCTGAGGAGAGTGTGGCTGATTCTGATGAGGTACACACTGAGGACAGTTATCATTCAAGGCCATGTCCCTCAGACGAGTCAGATATTGATGGAGGGGTTTCAGATGATGCTAGAGATTTGTTGGAGGTTGATGAAGAGACCCCGGATATATCAGTTGGTTCTCTATTTGCAAATAGTCAGGAGTACAGGATCGCTCTACGTCAGCATGCTATAAGAAATCAATTCGAATTCAAGCAAGTGAAAAATGACAGCATGAGAATTACTGTTGTTTGTGCAAATGTGAATTGCAAATGGAGAGTGCATGCCTCAAGGCTACAAGATGGAGTTACTTTTGCAGTCAAAACAATGCAGAGTCGAGACACATGTTCAGCCACATCTAGTTATGATAGCAGGATGGCTTCAAAATCTTGGATTTCAGCAAGGGTAATGGAAGCAATGAAGGAAAATCCTGACATACCCCCTAGAAAGTTACAAGCTGATTTATTAAAGTCTTACAATATTTCAATCCCTTATCACCGCATTTGGCGTGCATGTGAGTCGGCAAAGGATAAGGTGTTTGGGAAGGTTGAGGAAACGTACAAGTATTTGCCACAACTACTGAATGAAATAAAGCAGAGCAACCCATCCTCAGTTGTACAGTACAAGATTAGATTAGATGGTTATTTTTAGAGGGTGTTCATTGCCTTAAGGGCAAGTATTAGTGGTTTCAAAGATGGCTGCCGTCCAGTGCTGGGCATAGACGGATGTCACTTGAAAGGGTATTACACTGGGATCTTGGTGGCTGCAGTTGCTCTTGATGGGAATCATTGTTTGTTCCCAGTTTAATAGGGTGTTGTTGAGGGGGAGAGTATAGACTCATGGACATGGTTTTTGCACCTATTGAAGAAGGCTATTGGACATCCTACATGGATTATATTCATTTCTGATATGGAAAAGGGCATTGAGGTAGCTGTCCCAGGTATCTTTCCAGGTGTCGAACATAGGTAATTAAGTTTCTCATTTACAATATTTAACTACTTGAGCTACTGCTAGTTTTATTTTCAATGACAAAGTTTGTCATTCACAATATTTCTGAGTTTAGTGACTATATGTTTTAATGACATTGATTGAATGTTTTATATTACTGATGAGATTGTAATTTCAAATTGCTTGTAGGTTTTGTATGCGGCACTTTTACAGAAATTTTAAGAAGAAATGGCCGGGCCCAGGTTTCAAGAATGCTGCATGGAGAGCAGCAAAATCTTACACTATTCAAGATTATAAAGCAGCTCTATTTGAGTTGAAGACACTAGATGCACAGGCTGCTTCCTATTTAGAGAGTTTGTGTTGTGCTTGGTCAAGATGTCAATTTAATGACAAGGGTAAGCTAAACTACATCACTAACAACGTAGCATAGTCCTTCAATTCATTTGTTGGTGATACGAGAGGCCTGCCACTTGTAGACATGTTAGATGGAATTAGGCAGAAAATTATGGTGAAAATGGACCACAAGAGGAGGCATGCATGTAGGATCAAAGAAAAGTTTGTGCCACGGGCTGTTGCCTATTTAAATGCAATTGTTAGGAAGTTGGGAAAATATGCAGTCAGATATTCCACTTATCTTATGGCAGAGGTGGAAGGTCCATATGAGAGGTGCATTGTTAAATTGGACGAGATGTATTGTTCTTGTCGAAAATGACAAGTCAGTGGGCTGCATTGCCAACATGTTGTTGCTACTGTTGATGCACGTAGGGGCCTCCAAATTAATCAATTTGTTGATAGATGTTATTCAATTGAGGCATATAATGCCACATATGCAAAATCAATACAACCTTTGCCAGGAAAGAGCATGTGGCAGACTGTAGATTGTTTTGAGGTGCTTCCTCCTCGCTGCCAAAGACCCCGAGGTCGCCCTCGGAAGAAGAGGATTAGAGATGCTGATGAAAATGAAAAGGCACTAAGGAGATCACATAAATGCACAAGATGTGGATAATGTGGCCACCATAAAACTACTTGCAAAGAACCCCTCCCAGACCAGGATCTGCAGTTACAGATACTGGCGTAGGTTCCACAACTGTGGCCCGGAAGTAAGTTTGTATTACAATTACGGTTTGTATTTGGTCTATTTGAATTACTTTATGCATATTATTGAAAGTTATGTTGTAGGCAAGGCCGAAGAAGACCACCCAGGTTCGTAAATGTTAGTGGTAAAACTAGCCAGGCTCAAACTAGTGGAGGTGGTGAAGGGGCACAAGTGACAACTTCGGTTGGCCCCGGTCAGACCCGCGAGAGGGGTAGGAGAGGTGTAGTGCCCCAGAATTTATAAATAATTTTTGAATTATAAAAAAATTTCTGGAAATTATAATGACTTCAATAAATTAATGAAGGGGTTATTGGATTAATAAGTCAATATAAGGTAGAAAAGGCTAATTAGTTAACCTAGCCTGTCTAATAATTGTCCAAAAGGTTTATGGACCAAGCCCATCAAGTTTGGCCCATATTCTAGAAGGGTAATTAGCTTATTCACGTATTTTAAGGATAAATACTAATTATATAAGATAATTATATGGATAAATGAATCAAAGAGTTTTATTAAATTGAAACTCCATACACGTTACATGTAACGGTCTATCGGGCGACCGCCACAGCCCTGTAATGCACCTAGACACGACCGTTACATCCTGCAGATTCCGTAAGGTGAGGAAATTACAAAAAGATTAGAACTTTAAAATCCTATCTATAAGAGATCGATTTGGGATAGATTATAACATTTCTAAGGACTCTTAGGGATTAGGTTCTGACAAATTAAGGACTCTAGAATCGATCTAATCTTCAAATCCTAACCAAAACCCTATAAATAAGACCTATTTCTGAACTGAGTGACCCTTACTTTTGGCCCGTGAAGAATCAAGGTAAGGAGTCATAATTTTGGGTAAGTTCTTTAGAAGATTTTGTTTAGTATACTTTAGACTAATAGTTCTCTAAATTTCGTGCTAGGAGACCAAGCAACCAAGAAGATAGAAGCTTCCAAAGTTGCTGATTCAACATTAGCAACCCAGGAATCTGAACGAAAGTCCCCTGAAGATCCAGAGATTAGGACGTCTAAACAAAATAATTAGAGTTCAATCCTTTAGAACTTTTTGTACCCAATAGTCTCATCTCCTTACCCTCAAAATTTCACATCCTTAGGTCAAGAGGCTAAGGAAATAGAGCAGATTGAAGTTGCTGATTTATCACAAGAAGTACAAGGGTCTAAGGGTAGCACCTAGCATTAAATTCGAAGTTTGAAGGTCTTAAAAGAGGTAGGTTATCTCATGATTGGCAAAAATAACTTGATAGGGATAAAAGTCCTCTGATTGTGCTTGATTTCATGCATTATAGACTAAGAAATTCATGATTTCATAGTTTTATACATTCATGCATCTCTTAGTCCTAAATGGAAATTAAAAGGTATTATCTTGTCTATTCACCAAACCCTTGCATATAGTTGGCCTATGCATCGTTATCATGACTAGGACAGTGTTAATATGTTGATTTCCAGGCATGTTATGTTTTCATAAACCTTCACTTTAGTTTACTGCCAGCAGGTTCTCTGACGCACTAACATGAGACCGTCACATGCATGTAACGGCCTTACGATAGACCGTCACATTCTGTTGTGTTTTTATTTATTCTATTGTCTCTGACGCACTCTAGCAGAAGCGTTACACCACTGTAATGGCCCCTCGATAAACCGTCACAATACTGTAACGCGCCTATTCTAGACCATCAGGCACTGTGTTCTGTCAGCCCGAGGTAGAATGATAACCAGTTAAGTTTACTTATAAATAAGCTTAGATAGCTAAGATGGACCTGTTATCATGACTTCAAGTTTAGTTACTGATTCATAATCAAATTGCATGATTAATGTATCTTAGGTTATTTTAAGTTATGCTAATTTCATTGGCTAAAACTCTATAGTTTTGTATTCTAAATCATGATTTTCCAATGTTGTATTGATGGAGTTTTATTTTGGTTTCGCATTGTTACACATTCTTTTCTATCTATAGAGTCATTTCTTTAAGTATATGGCACATATTCCGGTATGTTGTCCATTAGTTCACTTTGCACTATAGGAACATTATTCTTGGACATGAGGACCTCTCTATTGGATATTCCTTCTAATGGACTAGAAAATCTTGTTTCAAGGCCTCCGTAATTCTCTGCGAGCCTGGGATTCCCACTAGGACGCCGAGTTGGTTGTACCATTAAAGCCCATTGATTATATTACACTATCAATGTTTTTGGTTATCAGTAATGTAACGGCTCTACACTGGACCGTCGGGAGCGTCTAACGGCCCAATGTACGACCGTCACATTCAACTGAGTCCGATTTCTTAGTTCTGGATTCAGACTAATGTAACGGCCCAATACTGGAGCCCCACATCATGTAACGGCACATTACACGACCGTCACACTACTTGAGTATTTTAACCCAAGGATTGACCAAGGGTTGATATTCCAAAGTTCTAAATAGACTCTTGATGATCTAGAACTTATCATATTGATCAAGGAACCTAATATAATGAATGAAAGATAAAGAATGTATCGTCATACTGTCGATTTATTTCCATAAGCATAACCTTACTTAAGTCATTCTTGATTTCTCATAATTCTTATTGAAACAATCATTTATTGAATTATCGTTATCAAGAGCTTGTTGGAATTGTACATTCTTGGCCATACTTTATTGTTACATGCGTGGATAAAACTTGATTTATACTTGAAGATGCGATCAAGCACTGATTGTGTTCAAGGGCTCTATGCTAGTCCCCTCGGCTGATTGTCGGAAACATACTATTATAAACCATGGGGTATGATGCTACTGGCGTCGCATTGCGCTGGGAGTACTTTCTTTATAAATAAGTGAAAATCTACAACACGATACAATATGATTGATACTTGACTTTCTTGATATTCCATAGAAATTCATGAGGTACTTGCTCATAAGCAAAAGATACTGGAGTGATGATTATGTGACTTGCTAGTACATTCTCTTTACATTCTTGTTCATGAAAGGCCAAATCATGTTCTTGTTTCATTCTTGCTAGTTCATACTTGCTCTCATTCTATCTTACATGATCATCTTGGTACTTGGTTTAAACGCGTGATTGATCGCATTCACATGATTCTACCTTATTCTTTAGATCTAAATTGTTAATTACTTTAATAGTGCCTTCATGTTGATGCGAAGATACCTACTGGGTAAGTGTGCTCATTACCTATTTCTAATCTTTTCAGGAAATGGAAGTGATTCGAATTCGGATTCGGGTTATACAAGTAGCGGGTCCGAGAGCGAATGAAAGTATTGTCAAGATGAGAGTGAAGACTTAGGAAGTCTAAATTGTTTAGATTGAGTCTGTGTAATTTTCCTATTTTCTTGAGTCTGGTATATTGGAATAAGTGGAACTAATGATTGTATTTGAGTATTGAATTTGATTATTATGAAATAAAGTTAGAGTTTGAGTAAATATTATGCAATTGCATTTATGTATGTGATTGTCTTGCGCTCTGATCGTTCTTGCTTGCAAGAGGCTTACCATGCCGGCTGTTCACGTTTCTCGAGCGAGTCTTCCGCTGTCATAAAGGCTCGGGGCGTGACAGTTAAGTTGGTATCAGAGCCTAAGTCTCAGGACTTAGGAAGAAGAATCATGTCATAGGATAAGTCCAAGGATTAAGGACCCCTACCTATGAACTAAGGAAGAAATTCCATACCCATGTGAGAATTGGGTAGAGCCCGGGATAAGATAATTAATTAGCTTTAAGATTGATTTTTCATTTCATGAGAAATAACAAGTTGTTATATTTCTCTCAGGTACCTTATCTTACGAATGGCTCATCGTGTAGATTGGGATGGCATGCAACAAACAGTTGCCGGCCTTACTCAGGCATTGCAAACTATAGCGCAAGGTGGCGAAGGGACAAGGGCTGGTGACCTACATCGTAATTTCTGGGGTTTAAATCCTCCGCGATTCTATGGCTCTTCTAATCCCGACGAGGCAGAGAACTGGATTGACGAAATGAATCGAATATTTGACGTCATCTAATGCACCGATCAGGAGAAGGTGCATCTCGCAACCTTTCAACTTAACAAAGATGCTCGCACCTGGTGGAAGTCAGTTCCGGCACCTCCAGCCAATGCACCTCATACATGGGATGGGTTCCTCACCCTATTTCGTGCCAAATACTTTTCAGAGCACGTAAAGGAACGGAAGGCTATGGAGTTCGCCACCCTTCGGTAAGGAATGATGACGGTTGTCGAATATGAACTACAATTCTCAAGGCTAGCACCGTATGCATTACATCTAATTAGTACCGATTTATTAAAGGTGAATCGGTTTATGGACAGGTTACGTCCCGGTTTCATCCAGTAGCTCGGGATCCAAAACATTCGTACTTATGCGGAGATGGTTCAGCGGGCATACCTATGTGAAAGGACCTTAGGGAAGGTCGAAAAAATTGAAAGGAAAGGGAGAAGAATCCAACCGACGTTCTGATCGGCGTTATAAGAAAGAGAAATTCAGTATCATGGAACCCTACAAAAGCCGTGATAGTAAGAAGAGATCCAGGAATGGGAATGGTGGAAGTTCCCACAAGCAAAAGAAAGTCAAGGAGGAGAAGGAGCAGGTCGCCACGGCTTGCACATTTTGTGAAAAATTCGGCCATTCGGCTGAGGAGTGTTGGAAGCGCCTTGGCACTTGTTTACGTTGTGGAAGCAGGGAGCATCGCATGCCGGAATGCCTCCTTATGAAAGACCAGTCATCTGGTAATGGACGCAGGAGGCAGGCTCGCCTCAATGCTGTTCTGGAAGAAGAGGAAGTGCCCCGGGATGATGGGCTTATGGAAGGTACTCTTCAAATTTGTTCTCATCTTGCATTCATGGTATTTGATACTGGTGCCTCTCATTCTTTTATCTCCACTACTTTTGCTAAAACATTACCAATCGAATCAGTTCTCTTACCTTCAGATCTTGTTATTTCTACACCCTTAGGTTTTGGAACAAAACTTACCGACTATTATCCTGATAGCGAAGTGATAGTAGAGGGTTATAATCTCCCCGCAAATTTAGTATGCCTTGACATGAAAGGTTATGAAGCCATTTTAGGGGTAGATTGGCTTGTAGATCATGATGCTTATATCAATTACCGAAATAGGATTATATCCTTTTGAAAGCTCGGTCTTCTAAGATTCTCTTTTCTTGGCATCAAGTACAAGAAGCATCCTACTATCATATCTTCTCTTAACGCTTGTAAACTTATCTCTCAAGGATGTGGAGCTTTTCTTGCTTCTGTCATTGTTACTGAATCCACGGAGATTAACATAGCAAACATCCCTATTGTAAATGAGTTCCCCGATGTGTTTCCATCCGAATTACCCAGTTTACCATCCGAAAGGGAAGTGAACTTCACCATTGAACTCATTCTAGGAGCATCAACTGTTTCTATAGCCCCTTACAGGATGTCCCCCACGGAGCTTAAGGAATTGAAAAGGCAATTGTAGGAACTACTAGACAAGGGCTTCATCAGACCTAGCACATCCCCTTGGGGTGCGCTGGTTCTATTTGTTAAAAAGAAGGATGGTTCTCTCAGGCTATGCATCGATTACCGGCGATTGAATCAACTAACAATTAAAAATAAGTATCCGTTGCCACGTATTGATGAGCTCTTCGATCAACTTTCGGGAGCAGAGTATTTCTCTAAGATTGACCTCATATCAGGTTATCATCAGCTTAGAATTAAAGAAGAGGACATTTATAAATTAGCTTTTCGAAGTCGTTATGGCCACTATGAATTCGTAGTGATGCCGTTTGGGTTAACTAATGCCCCAGCAGCATTCATGAACTTATGAACAATGTCTTCCAGCCATATCTGGACCAGTTCATCATCGTCTTCATTGACGATATCTTGATCTATTCCAAGACAAAAGAGGAACATGAACAACATTTGAGAATAGCTTTACAAACACTTAGAGAACACAAGCTTTATGCCAAACTCAATACGTGTGAATTCTGGCTCGAGGAAGTTTCATTCCTAGGCCATATCATTTTAAAAGAAGGTATTGCTGTGGATCCTTCTAAGGTAGAACCTGTCAAGAATTGGAGTCGGCCAACGATTGTATCGAAAGTAAGAAGCTTTTTGGGTTTAGCAGGTTATTATAGGAGATTCATTAAGGACTTTTAAAAAATTACGGTTCCTTTAACTAGACTCACAAGAAAAGAAAACCCTTTTGTCTGGTCAAAGGACTATGAAAAGAGCTTTCAAAGTCTTAAGAATCATCTTACAACAGCTCCTATTCTATCACTACCGATGGAAGGTGGTGGATACGAAGTGTATACAGATGCATCTGGCATTGGCTTAGGATGCGTCCTCATGCAGAATGGAAAAGTAATCTGTTATTCTTCAAGACAATTGAAACGTCATGAGGAAGATTATCCTGTACATGATTTGGAATTAGCAGCGGTTATTTTTGCCTTGAAAATTTGGCGTCATTATCTCTATGGAGAAAAGTTTACGGTATACTCGGATCACAAAAGCTTGAAATATTTATTCTATCAAAAAGAACTTAACGTGAGGCAGAGGAGGTGGTTAGAATATCTCAAAGACTTTGATTTTGCTATTCAATATCATCCTGGCAAGGCTAATGCTGTAGCAGATGCACTCAGCAGAAAACCAATGGGTATACTATCAAGTCTTATGATTAGTGTAACTAACCTTGTTCCCCAATTTGCTAGTTGAACTTAGATATAGACATAAAGGAAGAAGATTGTTTTATAGCTAATATCCGAGCTCAACCTACATTGATAGAAGATCTGGTCAAACTACAAAATGATGATCCTATATTACTGGAAGTTAAGGCCAATATTGAACAAAGACCGGATTTTTCTATTTCCAATGACGGAAGATTGTTATTCAAGGGCCGAATATGTGTACCAGATCATGAGGCTACGAAGAAACTGATCCTAGATGAAGCACATAATTCCAAATACACAATTCATCCCAGAGGAACAAAGATGTATCAAGGTCTCAAAAGAAATTTCTGGTGGCCCAACATGAAGAGAGAAATAGCTGATTTCGTATCCCGTTGTCTCACCTGCCAACAAGTAAAAGTAGAACATTTTATACTCGCAGGTAAATTACACCCCTTGAGTATTCCCGAATGGAAATGGGAGAGTATAGGGATGGACTTTATTATGGGTTTACCTAAGACAAGAGGTGGACACGATGGAATATGGGTAATCATAGACCGATTGACTAAATCCGCACACTTCATACCAATAAAGAGTCGATGGTCTACGGATATCCTGGCAGCATTATACATAAAGAAAATTGTCAAATTACATGGTATCCCAGTCACTATTATATCTGATAGAGATCCTCGATTCACATCACAGTTCTGGAAGGGTCTACAACAATCACTAGGGACTAGATTGAATTTCAGCACAGTTTTTCATCCACAAATAGATGGTCAAACGGAAAGAACAAATCAGGTAGTAGAAGATATGCTCAGGGCTTGTGCTATAGACTTTGGAGGTAGTTGGCATGATCATTTGCCTCTAGTAGAGTTTGCATATAACAATAGCTTTCAGGCTAGCATACGAATGACACCTTTTGAAGCCTTATATGGAAAAAGCTGTCGATCACCAATATGTTGGAATGAAATAGGGGGAAAGTAATTTCTAGGCCCCGACTTTATCAGGGATTCTACAGAGAAGATCAAGCTCATTCAAAAAAAAATGAAAATGGCACAAGATAGACAAAAGTCTTATGCTGACAATCGAAGACGTGACTTGGAGTTTAAGGTAGGAGATCATGTATATTTAAAGATTTCTCCAGGTCGTGGTATTCGAAGATTGGGCATTAAAGGGAAGTTAACTCCAAGATTCATTGGCCCATTTGAAATTCTCGAACGGATTGGTGAAGTAGCCTACAAACTGGCTTTACCTCCACAATTAGCAGGAGTTCATGATGTATTTCACGTCTCTATGCTGAAGAAGTATGTATATGATCCTGACCATATTATTACTTATGACAATCTGGAAATTCAGAAGGATATGACGTACGAGCAAAAGCCAATAAAGATTTTGGAACGAGAAGTGCGTCAACTAAAAAATAAAGTTATTCCTATGGTAAAGATTCAATAGAAGAAAACATGGCCATATGAAGTAACTTGGGAAACCGAAGCAGCCATGCGGAAAAGATTTCTAGAATTATTTAACTGTAAGTACACTCTCCGAAATCCATATATTGAATTTGGAGACCAAATTCTTCTAAGTGGGGGAGGGTGTAGTGCCCTAGAATTTATAAATAATTTTTAATTTATAAAATAATTTTCTAGAAATTATAAAGGCTTAAATAAATTAATGAAGGGGCTATTGGATTAATAAGTCAATATAAGGCTCAAAAAGGCTAATTAGTTAACCTAGCCTATCTAATAATTGTCTAAAAGGTTTATGGACCAAGCCCATCAAGTTTGGCCCATATTCTAGAAGGGTAATTGGCTTATTCACGTATTTTAAGGATAAATACTAATTATATAAGATAATTATATGGATAAACGATAAAAGAGTTTTATTAAATTGAAACTCCATACACGTTACATGTAACGGTCTATCGGGCGACCGCCACAGCCCTGTAACGCACCTAGACACGACCGTTACATCCTGCAGATTCCGTAAGGTGAGGAAATTGCAAAAAGATTGGAACTTTGAAATCTATCTACAAGAGATCGATTTAGGATAGATTATAACATTGCTAAGGACTCTTAGGGATTAGGTTCTTACAAATTAAGGACTCTAGAATCGATCTAATCTTTAAATCCTAACCAAAACCCTATAAATAGGACCTAGTTCTGAACTGAGCCACCCTTACTTTTGGCCCATGAAGAATCAAGATAAGGAGTCATAATTTCGGGTAAGTTCTTTAGAAGATTTTGTTTAGTATACTTTAGACTAATAGTTCTCCAAATTTCATGCTAGGAGACCAAGCAACCAAGAAGATAGAAGCTTTCAAAGTTGTTGATTCAACCTTAGCAACCCAGGAATCTGAACGAAAGTCCCCTGAAGATCCAGAGATTAGGACCTCTAAACGAGGTAATTAGAGTTCAATAGTCTCATCTCCTTACCCTCAAAATTTCACATCCTTAGGTCAAGAGGCTGAGGAAATAGAGCAGATTGAAGTTGCTGATTTATCATAAGAAGTACAAGGGTCTAAGGGTAGCACCTAGCATTAAATTCGAAGTTTGAAGGTCTTAAAAGAGGTAGGTTATCTCATGATTGGTAAAAATAACTTGTTAGGGATAAAAGCCCTCTGATTGTGCTTGATTTCATGCATTATAGACTAAGAAATTCATGATTCCATAGTTTTATACATTCATGCATCTCTTAGCCCTAAATGGAAATTAAAAGGTATTATCTTGTCTATTCATTAAACCCTTGCATATAGTTGGCCTATGCATCGTTATCATGACTAGGACAGTGGTAATATGTTGATTTCCAGGCATGTTATGTTTTCATAAATCTTCACTTTAGTTTACTGCCAGCAGGTTCTCTGACGCACTAACGTGAGACCGTCACATGCATGTAACAGTCTTACGATAGACCATCACATTCTGTTGTGTTTTAATTTGTTCTATTGTCTCTGACACACTCTAGCAGGAGTGTTACACCACTGTAACAGCCCCTCGATAAACCGTCACAATACTGTAACCCGCCTATTCTAGACCGTCAGGCACTGTGTTCTGTCAGCCCGAGGTAGAATGATAACCAGTTAAGTTTACTTATAAATAAGCTTAGATAGCGAAGATGGACCTGTTATCATGACTTCAAGTTTAGTTACAAATTTATAATCAAATTACATGGTTAATGTATCTTATGTTATTTTAAGTTATGCTAATTTCATTGGCTAAAACTCTATAGTTTTGTATTCTAAATCTGTTGTATTGACGGAGTTTTATTTTGGTTTCGCATTGTTACACATTCTTTTCTATCTATAGAGTCATTTCTTTAAGTATGTAGCACATATTCCGGTATGTTGTCCATTAGTTCACTTTGCACTATAGGAACATTATTCTTGGACATGAGGACCTCTCTATTGGATATTCCTTTCAATGGACTAGGAAATCTTGTTTCAAGGCCTCCGTAATTCTCCGCGAGCCTGGGATTCCCACTAGGACGCCGAGTTGGTTGTACCATTAAATACCATTGATTAGATTACACTATTGATGTTTTTGGTTATCAGTAATGTAACGGCTCTACACTGGACCGTCAGGAGCGTCTAACGGCCCAATGTACGACCGTCACATTCAACTAAGTCCGATTTCTTAGTTCTGGTTTCAGACTAATATAACGGCCCAGTACACGACCGTCACACTACTTGAGTATTTTAACCCAAGGATTGACCAAGGGTTGATATTCCAAGGTTCTAAATAGACTCTTGATGATCTAGAACTTATCATATTGATTAAGGAACCTAATATAATGAATGAAAGATAAAGAATATATCATTATGCTGTCGATTTATTTCCATAAGCATAACCTTGCTTAAGTCATTCTTGATTTCTCATAATTCTTATTGAAGCAATCATTTATTGAATTATCGTTATCAAGAGCTTGTTGGAATTGTACATTCTTGGCATACTTTTTTGTTACATGCGTGGATAAAATTTGATTTATACTTGAAGATGCGATCGGGCACTGATTGTGTTCAAGGGCTCTATGCTAGTCCCCTCGGCTGATTGTCGGAAACATACTATTATAAATCATGGGGTATGGTGCTACTGGCGTCGCATTGCGCTGGGAGTACTTTCATTATAAATAAGTGAAAATCCACAACACGATACATCATGATTGATATTTGACTTTCTTGATATTTCACAGAAAATCACGAGGTACTTGCTCATAAGCAAAAGATATTGGAGTGATGATTATGTGGCTTGCTAGTACATTCTCATTACATTCTTGTTCATGAAAGGCCATATCATGTTCTTGTTTCATTCTTGCTAGTTCATACTTGCTCTCATTCTATCTTATATGATCGTCTTGTTACTTGGTTTAAACGCGTGATTGATCGCATTCGCATGATTCTACCTTATTCTTTAGAGCTAAATTGTTAATTACTTTAATAGTGCCTTCATGTTGATGCGAAGATACCTACTGGGCAAGTGTGCTCATTACCTATTTCCAACCTTTTCAGGAAATGGAAGTGATTCGAATTCGGATTCGGGTTATACAAGTAGCGGGTCCGAGAGCGAATGAAAGTATTGTCAAGATGAGAGTAAAGACTTAGGAAGTCTAAATTGTTTAGATTGAGTCTGTGTAATTTTCCTATTTTCTTGAGTCTGGTATATTGGAATAAGTGGAATTAATGATTGTATTTGAGTATTGAATTTGATTATTATAAAATAAAGTTGGAGTTTGAGTAAATATTATGCAATTAAATTTATGTATGTGATTGTCTTACGCTCTGATTGTTCTTGCTTGCAAGAGACTTACCATGCCGGCTGTTCACGTTTCTCGAGCGAGTCTTCCGCTGTCATAAAGGCTCGGGGCGTGACAGTTAAGTTGGTATCAGAGCCTAAGTCTCAGGACTTAGGAAGAAGAATCATGCCATAGGATAAGTCCAAGGATTAAGGACCCCTACCTATGAACTAAGGAAGAAATTCCATACCCATGTGAGAATTGGGTAGAGCCTGGGATAAGATAATTAATTAGCTTTAAGATTGATTTTTCATTTCATGAGAAATAATAAGTTGTTACATTTCTCTCAGGTACCTTATCTTACGAATGGCTTATCGTGTAGATTGGGATGGCATGCAACAAACAGTTGCCGGCCTTACTCAGGCATTGCAAACTATAGCGCAAGGTGGCGCAGGGGCAAGGGCTGGTGACCTACATCACAATTTTCGAGGTTTAAATCCTCCGCGATTCTATGGCTCTTCTAATCCCGACGAGGCAGAGAACTAGATTGACGAAATGAATCGAATATTTGACGTCATCCAATGCACTGATCAGGAGAAGGTGCGTCTCGCAACCTTTCAACTTAACAAAGATGCTCGCACCTGGTGGAAGTCAGTTCTGGCACCTCCAGCGAATGCACCTCATACATGGGATGGGTTCCTGACCCTATTTCGTGCCAAATACTTTTCGGAGCACGTAAAGGAACGAAAGGCTATGTAGTTGGCCACCCTTCGGCAAGGAATGATGACGGTTGCCGAATATGAACTATAATTCTCAAGGCTAGCACCGTATGCATCACATCTAATCAGTACCGATTTATTAAAGGCGAATCAGTTTATGGACGGGTTACGTCCCGATTTCATCCAGCAGCTCAGGATCCAAAACATCCGTACTTATGCGGAGATGGTTCAGCGGGCATACCTATGTGAAAGGACCTTAGAGAAGGTCGAAAAAATTGAATGGAAAGGGAGAAGAATCAAGCCGACGTTCTGATCGGCGTTATAAGAAAGAGAAATTCAGTATCACGGAACCCTACAAAATCCGTGATAGTAAGAAGAGATCCAGGAATGGGAATGGTGGAAGTTCCCACAAGCAAAAGAAAGTCAAGGAGGAGAAGGAGCAGGTCGCCACGGCTTGCACATTTTGTGAAAAATTCAGCCATTTGGTTGAGGAGTGTTGGAAGTGTTTTGGCGCTTGTTTACGTTGTGGAAGTAGGGAGCATCGCATGTCGGAATGCCCCCTTATGAAAGACCAATCATCTGGTAATGGACGCAGGAGGCAGGCTCGCCTCAATGCTGTTCTGGAAGAAGAGGAAGCGCCCAGGGATGATGGGCTTATGGAAGGTACTCTTCAAATTTATTCTCGTCCTGCATTCGTGCTATTTGTACTGGTGCCTCTCATTCTTTTATCTCCACTACTTTTGCTAAAACATTACCAATCGCATCAGTTCCCTATGAGATAGAACAAGGTCCAGCAGTTCCATCAGCCGAACCCCAGGCTGCTCCAGTCACACACATTGGAGATATAGTTCCTTTTGGAACTCCTCCACCCTCTTCACCTCCTCAGGTATTCATAGAGTCTGATGCACCGCCAGAGTTACATACACACACATCTGCACCAGACCAAGCAGGAACAAGCTCAGATCATTCTTTTCATCCCACTATGATGCAATTTCTCCAAGAGCAATTTACCGCCATGAAGTATGAAATTTTTAAGCTGAACCGTAATCAAGAGCTTATGCATACCCAACTTGTACAGGTCAGTGCACAAAACGAAACCATTATGCATGAGCTGAAGGAATTTCGTGTAGACACTCAGATGAAAACCACTACATTTCAACATCAAATTCAAGAGCTCTCTGTCCAGCATTCACAGTTGCAGGATGCAGCAGTTCACCTCTCTTCACAGCTTAGTTCCCAACATCCAGCTGGCTCCAGTTCTGTGTCTCCTCTTCCCACTACAATCACAGCTCAGTTCGAAAATTTATACAACACTATGCAGCACTAGGCTATGGACATAAATACTCAGATTGCTCAGGTTCAAGCATCCATCAAGCAGACAAACCAACTAATGAATACCAAATTTGCTTCACTAGGAGTTAAGGTTACCAAGATTATTCAGGATATTTCATCAGCAGTTCCTTTGAAGAAACCGAGTGGATCTGGGTCAGCACCTCCACCACCACGTTCATGAACAACCCCTTGTTTTGATTGATGACAAAGGGGGAGACATAGAAAAGTCTTAGTTTGCATGCATAGCATCATGCATCAACAATCTTTTTTTTGGAATCATGTAGTTTGTGTTTTTCAACTCATTGTAATGATGTTTTGTGGTTGAATGAAATGCCTTTTTGTCAATGCTTATCAATGTGAGAAATCACTTCTTGTGAATGGATGGAATGGGTGTTTGCATAAATATACTGTTTTGACTATGTGTCTTGATTGTGAATTGAAAGGCATGCATGCAACAATAATTCATGGTTGTTATCACCAAAAAGGGGGAGATTGTTGTGTCCCCAGGTTTTGGTGATAACACACCATGACTTATTGTTACAATTGTGATATCTAATCAAGCTTTTCTAGTGTGTAAGATAGGTAGACCTTCCTCAATCAGCATAGGCATAAATACCTTGGAAGGGTCAACACTTCAAACATGAAGCCTTGAAGAGAATGGTTCTGGAAGCACTGAAGTGTCGACACTTCAATGATCAAGCGTTGACACCTCAGCACAAGCATTGGAAGCATAACTTTCTGTCTGGCCCAGAAGTGTCGACCTCTCCATCAGGGAGTGTCGACACCATAGAGCAATCAGCAAGCATCATCTTCTGTCTGGCCAAGAAACGTCGACCTCTCCATGAGGAAGTGTCAACACCTCACAAGGGTCCTTCTTCAGTACGATAGGTCCTACTGGTCTCAGCCCTAATGAGGCTATTCAGATCGTAGGTTTGGGCAGGTTTCGCCCAGAAGCTGTGTGACAGTGGTTGTTTGCATAGCAACGCAAGGGAAGCCTCACACGATTGTGTGAGGGGTGGATGTAGGTATCGTGATTAAGATCGAACCACCTAAAAATCTCATCCAGTGTGATTTGCTTGTGCTTCATTGTGATTGCTCTTCGTTAGATGTATGCTATATGATCGACAATTCTACTATAATCCAGCATCTGTGGTTGAGTTCATTTACACTCCATTTTAATTCATAGCTTTTCGTATTAAATCATCATAGAAGGGGCTGATCTATTCACCCCTTTCCTCTAGATCCGCCAATCACCATATAACACGGTAGAATACACTCAATTGCAATTTGTGTATAAATACGAACCATTTACCATGGTAGAATACACTCTAATATAGGACTCACATTATATTCCACTAATGACGATTACATTTCACTAATGAACACTTGGGGCATATAAGACTAACGATAATAAGTGGCATTACATTCTAGTAATGATGATTACATGTCCAATATAGGACTCACATTACATACATCTCTCTTAAACCATATTCACTTGAATAGGCAAATGAAAAAGAGTACAAATATGACAAAATACATCAGTAATTTTAAGTTTTTAAATTGTAACTCCATCCTCTCTAATTTTTTTGTCATGCATTCTTCCATCACCTTCAGTTGATATTTGACATCCACAACATTGTAGGTAGTATCATCAACCCACTCAAAGAAACCGCAATCCCCGTTAGTATTTGCATACGAACAACAATAGAAGCGCTTGCCTTTCGACCTCTCACGATTTGAGACGGAAACCCGACTATTACCCCTTCTACAATTGCATTTCATCGGTGGCACACGAGATGAGACGACGGCTCCTCGAGACAACTGCATTCCACTAGCATTTGATGACTATATATGACATGAACAAATTATCATTCACATATCGTGCCTGAATAATCTAGCCATCGAAATAGCATACCATTTCAGACATGGGGAGAATAACAGGGGCCGATGATGTAGTCTTGGGCGTGATGGCAAGGGAGATGGCTAACTTTGGTGCGGCCGGGAAGGGAGATGCCATTGTAGAAGAAGAGGGACGAGAGGAGCCGTGCGGGTGGGCGGTGCGTCGCGATCGTCGGAGAAGAGGGACGAGAGAAGCCGCGCGTAGCTCCATGAGAAGGTGACCGACAGAGGGCCGGTGGGGGGGGGCGTTTGTAAGTGGGGGTAGTGCATCGCGATAGTCACCGGAGAGGAGTCGCGCAACGGATGCGACGACGGACGGATGGGACGACGGATGAGCAGAGCCGCATGCAGCTCCGTGAGAAGGCGGGTGGCGGTGGGGCATCTGCGGGTGGGGGAGCAGTAAGGAGTCGACCGGAAGCCACCATCCCAATTGCTGAGTTCCCTTGCTGTACCGAGTTGGAACAGTACTGAGTCCGAATCGAGTCGGACCAGCAGCCCGTCTCCGGCCCAAATTGCTGCCCGTCAACCCAAGATCGATCCTCCTGAGCCCCACTTATAGCCCGTTACCTCCCTGCGTGGAGTGGGCAGTAGAATTCATTTATGTAATTATTGTTAAATTTATACCGAAAGTTATTGTCTTGGCCGGGATCGTCTTCCCCACGTCCGGAGCGTGGAGGTAAACTCGCCACTCTCTCTATCGCATTTGCTCATTTTGTATACTTTTGAATGTTGCTGCTTGAGTGTTAGAATACCTAGCTCGTTCCAAAGTTTATCATTGCTGCGAGAGTGAGTGAGAGCGTGACCCGTCCCGTGACTCGATCCGAGCACGGAAGAGCGAGTATCCTTGACTCAATGCCGGTTCCTCAACCGCGCAAGATCCCGCGTTTCTCTCGCTAGGGACGTCCGCGTGCTAGAGTCCCAGGTTCACTGTCCATCCCGCATCAAATTGGTATCAGAGCCGAAGGTTGAGTCTAGGGTAGCATTTGCTTAAAAAAATAAAAAAAAGAGTCATCTAGAGAGTGTCTAAGTCTAAGTGTCTCATTTGCATTCCTTTATTCGGTATATCAAAAGGTGTTGCCCGAACGTTAGGTTACGCCTATCGGGAAGGTCGCACATTTGTGAGAGAGGATCATCAGATCCTGTAACTCTGTCAAGTACCGTCTATTGGTTAAGTCTAGGTTCGTAGTCGAGTCAGGTATCTTGTCACCAACTGTCGGCATGGCCATCTTATAGCTCCCCGTGTCCCATGGATCCCCAAAAGCCCACATCTTATGCATGGTGGCGAGACGCCCAAAGATGGGAGGCCCAACCCCACCACCTCCGTAGGCCCGAAGCCCGGGACTTCTATGGCTCCAAAGTCCCGAGCGACTACCTAGAGTGGGAAGCCGCTATGGACACATACTTTGAGTGTTACATTATGTCCGATGCCATACAAGTTGACTTAGCCACAAGGTGACTTTTTTATGAAGTCACCGAAACATGGAGGGACATAGAATACTTGAGGGAAATTAGGAGGCAATGGCCCATAGAGTCGTGGCGAGAGATGAAGGGTGAGCTTAGAAGGGTCTACCTACCCAGCCCAGTCACCTCCAACCGACCCCACCCAATCACCACCAACCAAGTGGATCAGAGTCAGAGGCAAAGAGCCCCGCATGTCGATGAGCCTAAATCCACGACTAGGCCGAGAGTCCATGAGCGAGTCCACCACGATGCCCCTACTCCAACCCCCACCGTTGCCGAACTTTTCAAAACCATTTCGGATCGATTGGATAGGTTTTGTACTCAAATTGATGAATTCCTACCCGAGCCTCCCAACCCGGTGCCACCCCAAGGACCTCTTCCCCTCAGGGAGAACACCCCTTCCCCACCCATGAGAGCTCCATTGCCACCACCCTCACCTTCCGATCTTTATTCGGAATCACCTCATTTGGAGCCGCCTCAGCCGGAGCCACCCGTGTTTCTAACGGGAAAGCTTTTCATCGCCGAGCCACTACTTAGTTGGCTCAAGATAGGCTTGGCCATAAAGCATTATGCTATCTATCCATGGACCCCACACTACCATTAGTGCCGGTCAACTCATTCCATACCACATTCTGGTCTAGTCATCATGTTGATACATTGGATGACCTTCTTAAGGGATTAGACCGATAGTTGAAGTTGACATAGTTATTGCCCCCAGGCTTCGACCGACCCACAGGTCGTAGCTTCACCCATCCCACTTTGGGGTCCATTACCTCCGTGTACACCATGGGTCATGTCACCAAAGAGGTTCTTTTGTTCCTCCCCTTGCCGGCCGAGCCTAACTACATTCTCTTTATCCCGAGGGAGGAACCATATCTTCTATACACTGTCCCATCTACCACGATGGATGAAGGTGACCATTTACACCTTCATGAATTTCAAACATGGGACTATGTAATGGAGGAACCTGCCACGAGGGGTCACACATTCTTTGATCCATTCGACCCCTTCCCTAGTAGGCCTCGTGACCCATCACTTCCTTTATACCTTGTCAGGGAAGTCCCCTACCACACCCCTCTCACTCGGGCCAGTCAACCTACACTCAGCCAGGAGCCCATCCACAGGCGAGAGATACATACATATAGGAGTGACGAAGAAGGTGCATTCGGCACTCCTAGCCCTCCCAAACCTCCCAAATCTAACGGGCCATCCGTGCATGGGTGGATCACTTTAGGATGTCTAGGACTCCCCCATTCCGCCTACCACCAGTTGCATCTTGTGTATGCATGGCACACATTCAGATGTCCTGGTCCACCATTGCATATGTATGAGTCGGACTAACAATAGGTTTGTTTAGAGTCATGTGTGAGTCTTTGTTTCGTACAGTTTACCTGTCGAGTGCATAGTGAGTCTGCATACATCGGGTTGAGTCGGTCTTTTGTCAGCTCGCGTTGTTAGTCCCTTTCGAGTGTGAGGCAAGTTGGATCTATTGCGTACGTTGTAGAATCGCCGAAATTTGGGATCGGCTCTACCTCATCATATCGGATCTAGTCACATAAAGGGACTCAGCGGTGATTCCTAGTGAGTCTTCGAGCCGCCTCCTCCCCTTTGAGAGTGACCCCACCCCGGAGTGTCCACCTCTAGCCTCATTCCCAAAGCAGCGTGAGCAGATCGAATATATACGGGATGGGTAAGTGACGATTGCTTGGAGTGGAGCGTACTCTGCGCTTCCAGGTTTGGTGACAGATCCGCAGGAGACACGAGCATCCGCACCCCTTACTCGACGGGGTCGAGTTCTTCCCACCCGGGGAGAATTGATGGGAATCAACACCGGGCACTAACATTTTTATTTTACATTTGTGTCATTTTATTTGTATTTATACTCTTGGCTAATTGGGTTTGTAATTGTAAGGCTTTATAAGCCAACGGGTTAGTCTTTAAAGTCTTTGGGTTTATTTGTAAAAGTCCAGTAGGTCCAGCAGGGCCCCCCACCATCTCTCCCATTGGTCCACCTGGATCTAGGGCCCATGTGGGGCTGGTTTAAAGTCCAACATTGGACTTGGACCAAGGGGGGACAAGAATGGAAAAAGTTCAAGTTGGAATCCCATTTAGTCAAGGGGGCTCCCCCCATTTAGTATTGTTTAATGCTTGTTTGTATTTTTATTTAATGTGGCCATTTGACCACATGGGGGAAGAAAATGCTATTCCTTATTTACCCCTCCCTAACCCTAGATCTAGGGGTAGTTAAGGTCAGTTGTACATTTCTATATATCTCTTGTATTTTCCATTTGGCAGAATTAATGATGAAAAATTCATGAAATATGCCAAGTGCGCCCCCTCTCTCTCTCTAGCTCTCCTTGTTCTTCATCTTCTTCCTCTAGATCCAGGGTGTGAAGCCCTCAATATTGGAGTGAATCCAATTTCTATCCTCCCTCTGGAGTGTGAAGCTCCACCACCATCGTTCGTGCCGCCATCGGAGCCGCCATCAAGCCGTCACAAGCCGCCATCCCCCCTGCTGTCCAGAACTCCGAGTTCCAGAACAACAAGCTGAAGAAGAGGTCGGTTCTCCTAGCTCCCAGCTCTGATCGAGCTGAGAGTTTGATAGCTTGTTCCTCTCCTTGTTAGCTTTCCAGCAATATAGATTTTGCCCTATTCAGATCCCGTTTGGTATTTTTCCCGCTATTTTCATTTCACCCCTTACAGTCTGTCAATCAGCAGATCTGCAGGATAGATCCCTGATCCCGTATTTTTCCCACCCCCTTATGCATCTCCTAAAATCCCCAAAAAATTCATACGTGTCCCTTACATACCCCCCCTTCCACCATAATTTTTCTGGAGTCTAGATCTATTGTTTTCCCTTTGGTCAAAATTCATATTTAGGGGAAACTCAGTCTGTCCTGTGTGTCTGTCAGTCCGAGGCAATAAAAACCATTGTGGAACAGTCGTTTTAATTTTCAATCCATTCACTTGATGGATCTGGAAATATTATATGTTTTAACCCTTTGAGTCCTCTATTCGTCGGTACCACGTTTGCATCAATCTGACATCGGATCTGGGCATAAGAAATCTTTTTGTGAAGGCGCGCAGATCAGATCCGAGGATAGGCCAGCAACTCAGTCCGAGATTTAATTCCTCAGAAAATACGCCGGCTCACCTTCGGCGACCGCCGCTCCCGGAGGTCGATCGGCAACCCATCAGGAGCATCCCATCTAGTCGCCGCAGCAAGGAGTCGACTGGAAGCCGCCGTCCCAATTGTTGAGTTCCCTTGCTGTACCGAGTTGGAATAGTACCAAGTCAGAATCGAGTCGGACCAGCAGCCCGTCTCCGGTCCAAATTGCTGCCCGTCAACCCAAGATCGATCCTCCAGGGCCCCACTTGTAGCCCGTTACCTCCCTGCGTGGAGTGGGCAGTGTAATTCATTTTTATAATTATTGTTAAATTTGTACTGGGAGTTACTGTCTTGGCCAGGATCGTCTTTCCCACACCCGGAGCGTGGAGGTAAACTCGCCACTCTCTCTATCGCATTTGCTCATTTCGTATACTTTTGAATGCCGCTGCTTGAGTGTTAGAATACCTAGCTCGTTCCAAAGTTTATCACTGCTGCGAGAGTGAGTGAGAGCGTGACCCGTCCCGTGACTCGATCCGAGCACGGAAGAGCCAAGAACCCTTGACTCAATGCCGGTTCCTCAACCGCACAAGATCCCGCATTTCCCTCGCTAGGGACGTCCGCGAGCTAGAGTCCCAGGTTCGATGTCCGTCCCGTATCACAACTTCAAGAGCTGCTAGAAAAAGGTTTCATTCGACCTAGCACATCCCCTTGGGGTGCGCCGGTCCTATTTGTCAAGAAGAAGGACGGTTCCCTCAGGTTATGCATCGACTACCGGCAACTGAATCAACTTACCATCAAGAATAAATATCCACTGCCGCGTATTGATGAGCTATTTGATCAACTTTCTGGCACGGAGTACATCTCCAAGATCGACCTCAGGTCGGGCTATCATCAACTAAGGATCAAGGAGGAAGACATTTATAAGATTACTTTTCGAAGCAGATATGGGCACTATGAATTCGTAGTAATGCCATTCGGGTTAACTAATGTCCTGGCAACATTTATGCAACTAATGAACAATGTGTTCCGGCCTTATCTTGACCAATTTGTGGTCATTTTCATTGATGTCATCCTTATTTATTCTAAGACAAAGGAGGATCATGAGGAACATCTAAGGGTTGCCTTGCGAACCTTACGAGAACACCAACTCTATGCTAAGTTGAACAAATGTGAATTTTGGCTTAAGGAGGTTTCTTTTCTTGGCCACATTATTTCCAAAGAAGGCATTGCAGTGGATCCTTCCAAAGTTGAAGCTGTTAGGAACTGGAGCCGGTCGAACACCGTATCTGATGTTTAGAGTTTCATTGGCCTGGCGGGTTACTATAGGAGATTTATCAAAGATTTCTCCAAGATCACCACTCCTTTGACAAGACTCACTAGGAAAGAAAATCCTTTAGAGTGGATAAAAGAATGTGAAGAAAATTTCTTGGCTCTTAAGGAACATCTCACCACGGCACCTGTACTGGCATTGCCGGTTGAAGGTGGTGGATTCGAAGTTGATACTGATGCGTCCGGCATTGGCCTAGGGTGCGTACTCATGCAAAATGGTAAGGTGATTTGCTACGCTTCAAGACAATTGAAGCGACATGAGGAGAATTATCCTGTACATGATCTGGAGCTGGCCGTGGTCTTATTCGCCTTGAAGATTTGGCGTCATTATATTTATGGAGAGAAATTTACTATATATTCAGATCACAAGAGCCTGAAGTATCTCTTTTCTCAAAAGGAATTGAATATGAGGTAAAGACGATGGCTGGAATATCTCAAGGACTTTGATTTTGCTATTCAATATCATCTTGGTAAGACAAATGCTGTTGCCGATGCACTCAGCAGGAAACCGATGGGGAAGCTATCAAATTTTATGAAAGGTATGACAAATCTTATTTCTAAATTTGCTCAGTTGAATTTAGATATTAATATGAAGACATAAGATTACTTTATAACCAATATACGGATAGAACCTACATTGATTGAAGACCTAGTCAAGTTACAAGAGAATGACCCTGTGTTATTGGAGATTAAGGCTGATATGGAGTAACGACCGGATTTCTCTATTGCAAATGATGTAAGATTATTGTTTCGAGGTCGTATCTGTATTCCGGATCATGCTGATACTAAGAAGATGATCTTAGAAGAAGCCCATAAATCTAAGTATACTATTCACCATGGAGCTACCAAGATGTATCAAGACCTTAAAAGAAATTATTGGTGGCCTAATATGAAGAGAGAGATAGCAGACTATATGTCACGTTGCCTTACTTGTAAGCAAATCAAGGCATAACATCAAAAGCCTACTAGAAAGCTACACCCCTTGGAAATTCCAGAATGGAAATGGGAAAGTATAGGAATAGATTTCATAATAGGACTACCTAAATCAAGAGGTGGACATGATGGGATATGGGTGATCATAGACCGTTTAACAAAATCGGCTCATTTTTTACCTATTAAAAGCCGATGGTCTGTGGATATCTTGGCTGTCTTATATATAAAGGAGAATGTTAAATTACATGGTGTTCCTGTCACCATTATTTCTGATCGAGACCCTCGATTTACTTCACAATTCGGGAAAGGGCTACAATATTCTTTGGGAACCCGGTTGAATTTTAGCATCGCATTTCATCCACAAACTGATGGACAAACTGAAAGGACCAATCAGGTGGTGGAAGATATGTTAAGGGCATGTGTTATAGACTTCGGTGGAAGCTGGCAGGATCATTTACCTCTTGTGGAATTTTCCTACAACAACAACTATCAATCTAGTATTCGAATGGCACCGTTTGAGGCATTATATGGCAGGAATTGCCGTACACCTGTATGTTGGGACGAGGTCGGTGAAAGATAAATTCTAGGCCCTGATCTTGTTCAAGATGCAACCGACAAGGTGAATGTTATAAGAGAAAGACTCAAGGTGGCCCAAGATAGGCAAAAGTCCTATGCTGATAGCCGAAGACGAGACTTGAAATTTCAGTGGGAGATCATGTATTTCTCAAGGTTTCCCATGGTCGTGGCATTCACAGGTTTGGTATTAAAGGCAAGCTTACGCCAAGATTCATTGGCCCTTTTGAAATTCTTAAAAGAATCGGAGAAGTGGTATACCGTCTAGCATTGCCTCAACAGCTGGCAGGAGTTCATGATGCATTCCATGTCTCTATGTTAAAGAAATATGTCTATGATCCATTCCACATTATCTCTTATGATAATTTAGAGATTCAGAAAGATTTGACATACGAGCAAAAGTATTACAAAATTATTGATCAAGAGGTACGTCAGCTTCGAAATAAAACCATTCCCATGGTAAAAGTTTGGTGGACTAAAGGATCGATCAAGATGCCACATGGGAGACGGAAGAAGCTATGCGCAGGAAATTTTCTGAGCTCTTCTACTGTAAGTACACCATCCATAAAATTCATATATTGAATTTGGGGACCAAATTCTCTTAAGTAGGGGAGGATGTAATACCCTAAATTTTTATATAGAAAATATTTTAGAATTTTTAGAATTTTTCTCAGATTTTTTAGATTTGTCTAGAAATAAATGGATTATTAAATGAAACTAAATCAATTAAAGCTAAATATTAAGGCCTTATTTTATTGATGGACCTGGCCCTTTTAATTAAGCCAAATGACTCAAATCCAAGCCCATAAGACTTGGCCCATATTTTAGAAGCTTAAAATAGGCTATTTACGAAATTCAGGGGATAAATATACTGATTATCAGATAAATCAATGAATAAATAACGAAGAGTTTGAAATAGTTCAAATTCGACGCCAATAGATAGAAATGGTCTATCGAGGGACCGCCTAAGGTGTAAAATGGTCTCCACACGACCGCTATTTTTCGTCTGATCGTGAACAGTTTAGAAATGTGGAAGTCTTGATTTTCTTCAAGCCAAATCACTAGGGATCGATGCTATCTACTAGTTGGATGAGTCTAGAATGCTTGAGGATCGAATTGAAACCCTAACTAGGAGTCTAGGTTTGTTCAAATCCTCAAAACCCTAGCTAACCCTATAAATAGACCTTAAGTACAACCTACGCGACCCTTACTTTTGGCTCGCGTGGAACTATGGTAAGGAGACATTATTTTAGGTAGGTTCTTTAGAGTATTTTGTTCATAATAGCAGGGTCTAACTGCCCTCAAAATTTCATCTTAGGAGATCAAGCCATTAGGAAGAAAGAAGCTTGCAAAGTCATTGGATCAGAGCAAGCAACCCAGGAACCTATGCAACGGACCCAGATTGATCAGCAAAGTAGAAGCCCTAAACAAGGTAATTAGACAAGGGTTATTTAGAATTAATTGTTCCTTTTAGTACCATCTTCTTACCCTCAAAATTTCATGGTCATAGGTGAAGAGGTTCAAAAGTTAGAAGGCCATGAAGTTCCTGGTTCGGTTCAAGACGAGCAGGAATTAGGGTCAGATTCTAGCCCAAAATTTGAAGTTTAGAACTCTATCTAGAGGTAGCTTATCTCATGATTGGCTTAAACCCGAAGTTAGAAATAAAAGCCATCTATTTCCAGTTATTTTCATGCATTATACGTAGAGAATTTGATGTTTTATTGTGACTGCGCAACTAGTGTATTTTTCATGCATGAACTTAGCCTTGATGCAATTAAGATGAAATTCTTGTCTAGATCACATTCTCCTATGCATATTCTTGGCCTAATTTTCTTCTAACATGTTTTACTACATGTTTTACGTCGTTTCCATGCATAATATGACCTAGGTTAGCATTTTTTTTTACTATTCTATAGCTTTTGTCTCCAGACAGAAGGCGGCCCTCCAGGGAGTGCAAGGTAGTCTGGCGGCCAAATGGAAGGCCATTTTAATCTATTATGCGGTTTATCTCTGACCGTTTTAACCGAAAAGGACGGACTATCGCGTGACCGACTTCTACCTTTGCGGCCATCCCATGACCGCTATTGGGTTTTGTGAACCAATCCGAGCCTAGTTGAATTTTGCATCCTAGAAACCCTATAATTATGTTATTGTTGTAATCCTGTGATTTTGATGATGTCAAACACTATGACTCATGTGCATAATGTCATGTGTTTGTGTTGCCTACACTATGACTCATGTGCATAATGTCATATGTGTTTGTGTTGCCTTGATGCTGTGGTTTTGATGTGGCCTTGATGATGTCAGACACTATGACTATTTTGTGTACGTCTGTGCACATTTAAACATTCTGGTCATTTAATCAAACTGGTTGCATGCATATTCATTTTATTGAACAGGTTGTGTGCACAAACATTTTTCACAGGTTAATAGTCAGTGCATATGTACACGTATGCACACTCAAAGTCAAAGCACGTGCATTCTTGTCAGAGCATATGGATTCGGCAGGTCAGACTGTATTCATATAAGTCTGAGCACATGCACGCATAAGGTCTAAGCACATGCTTTTACATCTGTACACATGCATTATGTAAGTCGGAGCATATGTAATAGTATGCATAAGGTCTGAGCATATTCACATGAAGGTCAGAGCACATTCATATCAAGTCCGAGCACCTTCATAAGGTCCAAGCATTTTCATATCAAGGTCGGTGCACATGCATATAGTTTGCATATCAAGGTCGGTGCACATGTATATATGTTGCATATGCAGGTCGATGCATGTTCATACATGCAAGTGCTTAAGGTCGGTGCACGTTCATACATAATGCATATGTAGGTCGGTGCATGTTCACACATATTGCATGTGAAGGTCAGTGCATATTCATACATGCTGCATATGCAGGTCGGTGCATGTCTACATGCAAGCGCATAAGGTTGGTGCATATTCATACATGTTGCATATGCAGGTCGGTGCATGTCTACATGCAAGCGCATAAGGTTGGTGCACATTGTTATTGTTGCATACTAAGGTCGGTGCACATGTGTTAGAGACATGCTTTCACGTCTGAGCACCTTCCTTGAAGTCAGAGCACATGCGCATAGTCTAGTTATGCAGGTCAGTGCACCAATCTTAGGTCTGAGCATATGTGCATGAGCGCACATCAAGGTCTGAGCATATGTGAAACTCAAGTCTGAGCATATGTGAAACTCAAGTCTGAGCATATGTGAAACTCAGGTCTGAGCATATATGAAACTTCAGGTCTGAGCATATGTGAAACTTAAGTCTGAGCACATGCAATTCTAGGTCTTAGCAAATGTGCTAGTTTGCACTATAAGGTCTGAGCATATGTACTCGAAGTCTGAGCATATGCATGGTATAGGTCTGTGCACATGCAATTCAAAGTATGTGCATACACATAATAAGGTCTGTGCATATGATGAATTTGTGGTCTGAGCACATGTGAAGTTTATGCACATGCAATGTCCATGTCGAAGCATACACTGGTTCTAAGGCATTAAGTCTATGCTCTAAGAATTACACTTAATATATCTGCATTTGTTTGATCTGAGCAATTTAGTTCTCTGAATTTGATCAAGTATGTATTCTCTTTATCATAAGTAAGGTGTTTGATGAAATGACTATTGTCTGGTTGACAGGTACAACCAAACATGAACTTTCAAGCAATTACTCATTTGATCAAACAGTTGGTCGATGCATATTGTGAAAATTGCAGATCAAATAAAGTCAAGCTATCAAAATATCTAAATTGTTTCAGTAGGCCACGTGGGCTCGTTAGCTTATCATTTCAAGACACGTGATCCCAGGACAGTTAATGGCACGTGATCTAAGGTGGTCCTTTGATTAGAATTATTTGTCACGTGGATTCACTCCTTTCTTAAACTCTGACATGTGGACTGATTCACCCAACTTCTCTGAAGATTTACACTCAGAACAGTCACGTGGCTCTTCTGGCGGGAGTATTCCCTCCACGAGCCCTCAGGTGAATCATGTAGGGAACACATGATCCTGCCACGTGGGGTAGGCAGGAGGAATCATCTTTTTCGGCCAACCTACCTCCGGCGCCCCTATTCCTATATAAGAAGACTTCTGTGGAGAGCAAGAGTCAGACACTGATGGAGAAGAAAAACCAGAAGATCCACGTACGGATAGAGCAGTGAAAGAGAGCAGCAAGGAGAAGAAAAAGTGAGATTCCACTAGAAGAAGTCTGTGAGAGAGAGAAGAGGAAGAAGAGAAGGAAATAGAGTGAGACCGTGATATCGTGAGAGCAGAGAAGAAAGAAAAGAAGAGAGAAGAAGAGAGAGCTCGTGAGCTCGTGAGATCGTGAGAAAGAAAAAGGGATCAAGCTTGTGGAGAAGAATTCAGAAGATCCTGAAGATCTGTTCATTATTGGCCTCTAGATCAGATCCAAGCCAATTTTCTCTTTCGAAGAGCTATATCTTTTCAGTCTTTATTTCCAGCTTTTTGGTGCTACATTTTCCTATTTCGTTTTCTTATTTGAACATCAAGCTGTGTGTCATAAGAGCAAGCTGTGATGCTCAGCGGATGAGGTGTGTACCTCAGACAGCAAGCTGTGATGCTCAGCTGTAAGCAAGCTGTGATGCTCATCGGTCTAAGCTGTGAATCAGCGGAAGCAAGCTGTGATGCTTAGCGGTTCAAGCTGTTAGGCAGTGGGAAGCCTCACTCTGGTTTGAGTGGGGGATGGACGTAGGTCTGTGGTAGCAGACCGAACCATCTAAATCCTGTGTGTTCGTGGTTTGCTTGTGCTATTGAGTCACGATAGATGTATGCTTAGGCTCGGTTCAATTGCATCTGGTTAGCATACATTATTCTTAGCAATCTAACTCTACGAGTGTGAACTTCAATAGAGCAACTGTTTAACTGATCTGTCGAGTGTTATTTCTGCACAAATTTTTCAGAGAAAACTTTAATTCTGCAAGATTTTATATCGAGTTTAAAATTGGGCAAAAATCTTCAAAGGAGATTCATTCACCCCCCCTCTGAATCTCGGTTTGCACCACTACATTGTTCCAATAATTTTTCACTTAAAAATTATGTTAAACACCCTGTTTCAGCATGAGCATGTCTTAGAACCTTATTTTTCATTATTATGTAAGTTCATGCCAAATGTTATAATTGTGTAATTAAATGATTTTCTATGATATGACATGATTTATGAGGTGTCAATATCATGGTTTTCTACGTATGTTTCACTGTTTCACTCTCATCTCTTGAGTCATTTTATAAGTGCATGGCGTTTACTCCGGTATGTGACCATTAGTTACACTTTGCACTCATAGCACACTCTCTTGGACTTGTGAACCTCTCCGCCGGATATTCCTTCTGTCGGACTAGGGGATCATGTTTCAAGGCCTCCGTAAGACTCCGCGAGCCTGGGATTCCCACTAGGATGCCGAGCTGGTTGTACCCTCAAAACCCAAATTGTCTAGAAAACACTCACAGGATCGGTGTTTTATTTTCTGTACTCTGGTTAATTACGGCCTATAGGAGACAGTCTCTGTTACTTAGCGGTCTTTCTCAGACCGTTTTGTTTCATAAAACGGCCCTCTGGTGACCGTTATTCTCCAGAAATCTTCAAGTGTCGACTTTCTTTTCATTCTGGTTGACACAATTTAAATGCGGCCTAACTGGACCGTTATTATCGGTTAAGTGGCCTAGTTGTGACCGTTTTATTCTTGAAACGGCCCACTAAATGACCGTTTATTTCTGTCTTATTTTTAACCTGAGGTTTGACCTAGGGGTTGTCTAAATGTTATTCTTGGATGATCTTAGGATTGTCTGGATTCCAAACCTATGTATAACAAGTTAATGTTAAGATATGGAACTTAATTAATGTACCGTTATGCTGTCAGAATGCCGCCATAGCATAATGTTCTCTTAATTCTTCTTTCAAATCGTATATCATTTTTGGAATGTTCTATACCTTGGTTACTTGATCAGGAAACCGTTATTTGAAATCAAAATTATTGGCCAAAATTATTGTTATCTCATGGAATTAGCTTGATTTGTAACTTGAAGATGCAAGTGCGGGCATAGACTGTGTCCAAGGGCTCGACACTAGCCCCCACGGCCGATGGCCGGGAACGTGCTGAAAACCATGGGGTGCGATGAATACTGGCGTCGCATTATGCCGGTACCTTTTTTATAGACGAGTGAAGAACCACGAGGCTCAGAATGGAAATTACATGCTTATTAATGACTTTCTAGTACATAGCCTTTACCAGGTTGTGTAAGTACTTTCTCGATATATGCTTATACTTTCTTGTTCATAGAAGGCCAAGTTTATATCTATGTGATTAAATCTTGCTTGTTCATATACTCGACCATGTTTAATTGTTCAGTTATCTCATGGCTCTATATTCTTGGTTATTTTGGTTTATGACGTATGATTTATCGCATTCTCATTTTTACTTTAATTCTAGAGCTAAAGCATCAATCACTTAAATATTGCCTTCATGTTGATACGAAGATACCTACTAGGCAAGTGTGCTCATACATATTCCTTGTCTTTTCAGGAAATACTAGTGAATCGGATTCGGATTATGCAAGTAGTGGGTCCGAGAGCGATTGAAGGACTATTGGAATGAGAGAAGCCCTAGTTATCAAGTGTCTAGTCGAGTCAGATTGTAATTTTTAATTCTTGAGTCGCATGATGGAAGGATGTCAAACAATAATAGTCTTATGTACTTTGGATTAATGTTATGAAATAAAGTTGGAGTTTTGATAAAATTACTTGTGCAATTACTTTTATGTGATTGTCTTGCGCTCTGATTACTTGCTTGTAAGAGGCTTATCATGCCGCTGTTCACGTCCCGAAATTCCTTCCACTGTATTAAAAAGCTCGGGGCGTGACAGGGGCTGCATATGAAGGTCGTGGGGGGGATTAACGGGTTGACCCAAAAAAGGACCCGGTAGAGGCGGGTTGCAAGGAATAAAAGGGCCTTGGGGCCGTGAAAGAGGAGGAATAGAAGGAGGCAGGTGATGGGCCACCCGAAGAGGAGTATGTGTGGAAGGAGGCGGCGGGGCCACCTGAATGGGAGTGGAAGGAGGAGGGGAAGAATGAGATGCACCCTCAACAACAGCCTTAAGGGCTTGGATTTGTTGAGGGGTGAGATGATCTATAGCATGCAAGATTTGAGAGACCTTCTCATCGTGGGGAGGAGACAGTCTCGAGGGAATAGTGACTCACGATTGAGGCGAGGGACCATGAGATTGGAAATTACCCATGGGTCAGGCAAGACCATGTGAATGAGGACGTGGTCTCTTGAAAGAATTGTGGTGAGAATTATAATGAACATGTTAAAATTGTGGAGTGTAGGGTGTGCTAGGTCGTGCATCCTCATGAATGTGAAAATTATTAGGCATGTTACCGTGATTATCCAAGTCAAACATTATGTAAAAATCAATCAAAATTCCATCAAAGCACAATTGCAAAGATGTCAAGCAAGTGGATGTTCATACTTGATTTTTCTTAGTTGAACCTTGGTGAATTAAATGATTTTTAGCAAAGTTGATGTGATCCACTCAAGGTCATGAACTTAGTTTCAATAAGATTTTCTTCAATGCCAACTAGGTGCACTCTTACCACGTTTAGGCCAACTAAACCTAGGGACTTCAAAAGGTACAACCTTCCCGGCGTCTGTGAGGGAATCCACGGGTGCGCGACTTATGGAGGACTTGGTTTAGGAGATCCCGGTCTAAAGAGATAGAGTGCTCAATGGAGGGTCCTTCCTTAACCAAGAGAGGGGTATGGTCTCCTAGGAGTGTAGGGAGAGGAGGTCTCCTAAGCCAATGCAAGTGCCAATGGAAATGCTAATGCAAAAAAAAATAAAATAGAAACTCCAGATAGAATGATACAAAGATAAACAATGATATGCAGTGATGGTATAACAATATGCAAAAGGAATGGTACGATAGAAGCAGACCACAGAAATTCTGTGAAAATAGTGTAACAATATGAATGTAAAATGCATGAAACGAATGCAAGGCTAAATAGAACTAAGATGCCATGCACAGTGAGCAATTCATAGGCAGAACAGAAATGCAGCGCCTCAGAGAAATGGCGTCTGGATCAGTGGGCGCCCATTCAAGAATGGGCGTATAGAGGTAAAGATGCATATTTTTTTTAAGGAAATGGGCGTCTAGTGATCTGGATGCATTTTTTTTAGCCCTCACCAACGGCCAGAGAGGTAAACCAATATAAAGTAACCGACGAAAGAAGAGCACATTCACAAACTCACGGCAATCAACATAGAAAACAACCTCACAGAGAATTGGCGTCTGTGAGAGTGGGCGCTCATTCAATGGGTGCCCACAGCACTGGACACTATTTTTTTTTCAGGATAACAGAAGTGGAATCTCAAATCTTATCAAATTAAACAATCACGGGTTGTGCAGCCAGTGAACAGTAGGGGAGAAGAGTGATACGTGGAGCACTAATAGAAATGAAAAATGCACCATGGGTGCCAAGGGAGATGGCACACGTGGGCACCCAAATGGAAAGGGTAATCAAAAGAAAAACAACAGGAAGTCCCACCGTGATCGTCAATTTGTAGATCCTAAGAAAATCCACTTAGAAAGAAATAAAAATAAACAAATATAGCTAAAAAGTGAGAGTGGGGGAAAAAGAGAAATGGAGCATACGTGGATGCTAGGATGGAGGGTGATCGCTAAATGACTCGTGGGCCTCGATGAATGTAAACAATGAATAAGGAGGGATCGCAGGATACCATAAAGAGTGGGGAGACGTGAGTGTTCCTTCTCTTCTATCGGCCAGCCGATGTAGAGAGCCTTCTTTGAATTACCCTTGCAAAAGAAATAACAACCAATAAAAGATAGATTAGATATCAAGTGTGCAGTATCAATCCCAAGTGAATATGTATAAGCATGAAAACATGAAGTCGAACACACCTGTTGGGTGTTGCCCTTAAACCCCTATGAGAAGGGTGAGGATAAAAATGATGATATGAATATAAGGAGGGCATGCAAGTGTTGCACCGGGGGAGACTCTCAACGTGGTTGAGATACGAAAAAGAAATAACAGCAGATATGATGCATGCATGCGCACATGAGTTTTTATGCAGTTAAAGAAACATAATGGAGAATAGAGAAAGAATAAAAAAGGAGCATGTAGAGTTTGGTCTCCTATGCTGGCTTTTGATGGGAGTTCGGGAGGAAGACTCAAACGGATGAAGCTTTGGTCGCAGAGAGCCCCTCCTGCAGCCAGAGATCCGGCATCACCTCCCCGTAGTTAATGAAAAATCACCCTTTTAACGAGGGAGAGAGGATCTCTATTTATAGGTGTAGACACGCCATTTTTGACATTACCGTGAGTAAATCTCATATTACACTATGATACCCCAAGGTTGCCTTCACATTTTTAATTACTTTGGTGATTTCCTATTTTTTTGATTTTTTTTACATTTTTTTGAATTTTTTCCGTGAAAAGTTTTAAACGTGTCTTGGACCCTAGACGCCTTCTTTAAACGTGTCTAGGACCCTAGACGTCTTTTTAAAAATATATTTTTATTATTTTTTAAATATTTTTTTCTGCTTTTTGAAAGTGGCAGGGTAATAGGACGCCTCTTTTAAAGGCTTCTAGGACCCTAGACGCCTTCTTCAGAGCCTCGTACAACGCGCAGGCAGCGTCGCTCCGGCCGTTTTGTTTGACGTTTCGAATAAATCCAATCATAAAGACATCTTTGTTTCTAGACGCATTTTAGGAGTCACGGGTACGCCGACGATTTCCGGCACCGATTAAGTGGGCAGACATGGGCGCGTCTGGGGTCCTGGACGCCTCAAGTTGAGGCGTCCAGAAGCCTAGATGCGCCAATAATGTGGAAATAATAAAAAATTATCTGAAGCGTCTGGTGTCCTGGACACCTCAACATGAACGCGTCCCAGACCCAGGATGCGCCCATAAAAAAATTCCCCTATAAATAGAGGACCCCCTCCCTCGAAGGGAGAGAGCTTCAGATCCGACAGAGGAAAGAGAGACTCTGCCGGATCCCTTTCCTAACCCGTGGTCTTTTACAGGAGGAGGTTCTGCCGGATTTTCAGGTGCCCGCGCTGGCGAGAGGAAGGCTAACTCCGTCCATCATGCTTCCACGTCATCCCTACGCTGCCGAAGCTCCGCCGGATCCCGCCATCGGCACCTTCAATAAGCCATTCTCTCCCACTCTCTTTTGTCATTTCTGTCGCATGCATCATCTCGTCATCCGTCATCTCGCTTCATAAGAGAGATATGTTTTTATGCACGTTTGCATAATTTTCCATCCATCATAGTATTTTCCTCCCACTCGTGTCTGAGAGGGGTTTAAAAACAACACCAGCCAGGTGTGTGTCTCGCCATGATTTCACCATTTTCATCACAAGGGACTAATACTACACTGCCATTTTTCTGATTCATTTGTTATCTATCTGTTTCCTCTTTTGCAAGGGTAACTAATGAAAGCCCTCTCCATCGGCCGGCCGAAGGGAGAGGAAGAAACAACCCGCCATTTCCCGCTTTTGAGGTAAACGCGATCACTCTTCTTATTTTGGGGTCTCCGGCCCCTAGCGATCACATCATATCTTCGAGGCCGTAGTGAGTCACTTCCCGCTATGGCTGTTTAAATTTTAGTCATTTATATCCTGTGTTATTCTTATATCTTCGATATCCTCGAGGCCGCGGCGAGTCACTTCCCACTATGGCTGTTTAAATTTCTGTCATTTATATCCTGCAATATTATCATATATTCGATATCTTCGAGGCCACGGTGAGTCACTTCCCGTTATGGCTGTTTAAATTTCTGTCATTTATATCCTGTGATATTCTCCTATCTTTGATATTTTCGAGGCCGCGGCGAGTCACTTCCCGCTATGGCTGTTTAAATTTCTGTTATTTATATCTTATGTTATTCTCATATCTTCTCATATCTTCGAGGCCGCGGCGAGTCACTTCCCGCTATGGCCATTTAAATTTTTGTCACTTAAATTCTGCACCATTCCCATCTCCCGAGGTCGCAGAGAGTCATTTCGCGCTATGGCCGTTTAACCCCCATATCTTGTCACGCTGCATCTATTCTACACACCCCACCGGAGCAATCTCCCGTGGTGGTTTCTCCGTTTCTCTCCTTCTTTCCGTGTCGCAGCAAAATGAGCCCGCGCGCTCCGCATCGCCGCCGCATCCACGTGACATCGCTCACATCTTGGCGATCATGGTGGGACCTCTTTTGCTTTCTCTTGGTTACTCTTGCAATTTCGGCACCGTCGTGTGCTCCTCCACCCGGCACCTACTTGTGCCTCTCCTTATTGCGCCCTCGCGCGCTACAGTCGTGCTCACAGCAGCACTTTCAGGTCTCATCCCTTGTGCACCACGTGCACTTCACCCCTAATCCCTTGTGATTCCTTGAGGTTTGCATTATTATCTCTCTTGGGTTTTGATTATACCTTTGCTATCTCTGTTATTTTGTTATGTTATGTATATCTGTTCAGCACTTAATTGCATATATCCACCCCTTTTCTATTTTTTTTCATTTTTTTTCTAAGGATCACCCTCTCTCGGTGAAGGAAGGACTCTCGTTCGGGAATTCCTCTCGACGGACTAGGATCTCCTCCACCGGGACCTCCGTAAGTCCCCGACAGCGAAGGATTCCCTCTTTGTTCACTGGGCTGGTTGTACCATTAAAGTTCCCCGAAGTTAGTTGACCCATTCGTGGTGAGACGAGTGATCCTAGTTGACATGGCGGTGAAACAAAGTTAATCAGGGTCCTTCCTTTTGTGTGAACTTTAGATTTGGTTAAAAAACAAAAAAATTATCAAAACGAAAACAAAAAAAAGGGGCGTAAAGGCATCTACTTGTTTGATAAACTCTGCTATCTGCTTGTTGGTGCATGTTTTTACGTTTCGAAAGAACTTTGAAAATGGCTCTTGAGTCTTTTGACGAGAACCACCCTGGTCGTGGTCAGTCAGTCGAGCCGCGTGTCCATACTATGGACTCGGGCCCTTCTTATGAGCCCTCACGCGAGGTGCAGGTTACCACAAGGGACACATCACCACCACAAGACATTTCCTCTTTATTGGGTGTCCTCGCCAACACGGAGCTCACCTCTGAGCAACTCCGAGCCTTCCAGGCCATTCTAAAAGGGAAATCTATTTCTCCCGCTCCCCAGGAGTCAACTCCAGCCATCGCACCCCTCCAAGAGTCGGTGCAGGCCATCCATCTCCTTCACTGGCACAAGCCATCCATTCGCCCTCACTTCAAGGGCAGGCGAGCCAACAACCACCCTCGTTCCAGTTCCCTTCACAATCTCAAACCCCTGCTATTCCCCACACACCGCTCCAGCCAAGGCCAACTGCCGGCGGGCCGGCATCTCCCTCCCATTCGGGGTTTCCTCCTCAAGTCTCCGGGAGACATCTCCCTCCCCAGTGGTAGGTGCCACCTTCACCTCCCGAAGAGCTTTCCCAATCGCTCCTCAACAGGTTCAATAGAATGGACGAACAGTTTCAGAATTTAAAGAAAATGGTGGACATAAAATCCACCCCAGAGGTTACTTTGCCAATCCTTCCGGTGATCCATCTTCCTCACTCCGAAATGCCTACGTACCGCAGGTACAATGGCACTGGCAACCCCTTTATTCACCTCAAGGACTTCATGTATGAATCCTCCTATTGGCAAAATGACCAGAGATCCCTGACATACCTCTTTCGGAGATCATTGGACGGTCCTGCGCTAGAATGGTTTTATTCTTTGGAGCCCGACGAGGTCGAGAATCTTGATATAGTGCAAAGAAGATTCTTGCAAAAGTATCGGGATAGGGTTGGTCCCTCTCTTTCCATCACCGACCTAGTGGCCGAGAAAATGAGGCCCGACGAAGATTTTGTCCGCTATGCCGACAGATGGAGGTCTCTGGCAGAGAGGATAAGAGATACCCTCTCAGAGCCCAAACAAGTGAAAATGATTGTGTCCAATGCCACCCCACAGTTCAGACACGTCCTGGCCATGAACAAGCTTACCACGATGGAAGAACTCTATGAGAGGGCCTGGTATATCCAGACCCAGTTAAAAGATTCCCCCATTATGCACATGTTTGAGCCGCCGAAGCCCAAGGTGGTCAGAAAGACAGGCACTGGTGTCCTAAGTGGAGCGACAGCAGGCGTCGTAACAAATGAGTAGGTGAGTGCAGTCAACAACGCTAACTATGCACCCAACCCAAGGCATCCACAAATGCCTCGACTTCCCCTCGAGCAAGGTCCCTTCCCATCTCGTCATCCGCCCCAAAATAATCCACCCCACAACAGCATGCCTTAACCATTTCAACCTCAGCAACAACCACGACCCCAGCAACAACAACCACCACCTCAGTACCACCAGGTTCCACCCCCAGGGAATTACGGCCCCCACAGCAACAAAGGAGGCCGATTGGCCCCAAGAGATCCTATTACCCACCATTGCCAGAAACTTTGGCAGATATTTTCAACACCCTCATGGCCTCAAATACACTCATCCTACCCAGGGAAAAGCTCGCATGGCCCCCAAATGTTGATACCTCCAGATACTGCGTCTACCACAGGCGGCTAGGACACACAGTAGAGAACTGTTTCAATTTTAAAGATTACATCTATGTATGAATGATGAAGGCGGAATTGATTGGGATGAAATGAGGCGATACATCGCTACTCTCAAAGCAAGGAGACCTCCTCCTAGACCACAGTTCCAACAACAACAACAGCTACAACAGCAACCGCATCAACAACTACAACAACAACAACAGCCCCAACAGGCCCAACCACAACAACCCAACATGGGCATAATCCTGAATCCATTACCGGAGCACCAACAACCTAATCACCAAGTTAACCACATATCCTCCTTCCCAGAAGTCGGGAGAGAGCAGGGATGGCACCCAGAAAGTACCTTCGTTCTTGCTGCCGCCAACCCTATCATCAGGCAACCCCCTCGCCTTGCCCGGGTAGCACCTCTCTCTCATCAACCCGCATCACAACCTATAGCGTGGCCTTCACCATTTCCACAGCCATTACGCCCTCTCATCCGCACCTCTCCCACTAACTCACCAATGACCTATCAGCCAACACCCCCACTATGCCCTCGCACCCTCTCATCTTCTCTCACCCCTCCATTTTGCCATCCACCCCTACTACACCCACACCTATGTCTTCCAAACCTCTCATCATCCGTCAACCATACACGACCCCGCCTATTTCCACCATACCTTCACCAATGCCCTCAAAACCACTCATCACCCACCATCCTTCTCAGAACCATTATCCATCTCAAGCCTTATTCCTTACCCTCCATAGCCCATATGAGATCCCCTCTACCTCCACCATGCTTCCACCTTCCGAACCTCTTACCCTCCATAATCCACATGAGATCCCCTCTACCTCCACCATGCCACCACCTAAAAAACCCCTCATCAGAATCCACGCTCCCATCATAACCCCTGCTCTATCAACCATTCCCCCACCGCTACCCCTCAAACCCATGCTAAAACCCACATCTAACCCCATAGAGGTGCAAAAGCCGCAAGCAATGGTGCTCCGGAGTGGAAGGATTTTCCACAGGGTTTTCCCCCAGAACAGTCAGAACCCCGAGCAGTCTCACCCAGAGAAAGACAATGGAGAGCAGCCAGAAAAGTCCATCCCTGGAACACAATATGATTTGTTAAAACACCTGGACAAGACACCCGCTCGGATCTCCATCATTGAGCTGCTTCAGAGATCCACGTCCCATCAGGCAGCCTTAATGGAATATCTTCAAAGGGTCATAGTGAATGAGGACCTCCCTGTAGAGAAGATTTCGGCCGTTCTGACACCGACAGATACACAACCGGCCATTGTGTTCCACAACCACGAGCTCGCCCCCAAGGAAGCCTGAAAATATGCATTGTGTGTCTCGATAAAAATCAATGGAGTGTCCATACACCCATGCTTGGTGGACACGGGTGCATCTATAAACGTAATCTCCATGAGCACCCTTCAGGTATGTGGGGTCAGTGAGGAACAGATAAGACCTTCCTCAATCACAGTCACAGCTTATGACAACAGCAAAAGGCCACCATAGGGAATGATTATCCTGAAGGTAAAATTAGGCCCTGCGTAAGTCTCTATAGAATTCCACGTCCTTGACATGGATCCCACATTTAAGGCTATACTAGGTCGCCCCTATATTGAAGTCATGGATACTGTGCCTTCCACCAACCACCAATGCCTAAAGTTTCCATACAATGTGAGGATTATTAAAGTGATCAGTACACCTGTCCTTCATACTGTGGATGCTATTAATACCTCTCTACCATCTGTTTGGCCGTCTCATCGGCCCATATTGTCACTACTGGATGTATGGGACCCATCCCGCATTCCTCTGACACCAAAGAAGCCACCCTCAGCACCAATGTCACGTCTCCCTTCTCATTCTAAAGGATGAAAGATAATGAGAGATATCGGCTATCAACAGGGTAAAGGCTTGGGCGCGCAGCTACAAGGAAGGCTGAAACCGCCAAAGGGAAAAAGGTTGAGCCACAAGTTTGGCCTAGGCTTTGAAGGATCACTCGAGGTAGATGGGAAACCCCTAACGTGGACCCTATCCTCTCATTTTAAGAAGGGGCCTATTGTTCAGATGGGGGATTACCCGCAAGAAACACATGGGGGATCGCATGTTGTATAGTTGGCTGAAAAATATTTAAGGGCCACTAAGAGAGGCAAGATTAAGGATCCGGAATGCGAATGGAGCAAATGGTTTGACATACAAGATATTTCCATTGCGCTAGAAAGAATGTTCTCACCCCCACAGCTGGAAGGGCCGCCATTGATCTCTGAAATGCCAGGGGATATCACTGCTGTTGCCAGAATTCCAAATCATCCTCGCCAAGAGGACTCTGTCACTGGTGGATCTTCATCCATCATCAACATTGCCATCAACGGCTCATTAGCCGTCATCTTCTCCACTCACTCACCATAGCCCTTGTTGCTATCTCCTTCCTGGGCCAGACGGTTGTCTGACGATCTCCCCAAGTCCCCTTCTCTACTTACATACCTGCGCAGGTTACTTAACCCACACCATGTCTTCAATCATGATCTGCTCTATGAGCCTCCCAACCCTTTAGCCATAATCACTTTTCCCCCTCCTCTAATTTTTTTTCATTGCTTTGTCATTAAAAATGAAAATGAAAAAAAATGTCGATTTTCAAACCCCTCAACAACACATCTTCATTGAGGAAACCTCCTACATCTCCCACGAGTGCGTCCCGACCTACGGGCCACTCGTCCAAGGTCCTATGAGTCACCTTTTCTACCCCTCCTCCGAGGGGTCCTTCCCTATACATTCTTCGACATCTTCTTTAGCTTCTTCTTCGTCCGTAGGACATCTCAGTCAACCTAGGAATAATGGGTCAAGAGTAGTATCCAAAAGCAAATCCAAGGGTAAGTAGATCCCTCGTCGATCACTTCTAGATCTAGCTAGTAGGTGTCGAGTGTGCCTATCCATTCCTCAATTGCTAGAAAATCTCATCCAACTGCCACAGATAGATGGTGAGAAAAATTGAACAATTGACGAAGGATATGGGGTCTACGAGATCATAGATGAAGAATGCCCTATTGAAGAAGAGGATGAAGAATATGAGGACGCGGCCGGCGCATATGCTAGTAGGATGAGGAGATTCGATGAGCCGTCAGCCGCCGTAGAAGAGTCCACCAAAGAAGTCAACTTGGAAACTGAGGAAGACCCTAGGATCATCCTCATAAGTGATAATTTGCCATCATCTGAAGAAGAGGCATTAATTGAAGTGCTCAAGAAGTATAAGGGCACGTTTGCATGGAGCTACGAGGATATGCCGGGTCTGGATTACACCTTGGTCGAACACCGCTTAACTCTAAAACCAGAGTCCGTCTCGGTAAAATAAAGGTTAATGCGTTTCCACCCTCAGATGGCTTTGAAAATGAAAGAAGAGGTTGACAAGCTCCACAAAGCCAAGTTTATTAGAGTCGTCCTTTATCCTCAATGGGTGGCTAACATTGTCTCGGTCATGAAGAAGGATGGGAAAGTCAGGATTTGCATCGACTTCCAGGACCTTAACCGCGCGTGTCCAAAGGATGATTTTCCCCTGCCTCACATTGACGTGTTAATCGATAACACGGCAGGCTATGAGATCCTCTCATTTATGGATGGATTTTCGGGATATAATCAAATTCGTTTGGCAGAAGAGGATCAGGAGAAGACGTCATTCACTACACCTTGGGGAACATATTGCTATGTGGTCATGCCGTTTGGGTTAAAGAATGTTAGAGCTACTTACCAAAGAGCCATGATGGCCATATTTCATGACATGATGCATATATATCTGGAGGTGTATGGGAATGATTTATTGGTGAAATCAAGAACTAGCGGGGAGCATCCGAGAGTCTTGGCTAAGGTATTGCAGAGATCAAGGGAGTTCCAATTGAAAATGAATCCGAAGAAGTGTGTGTTTGGCGTATCATCGGGCAAGTTATTGGGTTTCATCGTGAGTAAAAGGGGGATTGAGATAGATCCCAACAAAGCTAAGGCCATCAGGGATATGTCGCCTCCCAAAAATTTGAGAGAAGTTTGATGTTTAAGTGGGAGGTTACAATTCATTCGTCAGTTTGTGTCTCAGCACTCACAAAGGTGTTGACCTTCCTATGAGTTGACCAAGCTAGGAGTAGAATTCCATTGGGATTCTAAATGCCAGAAAGTTTTTGAAGGGTTAAAGGAATACCTGGCTAATCCACCCGTTCTCATTCCACTTGAGCCAGGAAAACCTCTGATCCTTTATATCTCAATCTTGCATGACTCCGTGGGGGCCATCCTCGCACAAGTCAATGAAGAAGGCAAGGAACGGGCAAGCTATTACTTGTCCAAACTCCTCAATCCCTGTAGTACCCCAGAATTTATATATATAATTTTTGAATTATAAAATAGTTTTCTGGAAATTATAAAGGCCTAAATAAATTAATGAAGGATTATTGGATTAATAAGTCATTATAAGGCTCAATTAGGCTAATTAGTTAACCTAGCCTATCTAATTATTATCCAAAAGGTTAATGGACTAAGCCCATTAAGTTTGGCCCATATTCTAGAAAGGTAATTAGCTTATTCACGTATTTTAAGGATAAATACTATTGATATAAGATTATTATGTAGATAAACGAATAAAAGAGTTTGATTAAATTAAAACTCTATATACGTTGAATGTAACGGTCTATCGGGCGACCGTCACAGCCATGTAACGCACCTAGACACGACCGTTACATCCTGCAGATTCCGTAAGGTGAGGAAATTGTAAAAAGATTGGAACTTTGAAATCCTATCTATAAGAGATCGACTTAGGGAAGCTTATAACATTGCTAAGGACTCTTAGGGATTAGGTTCTGGCAAATTAAGGACTCTAGAATCGATCTAATCTTCAAACCCTAGTCAAAACCCTATAAATAGGACCTGGTTCTGAACTGAGCGACCCTTACTTTTGGCTCGTGAAGAATCAAGGTAAGGAGTCATAAATTCAGGTAAGTTCTTTAGAAGCTTTTGTTTAGTATAGTTTAGACTAATGGTTCCCCAAATTTCGTGCTAGGAGATCAAGCAACCAAGGAGATAGAAGCTTCCAAAGTTGCTGATTCAACCTTAGCAACCTAGGGATCTGAACGCAAGTCCCCTGAAGATCCAGAGATTAGGATGATTAAACGAGGCAATTAGAGTACGATCCTTTAGAACTTTTTATTCTCAATAGTTTCATCTTCTTACCCTCAAAATTTCACATCCTAATTAGGTCAAGAGGCTGAGAAAATAAAGTAGATTGAAGTTACTGATTTATCACAAGAAGTATAAGGGACTAAGGGTAGCACCTAGCATCAAATTCGAAATTTTTAAGGTTCTAGAAGTGGTAGGTTATCTCATGATTGGAAAATACAACTTGTTAGGAATAAAAACCCTCTGATTGTGCTTGATTTCATGCATTGTAGACTAAGAATTTCATGATTTCCTAGTTCTATACATTCATGCATTTCTTAGCCCTAAATAGAAATTAAAAGATATTATCCTATCTATTCACTAAACCTATGCATATAGTTGGTCTATACTTCATTTTCATGACTAGGACAGTGGTAGTATGTTGATTTCCAGGCATGTTATGTTTTCATAAACCTTTACTTAGTTTACTGCCAGCAGATTCTCTGACGCACCAACGTAAGACCGTCACATGAATGTAACGGCCTTACGATAGACCGTCACATCCTGTTATGCTTTTATTTGTTCTATTGTCTCTGACGCACCCTAGCAGGAGCGTTACACCACTGTAACGGCCTCTCGATAAACCATCACACACTGTAACGCCCCTATCCTAGACCATCAGACACCTGTGTTCTGTCAGCCCAAGGCAGAATAGTAACCAGTTAAGTTTACTTATAAATAAGCTTAGATAGTTAAGTTTGGACCTATTATCATGACTTTGAGTTTAGTTTCTATTCATAATCAAATTACATGATTAATGTGTCTTAGGTTATTTTAAGTTATGCTAATTTCATTGGCTAAAACTCTATAGTTTTGTATTCTAAATCATGATTTTCTAAAGTTGTATTGACGGAGTTTTATCTTGGTTTCATTATGTTACACATTCTTTCCTATCTATAGAGTCATTTCTTTAAGTATATGGCACATATTCCGGTATGTTGTCCATTAGTTCACTTTTCACTATAGAACATTATTCTTGGACATGAGGACCTCTCTATTGGATATTCCTTCCAATGGAATATGAAATCTTGTTTCAAGGCCTCCGTAATTCTCCGCGAGCCTGGGATTCCCACTAGGACGCCAAGTTGGTTGTACCATTAAAGCCCATTGATTAGATTACACTATCAATGATTTTGGTTATCAGTAATGTAACGGCTCTATGTTGGACCGTCAGGCACAAGTAACGGCCCAATATACGACCGTCACATTCCACTGAGTCCGATTTCTTGGTTCTGGATTCAGACTAATGTAACGGTCTAATACTGGAGCGTCACATCATGTAACGTCCCAGTACATGACCGTCACACTGCTTGAGTATTTTAACCCAAGGTGGACCAAGGGTTGATATTCCAAGGTTTCTAGATGGACTTTAATGATCTAGAACTTATCATATTGATTAAGAAACCTAATATAATGAATGGAAGATAAAGAACGTATCGTTATGCTGCAGATTTATTTCCATAAGCATAACCTTGCTTAAGTCATTCTTGATTTTTCATGATTCTTATTGAAGCATTCATTCATTGAATTATTGTTATCATGAGCTTATTTGAACTCATTATATTCTTGGCCATACTTTATTGTTACATGCGTGGAAAAAGCTTGATTTATACTTGAAGATGCGATCGAGCACTGATTATGTTCAAGGGCTCTATGTTAGTCCCCTCGGCTGATTGTCGGAAACATACTATTTTATAAACAATGGGATAAGATGCTACTGGCGTCGCATTGCGCTGGGAGTACTTTCTCTATAAATAAGTGAAAATCCACGGCACGACATGACATTCTTGTACATGACTTTCTTGCTTGATATTCTACAGAAATTCATGAAGTACTTGCTCATAAGCAAAAGATACTGGAGTGATGATTATTTGACTTGCTAGTACATTCTCGATACATTCTTGTTCATGAAAGGCCAATATCATGTTCTTGTTACATTCTTACTAGTTCGTATTTGTTCTCATTCTAACTTACATGATCATCTTGTTACTTTGTTTAATCGCATGATTGATCGCATTCGCATGATTTTTACCTTATTCTTTAGAGCTAAATTACTTTAATAGTGCCTTCATGTTGATGCGAAGATACCTACTGGGCAAGTGTGCTCATTACCTATTTCCGATCTTTTCAGGAGAGGAAAGTGATTCAAATTCGGATTCGTCTTATACAAGTAGCGGGTCCGAGAGCGAATGAAAGTATGGTCAAGATGAGAGTGAAGACTTAGGAAAGTCTATATTGTTTAGATTGAGTCTATGTAATTTTCATATTTCTTGAGTCTAGTACATAATGGAAGTTGAATTAGTGATTGTAATTGAGGGTTCAATTTGATTATCAATGAAATAAAGTTGAAGTTTGAATATATATTATGCAATTGCATCTTTATGTGTGATTGTCTTGCGCTCTGATCGTTCTTGCTTGCAAGAGGCTTACCATGCCGGCTGTTCGTGCTCCCCGAGTTAGTCTTTCGCTGTAATAAAGGCTCGGGGCGTGACAGTTAAGTTGGTATCAGAGCCTAAGTCTCAGGACTTAGGAAGAAGAGTCATGTCATATAAAAACTCCAAGGTTTAAGGACCCCTACCTATAAACTAAGGAAGAAATTTTCATACCCATGTAAGAATTGGGTAGAGCCCGGGATAAGATAATTAATTAGCTTTAAGATTATTTCTCCCAATTTCATGAGAAATAACAAGTTGTTATTTTTCTCTTAGGTACCTCATTTTACAAATGGCTCATCATGTAGATTGGGATGGTATGCAACAAATAGTTGTCGGCCTTACTCAGGCATTGCAAACCATAGCGCAAGGTGGCGCAGGGGCAAGGGCTGGTGACCTACATCGCAATTTCCGGAGTTTAAATCCTCCACGATTCTATGGTTCGTCTAATCCCAACGAGGCAGAAAACTGGATAGATGAAATGAATCGTATATTTGATGTCATCCAATGCACCGATCAAGAGAAGGTGTGTCTCGCAACCTTTCAACTCAACAAAGATGCTCGCACATGGTGGAAGTCAGTTCCGGCACCTCTGACCAATGCACCTCATACATGGGATGGTTTTCTTACCCTGTTCCGTGCCAAGTACTTTTCTGAGCACGTAAAGGAACGAAAGGCTATGGAGTTCGCAGCTCTTCGGCAAGAATGATGACGGTTGCCGAATATGAACTGTAATTCTCAAGGCTTGCACCTTACGCACCGCATCTTATCAGCACCGATCTACTCAAGGTAAATCGGTTTATGGACGGGTTACGACTCGGTTTCATTCAGCAGCTCGGGACCCAAAACATCCATACTTATGCGGAGATGGTTCAGCGGGCGTACCTATGTGAATGGACCTTAGAGAAGGTCAAAAAATTGAAAGGGAAAGGAGAAGAATCAAGCCGACGCTCAGATCGGCGTTATAAGAAAGAGAAATTCAGCATTACGGAGCCTTACAAAAGCCGTGATAGTAAGAACAGATCCAGGAATGGGAATGGTGGAAGTTCCCATAAGTAAAAGAAAGTCAAGGAGGAGAAGGAGTAGGTCGCCACAGCTTGCACATTTTGTGAAAAAATCGGCCATTCTGTTGAGGAGTGTTGGAAGCGTCTCGGCGCTTGTTTACGTTGTAGAAGCAGGGAGCATCGCATGCCGGAATGCCCCCTTATGAAGGACCAGTCATCTGGTGGAGGACGCAGGAGGCAGGCTCACCTCAATGCTGTTCTAGAAGGAGAGGAAACGCCCAGGGATGATGGGCTTATGGAAGGTACTCTTCAAATTTGTTCTCGTCCTGCATTTGTGCTATTTGATACTGGTGCCTCTCATTCTTTTATCTCCGCTACTTTTGCTAAAACATTACCAATCGCATCAGTTCCCTTACCTTCAGATCTTGCTATTTCCACACCCTTAGGTTCTGGAACAAAGCTTACCAACTATTATCCTGATAGCGAAGTGATAGTAGAAGGTCATGATCTCCCCGCAAACCTAGTATGCCTTGACATGAAAGGTTATGATGCCATTTTAGGGGTAGACTGGCTTGTAGATCATGATGCTTATATCAATTGCAGAAATAGGATTATATCTTTTCGAAAGCCCGGTCTTCCAAGATTCTCTTTTCTTGGCATCAAGTACAAGAAGCATCCTACTATCATATCTTCCCTTCACGCTTGCAAACTTATCTCGCAAGGATGTGAAGTTTTTCTTGCTTCCGTAATTATCACCGAGTCTAAGAAGATTATCTTAGCGGACATTCCTATTGTAAATGAGTTTTCCGATGTGTTTCCGTCCGAATTACCCAGTTTACCGCCCGAGAGGGAAGTCAACTTCACTATTGAACTCATTCCGGGAGCAGCACCTGTTTCTATAGCCCCTTACAGATGTTCCCCACAGAACTCAAAGAATTGAAGAAGCAGTTGCAGGAACTTCTGGACTAGGGCTTCATCAGACCTAGCACATCCCCTTGGGGTGCGCCGGTTCTATTTGTCAAGAAGAAGGATGGTTCTCTCAGGCTATGCATCGATTACCGGTAACTGAATCAACTCACAATTAAAAACAAGTATCCTTTGTCGCGTATTAATGAGCTCTTCGATCAGCTTTCGGGAGTAGAATATTTCTCTAAGATAGACCTTAGATCAGGTTATCATCAGCTTAGAATTAAAGAAGAGGACATTTATAAAATAGCTTTTCGAAGTCGTTATGGCCACTATGAATTCGTAGTGATGCCATTTGGGTTAACTAATGCCCCAGTAGCATTCATGTAACTTATGAACAATGTCTTCTAGTCATATCTGGACCAGTTCATCGTCGTCTTCATTGATGACATCTTGATATATTCCAAGACAAAAGAGGAACATGAACAACATTTGAAAATAGCTTTACAAATACTTAGAGAACACAAGCTTTATGTCAAACTCAATAAGTGTGAATTCTGGCTCGAGGAAGTCTCATTCCTAGGCCACATTATTTCAAAAGAAGGTATTGCTGTGGATCCTTCTAAGGTAGAAGCTGTCAAGAATTGGAGTCGGCCAACGACTGTATCAGAAGTAAGAAGCTTTCTGGGTCTAGCTGGTTATTATAGGAGATTCATTAAAGACTTCTCAAAAATTGCGGTTCCTTTAACTAGACTCACAAGAAAAGAAAATCCTTTTGTCTGGTCAGAGGAATGTGAGAAGAGTTTCCAAACTCTTAAAAATCATCTTACAACAGCTCCTATTTTACTACTACCAATGGAGGGTGGTGGATTCGAAGTGTATACGGATGCGTTCGGCATTAGCTTAGGATGCGTTCTCATGCAGAATGGAAAAGTAATCTGTTATTCTTCAAGACAATTGAAACGTCACGAGGAGAACTATCCCGTACATGATCTGGAATTAGCAGCGGTTATTTTTGCCTTGAAAATTTGGCGTCATTATCTTTATGGAGAAAAGTTCACGGTCTACTCAGACCATAAAAGCTTGAAATATTTATTCTCTCAAAAGGAGCTTAACATGAGGCAGAGGTGGTGGTTAGAATATCTCAAAGACTTTGATTTTGCTATTCAATATCATCCTGGCAAGGCTAATGCTGTAGCAGATGTACTCAGCAGAAAACCAATGGGTATGTTATCAAGTCTTATGATAAGTGTAACTAACCTTGTTCCTCAATTTGCTCAGTTGAACTTAGATATTGACATAAAGGAAGATGATTGTTTCATAGCTAATATCCGAGCTCAACCTACATTGATAGAAGATTTGGTCAAGCTATAAAATGATGGTCCTATATTACTGGAAATTAAAGCCAATATGGAACAAACGCGGGATTTTTCTATTTCCAATGACGGAAGATTGTTATTTAAGGGCCGAATATGTGTACCAGATCATGAGGCTATGAAGAAAGTAATCCTAGATGAAGTGCATAATTCCAAATACACAATTCATCCAGGAGGAACAAAGATGTATCAAGATCTCAAAAGAAATTTCTGGTGGCCCAATATGAAGAGAGAAATAGCGGATTTTGTGTCTCGCTGTCTCACCTCCAACAAGTAAAGGCAGAGCATTTTAGACTCGCAGGTAAATTACACCCCTTGAGTATTCCCGAATGGAAATGAGAGAATATAGGGATGGACTTTATTATGGGTTTACCCCAGACCAGAGGTGGACACGATGGAATATGGGTAATCATAGATCGATTGACTAAATCCGCACACTTCATACCAATAAAGAGTCGATGGTCTGTGGATATCCTAGCAGCATTATACATAAAGAAGATTGTTAAACTACATGGTGTCCCCGTCACTATTATATCCGATAGAGATCCTCGATTCACATCACAATTCTGGAAGGGTCTACAGCATTCACTAGGGACTAGATTGAATTTCAGCACAGCTTTTCATCCACAAAAAGATGGTCAAACAGAAAGAACGAATCAGGTAGTAGAAGATATGCTCAGGGCTTGTGCTATCGACTTTGGAGGTAGTTGGCATGATCACTTGCCTCTAGTAGAGTTTGCATATAACAATAGCTATCAGGCTAGCATACGAATGACACCTTTTGAAGCTTTATATGGAAAAAGCTATCGATCACCAATATGCTGGAATGAAATAAGGGAAAAGTAATTTCTAGGCCTCGACCTTATAAGGGATTCTATCGGGAAGATCAAGCTCATTCAAGAAAGAATGATGATGGCACAAGATAGGTAAAAGTCTTATGCTGACAATCGAAGACGTGACTTGCAGTTTCAAGTAGGAGATCATGTATATTTAATGGTTTCTCCAGGTCATGGTATTCGAAGATTTGGCATTAAAGGAAAGCTAACTCCAAGATTCATTGGCCCGTTTGAAATACTTGAACGGATTGGTGAAGTGGCTTACAAACTGGCTTTACCTCCATAATTAGCAGGAGTTCATGACGTACTTCACGTCTCTATGTTGAAGAAGTATGTATATGATCCTGACCATATTATTATTTTTGACAATCTGAAAATTCAGAAGGACATGACATACGAACAAACACCAATAAAGATTCTGGAATGAGAAGTGCGTCAACTAAGAAATTAAGTTATTCCTATGGTCAAGATTCAATGGAAGAAAATATGGCCATATGAAGTAACTTGGGAAACCGAAGCAGCCATGCAGAAAAGATTTCCAGAATTATTTAACTGTAAGTACACTCTCCGAAATCCATATATTGAATTTGGGGACCAAATTCTTCTAAGTGGGGGAGGGTGTAGTACCCCAGAATTTATATATATACTTTTTGAATTATAAAATAGTTTTCTGGAAATTATAAAGGCCTAAATAAATTAATGAAGGATTATTGGATTAATAAGTCATTATAAGGCTCAATTAGGCTAATTAGTTAACCTAGCCTGTCTAATTATTATCCAAAAGGTTAATGGACTAAGCCCATTAAGTTTGGCCCATATTCTAGAAAGATAATTAACTTATTCACGTATTTTAAGGATAAATACTATTGATATAAGATTATTATGTGGATAAACGAATAAAAGAGTATGATTAAATTAAAACTCTATATACGTTGAATGTAACGGTCTATCGGGCAACAGCCACATCCATGTAACGCACCTAGACACGACCGTTACATCCTGCAGATTCCGTAAGGTAAGGAAATTGTAAAAAGATTAGAACTTTGAAATCCTATCTACAAGAGATCGACTTAGAGATTAGGTTCTGGCAAATTAAGGACTCTAGAATCGATCTAATCTTCAAACCCTAGTCAAAACCCTATAAATAGGACCTAGTTCTGAACTGAGTGACCCTTACTTTTGGCTCGTGAAGAATCAAGGTAAGGAGTCATAAATTCGGGTAGGTTCTTTAGAAGCTTTTGTTTAGTATACTTTAGACTAATGGTGTCACGTCCCGAGCGCGGAAGCTTACCCGTGGCGCGACAGTTTTATATAGAACCAAAGCAAGCTAGAAAATTAAAGAATTTCTTCCTTAGACAATTATAAGAGTGCGCAAATATCTAAGTTTAACTTGAATTTAATACAAATGGTACGAGCTTACAATTGTCGAATACACATATCCTTTATTGGTTTTGACTGACATGGTAGAGAATATAACTGACATTAGGGTACAAATTAACACCAACAACAGAATTACAATAACACAATTGATAACAATTGGTGACTCTATCTCTACACTCATCACTCAGATTCATTCCCCTCTGAGTTCTGGTCGATATCCAAATCACCTGAAAGGTTAGAAAATGACTAGATGAGCGAATCGCTCAGTAGGATTTATATCTCAAATTTTAACATGCTTTAAATAAATTACAAGTTCAATTAATGCAAATAATCTATGCATGCAGACAGATAGATAATCAAGGAATTGTAAAATCGATAAGAGCTGTATTCATGTCTAAATAATAGCAACATGTGACATCAAGCAGGGAATAACTGAACATAACAGGAATTCAAGCAATAGTAAGCAAGGTAAATCGAAGCATGTGTAACAAGAATTGGCTATATATATGTCATTTCATTCAAGTAACATTCAAGTCAAGTAGTGCCCATTCGGGCTACGCAAGTATTGCCCATTTGGGCCACGCAAGTCAAGCAAGTCAAGTAGAGAAAGAGTGAGTGGTGGAATGTCTCAATCTAACAAGTACTCCGGCGTAATGCTAGACACCGTCAAGATGGTCAATAAAACTCCCATGGGCACAAGTACTTTCGGGTGCTCCTCTCAGGACTAGACCGGGCCCTATATGCACAGCATTAGTCACGTTATTGACATCCACTCTCATTTATCATTTATAGCCAATATAGAATTTCAAGGCTTGACCAGTAGGAAAATGTAAGGTGGATTTGGAATGGAATCCAAGGCGTATTTATACGTAGGAAAACACGGAAAACTGTGTGAGACTGGTATATAGTAGGACAATTGATATTTTCAGAGGTGACATCCTTAAAGCGGGATGTCCTTCGTGGGAATCTACACGGTTCCTAGTGAATGGACATGTGAATTGATGCTTGAGGGCTGACAAGTATTTGAATATCCCGATTAGGTGCCCTAGGTTTACTGGTCGTTTATTTCCTTTAATTTTCATATATATCAAATTGGCTAAATTATTTAACTCATTTTGATTGTCATCTTTCATATCATTTATATTTCTTGACCTTGCAAGACTAATTTATCTATATACGAATTCGGCAACTACAATTACATATAAATATTCCAAAGGTTATCCTTTAATTACTGAATTTAGCCAGGTTGGCAGGGCTCTTAAAATATCCATATTTTTCAAATTGGCGCCCTGGCTTAAGTCACCTCTTTTTAAATTGGCGCCTGGGGGTTGGTACCCCCCTTTTTTTTTAATTAGCGCCCCCTTCAATGCCACTTCTTAAGGAATTGGCGCCCTGGTCAGGGGCGCCTCTTCCTGGGGTTTATTTATTTCTTTTTTTTTAAAAAACTGACGACCACTGGCATTGTCGTCTCTTCAGTAAGTGGCGCCCTGAACTAGGGCACCTTTTACTGGGCTTTGTAAGTGGCGCCCTGGTCAGGGGCGCCTCTTACAGGCTCTGGTGATTGGCGCCCTAACCAGGGGCGCCTCTTACCTGTGATCATTTTTTTTTTGCTTTGTTTACAGTTGACGACTGCTGGGTGTGTCGTCAGTTTAGGAATTGACGCCCTGCTAAGGGACGCCTCTTACAGGAAGAGTGAGTTAATTAAGGGCTTAACCATGTCATTATACTAATTACACTAATTAATTTATTTAACGGTCCCTGACACTGTTCATGTAAATTGAAGTAACGACTATGTTGCTGTCGTCATTTAATTAACGACCGTGATGATGTCGTTAATTTATAAATTGACGACCCTTCAGTAGTCGTTACGTTTATTAGTGGCGCCCTGAGGTGGGGCGCGAATTCCCTGATACCCATTTTTTTTCCTTTTCTCCGTGAGGGGTTTAGGTATTAAATGTTTCTGATTAACTTAACATAGGTAATTAAAACTGATTAGGACTAACTAACAGTTTAGTGTATATAATTAGCTAACAGATAACACAAAAAAAACTGATTAGAATTATTACAGTCACACGTTTTACAAGTATGATTAGCTAACAGTATTCGAAATCTGTGATATGCTTCGATTTATTCATATAGTTTATCTAATTAGCTATTTAATTAACTATAACTAGCTTCTAACGTGGTTCAAGTAATTAGCTAACCCTAACTATGTTAACTAACCAGTGACATGTATTTTATAGTTTAGCTAATTTCGTAACAGAATCTTCTAATTAACCAACATGAGCATCTAATTAACTTAACAGTTTATATAGTTTGGGTAACTGGTTGACATGATCTGCTAATTAACTAACATGATCTGCTAATTAACTAACATGAATATCCAACATAATTATTTAGTTAATCACGGCAACTAATCAAGTTACACATTTAAGGTATGAGATCTTTGATTAACTACCAGGTGGAACGTTAAATATTTAATCATGGAATTCCTTACAGTTTGTTATATTTCTATTACAGGATTTAGACCGGAGACAAGCCTAGCATGGAGATGAATTAATCCTAAATACTGCATGCTGCTAATTAAAGGTTTGGTTGAAGTTTGAGAACACCTACCTCAGAGAAGTACGCTGGCGGCATAAGAAGGCTTCCTCTGCAACGAACAGCCTCTGCAGCAACCTTACAACCCTCAGCCAAAAGAGGAGGATTTAAGAAGGTTACGAGTGGGTTACTCGACAGGATAGGGAGCTAGATCCGTGAAAAACGGATCTGGTGACCTGGCATGAGAAAGACGTTTGAAAAATAACGCCTCAACCTGGGGTGTCTTTCATTGAAGTAACGCCCTAAGCTGGGGCATCTTTTAGTTAAGTGACGCCCTTGACGGGGGCGTCAATTCTTTGCAAGGGAAGTGACGCCCTGATAGTTGACGTTACTTCAGATTGTAATTTTTTTATATTAAACTTATGTCATACTTACATGATTTTTATATTTAATGTTTGATGTAGTCTGGCTGCCAAATTTTTGGGATAAGTTCCTTACAATTTTTCCTATTTTTACATATAATTTTTTTAAATTCTTTTTAAATAAAAAGTGACACTATTCACCAGTTACTATTCATACTATTCATTCATATGAAGTAACGACCTTTGTTATGTCGTTAATTCACAATTCTTGAGGATTGGTTCATCCCCCCCCAAAGGGCCGAAATTATATATATATCCACTCAACTCTTATGTATCTACTTTAATACTCTTTAGGGGAACTATTTTGCCTTCTATATAATTGAAAAATCAAGTTAATAAAAGAAAATGAATTATAATAAATGTCTTATTTATTAATAAGGAAAATGAATTTTAACTTATAACTTTTAACTTAATACTTAGAAAATTATGAAAATTGTATTATTTAATTTTTATAATTCATGTAAATACAATAGTTCTATAATTTTTATAACTTATAATTGAAACTTGTGATAATTATCTTATTTAATTTTTTTAATTCTTATATATTTGTATTATTTCATTTTATAATTCATGATTTGGCATATAATATTTTTAAAAAGTTTTTTTTAAAAGATTAATTAAGTAGTAGTAAATTCTTTTATCTCTATTTAAAAATATCGGGTGTTATACCCTCCCCTACTTAAAAGAATTTGGTCCCCAAATTCAACTGCGTGAGGGTAGTTTTGCTATGTAAGAGAAATGCAGAGCGTATAGAATACTTACAGTCTAAAATAGCTCTGAGTATCTTCTCTTCATAGACTCCTCGGTCTCCCAAGTTGCTTCTTGCTCGGAGCATCGATTCCATTGAATTTTTACCATAGGGATCGTCTTGCTCCTTAGAACTCGGACTTCTCGATCGAGGATACGCATCGGCCTTTGCTCGTAGGTAAGATCCTTTTGAATCACCAAACTGGCGTGGTCGATGACGTGAGAATGATCATGCACGTATTTCTTCAGCATAGAAACATGAAATACGTTGTGTACTTCTGAGAGTTGAGGAGGAGAGAGCTGATGCGCGAGAATCCTCTCCACCAAGGGTGAAGCGAATCGTGCTCATGAGCTTAGGGTATGTGAATGGCTAGTTCATCTTACCATCTTCCGGAGGGTATCCCTAGCTTAAATAGTGCGTCACCTTTTAAGAGTCCGGTGAGCTGAGGGCTTCCCGGCGGGAGTTACGTCTTCAGCGGGGGCTTTCATGGCCGGATCATGGGGGCGTTATCCCCTTGGAGTTCGGCAGCTCCCATGACTCTCCCGCTGGCGGAGGACTCTGAACGGCCGCACCTGCAGATAATCAAGCGGTCTCACCGAGCTACGGGGATGCTGGCTCGTGTCCGAGCGATAGGCATGGCCCGGCGAAGGTGGGGTCGGATAGGTCGGCTGGAGCCTCTTTCTCTCGGTCGGAGAGTGGGCTTTAGACCGGACCTTCCATGCGACCTGACCGTTGTCTCGGGCCCTCCGAGCCTAGAAGGCCGCCGGGGAGAGTTGGTTCCTCGAGTCTTTATTTATTGGGCTTTTCTCCCGAAGTGGGCCCTGTGGGCTATCACTTGGGTGGGCTCGCCCGGTTGGACCTTGTAGGTCTTGTTGGGCTGCCTTTGTGGTGGGCTGCGGAAATCCCCCTCTCCACTTGTCCCCCTCCTACTCCCGAGCCAAGGAGGCTCGGATGAGTAGTTTTTCGAGGCTTTGGACCGGCGTGGCTCAGGTGGGTGGAATTCCGTTGGCGTTATGTAGCCGCTTATAGCGGTCGCCGAGGCCCGTAATGATGATCCTGACGGATTTGAAACGAAGGGGCCCCCCTTTTTCTCAGAGCACAGAACGGCGTGCCGCCACCCTCAGGGGTTTGTAGGGGGCGCTGTTCATCGTTCTAGGCTTCCAGGGTTTTAGGCTTTCCTTGCTTCCTGATGCGCCGTGAGAGCACAGCGGAGACACGGAGCCTTGCGGCGGCGTTTGAAGAGTTGGCGAGGATAACCGCGGAGGCGGTCCGATAGCTTCCTTCTCCCCCGGAGTCTTCAAGCTCGTACGAGGGATCTTCTCCCGATCCGATGGCGGATCAGAGTCTGGAGCTTGTGCCCGTGAGGCGCGATCCCGTCCCCAACTGTAGCGAGTTGGGAGAAGCGGAGGTGCGGAGGCTGGAGCACCGTTTCCGTCTGCCTTTCCGCTATAGCTTTACTGCCGCCACTCCATATGAGACGAGTCTGGACGACCGCGATGGGCACATTTGCACCTTCCTTTTGGCCTGGAAGAGTGGATTTCGGCTTCCTTTCGATCCTTACATACTGCAGCTTCTCACTTTTTTCCGGTTGGCGCCTATCCAGTTGGTGGCCAACTCCTATCATCTTCTTTCTGCCTTTGGGATCTTGTGCCATCAACGCGGCATCTTCCCGTCTCTGGACCTTTTCCACTTCTTCTTCGAGCTGAAGGCACATCCATCAGCTGGGAAAGGTTTTTACTTCATCCAAGCGCGAAGGAACAGGAGCTGCATCTCGCTCGCGGCGAAGGATTCTTCGCACAAGGGGTGGAAGACTCAATTCTTCTGGGTGAAGGCGGTGGCGACGGACGAGATCTGGAGATGCTGGACCTCGCCCAATTTTCACCCGAATCTGCCCCTCACCAGGAGGAGTTCCCTCCCCACGTGGAGCAGCAGGCTGCCCGTCTGTTGGAGAATCGCCAATCGACCGAGGAGCTGGTGACGCCGGAGAACATCGAACAGTGTCTTCTCTCGCGGTTGACGTCGTCAGGTACGGCTCTTGAGGCTTTTCTTCTGGGGTGGTAACTCTTTTTCCTCCTCCCGACCGGGGCTTCTTCCTGTTGCAGATGTGAGGCGGGAGCCTCTGGAGGAGGTGGCCGAGGTCATCGATCTGGGAGAAGACTCGGCAGCCGACGAACCTGATGTCTCGGCGGCTCGCGCTCATGCCCGAGATAAGGGCAAGGGGGCGGCTCCCGAGGGGACTTCTCGATCGACCGGCCTGAAGCGCAAGGATCCCCTGGTGGGAAAATTGCGGGAGGCCGCGAAGGCTAGGAAGAGGGCCAGGAAAGCCGGTCTTCTTACCGCCGTCGGGGGCGACTCTGGCTCGGCGGCGCTCCCCTCTCGGGGGCAGGATGGGGCCGACCCTTCTGGGCTGGCTCTCCCATCTGCCGAGCGAGAGGGGGCCGAGGAGACCAGGGGCCCCGCAGAGGGAGGTGATGGGTCGGCTCTCCCCTCTGTAGGGACAGAAGGGGCCGATGCCGGCGTGGCCGGCGCTGGGACCGAGGGTTCGGTCAATGCAGATGGGGGTGTGCCCGCGGGGGCGTCGCAACCCCAAGTGCCGGCAGTTTCTGGTGCCGTTGATCCCGCGGCGCCGGTCGAGGGTGGGGGTTCACCCGGGGAGGCATTGCAACCCCAACCGACCGTGGTGCGCGGGGCGGTTAGTTTCGTCGCCACAACAGGGCCTTCTGGCGGGGTGCCCAGGGTGGAGCGGTCCCCTTTGCCGGAAGCTCTGGTCAGGCTTGGTGTCTCGGGTGATCTGTACCGGATCTGCCGGTCGATCGCCGATAGGACGAGGGGAGGAGAAAAGCGCAGCACTCCTGCCGGGGTCCTTGACATCCTGATGGAGGGCGGCCTGGTTATAGCTCGGACAGCGGCCGTGATGGCAGAGGCGCACGCCCGGACGGAGGCGGAGCGGTCGAAGCTCGCCTGGACCCTTGGTGGATGCGAGGGGAAACTGGCCCGGCTCGAGGGGGAGCACGAGGGGCTCCGGCAGGAGTTCCTTGCATTCAGGGAGTTGGCGCGATCGAGCCGACGGGAAGCCGAGGTACTGGCCGAGCAGCTGACAAGGGCCCAAGAATCGCTCGAGAGGAAGAGCAAACGTCTAGAAGATGAGCGTCAACGTCACATCGAGCTGGATGGCCTCTGGGAGCTTGAGCGCGGCGAGCTGCAGGGTCGGGCGGAGGACGCGGAGCGCCTTCGCCCCGAGGCCGAGGCGGACCGAGCCCGGGCGGAGGGTCGGATGACCGAGGCCGAGCGGAGGATGACCGAGCTGGAGGAGCGTCTGGCGAGGGCGGAAGAGCGTGCGGCTGAGGCGGAGCGGGCTTGGGACGGGCAGGTCGAGGCGGAGGCGATCGAGCGCTATAAAGGCTCGGAAGCTTACTCGGCCGACCTGATTACAGCCGCCCTACCCTACTACGAGGTAGCGCTCCGCCGGGGTGCTCGAAAGGGGTTCAGGCAGGGCTATCGCCGGGCGATGAACTATGCTAATGAGCACCTGGCCGGAGGTGATTTTCCTTATGGCCAGCGTTATGACTCGGACGAGTCAGATTCCAGCTCCTCATCTTCGGCCGGGGAAGCACCGGAGGAGTCGCCCCCTGCGGGGTCACCAGTTCCGGAGGCCTCGGGAGGGCTCGCGACCGGGACAGTTCTCGCACAGGCGAGGTCAGTGTCCGGGCCGGCCGTCGCCGAGGGTACCGGGGGTGACGCGTCCCCTACTGCGGTTCCCGAGCTTCAAAGTGGGCCCGAGGCCTGATGTATTTTGTTTTATTTTGCCCCTTCCTCTTTTTGTTCGTCTTCCTTGTTGTAAGAGGCTTTTATGGGAGGCAATAAATAACTTACTTTATTTGATCGCTATCTTTGCTGTGATTTGGTTGGCATATCGGGGCAGTTGGAAAGTGCCGATATTTTTTGCGCCGTTTTCGCACGTCGATTCGGGAGACTTCTAGCGGGTGTCCTTCCGTATTACCATGCTTTGAAAGTCGAGGTGCTTCGCGAATCCCGCTAGGGCGGGGGGCAAGGATTTTGAGGTGACCTTCCCAGGGAGGTCCTGTAGCGTGTTTTCGAGGGGGGAGTCATTTAAGGCGCGTGGCCTCCCTTGGCCTATAAAAAGGACCGAAGGGTGCTCCTTCTCTCTTAACACTTAGGACTCTCGCCGGCGGTCTGCTCTTATTCCCTCGTCTTCGCTTTGCGTTGCACCGCCGCGATCGGAGCATGGAGGACCCTTCAGAAGGTGATGCTGCAGACGACGGGGAGCGGCCGGTTCCAGCTGTCCTGGAATATCGGTCGGGTCCCACGGTCGCCGCGCGTGCATGAGACGGGTCCGACGGTCGCCGCGCGGATCGGGAGAGGGCTTCGACGTGCGGGGGCACGCCGTTTGCCTCCTCTTGGCTCCGGCGAGGCTTCCGGGCGGACGCCGAGATGGAGGGTGGACGGGGGAGTTAGGGATGCCGGCCGCCATTCCCCTCCGTGGGAGGGGAGGAGGTGGCTCCAGTCCCTTCCTCACCCCCGTCCGCTGCCTCTTTCTCTCTCTTTTGTTCTTCATTTCTTTCACTCTTCGGGGGCTGCTTGCTTTCTGTTCGCCTCCAAAGAGTTGGCAGTTTGGAAGAAAGGGGACCGTCGCGGCGTGCCCTTTTTCCATGTTGTTGCCAACTTGGAAGGTAGCCTTCCTTGCGTGAAAGGTGGCCTTCTCCTTGCCGTCCCTCTGTCACCTTTGTCACGGACCACCCGAGCCAACTGGGTCGACCATCTCTTGTCCGAGCCAGTTTCTACGCGAGGCAGAGTCAGTGGCTGGATGCGAGAAGGTCAAGACCGGGTCGACCGGGCGATGGCCGTTTGCTGCGGTGCCAGATGGATTTTCGCTTTTTGTTATGTAATGTATTGGCAGTTGCCTTTCTGATGTACCAACAGTTATCTTGAATGAATGCGAAAGATAAGGGGGTTTATTTTACCTAATTTGTTGATACAGTATTCAGAAATAAAATCTGCGTAGTGTGGTTGCGTTCCATGTCCGGGGAATGGGTTCCCCTTCCATTGTGGCTAACCTGTACGCACCTTTCCCGAGCGTCTTGATCACTCGGTAGGGGCCTTCCCAATTGGGGGATAGCTTGCCCGCCGCCTCTAGTGGTCGAGAGGCTTCCGCCTTCCTGAGGATGAAGTCCCCTGGTCAGAATTGTCTGCCTTGGACCCTGGCGTTGTAGTACCGAGTGAGGCGGCGCTGATACTCCGTAGCTCGGACGTTCGCGATCTCTCGGAGTTCGTCTGCCAGGTCGAGGTTCTCGAGCAGCTTCTGCTCGTTTGCCTCGGGCAAAAAGCTGATCACTCGGAGAGACGGATTGGCGATTTCCAATGGAACGACGGCTTCGGTGCCATATACCAGTTGAAAAGGGGTCTCACCGGTTGCCGTTCTGGCGGTCGTTCGGTGCGACCATAGTACGCTAGGCAGTTCCTCGAGCCAGCTACCCTTAGCCTTGCCGAGTCTGGTTTTTATGCCCTTCAAGATGGTCTTGTTGGCATTTTCAACCAGCCCGTTGGCCTGAGGGTGGGCGACCGAAGTGAAGTGGTTGCGGATATTTAGGTCGGCACATCTATCTCGGAAGTATCGAGAGTCGAATTGCGCCCGTTATCGCTCACTATCACTCGGGGGATGCCGAAGCGACAAATGATCGATTTCCATACGAAACCCCAGACGACTGTCTCGGTGATCCTCGCTGTTGCTTCAGCCTCGATCCATTTGGTGAAGTAGTCGATGGCGACGATGATGAACTTCTTCTGGGATTGAGCCGTTGGGAATGGCCCAAGGATGTCGATCCCCCACCGAGCGAAAGGGTAGGGCTCGGTAAGGGTGACAAGTTCCGTGGCCGGCTGGTGGACCAAATGGTCGAACCGCTGGCAACGGTCGCAATGTTGTACGTAAGCCGTGCAGTCGCGCTGGAGGGTCGGCCACCAGTATCCTTGCCTTAGCAGGATTCTGGCCAGCGACCGACCTCCTGAATGTGCTCCGCACAGGCCTCGATGAATCTCCTCAATAGCTTGGCTCGCTTCGTCGGGGCCGAGGCACTTCAGAAGGGGCCCGGAGAACGATCTTCGGTAGAGGGCGTTGTCGAGGATGACGAAGCGCCGAGCTTGGTACTTCATCCGACGGGCTTCTCGAGAGTCAGAGGGTTCCTGGGAGTCTCGTAGCTAGGATAGGTAGGGGGAGCGCCAGTCGTCGGGAGTGGCCGAGTCAATGGCGAGGAGCTCCGAGTCTATGCTCGGGCGCTCTAGCTCTTCTAGGAGGACCGATCGTGTACCTTCCGGGTCTAGGGAGGAGGCCAGTCGGGAGAGGGCGTCCGCCCGAGAGTTTTGCTCCCGAGCTATTCGGACTACCTCGAACTCCTCGAACTGCTAGGCCAGGCTCCGGACCAACTGGAGGTATTTGATCATAGGTGCCTCCCGAGCTTCGTACTCGCCACTGACCTGGCTTGCGACCAGCTGGGAGTCGGTGTGGATCCTGACTCGCTCAGCCCCCAACCGTCGGGCCATGCGGGCCCCCGAGATAAGGGCCTCGTACTCGGAAGCATTGTTGGACGCCGGAAAGTTGAACTTTAGGGCGTACTGCAACTCTATTCCTTCGGGGGACCTTAGGAGGATCCCTGCACCGCTGCCGACCGAGTTGGATGATCCATCGACGAACAGCTCCCAGGTTGGCCCGGTTGCTGTCGGAGGCCTGTCCTCGACCGGAACGGTGCTCTCGGCGATGAAGTCAGCGAGCGCTTGCCCCTTGATAGCTGATCATGGCCGATACGAGATGTCGTATGCCCCGAGCATGATGGCCCATTTGACAAGTCGCCCCGAGGCCTCGGGGTGGGCCAGAATCTTCTTCAGTGGCTCGCCGGTTAGCACGGTGATGGGATGCCCCTGGAAGTAGGGTCGGAGGCGCTTTGCGGAGGTAACCAACGCTAGCACGAGTTTCTCGGTTGCGGGGTACCTCCGCTCGGCCTCGCCGAGCACCTTGCTGGTGTAGTAGACCGGCCTCTCGACTCCCGAGTCATTTCTGACTAGGACCGAGCTGACCGTTGATGGCGTCGCCGAGAGATAGAGCAGTAAAACCTCGCCCGCAACGGGCTTGGAAAGCACCGGGGGTGAAGCTAGGAGCTCTTTGAGCTCGGCGAACGCTGTCTGGCATTCCCCGTCCCATGCGAACGTAGCAGACGCTATTTTAGGCCCCCTCATTAGCTTGAAGAAGGGCAAGCATCGTTCGGCCCCACGGGACAGGAAACGACTGAGAGCGGCGACACGCCCCGTCAGACGCTGGACGTCTTTAATGCACGTGGGCGGGCGCATGTCCAGGATGGCCTGGACCTTGTCAGGGTTTGCTTCGATCCCCCGCTGAGTGACCAGGAAACCCAGGAACTTCCCGGATCTTACTCCAAAGGCACACTTGGCGGGGTTGAGCTTCATGCTGTGCTTCATGAGGGTGCCGAAAGTCTCGGTCAGGTCGGTGAGGTGATCGTGAGCCCTCGGGGTCTTGACGAGCATGTCGTCGATGTAGGCTTCGACGTTCCGACCTAACTGTCCCTCGAACATATGGTTGACCAGTCGCTGGTATGTGGCTCCAGCATTCTTCAATCCGAAGGGCATCCGGGTGTAGCAGTACACGCCGTAGTCGGTGATGAAGGCGGTCTTCTCGACATCTTCAGGGTTCATTCGGATCTGATGATAACCCGAATAGGCATCCAGGAAACTGAGTATCTCGTTGCCCGAGGTTGAGTCAACCAGTTGGTCGATGCTCGGTAGCGGATAGCAGTCCTTGGGGGTGGCCTTGTTCAGATCGGTGAAGTCTACGCACATTCGCCACTTGCCGGTGGTTTTCGGCACCAGGACGACGTTGGCTAGCCACGTTGGGTACAGGACCGGTCTGAAAAGACCAGTCTCTTGTCCCTTGGTGACCTGCGCCTTGATGATCGCCTGTTTCTCGGGCGCATGCTTCCTCCTCTGCTGCTGTACGGGTCTCACGGTGGCATCGAGGTTAAGCTTGTGCATCACAGTTTCCTCTGGTATACCAGGGAGTTGATCGTCGGACCAAGCGAAGACCCGAACGTACCCAGAAAGAAACTCCTTGTATTGCTGCTGTTCCTTCGGTGGTAGGTCGGAACCGATCCTCACTCCAAGGGCCGGGTCGTCGTTCAGGAATACCGTTAATAATTCGCCACCGGGCTCGGTGGTCACGATTTTTCCTTCGACTCCCCTGGGGCCCTTATCCTTCCCGTCCGGCCTTGAGGCTTCCACCGAGATATTATAGCACCTTCTAGCCGTGGCCTGGTTACCTCGGACTTCCCCCAACCCATTTTTGGTGGGAAACTTCATTTTTTGGTGATAGGTAGATGGTACGGCCTTTATTCGGCTGAGAATTTTTCGGCCGAAAATGGCAGTGTACGCTATCATACCTTTAATCACTATGAAGTCCACTATGACCGTAACGGTTTTGGGTGGGGTGCCGATAGTGACCGGCAGGCTTAGGGCTCCCTCGGGGTAGGTGGCCAGGCCATTAAACCCGCACAAGGGTGTTCGGATCGGGCGGAGCTTGGATGGGTCTTCCCCCATCTTGAGAAAATAGTCATAAGATAATACATCAGGGGCGCTCCCATTATCAACCAAAATCCTGTCTACATTGCAGTGATTTATCGTGGCCGAGATAACGAGGGCATCGTCATGCGGGGTGCTCAGCCCTTCCAGGTCTTGGTCGGAGAAGACTATGACCTGGGGCTCCATTGGCGGGCCTTTGGGGGGCTCTAAGGCTCGGCTGGCCCGCTCGGCATGACGTTTCCTCCCTCGGCTGGTGTCGCCTCCCGATGCCGCTCCTCCGGAGATGACGTTGATGTGGACCCCTCGGGGGGCGTTGTCGATCTCCTCTGCGGCGTCTCGGTCTTCTTTGTGCCCGGTTGTGAACCGGGCTAGATGCCCCAGACGGATGAGGCGCTCGATCTCGTCTTGGAGCTGATGGCAATCTCCGGTGTAGTGCCCGTGGTCGCCGTGGAACAGGCAATGCCTGTCCCGCTTGCGGTTCTTCGACCTCATCGGCTCGGGCTGGCGGAGAAGTCCCGAGTCTTTGATGTCTTCATAGATCTCGTAGACTGGTGCGGTCAAGGGGGTATACCGCTCGTACTTTCTCTTGCGCTCTCCTTCTCGATCGCGCTTCTTACTCGAGCCAGGATTTGGCTCGGAGGTCCGCTTTTTGTCCCCCTCCCGACCCGAGCCGGTTGTGTCTCGGCAGGCGCTGAGTACTTCTTCGCACTCGGCGTGGTGCAGTGCCAGAGTCACTAGCTCGGCAAGGGTCGAGGGAGGGTGGAGGACAAGCTCGCGGCGGAGATTCTAGTCTCGGGTGCCCCCGATCAGTGCGGTTGTGGCTGAGGCCACATCCAGGCGGGGGATCCTAAGGGCTTCCGATTTAAATCGGTGGACGTAAGTCCAGAGCCTCTCCCCTTGCGCCTGTTTGAGAGCCAGGAGCCCCGCTACTGACCTTGGGGGGGCGCTACCGGCGAAGCTCTCCTTGAAAATTCGCCCGAATTGCCTGAAGTCTCGGATGGACCCCGGGCGAGGGCCCGGAACCATGCCTGAGCGCCCTGGACCAGGGTGGCCGCGAAGGCTCGGCATTTGATGGGATCCGGCGTTCCATGCAGGGTCACCAGGGCGTCGAAACTGTCGTAGTGGTCGGCTGGGTCGCCCTGGCCGTCGTAGAGCTTGAAGGTTGGGATGGAGGCTCTAGGAGAGACCTCTGCCTTCAAGATGTACTCGGAGAAAGGGGATTTCTCCTCGTCCTCCAGGAAAGAGGTCTTCTACAGGGCGCGGAGAGCGCGCTCTTGCTCTGCGAACCGTCTTTCAAAATCTCGTAGCCGGAGGGACAGTTCCGGCTGTGGCCGCGCCGTGGGGCTGGGGGGGGCGTCGTGGCGATCTCCCGGAGCACTGGTGCCCGGGCGCGGCGGCCTCGCCCCCTGCTTCCCTCTCCTCGGCGTGGAGGAAGCCTCTTGCTCCGTAGGCGGAGCTTGTGAGGGTCCTCCGACGTCGTTGCGGAGGAGCTGTCGGCCGCGGAGGGTGAAGCGGCCTCCGGCGGTGTGCTGCGTTGCACTCCTTCGAGGGGGACTTCCTGACGAGGCGCGGGACCTCCCGTCCCGGGCCGCCTGGGCCCTCATGAGCTCCACGAGGACGTCCATCTTCTCGTTGAGGGCTTGGAAGGCGTTGGCGCCACCGTCGAGGGGTGCCCCTGTCTCCGCCGGGGGGGTGGTGGTCCGTTAGTGGGGACGCTGGCGTTGGAGGGGGGGCTCTGCGAGACCCTAGGGGGGATGCCTCCCGCCGCTGCCGTAGCCTTACCTGCCCCGCCGGCGGATCTCCTCCCTGAGCTTTTTCTCACCATCTTGACTCTTCATGCGTTTCCCACAGACGGCGCCAGATGAAGTGGCGGAATCTCGCGCTGTGTCCTGAGCGGGCTGTAGATCACCAGAAGATGTTTCTGCAAGAGAAGGGAAACGTATCAGAGGGCCCAGGGGATCTCCCTGGGGGAAAACCCTCCGATGGCTAAGTCAGTAGAGCGATGGTGGAAGCGATAACGGGAGGAGGAGAGAGCTGATGCGCGAGAATCCTCTCCACCAAGGGTGAAGCGAATCGTGCTCATGAGCTTAGGGTATGTGAATGGCTAGTTCATCTTACCATCTTCCGGAGGGTATCCCTGGCTTAAATAGTGCGTCGCCTTTTAAGAGTCCGGTGAGCTGAGGGCTTCCCGGCGGGAGTTACGTCTTCAGCGGGGGCTTTCATGGCCGGATCGTGGGGGCGTTATCCCCTTGGTGTTCGGCAGCTCCCATGACTCTCCCGCTGGCGGAGGACTCTGAACGGCCGCACCTGCAGATAATCAAGCGGTCTCACCGAGCTACGGGGATGCTGGGTCGTGTCTGAGCGATAGGCATGGCTCGGCGAAGGTGGGGTCGGATAGGTCGGCTGGAGCCTCTTTCTCTCGGTCGGAGAGTGGGCTTTAGACCGGACCTTCCATGCGACCTGACCGTTGTCTCGGGCCCTCCGAGCCTAGAAGGTCGCCGGGGAGAGTTGGTTCCTCGAGTCTTTATTTATTGGGCTTTTCTCCCGAAGTGGGCCCTGTGGCTTATCACTTGGGTGGGCTCGCCCGGTTGGACCTTGTAGGTCTTGTTGGGCTGTCTTTGTGGTGGGCTGTGGAAATCCCCCTCTCCAGGACCGATGAATTTTGGTGTAAGCTTGCCCTTGACACCAAATCTCCTGATACCTCGACTGGGAGATACCTTGAGAAATACGTGATCACCAATTTGAAAGTCCAAGTTTCTCCTTCTGTTATCAGCATAAGATTTTTGCCTGCACTGAGCTACCTTGAGTCTTTCTCTGATAAGGAGAATCTTCTTAGTTGAATCTCTCACCATCTCAGGACCTAGGAGTTGTCTTTCACCGACTTCCTCCCAGCATACCGGAGATCTACAGCTTCTACCATAGAGTGCCTCGAAAGGTGCCATTTGAATACTGGCTTGGTAGCTGTTGTTGTAGGCAAATTCGGCTAGTGGTAGGTGGTTAGGCCAACTTCCTCCAAAATCTATAATGCATGCTCGCAACATGTCTTCAACAATCTGATTGGTCCTTTCCGTCTGACCATCTGTCTGGGGATGAAAGGCAGTACTGAAATTAAGCTTCGTTCCCAGAGAGTGTTGTAGACCCTTCCAGAAATGAGATGTGAAGCGAGGGTCTCGGTCAGATATTATGGACACAGGAATTCCATGTAATCTAGTAACTTCCTTAACATACAAAGCGGCAAGAATATCAATCGACCATCGACTCTTGATAGGCAAGAAATGAGCCGATTTAGTAAGGCGATCGATGATTACCCATATTCCATCATATCCACCCCTTGACTTGGGCAAACCCATGATGAAATCCATGCCAATATCCTCCCATTTCCACTTGGGAATATCTAATGGATGCAGTCTCCCTGCGGGCTTCTGGTGTTCGGCCTTCACCTGCTGGCAAGTCAAACATCGAGACACGAAGTCTGCTATTTCCCTTTTCATGTTGGGCCACCAAAAGGTCCTTTTTATATCTTGGTACATTTTAGTGGCTCCCGGGTGTATTGTGTATCTCGATCGATGGGCTTCTTCCAGAATCTTCTTCTTCAGCTAAGGACTGTCGGGTACACATGTCCTTTCATGGAATAAGATTCTTCCATCGGGTGCCAACTTGAAGTCGGTCTTCTCATCCAATTTTTCTTTGATTTCCACCAACATCGGGTCTTCTTCTTGCAACCTCTTGATTTCAGTTAGCAAATCCGGATGTACACTTAAGTGGGATAGAGTGATACACCCATCATTCTCACTCATGTTGATGTCGAGTTCAAAAAATTTTTCTAGCAATTTCCATTCCTGAACAATATAGTTGGCTACTAGGACTCTCGGCTTCCGACTAAGGGCATCTGCTACGGAATTACCCTTACCAAGATGATATTGTATAGTGAAGTCGAAGTCCTTGAGATACTCGAGCCAACGCCGTTGCTGCATGTTCAGCTCTTTCTGAGAGAATAAATATTTGAGGCTTTTATGATCGGAGTAGACTGTAAATTGTTCTCCATAGAGATAGTGCCTCCAGATCTTCAAAGCCAATACTACTGCGGCTAGCTCCAGATCATGCACAGGATAATTTTCTTCATGTTTCTTCAATTGCCGGGATGAGTATGCAATAACTCTCCCATTCTGCATCAATACACATCCGAGGCCGATACCAGATGCATCGGTATATACCTCGTATTTCTCTCCTTCAATCGGAAGTGACAAGACCGGTGCAGTGGTCAATAAATCCTTCAAAGTTAAGAAACTCTTTTCACAGTCTTCATTCCACTCATAAGGCACTTCCTTGCGAGTCAATTTGGTAAGATGAACAACAATCTTGGAGAAGTCCTTGATGAAACGCCGGTAATAACCAGCTAAGCCTAAGAAGCTACGAATCTCAGTTGCATTCGTCGGTCGTCCCCAGTTTTGCACGGCTTCGACCTTTGCAGGATCAACAGAAATTCCATTCTTAGAGATAACATGTCCTAAGAAGGACACTTCCTCCAGCCAGAACTGGCATTTGCTGAATTTTGCATATAACTTATGGTCCCGCAATACTTGTAATGCCTTCTTGAGATGTTCCTCATGATCTTCTTCAGTTTTTGAGTAGATCAATATATCATCAATGAAGACCACAATAAATCGGTCTAAATAAGGCCGATAAATGCTGTTCATTAACTGCATGAAAGCTGCAGGCACATTTGTTAGTCCAAAAGGCATACCAGTAAATTCGTAATGCCCGTACCTGCTTCGAAATGCAGTTTTGTAAATATCCTTCTCCTTGATCCTCAATTGGTGATAACCAGACCGAAGATCTATTTTGGAGAAATACTTTGCTCCTGATAATTGGTCGAACAGCTCATCAATTCTCGACAGTGGGTACTTATTTTTGATTGTAAGATTGTTTAACTGTCGATAATCAATGCATAATCTCAATGTGCCATCCTTCTTTTTAACAAATAGCACGGGCGCTCCCCATGGGGAAGTACTCGGCCTAATAAACCCTTTCTTCAGTAAATCCATCAACTACTCCTTCAGCTCTTTCAGTTCCGCAGGAGACATCCTGTAGGGTGCTTTAGAAACAGGACCGGCACCCGGAACAATTTCTATTGTGAATGACACTTCCCTCTCCGGGGGTAAACCAGGTAATTCGTCTGGAAATACATCGGAGATGTCCCGAATCACTCAGATGTCTTCAATTTTCATCTGCTCGACTTCTGTGGTAGTTACAAAAGCCAGAAAAGCCATGCATCCTTTCTTCACCAGTTTACTAGCTCGGAGAGCTGAGATAAGCAGAGTTTTATTCTGAGATTTGTGAAAATTTAACTCGGGATAACCCTCAAAAGCTATTTTGCCATGCCGACAATCTACAGTTGCCTGGTAGGTTGATAACCAGTTGGCTCCCAATATGACATCATAACATTCCATGTCAAGGCATATCAGGTCGGCCGGTAAATTATTGTCTTGAACCATAACCTCACAACTTGGGTAGTGATGCATGATATCTGATTTGTTTCCAAGAGGTGTAAATATAATTAAATCTAACCGTTCCGGTTCTTTAGAAAATGAGGCAGTAAATTTCTTGGAAACAAACGAATGAGTTGCTCCAGTATCAAATAGAATTCTAGCAGGTTTAGAGCAAACAGTCAATGTACCTTCCACGATTCCTCCTTCCATAGGTTCCGTCCCTTGAAGAGCTTGCAGACGGCCTTGCTTTTTAACTGGACGCTTCTCGTCCTTGTTGGCTTGCTCCTTCATCAACGGACAGTCGGGAATTCGGTGCTCCTGACTACCACATCGGAGACACGCTCCCAGTTTCCTCCAGCACTCCTCGGTCTTATGACCCGCTTTATCACAAAATTTACAAATATCATTAGAAGCCGTAATGTCGGGGAAGGGCTTGTTGCTGATAGCGAGGAATGGCTTGTGATTTTTCTGGAACCTCTTCTCCTTAGAAGACTCACCTCCATTAAAAGTTCGCTTCTTGCCAAATGGTGGTTTGAAGCTTCCTGGACTTGTAACATGTTCCTTCTTGTCCTTGCCTCGAATCCTTTCAGAAAATTCGGTGGCGTCTTCCAGCAGTTGAGCACGACGAACCATTTCCGAATAGACTTGGATGTCCATCGGTGCAAGCTGAGTAATATATTGGGGTCGTAGCCCGTTGAGAAATCTCCTCGCCTTCATCTTCTCCGTACACACCAAGTGTGGTGCATAACGGGAAAGTCTCCAGAACTGGGCCTCATATTCGGCCACCTTCCGGGTCCACTACTTGAGTGCGGCAAATTCCGCGGCCTTCTTCTCCTGCACCCGGTCTGAGAAATATTTGACGTTGAAGTGCTCGACGAATTCCATCCACGTGACATAACCGTCGGGCAGTGTGGCTTCCGCGGACTCCCACCAGCTTCGCGCGTCCCGTTCCAATTGAAATGTAGCCAATAAGACCTTTTCTTCGTCCGTACATTGCATTACACGGAAGATCCTCTCGGTCTCCTTTAGCCAATGTTCGGCATCATCGGGGTCCACCGAACCCGCAAACTTGGGTGGGTTCATGTTACGGAAATCCCGGTGAAGGCCACCGGCTCCACGGTGAGCACCGCCTTGCGCCACCTGCTGTAGCGCCTCCGTAAGTCCTTGCACAGTGCGCTGCATCTCGCGCCATTGTGCCCTTTCGGCGGCCATTTCCTACAAAAGAATTTTTAAGATAAATGATATTGAGTTTTAAGGTTAAGGAGGATATTTATTAATTTCAAACTTAACCCATGGCTCTACCCATCTCACCAGGTAGGATCTAAACAATTCTAATAGGTATTTATTTAGACATTTCCAAAAATAATAAGTAGAATTTTCTTTATAGAAGTTTCTAGGTTTACCTAAGAAGACATCCTAGAATTTTTCTTTCTTTCTAGGGTTTACCTAGATAAACATTTCTATTCCTTAATCTAAGTACATGTTTTGCCTAGGAAAATTTGAAATCCTAGGCTCTGATACCAAGAAAGCTGTCACGTCTCGAGCGCGGAAGCTTACCCGTGGCGCGACAGTTTTATATAGAACCAAAGCAAGCTAGAAAATTAAAGAATTTCTTCCTTAGACAATTATAAGAGTGCGCAAATATCTAAGTTTAACTTGAATTTAATACAAATGGTTCGAGCTTACAATTGTCGAATACACATATCCTTTATTGGTTTTGACTGACATGGTAGAGAATATAACTGACATTAGGGTACAAATTAACACCAACAACGGAATTACAATAACACAATTGATAACAATTGGTGACTCCATCTCTACACTCATCACTCAGATTCATTCCCCTCCGAGTTCTGGTCGATATCCAAATCACCTGAAAGGTTAGAAAACGACTAGATGAGCGAATCGCTCAGTAGGATTTATATCTCAAATTTTAACATGCTTTAAATAAATTACAAGTTCAATTAATGCAAATAATCTATGCATGCAGACAGATAGATAATCATGGAATTGTAAAATCGATAAGAGCTGGATTCATGTTTAAATAATAGCAACATGTGATATCAAGCAGGGAATAACTGAACATAACAGGAATTCAAGCAATAGTAAGCAAGGTAAATCGAAGCATGTGTAACAAGAATTGGCTATATATATGTCATTTCATTCAAGTAACATTCAAGTCAAGTAGTGCCCATTCGGGCTACGCAAGTATTGCCCATTTGGGCCAAGCAAGTCAAGTAAGTCAAGTAGAGAAAGAGTGAGTGGTGGAATGTCTCAATCTAACAAGTACTCCGGCGTAATGCTAGACACCGTCAAGATGGTCAATAAAACTCCCATGGGCACAAGTACTTTCGGGTGCTCCTCCCAGGACCAGACCGGGCCCTATATGCACATCATTAGTCACGTTATTGACATCCACTCTCATTTATCATTTATAGCCAATATAGAATTTCAAGGCTTGACCAGTAGGAAAATGTAAGGTGGATTTGGAATGGAATCCAAGGCGTATTTATACGTAGGAAAACACGAAAAACTGTGTGAGACTGGTATATAGTAGGACAATTGATATTTTCAGAGGTGACATCCTTAAAGCGGGATGTCCTTTGTGGGAATCTACACGGTTCCTAGTGAATGGACATGTGAATTGACGCTTGAGGGTTGACAAGTATTTAAATATCCCGATTAGGTGCCCTAGGTTTACTGGTCGTTTATTTCCTTTAATTTTCATATATATCAAATTGGCTAAATTATTTAACTCATTTTGATTGTCATCTTTCATATCATTTATATTTCTTGACCTTGCAAGACTAATTTATCTATATACGAATTCGGCAACTACAATTACATATAAATATTCCAAAGGTTATCCTTTAATTACTGAATTTAGCCTGGTTGGCAGGGCTCTTAAAATATCCATATTTTTCAAATTGGCGCCCTGGCTTAAGTCACCTCTTTTTAAATTGGCGCCTGGGGGTTGGTACCCCTTTTTTTTTTAATTAGCGCCCCCTTCAATGCCACTTCTTAAGGAATTGGCGCCCTGGTCAGGGGCGCCTCTTCCTGGGGTTTATTTATTTCTTTTTTTTTAAAACTGACGACCACTGGCATTGTCGTCTCTTCAGTAAGTGGCGCCCTGAACTAGGGCGCCTTTTACTGGGCTTTGTAAGTGGCGCCCTGGTCAGGGGCGCCTCTTACAGGCTCTGGTGATTGGCGCCCTAACCAGGGGCGCCTCTTGCCTGTGATCATTTTTTTTTTGATTTGTTTACAGTTGACGACTGCTGGGTGTGTCGTCAGTTTAGGAATTGACGCCCTGCTAAGGGACGCCTCTTACAGGAAGAGTGAGTTAATTAAGGGCTTAACCATGCATTATACTAATTACACTAATTAATTTATTTAACGGTCCCTGACACTGTTCATGTAAATTGAAGTAACGACTATGTTGTTGTCGTCATTTAATTAACGACCGTGATGTTGTCGTTAATTTATAAATTGACGACCCTTCAGTAGTCGTTACGTTTATTAGTGGCGTCCTGAGGTGGGGAGCGAATTCCCTGATACCCATTTTTTTTCCTTTTCTCCGTGAGGGGTTTAGGTATTAAATGTTTCTGATTAACTTAACATAGGTAATTAAAACTGATTAGGACTAACTAACAGTTTAGTGTATATAATTAGCTAACAGATAACACAAAAAAAAAACTGATTAGAATTATTACAGTCACACGTTTTACAAGTATGATTAGCTAACAGTATTCGATATCTGTGATATGCTTCGATTTATTCATATAGTTTATCTAATTAGCTATTTAATTAACTATAACTAGCTTCTACCGTGGTTCAAGTAATTAGCTAACCCTAACTATGTTAACTAACCAGTGACATGTATTTTATAGTTTAGCTAATTTCGTAACAGAATCTTCTAATTAACCAACATGAGCATCTAATTAACTTAACAGTTTATATAGTTTGGGTAACTGGTTGACATGATCTGCTAATTAACTAACATGATCTGCTAATTAACTAACATGAATATCCAACATAATTATTTAGTTAATCACGGCAACTAATCAAGTTACACATTTAAGGTATGAGATCTTTGATTAACTACCAGGTGGAACGTTAAATATTTAATCATGGAATTCCTTACAGTTTGTTATATTTCTATTACAAGATTTAGACCGTAGACAAGCCTAGCATGGAGATGAATTAATCCTAAATACTGCATGCTGCTAATTAAAGGTTTGGTTGAAGTTTGAGAACACCTACCTCAGAGAAGTACGCTGGCGGCATAAGAAGGCTTCCTCTGCAACGAACAGCCTCTGCAGCAACCTTACAACCCTCAGCCAAAAGAGGAGGATTTAAGAAGGTTACGAGTGGGTTACTCGACAGGATAGGGAGCTAGATCCGTGAAAAACGGATCTGGTGACCTGGCATGAGAAAGACGTTTGAAAAATAATGCCTCAACCTGGGGTGTCTTTCATTAAAGTAACGCATTAAGCTGGGGCATCTTTTAGTTAAGTGACGCCCTTGACGGGGGCGTCAATTCTTTGCAAGGGAAGTGACGCCCTGGTAGTTGACGTTACTTCAGATTGTAATTTTTTTATATTAAACTTATGTCATACTTACATGATTTTTATATTTAATGTTTGATGTAGTCTGGCTGCCAAATTTTTGGGATAAGTTCCTTACAATTTTTCCTATTTTTACATATAATTTGTTTTTTAAAATTCTTTTTAAATAAAAAGTGACACTATTCACCAGTTACTATTCATACTATTCATTCATATGAAGTAAGGACCTTTGTTATGTCGTTAATTCACAATTCTTGAGGATTGGTTCATCCCCCCCCAAAGGGCCGAAATTATATATATATCCACTCAACTCTTATGTATCTACTTTAATACTCTTTAGGGGAACTATTTTGCCTTCTATATAATTGAAAAATCAAGTTAATAAAAGAAAATGAATTATAATAAATGTCTTATTTATTAATAAGGAAAATGAATTTTAACTTATAACTTTTAACTTAATACTTAGAAATTATGAAAATTGTATTATTTAATTTTTATAATTCATGTAAATACAATAGTTCTATAATTTTTATAACTTATAATTAAAACTTGTGATAATTGTCTTATTTATTTTTTTTAATTCTTATATATTTGTATTATTTCATTTTATAATTCATGATTTGGCATATAATATTTTTAAAAAGTTTTTTTTAAAGATTAATTAAGTAGTAGTAAATTTTTTTATCTCTATTTAAAAATATCGGGTGTTACAAATGGTTCTCCAAATTTCGTGCTAGGAGATCAAGCAACCAAGGAGATAGAAGCTTCAAAGTTGCTGATTCAACCTTAGCAACCCAGGGATCTGAACGCAAGTCTCATGAAGATCCAGAGATTAGGACGACTAAACGAGGTAATTAGAGTACGATCCTTTAGAACTTTTTGTTCCCAATAGTTTCATCTTCTTACCTTCAAAATTTCACATCCTTAGGTCAAGAGGCTGAGGAAATAAAGAAGATTGAGTTGCTTATTTATCACAAGAAGTACAAGGGACTAAGGGTAGCACCTAGCATCAAATTCGAAGTTTTTAAGGTTCTAGAAGAGGTAGGTTATCTCATGATTGGCAAACACAACTTGTTAGGAATAAAAGCCCATTGATTGTGCTTGATTTCATGCATTGTAGACTAAGAATTTCATGATTTCCTAGTTCTATACATTCATGCATTTCTTAGCCCTAAATAGAAATTAAAAGATATTATCCTGTCTATTCACTAAACCTATGCATATAGTTGGTCTATACTTCATTTTCATGACTAGGACAGTGGTAGTATGTTGATTTCCAGGCATGTTATAATTTCATAAACCTTTACTTAGTTTACTGCCAGCAGATTCTCTAACGCACCAATGTAAGATCGTCACATGAATGTAACGGCCTTACGATAGACCGTCACATCCTGTTGTGTTTTTTTTTGTTCTATTGTCTCTGACGCACCCTAGCAGAAGCGTTACACCACTATAACGGCCTCTCGATAAACCGTCACACACTGTAACACCCCTATCCTAGACCGTCAGACACCTGTGTTCTGTCAGCCCAAGGCAGAATAGTAACCAGTTAAGTTTACTTATAAATAAGCTTAGATAGTTAAGTTTGGACCTATTATCATGACTTTGAGTTTAGTTTCTGGTTCATAATCAAATTGCATGATTAATGTGTCTTAGGTTATTTTAAGTTATGCTAATTTCATTGGCTAAAACTCTATACTTTTGTATTCTAAATCATGATTTTCCAAAGTTGTATTGACGGAGTTTTATCTTGGTTTCATAATGTTACACATTCTTTCCTATCTATAGAGTCATTTCTTTAAGTATATGGCACATATTCCGGTATGTTGTCCATTAGTTCACTTTGCGCTATAGGAACATTATTCTTGGACATGAGGACCTCTCTATTGGATATTCCTTCCAATGGATTAGGAAATCTTATTTCAAGGCCTCTGTAATTCTCCGCGAGCCTGGGATTCCCACTAGGACGCCGAGTTGGTTGTACCATTAAAGCCCATTAATTAGATTACACTATCGATGATTTTGGTTATCAGTAATGTAACGGCTCTATGTTGGACCGTCAGGCACAAGTAACAGCCCAATATATGACCGTCACATTCCTCTGAGTCTAATTTCTTGGTTCTGGATTCAGACTAATGTAACGGTCCAATACTGGAGTCTTACATCATGTAACGGCCCAGTACACGACCGTCACACTGCTTGAGTATTTTAACCCAAGGTGGACCAAGGGTTGATATTCCAAGGTTTCTAGATGGACTATTAATGATCTAGAACTTATCATATTGATCAAGAAACCTAATATAATGAATGGAAGATAAAGAACGTATCATTATGCTGCCGATTTATTTCCATAAGCATAACCTTGCTTAAGTCATTCTTGATTTTTCATGATTCTTATTGAAGCATTCATTCATTGAATTATTGTTATCATGAGCTTATTTGAACTCATTATATTCTTGGCCATACTTTATTGTTACATGCGTGGAAAAAGTTTGATTTATACTTGAAGATGTGATCGAGCACTGATTGTGTTCAAGGGCTCTATGCTAGTCTCCTCGGCTGATTGTCGGAAACATACTATTTTATAAACCATGGGGTATGATGCTACTGACGTCGCATTGCGCTGGGAGTACTTTCTCTATAAATAAGTGAAAATCCACGGCACGACATGACACTCTTGTACATGACTTTATTGCTTGATATTCCACAGAAATTCATGAAGTACTTGCTCATAAGCAAAAGATACTAGAGTGATGATTATGTGGCTTGCTAGTACATTGTCGATACATTCTTGTTCATGAAAGGCCAATCTCATGTTCTTGTTACATTCTTACTAGTTCGTATTTGTTCTCATTCTAACTTACATGATCATATTGTTACTTTGGTTTAATCGCATGATTGATCGCATTCGCATGATTTTTACCTTATTCTTTAGAGCTAAATTGTTAATTACTTTAATAGTGCCTTCATGTTGATGCGAAGATACCTACTAGGCAAGTGTGCTCATTATCTATTTCCAATCTTTTCAGGAGAGGAAAGTGATTCAAATTCGGATTCGGGTTATACAAGTAGCGGGTCCGAGAGCGAATGAAAGTATTATCAAGCTGAGAGTGAAGACTTAGGAAAGTCTATATAGTTTAGATTGAGTCTATGTAATTTTCATATTTCTTGAGTCTAGTACAGAATGGAAGTTGAATTAGTGATTGTAATTGAGGGTTCAATTTGATTATCAATGAAATAAAGTTGAAGTTTGAATATATATTGTGCAATTGCATCTTTATGTGTGATTGTCTTGCGCTTTGATCGTTCTTGCTTGCAAGAGGCTTACCATGTCGGCTGTTCGCGCTCCCCGAGTTAGTCTTCCGTTGTAATAAAGGCTCGGGGCGTGACAATCCCTGTGAGTAGAAATACACGGCCATGGAGAAAACATGTGCTGCCCTCGTTTGGGTAGTGTAGAAATTGAAGTACTACTTTTTGGCTCATGAGGTCCATTTGATTGCCAACATGAATCCTATCAAGTTCCTCCTGGAGAAATTTATGCTTACCGATAGGCTAGCACGTTGGCAGAGTTTTTTGTCTCAATTTGACATCACCTACATCCAGCAAAAGGTAATTAAAGGCTATGATATAGCCGAGCATCTCGCTCACCATCCCCTCCCCAAGTTCGATCCTGTCCAATCAGAGTTTCCAGATGAGGAACTAATGTCCATCACCCAATCCGACAAACCAATGTGGACATTATATTTTGATGGAGCTCTGAATTCTCAAGGGAAGGGTATTGGCATTGTCCTTCTGACGCCCGAAGGCGTTACCATCCCAGAGGTGTTTCATCTCGCATTCCCAGTCACCAACAACATTGCTGAATATGAGGCTCTTCTAGCTGGTCTGGAACTAGCCCATTCTCTCTATATCACCGAATTGCGAGTTGTAGGCGATAGTCAACTCATCCTCCGTCAGGTGCTTACCAAATATCACACCTTCGATCCCAAGCTCAAGCCTTATCAGGAGCTGGTCTCCGCTTATGCCAAATTATTCACCAAGCTGATCTTTGTCCATGTTCCTCGCGAACAGAACATTCTGGCCGATGCCCTCGCCTCCTTGGCATCATCTTTTAAATTCCCTTTAGGTGTATGGTCTGAATCCATCACCTTCTACAAGCGTCTCGTCCCTGCTGTTCAGGACCCTTACCTTTTAAGAATCAAAGAAAGAGTCCTACGGAAGCTTCAGGAAGGGGAAATTCTTGAGAAGAGGGAAATCATGTTGGCAGAATTTGAAGAAGAACTGGATGATGAGGAGAAACCTTGGTTCTATGAAATTGTCAAATATTGCAAGGATCAGTCTTACCTTGAAGGAGCCACCACAGAGGATAAGAAAGTCATAAGAAGGGTGGCCCAGAAATACACATTGGTTGGAGGTCTACTGTATAGGAGAAGCCTTACTGGTGTTCTATTAAGATGTCTTGATGACAATGAGGTCTGGATATGTGTAGAGGAAGCACACTCAGGTGTGTGCGATGGCCACGTAAATAGCCAAATGCTCGCTAAGAAGATCATTGGCAAGACTTTTACTGGCCCACTATGGAAGAGGATTATACTGTCTATGTCCGTAGGTGTGTCAAGTGTCAGCTTGACGCCGATAAGATTCATTCACCATCTTCGTCACTTCATTTAGTATCCTCCCCATGGCCTTTCTCCATGTGGGCATTCGACATCATTGGTCCCCTAGGTGATCCCAACTCCCTCACCAAGCAGAAATCTTTCATCCTCACTGCGACGGAGTACTTCACCAAATGGGCCAAAGCCCAAGCTTACACGGAAGTCAAGGCGTCAATAATCTGCAAGTTCATCATGAAGAACATCCTCACCAGGTTCGGTATCCCGAGCACAATCGTCACCGACAATGGGCCACAGTTCATTTCTCAGGACCTTCAAGACCTCTGCAAAAGGTACGCAATTGCATTACATCATTCATCACCTTATTACCTACAAGGTAATGGCCAGGCAGAGGCCACCAACAAAATGTTGATCAAAATCATTAAGAAAACTTGTGAGTCTAGTAAATCCTCAGACTGGCCAAAGAAGCTTATCGAAGCTCTATGGGCCTATCGCACTTCAATACGTACTCCCACCGGGCAAACTCTATTTGCCCTTACTTATGGGATGTAAGCGGTAGTCCCGTACGAGACTCTAATTCCTTCTCTCAGGGTACAATTGGATAATGAATTTTTCCTCTACGAACGTCATGATTCACTCCTTGCCCAGTTGGAACTCTTAGACGAGAAGCGGCTGGCCGCTGCCGAGCATGCGCGTGTTTATCAAAAAAGACTCGCTCGTTTTTACCAAAAGAAAGTCATTAAGAGAAAATTCAAAGTCGGCGAGATGGTCGTAGAAAGAATTTTTGTCAAACCTGGAGGGCCGCGTTTGAAACTTCAACCCAATTGGGAAGGACCATATGTGGTTCAGGCCGCGTACCCCGACAATGCCTAAAAGTTAGTCAATGCCGAAGGAACCGAGTTATCCCACCCCTAGAACGGGCTTTATCTTAAGAAATACTACCCTTAGATAAGTGTAATAACTGTCATGGTACGAGGACCATCGGAGCCAGAAATTCACTTTTCAGTCTTTGTAGCCTAACTCAGGGTTAACCTGCGCATACTCCCACACCCCGCTTTTGGGATCAAACGAAGCGGAACTCGAGGGAAGCTCCAAAAACAAAAAAAAAGAAAAAAGAAATAATAAAAGAGATGCCTAGTGTTCATCATACAGTCAAGTCTTTGCATCTGTCCTTCATGTAGGATAGGATCCATTAAAGCTCGGTAGGTCTCGGGTCTTGGTCCGCCAGAACCGCGGAGATTCCTGTCCGGTCATGTCGGCTTACGCCCACTAAAAGAAGGCAGCACGCACACACTCAGCTGTTTTAGCCAAAAAAATTGGTGGTATTGCTTATTGTGGGGTTGAACTCGAAGGTCTCCAGGAAAGTCGTAATCTTTGTTCTCTTCCTCCTCGACCCAATGAGACAGCCGGTGCCCTTAAAATGCTGAGCATAATGGAATCAAAATACCATACCCTGAAGGCGAGAGTAGGATTCATCTCCTCGAACTCGAGTCAGAGCACGAGAAGAGGGCAGTGTCCCCGCATGCATACAAGAGGGATTCCCACATATCAAATTATCATGTCTCCCTCAAAAAAAAAGGGAAGAGACAAATCAAAGTCAAATGAAAGCCTAGTCGTGGACGTGTGGTGAGGACACCTGAGCTAGAGATCGACGCGATGCAGCAGAGCGACATTTCAGATCGTGTGGCATTGTTCGGGACGCGCAGACTTCACTTTGGCTTGAAGAAGACATGGAGAGCTAGCCAGGATCTCAGACTTCTTTGTTTACTTTCACTCTGGACTTGTGTAGGCCAGTTTTGGGCCAGTTGGATTGCATTTGGGTCACATTTGTGCTAATTAGGCTAATAGGAGGTTAGTGGGCCACCTAGGGGTACACTCACCAGGCCCAAATTGGGCTGGCCGCCCCTCCCTCCTTGTGGGCCCACCTTGGGAGGTGCGCCCTCACCCCTCCTAGGGTTTGGTGCGCAACCATCCCCTCCCTCCTCTTGGAGAAGGTGGCAGCCGCCCCCCTTCTCTCCTATCTTTTAGGAGAATCATGCGCCCCTCCCCTATTTGGTAGGATTTGAATTATTTCCCCCTTTTTTGTGTATTTCTTTTAGGCAAGTAATTAGGGTTTCTTTTCCATGTACTTAAGGGGTCTTGTAATTCATTTTGGAAGGAGAAAATTGAAGAATTTTGAGAAAATCTTGTGTTGGCCGCGGCCTCCCTCTCTCCTTGTGGGTGCGACTCCCACTTCTCTCCCTCCCCCTTTTCCTCTTCCTAGGGTGCGACGCCCTAGACCTTTACCCCTGGAGCTGCTGCTGCTGGTTAGGGTGGAGGCGACCTCCCTTCTACATCCAGCAAGACTCGGCTTCCGTTCGTGGTGGTGTGGTGTCGACGGGGTGGACCTTCACCTCTTGCTGATGAGCATCTGCTAGCAGGATTTGTGCTTGAAAGACAAGGTTGGAACTATTGCGTCCCGACCCCATCTCCCTTCCATCCCTTCTAGACTTTTCTTCATCTTCCAGTCCCCAGAACGCCAGAGAAAACCTCATGTCAAAATTCGTCCGGAAGCGAAAGTTGCCTTTGTAGGCCTTTTCGCTGCTCTGAACGCTCCTGGAATAGACCTGCATGAACCAGAGCCGCAAAGATCCACCCATAACGCCACCTTCCCCGCATCAAACCGTGCGAATCTCTTCATAACATATCTTCTCCTCCCTGTCCCCGAACTAGCTGCGCAGGTCTCATCCCAAAACTCGCCCATAGTAAAAAGTTCCCTTTGGAACCACTTTCATCGCGCGATCTGCGTCTACAGTGTCACCGCAGGACAGAAACACAAACCCTCCAAAGGGGCACCCTTCAAACCTCCAAGAACTGGTCTGGGGTTTTGGAAACCCTTCCTCCATATATTAAACCTTCTCCAGAAATTTTCCTACGCCCAAAAGATCAGTTTCCCCTTGGTGACCATCTCCCCTAACTTGGGTTCCAGCTCTGACTGCACTGAAGTGCAGAGCTGAACCCCCACTTCCACTGCTGCCCACGCCCAAAGTTCCCTCTGCACGCTGCCCCGCCACTGTCATCCCTTCACCCCACGCCCTTCAGCTAAACACCAGAGAAAACCCAGCCACAAAAGACCCTCGGACGTCTTAGTTCCACCCCCACCTTTCCGCCCTTGTCCTGCTGCCAGCGCACAAACCAGACAGCACAGGTCCTGCCAATTAATTCACCTCGGCTCCGACGATGCACATCTGCTGACGCCATTTCAGAGGGGTCCTTGGGACATCCCAGTCGACATCCCCGCCAAGTTTTGTGACCAGAGGACACGCTGAAGGTGGTGCTCTAGGCTCGCCTCCCAGCTGCTTCCCTACGTGCGTGCAGACCGAGCAACAATCTGTCCACCGGGTTGGATTACTTTGGAGTTCCACACCGGTGCCGACGACGTCCCTCTTCCTCCAGGAGGTCCGGAATCCACTACATCATCCCATCAGGACGTCAGTACCTTTCACGCCACTCGTGGTTTGCCGTCCTTGCAGCAGCTCGCAGCAGTACCCGTGGGCAGCAAGCGTCACCAGACCCGTGTCCGTCACCCCTCGTCGCACGACCCCGGATGTTGGTGTAGCCTTTTACCTCCCTGCGAGGAGTGGGCATGGTTATTGTTTGTACTTGTTAGCTTTGTACTGGGGTTGTGTGACCAGGCCGGACTTCTTCCCCACGCCCCGAGCGTGGAGGTACGTTTCCGCTCCCTCCTAGGTCACTTGCTTGTTTAGTATTTTCTCTACACGCCGCTGCTTGAGTGTACGGTAGGGTCCTAGCTCGATATCACTTTATATTCACTGCTGCGGTGAGGATGAGAGAGACCGTCCCACGACTCTCCGAGTTGTGAGTGTAGAGTGACCACCCTAGTCCACGCTGGTCGCCTCAGCCGTGCGGACCGTCGAGCTTCCCACTCAAAGGGAGCATCAATGAGCGTAGTTCCTGTTACTTGGCATATTTTATCTCGTTGGGAATTCTTAGGTGTGAGTTTACGCCATTCTCCCATTGCAACTCGCTAGTCTCAAGTTTGTCCATTTAGCCTAATTCGCATCTAGAGCCCCAGCCCGCATAGCGTCCCGCATCAAATTTGGTATCAGAGCTTAGGGAACCAGTTTGTTCTAACAAATTGGGGTCTTAGGTCATTCGAGTCTTTAGGTTGTCTAGGGTGCAATTGAGGCCTTAGAGTTATCTAGGTTGCATTGAGTCTCTTAGTTCATCTAGGTAACCCACCATTGCATTGTAATGTTAGGTTTGTGTCTAGTTAGAGTTTTGTCCTTGTCTCGTTGAGTCTTGCATGTCCAGCTCCGCGCCAACCCCATGGTGGTTCCTCGAGCCCACATGTCAGGTGAGTCATCCCTATTGGTCCGATTCGATGCTCTTATGGTACGACCCCTAAGTGTCGCCCCTACCACTCAGTCGTCGGGAGACCCGATCCCTATACCGATGACCGAGTCATTCCAGCGCCCTGTCATGTCCACTGCCATCCTACCTAATGGGATGCATACGGAGATCGACTTCATCAGTAGGGTGTCGTCTAACTGTGTCTCACAAGACATTGTTGAGTCACTCTCTAAGACTGGGAGATTGTTCTCCGTGATGGTTTAGCTTTTATCGAGTTTCAACGGTGGTTTGGCCCCGTTAAATATTTCGATGGCGCTTGGTGCAAGATCAGCACACTTGCTGGTCCATGCATCATTTTAGGGCGAACTTGGTTGGAGGAAAGAAGTGCGACCATCGACCTAGATAGGAGGACTTGCACCCTACACCCATCTCACCTTCCCGGTGAGTTTGTCTTCCATGACGGCGTTACGCCGACCACCTCCATGTCATCACCTGGGTTTGTTCCAGTGAGTTACGAGGCTGAACAGGAGTTGATGGAGGAGTACCTAACTGAGGTTGAGGAGTTAGGGAGTGACCCCCCCCACATCATAGAGGACTCAGTTTCCACTCCCGAGAGAGAGGCTTCACCCTTAGACCCTCATATAGAGACATTCTTACCTTCCGAGGGTGAACTGGTCATTGGAGAGTCGTTAGCTAGCTGGCTAAGGGAGGGTCCACTTCTAGATGTCTCCATTCCTTGCTATACACCCATGAGACCAGCCCTCCCAATAATACCCCTTAACTCCTTTCACACCACTTTTCGGTCCTTCTGCTTTCTTGAAAATGTGAAGGACTTCCTTAGGAGTTTAGATTATCAATGGGAGTTGACTTATATGTTGACCTTAGGGTCTGACCAACCCTATAGTCATAGCTTTACACTCCCTGCTTTGGGGTCTATTACCTCGGTCTACACCATAGGACATATCACATCCGAGGTCCTTTTATTATTTCCCATACCCGTGGAGGTTGATTTTGTCCCCGCTTATGGTTTCACGGTCCCGAGGGAGGAACCTAGCCTTCCTTGCCTTCCTCATGAGCCTCTTGCCCCATACATGAGAGTGCCTGAAGGTGATTATCTGCACCTGGGCGAATGTCGCACATGGGCAAGTATAGTGAAGGGACCTGTCGGGAGGGGTCATCATTTCTTTGACCCTTTCGATCCCCTCCCTAGTGAGGCTCTCGACCCATATTCTTTTCCCCACCTTGTCGAGGAGGTCCACTATCATACACCACCTAGGCCTTCTAGTCAACACCTCACCTTACCGGCATCCAGATGCCCGAGCTTAGGAGGCCAGGGACACATGTCTCTTCCCCATGTTTCTTCATGTCCACCATCATATAGGGGTTTGTCTCATATAGGGAATGTCATGAGTGAGTTTGGGCAATTTAGTCCCCATGAGTCTACCACATTCCGTAGGACACCCATGCATGATAGATACAACTTTGGTTGTCCTGGTCCTCCCCGTGTTGTCCAATCATGTAGGAGTCATAGGCATGCTAGATCTGTGTTTGGATGTCCAGGACCACCACTGCATTCACATAGGTATGAGTCAACACAGCTTGTTCGGAGTCTGCATCATCATCACCATATTGAGACTAGCAACACGCGATCTAGAGAATGGGCTGATGCTCATAAACACCCCTGTGAGTTCCAGGAGGGAGATTACGTCATGATCCGGGTTAGACCGGAACGGTTTCCTTCTGGAGCCGTGAAGAAGCAACATGCTCGTGGTGCTGGCCCTTTTAGAGTCGTGAGGCGAGTCGGATCCAATGCATACGTTGTAGACTTGCTAGAGGACTATGGTATTAGCTCCACATTCAACATCTCGGACCTAGTCGCATATAGGGACCCAGCAGTGATCCCCCGTGAGTTATTTGGGCCTTCTCCACCTCTTGTGAGCGAGCCACCCCCTGAGAGTCCACTTCCAGCCTTGTCACCTCTGCAGCGTGAGCGGATAGAGTCTATACTCGATGAGCATGTGACGACCACCAGGAGTGGCGCGTACCATCGCTACTTGGTTCGTTGGAGAGGATGGCCCGCGTCTGAGGACACCTGGATCACCGGGACAGAGCTTGAGAGGATAGATCAAGACTTGCTCGAGTGGTACCTTAGTGACACCGACCCTTACTCGACGGGGTCGAGTTTCTCCCGCCCGGGGAGAATTGGTGAGGACACCTGAGCTAGAGATCGACGCGATGCAGCAGAGCGACATTTCAGATCGTGTGGCATTGTTCGGGACGCGCAGACTTCACTTTGGCTTGAAGAAGACATGGAGAGCTAGCCAGGATCTCAGACTTCTTTGTTTACTTTCACTCTGGACTTGTGTAGGCCAGTTTTGGGCCAGTTGGATTGCATTTGGGTCACATTTGTGCTAATTAGGCTAATAGGAGGTTAGTGGGCCACCTAGGGGTACACTCACCAGGCCCAAATTGGGCTGGCCGCCCCTCCCTCCTTGTGGGCCCACCTTGGGAGGTGCGCCCTCACCCCTCCTAGGGTTTGGTGCGCAACCATCCCCTCCCTCCTCTTGGAGAAGGTGGCAGCCGCCCCCCTTCTCTCCTATCTTTTAGGAGAATCATGCGCCCCTCCCCTATTTGGTAGGATTTGAATTATTTCCCCCTTTTTTGTGTATTTCTTTTAGGCAAGTAATTAGGGTTTCTTTTCCATGTACTTAAGGGGTCTTGTAATTCATTTTGGAAGGAGAAAATTGAAGAATTTTGAGAAAATCTTGTGTTGGCCGCGGCCTCCCTCTCTCCTTGTGGGTGCGACTCCCACTTCTCTCCCTCCCCCTTTTCCTCTTCCTAGGGTGCGACGCCCTAGACCTTTACCCCTGGAGCTGCTGCTGCTGGTTAGGGTGGAGGCGACCTCCCTTCTACATCCAGCAAGACTCGGCTTCCGTTCGTGGTGGTGTGGTGTCGACGGGGTGGACCTTCACCTCTTGCTGTCTTGGGCGTTGGATGAGCATCTGCTAGCAGGATTTGTGCTTGAAAGACAAGGTTGGAACTATTGCGTCCCGACCCCATCTCCCTTCCATCCCTTCTAGACTTTTCTTCATCTTCCAGTCCCCAGAACGCCAGAGAAAACCTCATGTCAAAATTCGTCCGGAAGCGAAAGTTGCCTTTGTAGGCCTTTTCGCTGCTCTGAACGCTCCTGGAATAGACCTGCATGAACCAGAGCCGCAAAGATCCACCCATAACGCCACCTTCCCCGCATCAAACCGTGCGAATCTCTTCATAACATATCTTCTCCTCCCTGTCCCCGAACTATCTGCGCAGGTCTCATCCCAAAACTCGCCCATAGTAAAAAGTTCCCTTTGGAACCACTTTCATCGCGCGATCTGCGTCTACAGTGTCACCGCAGGACAGAAACACAAACCCTCCAAAGGGGCACCCTTCAAACCTCCAAGAACTGGTCTGGGGTTTTGGAAACCCTTCCTCCATATATTAAACCTTCTCCAGAAATTTTCCTACGCCCAAAAGATCAGTTTCCCCTTGGTGACCATCTCCCCTAACTTGGGTTCCAGCTCTGACTGCACTGAAGTGCAGAGCTGAACCCCCACTTCCACTGCTGCCCACGCCCAAAGTTCCCTCTGCACGCTGCCCCGCCACTGTCATCCCTTCACCCCACGCCCTTCAGCTAAACACCAGAGAAAACCCAGCCACAAAAGACCCTCGGACGTCTTAGTTCCACCCCCACCTTTCCGCCCTTGTCCTGCTGCCAGCGCACAAACCAGACAGCACAGGTCCTGCCAATTAATTCACCTCGGCTCCGACGATGCACATCTGCTGACGCCATTTCAGAGGGGTCCTTGGGACATCCCAGTCGACATCCCCGCCAAGTTTTGTGACCAGAGGACACGCTGAAGGTGGTGCTCTAGGCTCGCCTCCCAGCTGCTTCCCTACGTGCATGCAGACCGAGCAACAATCTGTCCACCGGGTTGGATTACTTTGGAGTTCCACACCGGTGCCGACGACGTCCCTCTTCCTCCAGGAGGTCCGGAATCCACTACATCATCCCATCAGGACGTCAGTACCTTTCACGCCACTCGTGGTTTGCCGTCCTTGCAGCAGCTCGCAGCAGTACCCGTGGGCAGCAAGCGTCACCAGACCCGTGTCCGTCACCCCTCGTCGCACGACCCCGGATGTTGGTGTAGCCTTTTACCTCCCTGCGAGGAGTGGGCATGGTTATTGTTTGTACTTGTTAGCTTTGTACTGGGGTTGTGTGACCAGGCCGGACTTCTTCCCCACGCCCCGAGCGTGGAGGTACGTTTCCGCTCCCTCCTAGGTCACTTGCTTGTTTAGTATTTTCTCTACACGCCGCTGCTTGAGTGTACGGTAGGGTCCTAGCTCGATATCACTTTATATTCACTGCTGCGGTGAGGATGAGAGAGACCGTCCCACGACTCTCCGAGTTGTGAGTGTAGAGTGACCACCCTAGTCCACGCTGGTCGCCTCAGCCGTGCGGACCGTTGAGCTTCCCACTCAAAGGGAGCATCAATGAGCGTAGTTCCTGTTACTTGGCATATTTTATCTCGTTGGGAATTCTTAGGTGTGAGTTTACGCCATTCTCCCATTGCAACTCGCTAGTCTCAAGTTTGTCCATTTAGCCTAATTCGCATCTAGAGCCCCAGCCCGCATAGCGTCCCGCATCAACGTGCCTGATTACAACAAGCAAAACCCCTCAAAACAAAAGCTAAATTCCATAAAGGGGCAAGGTAATTCTGTTTGAGGTTTGGTCCGAAGTCGCCCGAAAGGGAAAGGTCAAGTAAGTCCCGGTTAGCTCGTCGGGTTAACGGTTTTGCCGGTCCTCTCGGAAGGTTTACCCCACCACTCTTCTTTCTCCCCTCAAAGATGAAAGCTCAATGGAGATCCTGAAAGGCGCGCCCCGCTGAGGCAAGCGACCTCGTTTTAGCAAAACACACATATACTTGTCTACTTCGAAAAGCAAAAGCTATCACCGCGAAGGAGTCTCGGTGTTTCTGGCCGGTCAATACCTCTATCTACCGCCTTGATGGCTTCTTACTTCAACCTCGGGCTTAGGTCAATGCAAGCGCGTCACCAATAGGTGTGACGGCGTCTGATTCCAGTTCAGCGTCGCGCGGTTGGCTGTTAGGGTTCCCGGGTGTTCCATCCTATACCATCTAGAGTTGTGAGGAAATAGACCCAGGTCGGGCAAATCTTTTACCTTGAACACTCTTTCGGTGTATCCTTGCGGTCGAAAGCGACTGAGAGCCTAAGCATGGCATGCCGATTTTGTCATCAGGTTAGGCCTTAACCGGCAGGATTATCATTTGAGGAGTCTAGGGGCCCAAATCAATCTAGATGTGCACACAGGATACTCGGGAGGTTAGTAAGAAACCCTGTCTTCATAAAAGTCAGGTGCCGTAAGAATGGTCACAAGGCATTAGTCGCCAAAAAAAAAGAGAAAATATGTCAAATCAAAAAAAATGGTAATGATGTGATAGAGTGGCCCTCGAGGACGTTTTCGGTTGAGTTCCCAAGTGGGAATTCTCTTGGAGCACGTTAACCCTATTTTGAGCTACTTAAGAACGATTTAAACACCCCTGATCCAAGAACCATGCCGGTTGTAATAACAAGTGTCTTCCATAGAAAAAAAAAGAGAACAAAAAAAAGGAAAAAAAATTCTAATAAAATAAAAAAACACATAAACAAACAACAAAAAAATAATAATGAAAAACATAAAAATCAAATTTTTTTTTACATCCGTGTGCTCTCATTCGTGTGCTACATTTTTACATCTTTGTTCTCATTTGTGTGCCCATGTGTCTTATTCATCATCTTTGCTTTTGCCTTAATTGATAAAGGCTTGGCCCCTTGACTCATTGTCAAGGCTAGTCTCAAAACAATCACCCACTCTTTGAGCAAGGGGCCAAGTTAGAACGAAAAAATTGACTTGTTTCGTTGAGCGATATGTACAGGATTGAAAAGCAGGAATGAAGGCAGAAGACATGAAAATGAACATTCCTTCCTTTATTTCATTCTAGAAATTGTACATTAAGTTTCATCCTCTCTCTCAGTGTTACCCCTCTCTCCGCTCTCCAGGCGAGGAACCCTGGAGGGTGTTGTTAAACCATGCGAGGCGGTGCCTCTACTGCTCTGTATCCCTCTTCCCATCTCTACTCCCCGTCGATCGACAGGGGCTGCAAAGAAGCTACTAACACGAAAGCCACGCTCTTAAGCGCTCTTCACCATCTCTTAGCCACTGTTCAGCAAGACCAAGGCTGGTTCAGAGTTTAAATAGTTGGGCCTCCGTGGCCCTCCGCTCCTCCCTCTCAGCCAATCTGTCAGCTCTCTTTCTTTCGGTGACTCTTTCCCTCTCCACACGTTCTCTCTCTCTGTCCTCCCTTTCCAGCTGAAGGGTAATCCTCAGCTCCACGGTGTCCCGAGAAGAGCCATCGTCTAGACGATGCCGCAACGATTCCTCCAGTTTCGCTATTCTGGCTTCCCCCTGCGCGGTGCGGGCAAGTGCATCTTGCATCTCCTTCGTCTGCCATATCCGCCATTTCAGATATGTGGAGGCATGGATAAGTGAAATCCAAGGGCAAGACTCTCACATGTGTGGAGAACATTCCTTCTGCCTCCGCGGCTCGCTGCGTAGTATGAGTAAGTTGCTCATGAAGCATATCGAGTTCGAAAGTAGGGATCCATAGGCTAGAAAAGACACCATCTGCTCCCATTGCTGAGAAAGATACGTCGAGCTGGGCACGCTGCAATACACATAAGGCAGCACTGAGAACCTAGCACAAGGAATCTTGGTCCATGATCATGTGTATGAAGGCTCACCAAAGAACTCAAGGCTGCGCGAGTATCACGTAACTGCTGCTCCGTGCCTATCAGGCGAGCTTGCGGGTTCGCTATCATGGTGTCACGAGCGTCCTTGGCCAGGGCATGGGTTAACATACAAAAAAAATAAAAACAAAAACAAAAACATAAAACAAAATAAAAATATATGTTCACCTCCACAAGCCCCCCGGGTTGGAGTCGCTCTACATACATCACCTTATAGAGGCATAGATAATCCTCGCTGTCTTGAGCATGTGACTCCACGAGTATGCCACCCCGTTGCCAGTCTTCATATTGCTCAGGGAATCACACTCGCCAATCAACGGAGATCACCGGCCCACGCGTCTTCCTCCCGACACGCGGTGTTGTAGTCATGTCCACCCATTCCTGAGCAAGCCCTAAGGTCCTCATGGCCAATCGTAGTCGAAGTGGCTCGATTTCATTCACACAGTGCATCCAGAGGACGCGCCCGAACCGGTCACGACTCGTTATGACCCATGGCTGATCGGCGTTGGTCATACCCGCGTAAGGCATCCAGACCAACTAGGTCAGGTTACACACATCTTCCTAGTCACAAGGGGGGGAGACAAAACAAAATAAAATAAAAAAATATAATAATAATAAAAAAATAACCACCATCACCGCAGGGAACTCTTGCAACTCACGTCTTAACACCATCAGCTGGTAGGATAGAGGGGCTGGACTCATGATGGGTTGCCACCACCTCGCCAGCGGCACTGCCATTGGGCGCCAATGACGGGCCTTTCCCATTGGGAGGTAATAATAGCTCCACAACTGTACCATCATGTGCCATTAACATCATCAAAAAAAAAAGAAGGGGGATACCTGGATGAACGGTGTGAAACCACTCACTGTTATCTCTTGGTCTGCTCTTTCAGACAGACCCGCAAATAGATGCGCCAGCATGGCTGCCCCCTAGGCATATCGCCCCACTTTCTCAGGGTCTACCAGGAATTCTAAAAAGCGGCAATATATGTTGTCTCCCTTCGAACCCAGTAACAATTTTCCCAACAGGAAGAAGAGGAATCTCCTCAAATCCATGTTGGCTCTCTCCCAATTGCTCGCATCTACACAGTAGACGACGCGGCATCCTCTTTCAGTCCTCTCCATGAACTCTTCCAAAGATTCATCATCACGGGGAAGAATGTCAGTAAGCCCCAACGTCTCCATGATAGGCGTCTTGGCTATGGATCTGTTCTTGCGATCATCCAGGTCCACTCCTAGTAACCTCTGAGCAGCCTCTCTGTAATCGGAGTATGTGACACCAGTCAGCGCCTCGCCATCCACTTTGAGACCCGTAATTCAGATCACATCTTCCAGGCTGGGCACCATGTGCCCCCAAGGTATCAAGAAGGCGCGGCTCATTGGATCCCACCTTTCACACAATGCTTGGGCGAGGGCGAGGTCGAGCTTGAGTGGCTCGATCCGGAGGAAGGCTCCAAGCCCCATCACGTCTAGCCTAGCCTTCTGAAAGTCCGGGAGACCCCTGTATGCTGCCACTACTAACTCCCATGAAATATGTGATTTCATCACACTCTGCGCATACACAAGGAATGAAGAGGGGTTTTGTCTAAAGAGAAAAAAGGAAGAGAGAATGAGAGAAGAGGTGAGAAAGCTCATCTTACAAGTTGCGATTGGGTCCTTTCACTGAAGTGCCCTTTGAGGTCCGAAAGTTTCATGGAACTACTACCGCTGGACCTGCTCCTCTTCGAGGAGTGGGAAGATTCACCCTCCATTCCAACCTTAGAACCCTTAGTTCCTCCTTTTCCGTGGAAATGGGCGCTCTTCGAGTTGGCTCTCGATGTCCCTGGGAGAACGAAGAAGGGAGGTATTTATAGAAATGGGAGAAGTGCAAGCCAAAACTACCTCCATCATCTTTAACGATGGCTCTCGTGATAGAGCACCTTCCATGCAGTCCCGTGTGTCACTTCACCACTTGCGCAGGATAATTTATTGGAGGGTGTGATGTGGCGACTCGCTCCCTACGCAGTCTAGGGATGCCCTATCATGTTGAAGAGGTCATCTGGGAAGGTTGAAATGGAGAAGGGGCTAGAGCCATCATTATTGACTTTGATGGCAGATTCTCATGGAAAAATGGTCGCGGTGAGACGCGATTCTCTGTTTCACGGTCGGGTCTTGTCGAGCGCATCACATGAGAACAATGTAAAGGAGAAGAAGCGTAGGGGAGAAGGAACGCGCAAGAGACCAAATGAACATCAGAAAGCCGAATCACTCCATTCATAGGTCTACATAAACTGTCATAAACATCACAATCATGAACATTGCAAGAGAGGAGGCGGGCCTGCTAGCTCACTAACTCTCGCCATCACCATCACGCTCGTTCCTCCGGGCGTCCCTCTCCTCTCCCCTAAGCTGAGGGTCCCTCAGGGGCCTTCTGGAGCTCCGTGAAGTAGTACTCGCCTCACCCCGCAATGCCTGCTCAGCAGTGGCGACTCATTGCTGCTCCCTTGGCATGGCGAAGAAGCCACCTACAGGAAGGTGGCCAGACTGGCGGAGTCACGCCCCGAACTCTCGTGCTCTCTCGTAACGTGTCCCCATGACTCCTAGCCTCTACCCCATAACTCGAAGGCCTAGCTGGAGCTCCCTCACCTGGGCCTCCAAGGCCTTCCTCTCGTCCCAATCCTGCTGTCGCTCTGCCCTTCTTTCCGCCCTCTCCTTCTCCCTCTCTACTCTCTCTCTCTCTCTGCCTCTCTCATCGCCACCTGGAGAAAGACCCTTAACTCCAGGATGTCTGGAGGTGGCCTCTCTTCATCGTGACGCTGCATCTCTACTATGGTTGCTGCCCAGGCATCACGCTCCTCTTCAGCCCGGATTGCGCAAGCCACTGCACTGGCAAGTTGCTCTCGGAGGGAGGTGATCTCCAGCAGAGAAGCCTGGGAGCGGGAAGACGATCCATCGGCCATCCCTGCCATCGTTGCCTGCTGGGCACGCTGGAATAGACAAATAACAGCCTTCGGCTAAGCCCCGAGATTTCAAAAAAAATAAAACAAAAAAAATAAATAAATAATAAATTGGGGCCCTTCTTTCACCTCTGCCCATCTCCCAAGCTGAAGAGGCCCCACATGGCTCTCCCTGCACTGCCGCAAGTAGTCGGCACTCTCCTGCACAGGCGCACCACCTCGCGTCTCATCCTGGAATAGAGCAAGGAGACGTATGCGCCAGTCTTCAAGTTTCGCCTTGCCGCGTCTCTCTCTCCCGACGCGGTTCGGCTCATCCACACTTGCCCACTCATCGGCCAAGCCCAGCGTCCTTGTCATACCCTGCACGTCAAAAGGGGGGTCTCACATCAAAAAATGTGTCTCCTGTCGAAGACGCGTTCATCATTCAAGTGCAACACTCGCCGAACCCTCTCACACGGCACGCTACAAAAACCAAAACAAATTAAGAAGTGGAAATTGAGGAGACTACTGGGCCGTGCTCACCTCCCTCCGTGCCATCGCGCCCCTCGAGGCCCTCGATAGCCAAAGGAAGCCCTTTCTCTCCCATTGTAACCTCTTCGTGCTCTTGCAGGACCCTCCTCGAGCGAGGAGTTGTTCGCCCCCCTTTCCCTCCACCGCGGTTCGGCCCGCCATATTCCATAGATCAATGGTGGGAGAAGACGAAGCAAGGCGAGAAGAAGGGTTGTTTGTGGGCGAGGTGAGGAAGAAGAAGGGACGCTCGGTGTTTCAAATTTGAATTCGAAAGATTAGAACGCGTCTTCGCTCCTAGACGTCCAAAAAAAATACAAAACAAAACAAAACAAAACAAAACAAAAAAATAAAAAAAATAAAAAAAGAGAAAGAAAACCTTTGCACACAATAACTTCACATTTATTTCATTAAAATAACAGAGTGGGCTACATAAGGGGTTTAGACGCTTCGGGCCTTAACTTCCCCAGTTCGATTACATAAGCCCTCCACAGCTCGCGTTCTTCCTCTACATGCACTAATGCCTTTCCCGGAATGCTCATCCTCCACGACACTTTGATGGCCTTCACTCCCTTTGCATCTTTTTCCGTGTTCCTCGGGGGAGCAATGCCAGATAACGGTGGGAACAAATGGCGGGGAAGGCCGATTTGGATACATCACCGATGGGCATTGTAAAGAACAAATTCAGTCGCGCCAATAAGTTAGAGTTCAGCTTCATGGGACAACCTCGTGAGGAGTTCGCGCGAGAGCAGACATGTCGGGGCACTAGTAAAGAAACTTTGTGTCATAGTTTTGAAGTGAGACCTCCAGTCTTCACGTTTCTTCAGCCATGGACCACGGTTCACTATATTACCACCAAAGCCTAACACATCGGCTATGTGGTAAAGGGGGCTTTGTTGAAAGATTTTCGAGGACGTTGGAATCCCCCCACGGTGATCAAATTTGAAATGTAAATCAACCCAGCAATTCAGAAGAAGTGCGCAACTAAAAGGAGGCTTACCCATGCTGGAAGCAGTAAGGTCACTGTAGAGGTAAGCAAGAATGGCGGGTCCCACCCGTTTGCCATTCCAAATTTCATAAATAGCACTCCGCTGATCTTCCTCCACTATGTTGTCGGTATAAAGGAATAAGAGAGCACCCGCCAAATAGATTGCGAATCCCTTCATAATTTCTTCCAAACGATCATCATCTGGCAATCCTCTCAGGGCATCCATGACACATTCTGCAAGCTTTTGCAGGTTAATTCCCTTCTGAGTCTGGACGTCTCTAACGGCACCAGACGGCATGAAGCTTCCGAGGACATCCTCAGAAGTCACCATTGTCAGCATCGGCATGATCTTTATCCTGCCATCCCTTTTGAATCTTTTCAACCCAAGCAGGAGTTCCACCTCCTCAAGAAGGATGGTCGCCTCGAAAGTGGGGAAAATGAAAGTGTGAGTCTCAGGATGCCAAATCTCTACCAGCGCACCCATAGCTGCCCACTCCATGCGAATCTTTTCGTAATGTTTGGCGTGAACCAGGAGCCCCTGAAGATGCCACCTCGTGATTATGGCCCTCATGCCGATGGAGATGTTGGAAGTTAGTTTCGAAAGCCACGATAGTTTGGAGAATTTCCTCGGACCTGGGAAGAGGAGGTACGATTGGAAAAGAAGAAGAAAAACAAAGGAGGAAAGAAGTGAAAGAGAGGTCGTACAGGAAATTTGAAATGAATCAACTCACCATACACGACTGGATCTTCTCACTCAGATGTCCTTCGAGGTCGGAGAGTCGCCTGAATTCGCTACTAGGCCTGCTCCTTTTCATAGGATGGGAAGACTCACCTTCCATCTTGAAAAACCCAAGATTCTTCTCCTCCTCCTCTTAAGTTTCAAGGCTCTCAATTCACTCCTTGATGCATTTGGCTGAACTAGGCAAGATGGGAGTATTTATAGGAAGGGAGGGGTGTAAAAGCCAAACACGTCACATCAATGATGAGTCGTCGTTGTTGACTTTAGAAAAAGGTGTTTTGTCTTGATCTCCCTTGTGCTGTGGTGCAATTCTGCTGCTTTTAATAATGTTGATCAATGCAGGTTTCACTAGTGGGCACCATTGTCCCACCTTGACCCATCATGTGCCACCATTCGGTGACTGGTCCCACCATGTCATGCATTGTATTATATGATATTTACGTTATTAGAACATGTCAATGACTTTGCGACCTGAACGAATCTGGAATTTGAGTTCCCCTTCAACAAAAATAGTGAGAATTTCAGAGGAATTTGGGTTGTACGGATAGGCCGTTAAGTTGTGAAAGCAAGGGGACGATGGTTCCATTCAGTGAGTTGGTGCGTGGATAAACGGGTCCCGGCTCAGTATCAACTCACCGGATCAGTATCCTGACCCATTCTTAACAAGTTGATAATATTATCCTTGACTATTTTCTATTTTAGTTTGTTTTAAGTTTTCCTTTAAACCCAGCATGCATTCATGTAGGACTTTGATTCTATTGCGGAAGATCATTCAAAGTAATTCGATTGTGAAAGCCGCTGCGTTTAAGTTCTTATAATATGAGATATTCTATTCCGAATGAACTACTAAGTTTCCTTGAGACAGCCCTGGGCTGTTCTTCCAAAAGAGACCCTTGTTTGGACTGATCCTCAAATATTCCTTTACTTTTACTCCATTTGACCCACCTTGGCCGCAACACTTCCACATTGGCTGGTAACCGCTCCCCAAAGGTGAAACCTGTAGGTTTACGACCTAGGTACTTTCACACAGAGAAGTTGGTCTCTTTTTCTACTTGTGCCTGAGTGCACATCTTCCCCTTCCTTGTTTGATTTCCGTCCAAGCAATTGTTGAATTCGGAAGACCTTCTTCAAGGTCGCCTCATTGAAACTCTGGAAACATTATGAACCATAGTGTTGAAAATGTGTCTCATCACACCTTGGCATCTACTTTTCAGTCTGCTCTCACTCTATTTCATTTCACTTCTATGCCACTCCATTACGTGCCACTCCCTTGCAAAGCAGACGCCAAGGCGGGGTAGCTGTAGACACCCCGTTTTTGACATTACCATGAGTAAATCTCATATTACACTATGATACCCTAAGGTTGCCTTCGCATTTTTAATTACTTTGGTGATTTCTTATTTTTCTGATTTTTTTACATTTTTTGAATTTTTTCCATGAAAAGTTTTAAACGTGTCTTGGACCCTAGATGCCTTCTTTAAACGTGTCTAGGACCGTAGACGCCTTCTTAAAAATATTTTTTTATTATTTTTTAAATATTTTTTTCTCCTTTTTGAAAGTGGCAGGGTAACAGGACGCCACTTTTAAAGGCGTTTAGGACCCTAGACGCCTTCTTTAGAGCCTCGTGCAGTGCGTTGGCAGCGTCGCTCTGGCAATTTAGTTTGACGTTTCGTATAAATCCAATCATTAAGACGTCTTTGTTTCTAGACGCGTTTTAGGAGTCACGGGTACGCCGATGGTTTTCGGCACCGATTCAGTGGGCAGACATGGGCGCGTCTGGGGTTCTGGATGCCTCAAGTTGAGGCGTCTAGAAGCCTAGATGCGCCAATAATGTGGAAATAATAAAAAATTATCTGAAGCGTCTGGTGTCTTGGACGCCGCAACATGAACACGTCCCAGACCCAGGACGCGCCCATAAAAATTTCCCGTATAAATAGAGGACCCCCTCCCTCGAAGGGAGAGAGCTTCAGATCCGACAGAGGAAAGAGAGACTCTGCCGGATCCCTTTCCTAACCCGTGGGCTTTTGCAGGAGGAGGTTCTGCCAGATTTTTGGGTGCCCGCGCTCGCGAGAGGAAGGCTAACTCCGTCCATCGTGCTTCCACGTCATCCCTACGCTGTCGAAGCTCTGCCGGATCCCGCCATCGGCACCTTCAATAAGCCATTCTCTCCCACTCTCTTTTGTCATTTCTGTCGCATGCATCATCCCGTCATCCGTCATCTCGCTTCATAGGAGAGATATGTTTTTATGCACGTTTGCATAATTTTCCATCCATCATAGCATTTTCCTCCCACTCGTGTCCGAGAGGGGTTTAAAAATAACACCAACCAGGTCTGTGTCTCGCCATGATTTCATCATTTTCATCACAAGCGACTAATACAACACTGCCATTTTTCTGATTCATTTGTTATCTGTCTGTTTCCTCTTTTGCAAGGGTAACCAAGGAAAGCCCTCTCCATCGGACGGCTGAAGGGAGAGGAAGAAGCAACCCGCCATTTCCCGCTATTGAGGTAAACACGATCACTCTTCTTATTTTGGGGTCTCCGGCCCCTGGCGATCACATCATATCTTCGAGGCCGCGGCGAGTCACTTCCTGCTATGGCTGTTTAAATTTCTATCATTTATATCATGTGTTATTATCATATCTTCGATATCCTCGAGGTCACGGTGAGTCACTTCCCGCTATGGCTATTTAAATTTCTATCATTTATATCCTGTAATATTCTCATATCTTCGATATCTTCGAGGTCGCGACGAGTCACTTCCCGCTATGGCTGTTTAAAATTTTGTCATTTATATCATGTGATATTCTCCTATCTTCGATATTTTCGAGGCCGCGGCGAGTCACTTCCCGCTATGGCTGTTTAAAGTTCTGTTATTTATATCTTGTGTTATTCTCATATCCTCTCATATCTTCGAGGCCGTGGCGAGTCACTTCCCGCTATGGCCGTTTAAATTTTTGTCACTTAAATTCTTCATCATTCCCATCTCCCGAGGTCGCGGAGGGTCATTTCCCGCTATGGCCGTTTAATCCCCATATCTTGTCACGCTGCATCTATTCTGCACACTCCGCCGGAGCAATCTCCCATAGTGGTTTCTCTGTTTCTCTCATTCTTTCTATGTCACAGCAAAACGAGCCCGGGCGCTCCGCATCGCCGCCGCATCCGCGTGACGTCGCTCACAATTGGGAGAAATTCAGAGGTTTAATCTGAGAATAATTAGGATAATCATCCACGAAAAGAGATAAACTTGGGAAGAGCCCTCCCCAGTTTGAAAAGTAACCTAGAGGACTTCCCTTGATTGAAACGGACCTCAAAACGAGGAAGGAATGAGCCACAGTCGAACACGGAAGATTTTCGAGAAATGGCTTCAGACCCCGTGGTTGCCCATTAAATGGGCGTCCACCTAAAGAGTCGCTCATTCCAAGCCAGATTAGAAAATTTTAAAATTAATAAAGAAATCACGTCTGGGGCACCGGACGCGAATTAATAATTTCACAAATTTTGGATGGATTAAAAATATCAAATTTAGGCAAGGAAAGACGAGTCTATGGAGCCAGACGCGTTAATGAATAGGCGACGAGATGAGTGGACGCGTGTTCTTGATTTATTTAGGAAAGTCGAATATTCGTAAAAATCGACAGGGAAATCGCGTAAACATGGGAAGACGTGTTTTATTGAATTTCAAGAATTTGGTAATTAACAAAATGGGAAAAGGAAATCGTGTCCGGACGTACAGACACCTATTCTTGAATTTCAGGAATTAACAAAATAGCATTATAAATCACGTCCAGAAGAAAAGACACGTATTCTTGAATTTCAAAAAAATTGCCAAAATCGAAAAAGGAAATAGCATCCACATGGACAGATGCATATTCAGGAATTTCAAAAATTTGGTAATTATCAAAAATGGAAAATAAAATCGCTTCTCCTAAATCGATCGCCCATTAAAAACGCGTCCAAGGGGTCTGACAATTTCAAGAAAATGTTCTGAAAAATTGGAGAAAAGCTCAGGAAAAATCTGGAAAAATAGAAGAAAGCTGAAGAAAGCTGAATATTCAAAAAAATGGAAAAAAGTACTCAAATAAGTCGATTTGAGGGTCAAATTGGACATTGCGGTGCGATAGGAGATATGCTCAAAATGATGTTAATTTTAGCGTGTCTACATGGAGGTACAAAGAAATAGAAAATAAAGTAGGACAATTCAATAATTAGAAAGAAATAAATAATCTAACTATAACATAGTCCAGTCCAACAAAAGTACAATCTAAGGTAAAAAAGCATACTCAACATTGAGTGAACACTCGGCCCGACGAGTTGGCAACTAAGAACCTCCGCACAGCACCCTCGAACCTCGAGGAAGAACCGCTACACCTGAAAAGTACGGGTGAGCCTCCTATCACTGGCTCAGTAGGGGTCCCGCAGAACCTCAACCGTAAACAACGGCGGTAGTGGAAAGCAGCAACAACAATAGGAACAACAAACCGGTGGCCGGTAAAAACTCGGCGCTACAGCTACTCCTATTGTACCGGAAAACACGCCCCGATCTCATAGCCGGGGAAACACCAGACTAACGGGAAAAACTCTGGCCATGCTGCCAGGAAAACCATCACAACACCACTGTCGTGGAGGCCCGTACTCACAGACGAAGGCCCAAACCCAAGAAGACGATGTCTGGGTAGACACGATCACGACCTCGCAGTCGTGAACCTAACACCGTCTAGGGAAAACCCTTGATGACGCTCACCAGAAACCCTAGACCTCTACCTCGAGAAAACACCCAAAAATTACACGCCAAACCACGTCTCGCAGACGGGAGATGAAAACTTGAGTCACAAGAAACTCACGTCATGTGATAGGAGTACCTGCCCACCAGAAGCAAGGCCGGATGCGTCCACTGATGACTTAGTCTGCAGCCTCAGGTGTCTCCCCACGACGCCCCAGGCGGAGACTGAGACACTGTACAGTAACCAGGAACACAGAACAAGGACTAGCTAGGGACACGCTTATCAGCGTGGGTCCGACGTCCCCAACTACGTGTACACACACAAACCATCCGTTCTAAGTCGGGTCCTCTAGCTGGTTTTCCCCCCAGCCCGGACGTAGGCTGTAAAGGCGAGGGGCCCTATGGTAACAGCCTAAAAATCATCTCTCTCGGGTAAGCCGCTCCACCACTCCCCAGTGGGTCAGCACACACGTGCTGTAAGAAGGCTACGACTAGTGGGAGGTCACTAAACATGAACACGGAAAGCCATGCACGCACCCATCGCGAGTAACATGGAGTAACAGGTGGCTCAGAGCCACCAAACTCTAGACAGTCAACTAGACCTAATAAACCCAACGGTCCTTGAGTTACGTGACTCGAGTCAAGACCGCTGCACATGATGGCACAACGCCGTCGATCTAGCCTAAACCCTAGGTCTGAAACCATGGTAGCATGATTCCCAAGGTAGCTCACAAGCCACCGAGTCGATCCCCTATCCAAGGGAAAAGTGGGAAACCTCTAGCCCCAGGCTGGGTGACTGGACTCACAGTCCAAGGGCCAAACCCACGGCCCACTTGGAAAACGCTTACTGGAAAGCCAATGACGTGCGAGAATAACCCACCGCACACATGCTGATACACGGCGACTCGTTCTAGAGAGAACATGAAAGCCCGAATAGATGGGGTTATCCGGACCCACCAAACCTACGTGCACGCTAATTGAGCTAACACGGTCGAGACACCCCCAAAACACGACACAGAACCCACGGGGTGTCCGGGACATCCACGAGACCGAAGGTCGACTACTGAGTCACAACCGGGTTGACCGGGGGCCAACACAACGCAAACAGAGCACGACCAACACGAAAAACTAAGTGGCGGTCCTCCCTAGACCGTCACATCCAGTGGCGGTCCACCCTAGACCGCAAGCCACCAAATAGCGGTCCACCTTGGGCCGCTAGCTGCCCAAAAACACGCGATCAAGGGGCGGTCATCCCCAAGGCCGCAACCGTAGTGGCGGTCCTGGCCTGACCGCTATTCAGAGAGTAATGGTCAGTCCCGAGGCCGCTACTACACGGGACACAGACGAAGAAGTAGTGGCCAGCCCCCTGGCCGCTAAAGCCATAAAAATGGTCATGCCCTGACCGCCATTCACTGTTTGGCGGTCTCCTCGAGACCGCTACTACCAGTGACAATCCATCGCGAGACCACAACCCGCGAACTGACATAAGGGGACAAGTGGCGGTCTCCAGAGGACTGCCTCATACAGTGGCGGTCTTTGATACGATCGCTACTTGCTCGCAAACCTGAAAATGGTGAACTCGGTGGAAAACCCCATTCCACGCCCTGTTCACACCCATGTGAAGGGGAAAATAAGGGGAAACCATTCCCTATCCTCTCTAGCACCGAGAGGGCCCATTTAAACCCCAAAAATGAGATCAAAACGAGAGATCCGGCTCACACCCCAAAATCATATATTTTAACCCCGGCCAAGAAATAACCCTACTCGGGTCGCCTCGGGCTACCAAACTCAGGGGAAATGAAGTACATGGGTTAAGGATCCATCCCCTTACCTCCACCAAAGAGTCTACGCGCCGAGGACGTTGATCTACCAAGAAAACACCGTTTAAACCATCGCCGACTCACGATCCCACGAACCTGCCTCCACCATCACGATCCTCGTCCCGTGCCCGTCGCTACTTGTCCCACGAGCATCGCCGCCCCATCCTCGTCTGCCTCCGTCGGCCGCTTGAACAAGAGAGGGGGAGAGGAGGGAGCGTGAGAGAAGAGAGAGGGAGAGGGAGAGAAAATGAGAGAGATGTGGAGAGAGAGAAAAAGAGGTTATATATATAGAAAATTTAGAATTTTTGGAAAATATGAAAAATAGGGAAAAATACTCTCCACGATCCTCGAAAAATGCACAACACGATGGTAGCGTCCCGAAGTCAGAGAATGCAATGGTTCACCTTACACGAGGTTCCGAAGGTCCGACAGGCAAAAATACGCGTAAATCGCAAAACTCAATCCGGGACCGATGAAAGCGATCTGAAACCCACGGATCTTGACCCGATCAATAATCCGAAATACTTGGGGTGTTACATCCCTCCCCCCTTAAACAAATTTCATCCTCGAAATTCTGGACAAGTGCCATGCCATAGGGAGAGAACACCCCGAACCAACTGACAACGATGTCAGAGCTCCGACACAGAAAATCTCGATTCTCGTAAAAGCACCAATCTTCAGGGATACTGCCAGACCATAATCACAAGCAACACCTCGCTCTACACACCTTACGCATTGATCATCAGGGTAGGCATAACGTAAAAGGACACAGTCCGGCATCACCTCAGTCATAACGAAAACCAATTGCAGCACTGCTACCACAATCTCGCTCACTGAGGAGACACAGTCCTCGTTACGAGAAATAGCCACCGATCAAACCATGCTCGGTGGACAAAACAAACATCAGATTCACCCCCAGCTGGTTGATCTCGTGCCCCGCACCAGGGACAATCATCGTTGAGCCTCCAACCAGCTCATGCAATCTTTCCAACTGACTGTTGCACAACCGTCGGCTCCACGCCAAGGACCATCTCACACCTGGCAAGCCGAATGCCACAACAGCACGGGACCAACTCTGTCAGAACATAAACTTTGACAAAGCCCAGATCCCATCAGGAGAAGCACATCATGGAAACGGCCACCAAAGGCCTCACCCGCACACAGCTCTCACCGTTCCTGACTCGCTACAACCAGCATCTTATGTCTGTGAAAGACCAATCACCTGTCACCAGACACTCGCCAATGGGAAACCCTTGACTCGTTCAGCTTCTTCCTTCTTTCCTGGTCCTCCACTAGATCGGAAGGGCACATTCCAGATCTCGACCGGCCATCCGTTGACTCACGCACAAACCAACACCACATCCGATCTCGAGCCTCACGCCAACTCTACCCTCTCAGGGGAGCACGGCAGAACCAATTGACAAGAATCCAGAATATTCTGTCCTTACCTCACTCGACTCAGACTTATAGGGAAATCATCCCATGCTGGTCACAAACCAAGGACCACCATTCCACGTCAACGTCCCACAAGGGATCTCACACGCAGGCATCATCCATCGCCCTGTCTCATCAAATCCTATCTCATCTCAATTACTCCGAATGGATGCCTGCCAATCCCGATTCTGCTCTTACGATAGAGCTACGGGACACAACCTGAGCAATTCATGGCACACGACTGCAAGGCAACCAAGTGCCACATGCCACCATAGCAACCTGGTCGACGATGACGTGACCGATATGCACACGGGTCCCCAGTCAATACACATCTTACCATGGTCGACCACTCGATCAACCTTACCAGTCGCTCGCAGCTACCAACTAGGACCCATAATCTCTCAGAGATCACTTCTCCAGAACATGACCTCATCCAAGAACTTAACTTCCAACACACGAACATGGTACTCATGCGGCACACGTGCCAACATATTTCCCCAACTCTCCATCCTGCCAGTGCCATGAACCATAATATCTCAAGCAACGGCACGGCAACAACACGTCTCATACCGCGAAACCAATCCTCCGACGCTCTACACATCCTCAGGAAATCCACCCGTAGAAACCAACGCTATGATCCTGAACCTGTGGGTCATGATCCCACCAAGCTTCCGCTGGGCACTCTGATCCACGTGCATAGCCATCACAATGACTCGGATCCACCATCCCGACAATCCTCTACAACTCCGCAGGCTCCGATCCTCAACACAATGGGAATCACAACACCAGCCGCAAATTCTCACGAACACCGCCCAAGTAGCACGCATCCTTCTGGAATAGTGCCAACACCCTTACACATCGGGGAACGAGCGACGCTTCTCACAGGCAACCACCTTGCCAAAACACGGGACGCGTCTCGCATGGACTTCATGGCACACAAAAGGCCAACCAATCTGGACACACGATGCAAGATGACGAACCTTAGCAGAACGCGATCTCTCCGACCAAAGGAGAAACCAATCACACCTTTAACAAGTCAAGAGATCTTTCGCGCTCGTCCCAACCTTGAACCTCGCGCATGTTGGGAATCACACCTTCCAGCACCAGAAAGCCATTGCCTTACTCCAGGTCAGCTCCTCCGACACACTCACCAAGTGTCCCGTCGGACCACATTCACAACATCTCCCGATGCACCATTGCAATTCCTCGAACTGCAACACACCACGCCTCGAGCCACAACATGAGCCATAAATGGCAACCTCCAACACTCATCCTCGAGTCCCGAACTCGCCACGGAACCTTCAGATCTCAAATCAAATACAGGGTGAATGTAACCCATCCACCCGCAGAAGCGCAACACTTAGAGCTTAATGGGACATCTCTACCCAATCCTGCCTCAAAATCCACAAAATAATCGGGGCTGGCACATCATCCCTGATGCCACAGAGCGCAACAAGAACATCGGGCTCGACAAATCAGCAGCACATCTGGAAGATCCTCTGCTCACCCGAGCACACCTCTCGATCATAGCACTCACTCGGCCACTTCAACCCACAATCTCGACGCCTCAGGGGCTAAATAAATCTCAACCTGGAGTGGCCAAAACTCGATAACAGCTCCCTCAGAGCATGATCACAGCCACCTAACCACGAACACTCCTCGCCAGCCACCTGACCTCGCAGCAAATTCCTCGAACGTAGCACCGCAGATCCGCACCTGCCGACAACCTCTACCCAACGCTGCACAACTGGGGCCACCACCCATCGGGAAGAAATCTCTCTATCACATCCCTTGGGCCCTAAATTGGTACTTCAGCGAGACAGCAACCAACATTATAGCGTCAATGCCGTGCCCTCAAGCTCTCAAGTGAGAAACCAAGCGGAGAACGAACACAAAACCCTATGCCAGTTGCCGACCGTACTGGACCTTACGGACTCTGATCACTGCAATATCTCGAATTCCCATGTACTTCCACAACCACGGCTATGATGCCAACTATGATGACCCAAGATCCGGATACCGAGAAGAACCCGATACCATTTGAATCCTGGCCCGCCGCCCACGAGTCGGAGGGCTCGGAAGGGCTAAAAGGAGTGTAGAGGTACAAAGAAATAGGAAATAAAGCAGGACAATTCAACAATTAACAGAAATAAATAATCTAACTACAACAGAGTCTAGTCCAATAAAAGTAGAGTCTAAGGTAGAAAAGCATACCCAACACCGAGTGAACACTCGTCCCGGTGAGCTGGCAACTAAGAACCTACACACAGCACCCTCGAACCTCAAGGAAGAACCGCCACACAAGAAAAGTAGGGGTGAGTCTCCTATCACTGGCTCAGTAGGGGCCCCGTGGAACCCCAACTGTAAACAACGGCGGTAGCGGAAAGTAGCAACAATAGCAGGAATAGCAAATCGGTGGTCAGTAAAACTCGGTGCTACAGCTACTCCCACTGTACTGGAAAACACGCCCCAATCTCACAGTCGGGGAAACACTAGACTAACGGGAAAAACTCTGGCAACGCTACAAGGAAAATCATCATGACACCACTGTGTGGAGGCCCGTCCTCACAGACTAAGGCCCAAACCCAAGACGACGCGGTCTGGGTAGACACGATCACGACCTCGTAGTCATGAACCTAACACCGTCTAGGGAAAACCCTCGGTGATGCTCACCGGAAAAACTAGACCTCTACCTCGGGAAAACACCCAAAAATTACACGCCAAACCACGTCTCGTAGACGGGGGACGGAAATTCTAGTCACAAGAAACTCACATGACATGACGGGAGTACCTGCCCACCAGAAGCAAGGTCGGATGCGTCCACTGACGACTTAGTCCGCAGCCTCAGGTGTCTCCCTACGACGCCCCAGGCGGAGACTGAGACACCGTACAGTAACCAGGAACACAGAACAAGGACTAGCTGGGGTCACGCTCATCAGCGCGAGTCCAACGTCCCCAACTACGAGTGCACACAGAGACCATCTGCTCTAAGTTGGGTCCTCTAGCTGGTTTCCCCCCCAGCCCGGACACAGGCTGTAAAGGCGAGGGGCCCTACGGTAACCAGTCTAAAAATCGTCTCTCTCGGGTAAGCCGCTCCACCACTCCCTGGTGGGTCAGCACACACGTGCTGTAAGAAGGCTACAACTAGTGGGAGGTCACTAAACGTGAACACAGAAAGCCACACACGCAGCCATCGTGAGTAACGCGAAATAACAGGTGGCTCAAAGCCACCGGACTCTAGACAGTCAACTAGACTTAATAAACCCAACGATCCTTGAGTCACGCGACATGGGTCAGGACTGTTGCACATGACGACACAACACCGTCGATCTGGCCTAAACCCTAGGTCTGAAACCACGATAGCATGATTCCCAAGGTAGCTCACAAGCCTCCGAGTCGATCCCCTATCCAAGGGAAAAGCGGGAAACCTCTAGCCCCAGGCTGGGTGACTGGACTCACAGTCAAAGGGCCAAACCCATGGCCCACTTGGAAAATGCTTACCGGAAAGCCAATGACATGCAGGAATAACCCACCGCACACATGTCGATACACGTCGACTCGTTCTAGCGAGAACACGAAAGCCCAGAACACATGGGGTCACCCGGACCCATCAAACCTATGGGCACGCTAATCGAGGTAACACGGTACCTCCAGACATCCCAAAAACACGGACACAGAACCCACGGGGTATCCGGGACATCCACGAGACCGAAGGTCGACCACTGGGTCACAACCGGGTCGACCGGGGGCCAACACAACGTAAACGGAACACGACTAACACGGAAAACTAAGTGGCGGTCCTCCATGGACCGTCACATCCAATGGCGGTTCACCCTGGACCGCAAGCCACCAAATAGCGGTCCACCCTGGGCCGCTAGCTGCCCAAAAACACGCAGTCAAGGGGCGGTCATCCCCAAGGCCACAACCGTAGACCGCTATTCAGAGAGTAGCGGTTAGTCGCGAGGCCGCTACTACACGGGACACAGGCAAAGAAGTAGCAGCCAGCCCCCTGGCCGCTAATGCCATAAAAACGGTCATGCCCTAACCGCCACTCACTATTTAGCGGTCTCCACAAGATTGCTACTACCAGTGACGGTCCGCCGTGAGACCGCAACCCGCGAACTGAGATAAGGGGACAAGTGGCGGTCTCCAGAGGACCGCCTCATACAATGGCGGTCTCGGATACGAACGCTACTTGCTCGTAAACCCGAAAACGGCGAACTTGGTTGAAAACTCCATTCCACGCCCCGTTCACACCCATGTGAAGGGGAAAAATGAGGGGAAATCATTCCCCATCCTCTCTAGCACCGAGAGGGCCCATTTAAACCCCAAAACGCGATCAAAATGAGAGATCCGGCTCACACCCCAAAATCACACATTTTAAACCCGGTGAAGAAATAACCCCACTAAGCTCGCCTCGGGCTACCAAACTCGGGGGAAATAAAATACAGGGGTTAAGGATCCATCCCCCTACCTTCATCGAAAATTTCGCGCGCCGAGGACGCCGATCCGCTAAGAAAACACCATTTAAAGCGCCGTCGGCTCGCGATCCCACGTACCACCTCCACCATCGCAATACTCGTCCCGTGCTCGTCGCTCCTTACCCCACGAGCATTGCCGCCTCGTCCTCTTCTGCCTCCGTCAGTCGCCCGGAGAAGAGAGGGGGAGAGGAGAGAGCGTGAGTGAAGAGAGAGGGAGAGGGAGAGGGAGAGAAAATGAGAGAGATGGGGAGAGAGAGAGAAAAAGAGCTTATATATATAGAAAATCCATAATTTATAGAAAATTTAAAAAATAGGGAAAAATACTTCCCACGATCCTCAAAAAATGCACAACGTGCTGGTAACGTCTCGGAGTCGGAGAACGCAATGGTTCGTCCTACACAGGGTTCCAAAGGTCCGACAGGGAAAAACACGCGTAAACCGTACAACTCAATCCGGGACCCACGAAAGTGATCCGAAACACACGGATCTTGACCCGAACAATAATCTAAAAAACTCGAGGCGTTATAGGCTATTTCTTAAAATATTCCTTGAAGCTGAAATTTAGGAAGATTTCAATCTGTGTACCAAAATCATAAATCTGGAAACAACTTGAAATAAGGAATCTTCTATTATACAGGATTATGAATGTCCAAAATAATCAGCTGGTTTAAGTTTAATGGACTCTTTGAGTTGATATAAATATCTTAAAAATATATGTGTCAATTTTAATAGACCTTAACCAGCTTCTACATGTTGTGTCTTAAATAATCCTCTGAAATCTGAAAACTCCAAAACCATGGCAACTTTGGTTGAGATACATAAATTGAGTATTGTTTTTAAACAATTGAATAATTTGATAATTTCTAAGGGTAAAAATTGTCAGAGCAATGACATTGGTTCACTGAGAAACCATGTCTATTTTTCATGAAGAAAATAAGACTGTGTCATGAAGTGCCATTGTTACCTCTGTAGAAAATTCATTGAAAAACTAGGTAGAGCAATGGTTTGTTCACTGAGAAATATATCTCACTCATCAATGAAATGAGTTGAGATATGTCATGAGGTGTCAATGCTATCTCTGTTCAATATGAAGCATGACAGTTTATCATACCAAGTATCTAGGGGTACTGGTGTCTAAACAACGTGTACCCTCAAGGTATAAAGTGTGTACTGAACTAGATTGCTCCTGAAAAATTGATATGAAATTTTTTGTTGAACAAAAGAAAATATCTGAAAATGGTAGCAAAAGAAAAAGTGTCAAAATCCTAGAATAAAATCAGAATGTATCATGTTTGTTTAACCTCAATATTAATTTTTGTAAATCCTAAAGAAGTCATTAAAACTTGAATGAGTAAGATGAAGGAAGGTTAAACAAGATGTAAATATGAAGGTTTGGTTCATTTCTATTAAAAATTAAACTCAGATATGGACAGAAATTTTATTGACGAAATATTAGATTTAAACCATGTTGTCCAATAAGGATTATTTCATAAGTCTTTATAATGGAAGAATCTAAAAATCCATTACCTTCTGCTTTATGAAATTGCTATCTGATTGAAAACCTTCTCAAGTGATCCATATATTTGAAACCTCTGCTAAAATTTTTGTGTTCAATTCTTATGTCTACTGAAACTCATTTACTGATGTTCATGTTACACCCATTGATTCAATATCTCTTTAGTTGGTATCAGATTCTGCTTATTCATTTGCATTACTTGATGACCTGAATTAACCTTGTTTGAGATCAGTTCCACCCTGTGGTTTTGATGATGTCCTCATTGACTGTGTTTCTAAAGTCTTTCATTGTCATAATTCCCTTCTTGCCTTAATCATCTCCAATTTTTACACTTCCATTCAAATCATTATGTTTTGACAAAGGGGGAGATAGTTTGGTTAGTCAGGGAGGTGTGTTCATTCATTAAGGGGGAGAAAATTTTCTATCATGTCAAGGGGGAGAATAGTTGGGGGAGAAAAGCTTTGCATATTTCATGGCAAAGCATTTAAATTCATGAAAAAGGAGAAGAACATTTTCATTGAGTATATCAAACTATTTCATCTTTTTGATAATGTCAAAGGGAGAGACTAATTTGATATGAGTCAGTATGTCAGCATGCCTGGTGTGTTAATTTTGTGATAATGATCATAATGACTCATAGTGTTTCCATCATCAAAAAGGGGGAGATTGTTGTGTCCCTGTGATTTTAATGATGTCAAACACTATGACTCATCATGAGTCTGCATGTGCATGCATGGGATTGATTCATAATTTTTTAGTAATGAAGTCATATGTTTGATATTAGTCCATTGGTGCTGTTGTGTATGTGATTTTGATGATTACAAAATGTTGTTATTGTGATTTCATCATGTGGATGCATTTGTGACTTTGTAAGGCTCATAGGCTCATACATGTTTTGATGTTAGCACATTGCATATACATTGCATATACACATGGTGAGATGGCCTTGTATTGAATGAGAATGAATTTGTGAAACATGCTTGAAAGAATGCATATGCTTTGTACTCAATGAGTATTCATGAGAAAACATGTTTGCATGATTGGATATTCACTAATATGTGTGATGCAAGTGATGCATGCTATTTGAAGTTTCTATGTTAATGACAATGCTCCTCGTGAAAATAATACTTCATGAACGTTAGTCTTTATCAACAAGAATGCCATTTGAATGAATGTGATCCCATGCTTTTCTACATGCTTTCAATTTGGCATGATTGTAAACATTTGGGTATTGAAGCATTTTGATGTTGAGATTATGAAAGATACAAGAAAGTGTTTGAACGGTTGAGCTCTCATGTCATTATATTTGGTTGAGTGATAGATTCATGCTTATCATAACAAAACCTTGTCATTTGGTGGAATGTATTTTTGTTGATTGATTTGAGAAGCCAAATACATGTTAGAATGGATTAAATGATGTATTTTATTGTGAACATGTTCATAGAGTTAATGCTTGATGCAAGGATTTTGATTCTCATCTAACCTCTTATTTTATCATATTTTTCAGGATGAAAATTCATGGTTGATCATCATAGGATTATGGTAATATTTAATCATTTATTTTTTCATGAATTAATGGAAGTTTGAAGTGTTTTTATGATCCAAACTGACATGGGTCGACCCTTAGTCGTTCTGGACTGGACAAAACCCACTTTCTGGACTCTGCCTGCAGGGGTCGACCCCTGGGCTCGACCCACTGCAAGGGTCGACCCCTATGAGTTAGGTTTTCTTTTTGCTGTTTGGCCGACCTATGTTGCTCGAGGGTCGACCCCAAGGGTCGACCCTTCTGGAACGGGAGTTCCGTAAACCCCTAAAACTCATTCTAAACCCTATGAAATTTTAGCAAAATACCACCAAATGGTTCCTAATGTAATGACGGTGTTTCTAACATCTTTTAGGAGGGTTATATGAGTTATTAGGCCTTTCATCTATATATATGAATGTGAACTCCGAGTTTTGTAAGATGAAGAACCCTAATGCTCATTTGTTCTTTCTTGTAGGTGAAGAAAAGGGGGAAAACGAGGTGGAGCTCTTGCGAGGAGGATATCATCTACGTCTGTTAAGATCTGAAGCTCGTGGAAGAAAGAAAAGAGGAGCGGCTCGAGGAGAGGAAGAAGATGATGCCAGAATCATGATCATCTATCAACGAGCCAAGGAGAACCAGATTTTGTTGAAGAAGGGGAGCTTTATTCTTGATGCATCTTTCTAGTTTCTATCTATAGAGTTTGTTTGGGGGATCATTGCATCTATTTGTCTTCGTTTCATATACATCTGAAAGAATATATTGTGTGGGTGTTCGAAGAAAGGGTTCTTCGAGTGTTTATGTTGACGTGTGTGCGTCGATTTATGCGGAGTATATCCGCATATGTGCTTGGGCGTATCTTGGGGTGTGTTCCCCGTGTGTGGTTGGAAGTTTACTCCCGTGTGGTTGTGTAGGAATCTCCCTACGTGTGTGTGTTGGAGCTTGGCTCCGTGTATGTGTGGGGATTTATCCCTGGGCTATTTTTACAACAGTGAAGCCTCACCGATTTGGTGAGGGGTGGACGTAGGGAGCCCGTCGTGGTCCCGGACCACCTTAAAAATTTCCGTGCATTGTGGTTTGTGTTGTGGTGGTCTGCTTCATTGTTCAAATCTATTTATCCATTCGAGTGAGTTCGGTGAGATTGAGAGAATCAAGTTTATTCTAATTAGTTTAAATTCCTCAATCTTGTTAATCTTGCTAATTCCGCTGTGAGTAGGTTTAAGATTTCAATTGGACATATTTTTAGTAGAGGGATCTACTCACCCTCCCTCTAGATCCGTGTTCCTGCACTACTTAACCCAACAATTGGTATCAGAGTAAGGCTCTGTTGTCCCTAGATCTCACGATCTACAGAGTGATCCCAGTGCTTTCTACAATCATGAATTTTTCTGTTGAGCATATGTCGATGAATTACCGTCTTATTTTTAATGGTTATGATTTTACTTCATGGTTAGGTAAAATGTGTGGAATGATCAATTCAGTTAATCCTAATCTTTGAAAGTTGATTTATGATGGTCCTCACATATTACCTTTAGATGGGACCAAGTGGTCTAATCATGATAAATTGAAGAATCATGAAAATATTATTGTCCTGAGTTTATTGCAAGCTGCCATAGACATTAACATGTTTCCATTTGCTTCTTCTTGTAGAACGGCAAAGGAGCTTATGGATCGGTTGATCAAAGCTCAAGAGATTGAAGGACAAGATTGTCTCATGGCCGACGATGATGATCAGCTCAATAAAGAAAATTTTGAAGAGGTAAACTCTAATTCTGATGAAGATGAAATGTCATTTGAAGAACTACTTGATGCTTATGAGGAGTTGTCGTGTAGATATAAGAAAATCAAGTCTGAAAATAAAATATCGAAAAAGAAACTTGATAAAAATGTGCATGATAATCTTCCTTGTGAAAAATGCATTGATTTAGAATCAAAATTTGAAAATCTAGAAAATGAAAATGAATCTCTTGAGTCAAAAGTCAAACTATTTTCTGATGAGATTTCCTACATGACTGAAGAGCTTGAAATGGCTAGGAAATCTAATACATCATTTGAAATTGAAAATGATTGTCATGACTTGTTTGATCAGATCAAACTCCTGTTGTCTAAGATCTCATTGCCTGAAGAAACATAAAAATGTCTTAGAAACAAGTTGGATTCCTTGTCTGACGGTGATAAAATGTTTGAAAAACTTCTTGACTCTGAAATTGATAGCAAGAGCATCATGAATGAAAACGAGGAATTTAAAAAGAAAAACGGTGTTATGCTAATCGAGAATGCTTTGCTTGAAGGTAGATTGAAATGCTTTGATAAATTTGAAAAAGAAAATGCGTTGTTGAAATCTGAAAATAAAATGTTGAAACAATTAAACAACGCAATGTCTGAAAGATTGCTCATTCTAGAAAAAGGAAAATATGCTATTGTCAATGTTGATACATGTGAAAAAGTGCATGTGCTAGATCAAGAAGTTGAGAGCTATAAAACTGTAAATAAAATGTTGAATGAATGTGTTATTTGCAGCGAACAGGAGATAGCTAGTTATGAGTTGCACATTGCATCTCATGAAAATGAAATCATTGATTTGAATGCTTCATTGTCTGCTTTTGTCAAAGGAAAAGAAAATCTTGATAAACTTTTGGAAACCAAAGTGAACTATCAAAAGGAGGGCCTTGGCTACAATCCGATGAACAAAAAATGTTTTGAAAATAAACTGCATACATCTTTTGTCTCGGGTTCGGTTGTAGCTAGTTCATCAAACGTTCACTCAGTTCAGCATGTTAAACAGAAAACCCAAAAAAATGATGTTAACCAGAAATTTAACAAAGATTCGAAGTTGAAAAATAATTATGCTTATACAAAAGTCCATGCTAGGAAGCACAATGTCGAACACAATGTTACCAACAAAAATGTCTCATGTTTTTATTGTGGTAAACGTGGTCATATGATGGATGATTGTAAAGTCATGAAAATGGATGATGAAAATGCATGCAAAGATAAATCTTTTTTCCAAAAGACAAAGAAATATTACTTGCTTTTATTATCATAAACTTGGCCATGCAATGAAAAATTACTTTGTGAAGTAAAAAGATGAACTTCATGCTAACAATGCTAAGTTTAATTTTCAAAGAAAATTCAATGATAACCATACTTTTCATGCTCAAAAGTTTTCATCTTACAAGAGAAGCTTCTTTCCAAAAACTCATGCAAACAATGAAAAATCTTTCCGTAGACCCACATCTTCTTGTTATTTTCATTGTGGGAAATACGGTCATGTAATGAAAAACTGTTGGTTTTTGAAAAGTGATAAGCTTGATACTTCTGGAATGAATGCTAGGCCTGATTTTACTAGACCTAGATCTTTTGAAAATAAAAGATGGAATACTTTTGAAAATACTTTTACTCTCAAAAGGAAATCTTTTGCTAAAACTGCACTTCCTCAATGTTTTTATTGTGAAAATCATGGACATTAGATTGAGGACTACATGATCATGAAAAATGACGATATGGAAGCAATGAAAAAGAAGATAACCTTGTTTGGTGGGAGTGCTACTTATCAAAGGGACCCATGAAGGCTTGAGTTCCCAAATTTGTCAAATGAGTTGGCTTTGATGTAGGTGTGCCTTGAGGAAATAAATTGAAAGGGGTTCCAATAAAAGATAATAAGGCACACTCGTTTGGTAATACCCCGACTTTGCTTCTTATTGTTAAATTAGTGATTTTGATGTCTTCTACTTAGGTTATGGTTCTTATATCATGTTATGTTTGAATTGTAATTCTTCACAAGCCATACAAGCTTTCTTTGAATGAATGTTTGGTATATCAAATGGTGATATGTGAAATGATAGATTAAGTCTGTCAGGAAGCTATCACTATGCGTGAGGCGATCTTAGGATCAAAGTTCTCCGCCTTTGTATCAAAATTCAGAAATTGAATTGTTTGGCTAATGTGGAAACATGTGATTGGAATGAAATTAATTTGCCTTGATTTGTAATGATCTTAATTTACAATTGGTATCAATTGAAAATCTTTCTTGTTTCAAGAAGGCAAATTTTCTAAAAATAGTTGCTTGTTCATCATTTGAATGTGTATGCCTCATTGTGCAATATGTCATGTTGATAAAAAAATCAAGTTTTTGGATCTTGCTTTTGCATTGCATTTCATTAGAATTCATGTATTAGGTGCATTTAGTTAATTCAAATGAAAAACTAAAAATTTGCATTTTGCACTCATGTTAAATTTTGCAATGCATTTAGAACATTTAAATAAAATATGAAATTCTACATTCATGATGCATTCTACATTTGCATTTTACATGTTTCCACTATGTGCTTGCATGTTAATATATGTTAAAACCCCATCCTTGAAAATTCTAAGACCGTACACTCCCTTGATAAATAATGTTGCATCTGAGTCTTAACAAGTGTGTTTCTTGTCATACACTTAGGGGGAGTAAAGATTTGATAAGTGCAACTAGATAAGGGGAGCTGCATTGTTATGTGCTCAAAATATTTTCGATATACATGCTAAATCAAATTCGCACACTTCTTATACAAAATGTGATAATGAGTGTTAATCATAAGGATATAGGAATTTCCTTTCAACACTCTAGAGATATTAAAGTTGCTACATGTATGTTAAAGAGGCAGTTGAGGAAAAAGTTGCCTCCCTATTTGTTGAAAGAAAATGAAAAATGAAAGGTAGAGCAATGTTTAGTCTCACTGAGTAAATTGGGCACATGTCACCTGAGACGTGATGTGGTTCATTTCAGAAATGTGATGTACTATAAAATCTCTGTTCAAAATGAAGTGAAATGGTTAATACTCTGAGTAACCGGGGAGTCTGGCATGAGCTCCATGTGTCTCCTCGCGTAAAAAGGAGTTATTTGAACTTGATCACTCAAAGAAAAATTTTGATTGTCATTGTGAAAATTTTTGAATTGAAAAATTCTGAAAATCTTATTGTGGCAGAGCATAGCCTCTAATACGCTGTTCTCATAAATTGAAGTGTAGTTTGTATAATCTCTCATTGTGTTGATTTGAAAATCTGAATATCCATATTGCAACAATCTATTTTCTTGTTATTCACTTACACATATGAAAATTTGATTTAATATGTATTCAAAAAATTGATTGATTGTATTGACTTTTACTTAATTCTCCTATATGTTTGCACAATCCCCTAGGTGTACGCATGAGCAATCTGGTTTTACTATCTCACCTGTACTTTTCTTACATCTATCCCTTCACTTTAAATAAAATGGGGGAGCTATATTGCATGTATATACATTTATTTCGTTTGGAAGTCAATCATACATGATCATTCAACTTGCACTTTGCATGTTCATATAGTCCATACTTGCATTTCAAACTCGTGCATATTTGGCATTTATAACATTCACACATGCATATTTTGAATTACATCTTGGTTGAAGATATTGTGCATATGATTTCCTAAATCACCCCATTGTCCATCGTTCTTTTGTCAATGACAAAGGGGCAGAAAGCAATGTTGGCTTTTGGTTTATTGCTATCATGATTTCCCTATGCTGATCCCCATTTCTGATTATGTCAAAAGGGGAGAGAGCATTAATGCGTAACATTTTATCATCATCAAAATGGGGGAGATTGTTGTGTATGTGATTTTGATGATTATAAAATATTTTTATTGTGATTTCATCATGTGGATGCATTTGTGATTTTGTAAGGCTCATACATATTTTGATGTTAGCACATTGCATATACATTGCATACACACTTGGTGAGATGGCCTTCTATTGAATGAGAATGAATTTGTGAAACATGCTTGAAAGAATGCATATGCCTTGTACTCAATGAGTATTCATGAGAAAACATGTTTGCATGATTGGATATTCACTAATATGTGTGATGCAAGTGATGCATGCTATTTGAAGTTTCTATGTTAATGATAATACTCCTTGTGAAAATAATGCTTCATGAACGTTAGTCTTTATCAACAAGAATGCCATTTGAATGAATGTGATCCCATACGTTTCTACATGCTTTACATTTGGCATGATTGTTAACATCTGGGTATTGAAGTATTTTAATGTTGAAATTATGAGAGATACAAGAAAGTGTTTGAACGGTTGAGCTGCCATGTCATTATATTTGGTTGAATGATAGATTCATGTTTATCATAACAAAACCTTGTCATTTGGTGGAATGTATTTTTGTTGATTGATTTGAGAAGCCAAATACATGTTTGAATGAGTTCAATGATGTATTTTATTGTGAACATGTTCATAGAGTTAATGCTTGATGTAAGGATTTTGATTCTCATCTAACCTCTTGTTTTATCATATTTTTCAAGATGAAAATTCATGGTTGATCATCATGGGATTATGGTAATATTTAGTCATTTATTTTTCCATGAATTAATGGGGGTTTGAAGTGTTTTTATAATCCAAACTGACATGGGTCGACCCATGGGGTCGACCCTTAGTGGTTCTGGACTGGACAGAACCAACTTTCTGGACTCTGCCTGTAGGGGTCGACCCCAAGGGTCGACCCCTGTGAGCTGGATTTTCTTTTTGCTGTCTGGCCAACCTCTGTTGCCCGAGGGTCGACCCTAAGGGTCGACCCTTCTGGAACGGGAGTTCCGTAAACCCCTAAAAGTCATTCTAAACCCTATGAAACTTTACCAAAATACCCCCCAGAGTTTCCTAATGTTATGAGGGTGTTTCTAACATGTTTTAGGAGGGTTATATGAGTCATTTGGCCTTTCCTCTATATATATGAATGTGAACTCCGAGTTTTGTAAGGTGAAGAACCCTAATGCTCATTTGTTCTTTCTTGTAGGTGAAGAAAAGGGGGAAAACGATGTGGAGCTCTTGCGAGGAGGATATCATCTACATCCGTGAAGATCTGGAGCTCGTGGTAGAAGTAAAAGAGGAGCGGCCCGAGGAGAGGAAGAAGATGATGCCGGAATCATGATCATCTATCAACGAGCCAAGGAGAACTAGATTTTGTTGAAGAAGGGGGAGCTTTATTCTTGATGCATCTTTCTAGTTTCTATCTATAGAGTTTGTTTGGGAAATCATTGCATCTATTTGTCTTTGTTTCATATACATCTGAAAGAATATTTTGTGAGGGTGTTCGGAGAAAGGGTTCTCTGAGTGTTTGTGTTGACGCGTATGCGTCGATTTGTGCGGAGTATATCCGCGTGTGTGCTTGGGCATATCTTGGGGTGTGTTCCCCATGTGTGGTTGGGAGTTTACTCCCGTGTGGTTGTGTAGGCATCACCCTATGTGTGTGTGTGTTGTAGCTTGGCTTCGTGTGTGTGTGGGGATTTATCACCGGGCTATTTTTACAACAGTGAAGCCTCACTGATTTGGTGAGGGGTGGACGTAGGGAGCCCGTCGTGATCCCAAACCACCTTAAAAATTTCCGTGCATTGTGGTTTGCATTGTGGTTTGTGTTGTGGTGGTTTGCTTCATTGTTCAAATCTATTTATCCATTCGAGTGAGTTCAGTGAGATTGAGAGAATCAAGTTTATTCTAATTAGTTCAAATTCCTCAATCTTTTTAATCTTGCTAATTCCGCAGTGAGTAGGTTTAAGATTTCAATTGGACATATTTTTAGTAGAGGGATCTATTCACCCCTCTCTAGATCCGTTTTCCTACACTATGGGACACAACATGTGCACTGATTTTGATGCATTGCTTTTATGATCTTATTATGTATAGAAGCATGTGTTTTAATTCTGGTAAGAACATGCCTCAAAGGATCTCAAAAGTTAAGTCAATTTAGCAAAGTTCATGATTGCAATGCAGCAATGACAATGGTACAAGCTGTGGTACAAGCAGTGGAACAAGAATTGTGGCACAAGCAACCTTGTACCAGTGGTACAAGTAGTGGAACAAGAACTGTGGCACAAGCAACCTTCAGCAGAAGCCGGCAGTAACAAGATTTGGTGAGCTAATAGCATAGAAGAAGCTGCCCATTGGCTAAAGAAAATAAGAAGCTTTCATGTAGTCCAAGTCAACTTCAGAAGTTCTTCAAGCTGACTTGAAGACAACCAGAAGTCACCCACTAGCCAAAACTCAAAGGCGAGAAAAGGTCTATAGCTACGGAATAGTGGTGACAAATAGATTGGTAGTTCTGACAAATAAGCCACAAGGGTGACAAATGGCTCTACACGGGTGAAAAACAAGTGATTGTAGACACGCCAAAATTGACGTTATGTTGATCAAATCTCATGTCACTATGTTGACGCCCCAAAGTGAACTTCAATACATTCATAATATGAGGTTTTTCTATTTTTGTGTGTTTTTTGGCTCGATCTTGCATTTTTGTGATTCGCGACCTGAAGAGGGGCGTTATTTTAAAAGCGACCTTACCTAGGGCGTGTTCAAAAGAAAGGATGACCAAATGTCAGGGCGTCAATTCCTGGTATTATCCGGTTTCAAAATAAATTCCAATTATTGATTGGCGTCCTTCCTCAGGGCGTGTTTTCAAGTAACGCCTTTATCTCAGGCATTTTCTCATAATTTTCAAATAAAGAAAGTTTTATTTCTAAATTTAAATCCAAGAAGTGACGCCCTTGACCAGGTCGTGTTATGGAGTAACGTCTTAAGGTAGGTCATCAATTCAAATTTGACGCCCTTCTGAAGGTCGCGTTTTATGTTTCGGTGTCCTGTTTGAGTGTGCCTTTCCTGAATAGTTCCCTGCCTTCTTTGGTCACCTTGCTCGATCAGGGAACTGGAGTCCTTGCCATTGATAACCATTGCCCGTTCTTATCTTCCCAAATCAGTGTTTATCTTGATCTAAACCCTATATAAACATGCTCTGGTCGATCTTGACTGAGGTTACCGAGATCAGAGGTTACCGAGGTCAGAGGTTATACATATAGAAACATACAGGGTTTACAGAGGCTCTCTTCATCTTCTTCCTGTGCGATCTCTTTAGAAGAGCTCTCTGCTTCCTCTTCTTCCTGCCAGCAGCATCAACCCCGGTTCCCCTCTACTGTCGCCAGGGACAGCAGGGGTCTTTTGCTTATTTATTTGTGCTTTTCCATCGGTCATCATCCACCGTTTTCTTTTCTTGCATTAGTATCATATTTCTTTTTTCCCTAACTCTTTAGGGGTTTTTAAAACCAAAAAAAGAGGTGCGCATGTTGTGTTCTCTTTCATCATCGTATCTTCTATTTGGGATTGATACTACATTCACTCTTGGCTGATCCATCTTCTTTACTTGTTTGTTCTTTTTTTGCAAGGGTAATCAATAAGGAAAACCCCCTTCATCGGCCGGCCGATAGAAGGAGGAGGAAGGAATTCACAATCCATCCCGCATCCCACTTATCACCAGGTATTCGCGATCATTTATTTTATTATTGAGGTAACCCCTCTGGCGATCACTCTCCTTTATAGCACCACGTGCTTTCTTTTGTCTTTATTATCATATCCATCCTTTTACATATCTCATATGAGTGGTTTGTTCCACATGTGTGGATTTATCACGATCTACAAATTGGCGATCACGGTGGGACGTCCACTGTTTTTCTTTTGATTACCATCTCCTATTGGCACCCACGTGTGCCCTTTCCTATTGGCACCCACATGTGCCCTTTCCCCTTCGGCACCCACGTGTGCCCTTTCCCCTCGGTACCCACGGTACCCCTCCTTTTGTGCCCCACGGGCACCCTCCACCGTGCACACTGCACACTCCCGGGATCAGCCAGTTTGTGATCTGAATTAACGCCTCACCCAGAGGCGCGTTTTAATTTAACGCCTTCATCCAGGGCGTCTGATTTATGTTTAACGTCTTCTGATAAGGCGTGCTTCATCATATCCCCTGCTTTTATTACGTTGTTTGTGGATTCACGCCCTGCCCCAGGGCGTCTCTTTATTGCTTAGCGCTTCACATCAAGGCGCGTTTCCAGATTTGACGTCCTCTGCCGAAGGCGTCCTTTTCACATATAGCGCCTCACACCAAGGCGCGTTTTCTCCATTGCCTGTGGGATCCCCAGGGATTCACGACAGTCTCACTGTCGTCTTTTTTGTTGATAGCGACCGTGGCTAGGTCGTCTCTTTCCTGTGATTTTACAGAACCCTGCTGTCTTTGCTTATTCATGCTGCATTGATTCTTATATTGATTATTTGGCTATATTGGTGTGATCTGCATATCTTGGCTTGCATCTTGTGGCATTTGGTTGAGAGACCTCCTCTCTCTACACTAGGATTCCACACACCTCTCTTGGAATCGGGACAACCCTCCATTGAGCATTCCGTCTCTTTGGACCGAAAATCCCTTTTCCAAGACCTCCGTAAGTCCCCGCACCCGTGGATTCCCTCACGGACGCCGGGCTGGTTGTACCCTTGAAGTACCCGGAGTATAGAGAACCCATCGTTGGTGAAGAGAGAGAAAGAACCTAGTTGACCCAGAAGTCACACTTGGATCCAAACTAGGTTTCACTTTGCAAAAGGAGTGAATTATTCTACAAATTAATCCACTCTAATCTCAAGCATAACACTAAAATTTTACGTTCATCTCAACTTGATTGCATAAATTTGGTTGGATTGATTTGCTTAAAGTTTGCTTGGATTGAGTGCTTTTTGTGTGATAACCCCTTTCATAAAAGCTTTCCCCCTTCTTAAACATGAAACTCCGTTCAGGTAAAATTATCAACATGGCAGGCTACGGGTATTCTTATGATGATGATGATGAGAATGTTTTTGGTCAATATGAAATCCCCCTCCAAGATCCCATTTATCATGAGGGAAATTACCCTCCTCCTCAGTCTCATTACCCTCAGGTTCATGTGGTTGATACCACTCCTCAAGAGGTTGTGCCCTCTTCTCAAACTTTACCCTCTAACACTTCGGGGAACCCTTCCCCATCCTTCAATGTCACGGATTTAATTAATGCTCTATCTCAGTTAGATGATTCCCAGCGGCAAGCAGTTCAGGCCGCTTTGAAAGGGAAGTCTGTTCCCTCTTCATCCTCTAATCCCCCTCCGGCCGAGAGTGGCCATCACCTCACTAATGACCAGGCGGTCTTGCACAAACCCCCCTCTCGTCCACCAACGCCCGGTGCGGCCATGCCGGCCCAACAGGCGAGCTACTCAGCGGTTAGGCCTTAGTCTCTCCAACCTCCCCGAATTCTACGGACGCCTATACCGCATTCTTTCATTCAAAATCCGGCCCCAGTCGAGTCTGATACTAATATTCTACTGCTTCAAAAGTTGGCTAGCATGGAAGAGCAACTTAAGAAAGTCACTGCGGCCAAGAATGCCCCGAAAATCTCTCTCCCCACACTGCCAGTCTTCCATCTGCCACCCTCTGAGATGCCGAATTTTCGGCGATACAATGGAACTGGTAATCCTTTCATTCATTTGAAGGATTTTATGTACGAGACCTCCTTCTGGCAAGACAACAAGGCCTCTTTGGCCTATTTATTCAGGAGATCTCTGGAGGGGCCAGCCCTTGAATGGTTCTATTCCTTGGATCCTGCCGATGCCAGTGACTTTGATATTGTCCAGAAGAAGTTCTTGCAGAAGTATAGAGACCGGGTTGGACCCTCCCTCTCAGTCACCGATTTGGTTGCAGAAAAAATGAAGCCCGAGGAGGACTTTGTAATATTTGCTGATAGATGGCGATTAATGGCCGAGAAATTGAAAGATAGACTGTCGGAACAAGAACAAGTTAAGATGATAATTTCCAATGCAACTCCTCAGTTCCGGCATATCTTGGCCATGAACCGATTAACAACCATGGAGGAGCTCTATGAAAGAGCTCGTTATATCCAAACACAGATGAAGGATTCGCCCATCATGGGCATGTTTGAGCCGAAGCCACGGCTATTTAAGAAAAGTACAAATGTCAACAACAGCGGGCCCATGACTGAGGGCACAATTGCAAACGAGCAGGTTGGCGTAGTTGGCCACCCCCACCATCAATCTAACCCATGGCCTAACCCACCTCCACCACAAAACCCCCATTTCAACTCCACTCCACAACACCAATTCGCACCCCAACATTCCTTTGCTCCCTCACAAAACCAAGCGCCCCGCGCTGACCCTCCAGCTCCGCAACAGTACCACCAGGTACCACCACCTACCAACTATGGCCAACAACAACAACGGAGACCACCACTTGGCCCCAAGAGAGCCCACTACCCTCCACTGCCAGAAAGTCTCCCGGATATTTTCAACACCTTAATGGCCGCCAACTTGCTCGTGTTACCAAGGGAAAGAACAGCTTGGCCCGCTAATGTTGACACATCCCGTTACTGCGCTTTCCATCGCGCACCTGGTCACAACCTTGATCGTTGCTTTCACTTTAGAGATTATATTTATGATCTAAATGACCAGGGCGGCATCAACTGGGATGAGATGAGGTAGTTTATTGCCACCATGAAAGAAAGAAGGCCTCCTCGACAGCAACAAGCTCAGCAGCCACAGCAACCAGCTCCACAGCAGCAACAACAAGCTCCAGCGCCTCAGCAGGATATGGGGATTGTCCATAATCCACTGCCGGAGCACCCGCTAAACCAGCACGTAAACCCTATCATGTCTCTCCCTGAGGTGGAGAGAGGGCAGGGATGGCATGAAGAAAACGCCTCTGTCGGGGCATTTAATCACAATCAAAATCAACCTCCGCGCCTCTTGCGCACCCTTTCTTCTTCTTCTTTTACCCCCCACATGAGCCGATCCCTTCTACGCCCCGTTAATCCACCTACCCCCACTTATTCTCCAACCTTGCCGGTTCGCCCCCTTCTTACCCGCTTACCACCTCCACAGCCTATACCACAACAAACCCCATCCACCACCAACCCTTCACCACTGCCATCTAGGCCACTCCTTAACCGCCCGTCGCCAACGCCCGTTGCACCTGCCACCACTACTCCTCCACCGGCAAGGATCCCTCCACCATCGGCTCCCCCACCTTTTATGCCCAGATCTCTCCTCGTTCCACCCACCAATTCCCCCCGCATTCGGGTATCCCCTTCTACTCCTATGCCTCCTACGGGGGCATCTTTATTGAACTCTTCATCAACACCCCCTGTGGGGGCTCCTTCTTCAAACACTCCTCCACCGCTTATCAACACTAACACACCCTCTTCTTCTTCTAACCCTCCTCCCACACTTGCCCCGATAGAGGCGCGTCAAGGCGTGGCGCCGCTCCGCAGTGGACGGATGTTCCACCGCATTTTTCCACAGAGAGGGTTAGAGCCCGCGCAGGGGCCGCAAGAACAGGAACAAGAACAGGAGTTCATACCAGGCACAGAATACGACTTGTTAAAGCATTTGGACTGGACTCCGGCAAGAATTTCAATTCTAGAACTGATCAAGAGGTCGACCACTCATCAGATGGCTCTAAAGGAATATTTGCAGAAAGTCATGGTCAATGAGGACATTCCGGTCGAGCAGATAACCGCAGTCTTAACACCTACTGGCAGTCAACCAGCAATCACTTTTTATGAGCATGAGCTGGCACCAATCTCAGCAAGAAAATATGCTCTATGCATCACAGTTGATATCAATAAGGTGGCTGTACAACAGTGTTTGGTGGACACTGGGGCATCCATCAATGTCTTGCCGCCGAGCACTTTGAAGATGTGCGGCATTCCCGAGAATCTGATTCGGCCATCCACCATAACAGTCACTGCATACGATAACACTAAGAAGCCTCCTCTGGGCATGATAACACTAAAAGTAAGTTTGGGTCCAGCAACAATCACAGCTGATTTTTATATTTTGGACATGGATCCAACATTTAATGGCATTCTGGGACGCCCCTACATCCAGCAGCTCGATGCGGTGCCCTCGACAAATCACCAATGCCTTAAATTTCCATACAAGGGCCGCATTATTAAAGTCACCAGTATGCCAATTTTGCCAGAGGAGGATATTCATGTGGCTTCATCAGTTCCTTCTATTTGGCCTGCCAACAAGCCATTGTTATCTGTATTGGACGTCCCTCGCCCACAGTCGATGCCATCCGAGACTATCACAACAGTTGCTATGACACCCCTGCCTTCCAAGGGGAAGAAGAAGAAAACCGTGATGAACACCCATGGCTGGAACATTTTAATGAAAATGGGGTATCAAAATGGCAAAGGTCTGGGTGCCAATTGTCAGGGCAGGATTAGGCCTGTAAAGCCTCAGAAATTGATTGCAAGAGGTGGTTTGGGCTACAAAGGGCCAGGCAAAAATGAAGATGAACCGTGGGCAGTTATGACATCTACATTGAAGACAGATCGCCAGCCGCTTACCTGGACATTGCAGACACATTTTGTCACAGGTGGCTTTCAGAATAATGAGCAAACTACAATAATCACTACCATACTAGACTGTCAGGATGTTCATGCTAGACAGTTTGCTCGTCATATTGCCCCGCTGGCCACATATAAAGCCCTGGAATCCTTAAGGCCTGACAAGAGAAGGAAAATGGATGATCCAGAATGTGACTGGTACAGGTGGTTCGATATGCAAGACATTACTATTTCCTTGAGCCGCCTCTTTATGCCGACAGATCCGGAATGGCCACCACTTATTCATGAATTGATTGAAAAACCTGCTGTGATTACAGACAAGAGGCAGTTGCTGAGTGACTACACTGATACTGGAGAGCCAGATATTCCGTTTGAGGAAGGTTTCACTGTGGACAGGCTGTGGGCTGGCCTTTTTTCTCTCACTTCCATGCATCCACCTGTTCTTACTTCTCTATATTCTCATTGGTTTGGTCGCATGCCAAGACCGCCACCGATTACGATCAATTTGTCTCCAAATTCAATCCAAGTTTCTCTGCCGATTCCTCCCTCGCTCCCCGAGCGATTTTCTAAACTCTTCATTGCACCCCCACGTGGGCCACCACCGATTCAATCTTTCTCCAATCTTGCAATCTCCACTCCTCCTGCTATTCTCCCCTCGCATTGCTTTCTTCTAGAAAAAGAGAATAAAAATGAGGATAAAAATAAAAATGAAAAAAAAATGTCAAAATTCCAACTCTCTAATCCTCCATTACTTTTGAGGAAACCTCTTATCTCCTTCCCGAGTGTGTCCCGACCCAGGGGCCGCTCTTCCAAGATTCCTTGATAAATCTCTTTTCCCCCTCCGATGAGGGATCTTCATCTATATCACCTCCTGTATCCACTTTCTCACCTCCTTCTTCGTCTAATAAAGCTAGTTGCTCCTCCTCTTCTTCTTCTAATAATAAAATTCATGGGGGAGATTCACATAAGAAGTCTAAGGGTAGACAGATTCCCCGTAGATTTTTGTTTGAGTTAGCTATCAGATGTCGAGCCTGTTTAGCCATTTCAGAATTTGTAGAGGATCCGATTATCCTGCCAGAATTAGAATATGAGGATACTGATGTTTCTTATGAGGGTTTGGGTGTCTACGAGATTATGAATGATGAAGACCCTATTGAAGAGGGGGATGAAAGTTATGAAGAATATGAGGACGAGGCTGATGCCTTTGCCAGTGGCATGAGAAGATTTGACGAACCATCAGCCTCTGTAGAAGAGCCTACCAAAGAAATTAATTTGGGTACCGAGGAAGACCCTAGAATTGTCCTCATCAGCAAGAATTTGCCACCCTCCGAAGAGGAGACGCTTATTTTGGTACTTCAAGAATACAAGGACACGTTTGCGTGGAGTTATGAGGATATGCCCGAATTAGACCCTGCGCTCGTCGAACACCGCCTTACACTTAAGCCAGGGTCTGTCCCGGTCAAACAACGGTTGAGGCGTTTCCACCCTAACATGGCTTTAAAGATGAAAGAAGAGGTCGACAAGCTCCATAAGGCTAGATTTGTTAGAGTTGTCCTCTACCCCAACTGGGTGGCTAACATCGTCCCGGTCATGAAGAAAGATGGAAAGGTTCGGATTTGTATAGACTTCCGGGACCTCAACCGGGCGTGTCCTAAAGATGACTTCCCCCTACCTCATATTGATGTTCTAATCGATAATACGGTAGGATTTAAGACTCTCTCTTTTATGGATGGTTTTTCAGGCTACAATCAGATTCGTTTGCCTGAAGAAGATCAAGAGAAAACATCCTTCACAACACCATGGGGAACATACTGTTATGTGGTCATGCCATTTGGACTCAAGAATGCTGGAGCCACTTATCAAAGGGCAATGATGGTGATTTTTCATGATATGATTCACATTTTTATTGAGGTGTATGTGGATGACCTGGTTGTAAAATCAAGGACAAGGATTGAGCATCCTGGGGTTCTGGCTAAAGTCTTGCAAAGATCACGAGAATATCAATTGAAGATGAACCCTAAAAAGTGTGTATTTGGCGTTTCTTCAAGGAAGTTGCTTGGTTTCATTGTTAGCAAGAGGGGAATTGAAGTTGATCCCAACAAGGCAAAGGCCATTAGAGACATGCCTCCTCTCAAGAATTTGAAGGAAGTTCGAGGATTAATCGGGAGGTTACAATTTATTCGCCGCTTCGTCTCCCAGCACTCACAATGATGCAGGCCGTTTTACGAGCTCACTAAGCCGGGAGTCAAGTTTAATTAGGATGACAAGTGTCAGGCATCCTTTGACGGATTGAAGGATTATTTGGCCAGTCCTCCTATCCTGAGGCCCCCAATTCCAGGCAAACCGCTTGTTCTTTATGTTTCTGTCCTGGATGACTCTGTAGGTGCTGTCTTGGCTCAAGTGGATGAAGAAAGTAAGGAGAGGGCAGCATGCTATTTGTCTAAACTTCTTAATCCCTGTGAGCAGAGGTACTCAGCCATGGAGAAGACTTGTGCTGCTTTGGTTTGGATAGTTCAGAAATTAAAACACTATTTCTTAGCTCACGAGGTTCACCTCATTGCACGCATGAATCCAATTAAATTCCTCCTTGAAAAATCTGTCCTCACTGATCGATTAGCACGCTGGCAAAGCTTCCTCTCTCAATTTGACATCACTTACATTCAACAGAAAGCTATCAAAGGCTACGCCATTACCGAACACCTTGCTCATCACCCTCTCCCCCGCTTTGATCCTGTCAATTCGGAGTTTCCAGATGAAGAACTGATGTCCATTAATCAACCCCAGGATCCTATGTGGACATTACATTTCGATGGAGCTCTAAATTCCCAAGGAAGAGGGATCGGCATGGTTCTTTTAACACCAGAAGGGGTCACCATCCCATTTGCTGCTCGGCTCACTTTCCCTGTCACGAACAATATAGCCGAGTATGAAGCTCTTTTGGCTGGCCTTCAAACCGCTCATCAATATGGTGTCACCCATTTGAGGATTGTTGGTGACAGTCAGCTTATTCTACGCCAGGTGCTTGTCAAATGCCGCACTATCAATCCTAAGCTCAAACCCTACCAGGAACTTGCTTCAGCTTATGCCAAGCTATTCACCAAATTGATTTTCGTCCATGTTCCTCGTAGCCAGAACATCTTGGCTGATGCCCTTGCCTCTTTAGCTTCTGCTTTAGTCTTCCCTCCTGAGCGTGATTTTCATGTTCCTCTGATTCATCAGCGCGACACTCCAGCTATTAAGGATCGTGCATTCCTCGATATTAGGGATCAAGTGCTCGAAAAGGTCAAGCAGAAGGAAGCTCTTAAAGGCAAAGAGGTCATGCTGTTAGATTGGCAAGAGGAGTTGGCTGACGAAGAGAAACCTTGGTATTATGAGATTGCCAGGTATTGCAATGATCAGTCCTATCCCGAGGAAGCCACTATGGAAGAAAAGAAAGCAATCAGAAGAGTGGCTCAGCATTATGTCTTGGTTGGAGGTGTGCTCTACAGGAGAGGGCTCACTGGTGTTTTATTAAGATGCCTCGATGATGATGAATCTTGGAAGGTTGTGGAAGAGGCGCATTCTGGGGTGTGTGGTGGTCATGTGAACAGCCAGATGCTAGCTAAGAAGATCCTTAGGCTAGGTTTCTATTGGCCCACTCTAGAAGAGGATTGTTCTATCTATGTTCGAAGGTGTGTTAAGTGCCAGCTGCACGCCGACAAAATTCATTCTCCTGCTTCTTCACTCCATCCTATGTCCTCCCCATGGCCTTTCTTTATGTGGGCTTTTGATATCATTGGACCTCTTGGTGATTCAAACCTCCTGACCAAACAAAAGTCGTTCATCCTCACGGCAACGGAGTACTTCACCAAGTTGGCGGAAGCGGAAGCTTATGTGGAGATTAAAGCATCAACTGTCTGCAAATTCATAATGAAGAACATCATCACGAGGTTCGGCATCCCGGGCACCATCGTCACCGACAATGGACCTCAATTCATCTCTCAAGAGCTCAAGGATCTCTGCAACAGGTACAACATTGCATTGCATCATTCTTCTCCCAATTATCCACAGGGCAATGGCCAAGCAGAGGCCACTAATAAAACTTTGATAAAAATTGTCAAAAAGACGTGTGAGGCTAATAAATTTTTGGATTGGCCAGACAAGCTAGTTGAAGCTCTCTGGGCCTATCGTACTTCCATTCGTACCCCCACTGGGCAAACCCCTTTCGCCCTTACTTACGGAATGGAGGCGGTAGTCCCTTATGAGATTCTCATTCCCTCTCTGAGAGTACAATTTGACAAGGAACTCTCTATTGATGAGCGTCGTGATTCACTCCTTGCTCAATTGGAACTCCTAGATGAGAAGCGTCTGGTCGCCGCTGAGCATGCGCGCGTTTATCAAAACAGGCTCTCACGTTTTTATCAAAAGAAAGTAATTGAGAGAAAATTCGAAGTCGGTGAAATGGTAATCAAGAGAATTTTCGTAAAACCTGGTGGGCCCCGCTCAAAACTCCAACCCAATTGGGAAGGACCGTTTGTTATAAAAGATATTTTTCCAGGCAATGCTTATAAACTGATTAATGCTGAAGGAGAAGAGTTAACTCACCCTTGGAATGGTTTGTATCTTAAGAAATACTACCCTTGATTCAAAAATCTAAAAATATATATATATAATATTTTCAAAATCCAAAAAAATGAAAATTGATTCAAAAATCCAAAACGAAGTGGAATATTTCCAAAAACCAAAAAAAATATAAATTCCAAAAGGCAAATAAAAAATAGAAATTCTTCAAAATCAAAATAAATAAAAATGAAAAGCTTTCAAAATTGGTGCCATGGCACACGAAGGATCAAGGTCCGAAAGGTCAAAATTCAGAATTCATTCATCAATCTTGTTAACCTAAAATTGGGTCGACACCCGCACACACTACACGCTTTATTCTTGAACTCAAGCAGTGCAAAATCCGATGGGAAGTCAAAACCTGACTAAAGGTGAAAGACAATACCCGTTCTTTTCTTCTTCGGCCCATAAGGGAGGAAGGGAGACCTCGGGGTAGACCCGCCAAGCCTATCCGCCGCCCTAGTAGGTGGAAGTCAGGGCCCAAAAGGGAGCAAATGCCACAAAAGCCCAAGTACAATTAGGTTGTTCATCAATGCAAGTTAATTTCAAAGTGAAAGTCAAATGGTGAAAAGAAAAGCATGTCAAGAGGGCAAAGTCCCCGCAAGGAAAACCTTGGGCGTATGCGTGCAATATAAAAGAGGCAAAAAGGCAACAAAATTTCCCTACGCCAAAGACCGAACCCCAACAGGCATAGGGTAGGGGAGGTAACTTTACCTCGAGCATCTCAGAATCCCTTATGGGCTTCCCTTATATTTTCTTCCATCCTTTCTATGTGGTAAGTCATGAACTCGCAGGATGGTCAAGACGGACTTAGGAAATTGCACTGTACAAAATCTCGAATACAAGTCAACTATGATCACGTCGACTCTCTTTTAATTACTCAAGAAAGGTTAATGAATTTTAGATGGTGACCGTGTAGGACCCGTGGTCTTGATAGTCTTGTCAACCCATTTTTGTAGAATAATTCAATTAACACCTTCGATAAAGGCGCTTTTTATAGAATTAGCGTCTTTGTTTAGGTCGTCTCTTTCCAAATAACGTCCCTGCGCAGGTCGTTACTTTCTCAAAAAAAATCAAATTCCCTTTTCAAATTCACGCCGTCTTCTAGGGCGTCTTTTATGTGAATCACGACCTACCTTAAGGCGCATTTTTCAGAAAAATAATAAAAAAAATATAAATGAGTGAAAAAGAAAAAAAATGCATTCTCCATGCATGCTTGCATTTCTGCATGGACACCTTTATTTATTGTTTACATATGCGTGCTTGCATGTTGCATCTCCCCGTTATCAGTTATTTCATTTACCTTATTTGATTAAAGGATTGGCCCCTTGACCCGTCATTAAGGTCAAAATATTGATACCCCTTGCTTATTGAGCAACGGGCCAAGTCGAATAGATGAATTAACCTGTTTGTTCAAAGCGTGGGTTACAGTTGCAGGAACAGGGCAAAGCGAAGCAAAAACGAAGAACGTGGAAAGAGAAAAGTACACAAACACAAGTCCACAACCGCACAAAGTGCTCAGGTAAACAAAAGCTCAAATCTTATATATATCTCATGTCTATAATGTACAGGTGTGAAGGTGGAGGGGTACAAGTACAATCTCTCAGCTCTCGCCTCCACCCTCCTCTCTCCTGCTCTCAACCTCACCCTCGGCGTCCTGAGGTGGTGCTGGTGGAGGGGGCATGGAGCCCCGTGAAGCCGCTGGACCTCGAGCCTGGTCCCCTGTCTCACTCCTCGGTCGAAAAGAGGAGCCCGCCATGTAAGAGGAGCCACCCAAGCTGAACCCTGCCGCTCGCGCCCGCTCCCGGCCTCGCTGCAGACGCTCCTCCGACACTCGAAGCCGCTCCTGAGAAAGGACTAGCTGAGTCCTCAGGTCCGCCAGCTCCTCGTGCTCACGAGCACGCTCCTCGCGCTCCCGGGCCCGCTCCCTCCTCTCCAGCTCGAGGGCGACCCGCAACTCTGCCACATCCTGAGGCAGCTCCTCCCGACGCCTCAAGGTCCTCTCCATCTCTAAGATCCACCGATCGTGGATCGCCAACTCGGTACGTACCGCCTGAAGCTGAGTAGCCTGCAAACAGGTAAACAAATCATCAATTCCATAATTAATGCAATGATTCAGTAATCTAGCAATTCAAGCAACGCATGATTGAACCACTCACCTGCGTGCTCGTCGCACGGAAGCCCTCATCAACGCAAGCAAGCGCAGCTCGGAGCTCCTCAGTCTGCAAAACAACTTCATCAATACACAATGCTATATATAATCAATATTTGAATGGGGTTTGAGTTTAGAATTTACCCGTGAGGCGAGGTCGCGCTCTGCTGCCTCAGCCCGTGCCTCTGCTCCTGCCAGCTGCTCTGCCAGTGCAGTCACCTCTGCACTGGGTCCCCTCGAGCTAGAGGCCTCCCCTAGATCTCTCCTCACGGCTCCCTGCTGGGCACGCTGCATTCATTGAAATCGTCAGTGGCTAATCATCAATAATTCAATAAAAATTCATTTGCATATAGAAATAATTTAAACACTCACTAGGGTCTCTAGATCGGCCCGTGTGGCGGCCAGCTGGTCCTCCAGGCTGTGTAGGTGGGCCTGGGCATCCATCGCCGCTATGTCTCGTGCATCCTGCATACATTACATATTAGTCACATGATAGCCACATAAGCATTTGCATTTAATTTAGAAATAAGTGCATTCATACATACCCCTAGGACCTTCATCTGAGGTCGTCCGGCGTAAACCTCCCAGTAGCGTCGGAGGTACTCGGAGCTGTCGGTCGCATGGGAGGTGACTCGGATCCCGCCTCGCCGCCAGTCAGCGTACTGCTCCTGGAACCGTACCCTCCAGTCGTTCGCCTTTGTACGACCGCGTGTCTTCTTCCCGATGCCGCGTGGCTCCCCTACCTCAACCCACTCCTGGTGTAGGCCCAGGGTCCTCATCACTAGCCTAAACCGTAACGGCTCGATCTCGCTCAAGTAGTGGACCCACAGCTCATGCTTAAAGCGAGGTCGCCCCGCTACGACCCACGGCTGGCCCTCATCTGTCATCCCCTCATAGGGTCTCCATCGCACCTGCATTCATAAACATACATATCATCATCAATCATAATAAATTCAAATACAAAAGAAAGATGCATAACATTCATCATACCAGCGAGGGAGGAAAGTCGCGGAACTCTCTCCGTAGAACCCACAACTCGTAGCCCAGTGGGGCCCCGAACACCACCGGCAGCCAGCGCCGCGCTAGAGGGAAAGCTCCCTCACCTCCAGGCCGTGGGTCGACGCGCCCCATCGGCATGTATAGGTGGCTCCAAACCTGCATCCATGCATTGCATTAGTGAGGCATTCACATGCATAATAAAAGAAAAAGAAAAGAAAAGAAAAAGAGAAAAATGCATACCTGAAGAAAAGGTGAGAAGCCGCTGACAGTCGTCTCTCGCCCTGTCCCCGTGGACAGGTCGGCCATCAAGTGCGCCAGTAGTGCCGCTCCCCAAGCGTAGCTGCCAACTGCCTCCAAGTCCTCGAGAATGCCCAGGAATCGGCAGTTGATGACATCGCCCTTTGTCCCCAGCAATAGCCTCCCCAGTAGCAGCAGTAGAAACCTCCTCAGATCAAGGTCTGCTCTCTCCCTGTCAGCTGGGTCCTGGCAGTAGACCGTCCTAGCCCCGTCTATCAACCTCTGTGAAAACTGCTCTAGGGTCTCCCCGGACCTATGCCTAGCATCCCCTAAGCCCATCACCGTAGTCAGGTCGGTGCGGAAGATAGTCCTACACTCGCTGGGAGTCTCGTAGACCATCTCTAGCCCTAGCAGTCTCTGGGCGACTCAGTGTAGTCAGGGTAGGTAATCCCACTCACAGCCTCTCCATCTACCCTCAACCCTGTAATCCTGGCTACATCCTCCAGGGTAGGAACCATATGCCCCCATGGCATCAGGAATGTCTGGCTAGACCTGTCCCATCTCTCCCTCAGAACCTGGATAAGTGGTAGGTCTGGTCTAACTGGCTCTATGGATAGGAAGGCCCCGAATCCCATGGTGTCTACCCTAGCTCTCTGAAACTCGGGGAGGCCATGGTATGCCGCCCGGACCATGACCCAGGAGATGCGCGTCCTCATCAACCCCTGCATGCATAGAGAAAGAATTTTTTGGCTTAATTGTTTTGATTATTCATGTGGAAATTCATTTGATTGCCTTGGGTTGAAATGTTGATGTTTGGTTTAATTAGCGACCGCCCTTGGGTCGTGGTTTGTTGAATTAGCGCCCCTGGGAGGGGCGTGGTTCTTAAGTGTGCTGTGAATTCATGACCTACCCTAGGTCGCTGTTTATCTAAGAAACGCCTCTGTATTGGGCGTGGTTTGGTGGTTAATTTCTAATTTCTTAGAGATTTTTCAGGAGACGCCCATCCCAGGGTCGTCTTTTGCTTAAGTCACGCCCCTGTGTGGGACGTTGTTTTCAAATGGGACTTTTGGGGCCTCATATTTTTTTTTTGAAATTAATGATTTGACGTCCGCTGGTTTGGTCGTCTTTCATTGAATTAACGCCCTGGTGGGGGGCGTTGTTTACAGGATTTTCAGAAAATGAAATAAAAATAACAGCATGCGGATAATTCATGGAAAAATAATTAAAAGCATGGAAATTAATGGAAATTAACAGCATGATTTGAAAAATGATGAATTTAAATGGGCGACATGCTGTAGGGCGTGTTTTCATGAAATTAATTATTTTGCAGAAAATAATTTGAACTAACGCCCTTGGGATGGGCGTTTCATCTCTAAATCACGCCCCCACGGGGGGCGTCTCTTTTCTGAGTTGCAGGGTTTCTACCCCGAGGGCTATGGAAAATGCTGAAAAATAAAAATAAAATTGCAAAAAAATTGGAATAGGGTTGGGGGCCTACCTTCTTGTGCTTTGGTCCTTGTGGCTGAGGTCGTGGTTGCCTGGGTCACCGTAGTTGGCCGGCACGAGGAGCGACCGCCGCCGTGGGCGGTGGCTCTTCCTCTCCTCCTTCTCCTTCTTCACCACCTTCTTCCTCACTGCCTTCGCCTTCTTCTCCTTCTTCTTCGCCACCAGCATCATCCTCATCTCCCTCGTCTGCTGCTCTCCCGTCATCTTCTTCTCGTATTTCGCCGTGTTCTTCCTCGGCCGCCATTGGGGCGTCCTCCACGGCATGTTCTTCACCGGCGTGGGTGGGCTCGCCCTCCAAGTCAACAACCTCGGGGGCAGCTACCCGTTGTCGCTTAAGGCCTCCGCCTGCCATAGCTTAGGGCTAGGATGAGAGAGAGGTTGAGAGAGGAAGATGGGGGAGGGAGTTCTTCGGTTAGGGTTTTGCAGAGAAAGAGGGAAAGAGGACGAAGGAGGAAGAAGAAAGGGGGAAAAGCCTTTTGGCATTCGAAACGAAGAAACGCCTTGAGGAAGGGCATGTTTTGTGGAATTGACGCCCATGAGTTTGGGCGTGTTTTGACAATGGACGACGCTATCTGAGGCGTTATTTTATTTTGCATGGGGAATGATAACCATCGTCAGACGCATTCAATATGAGTTGATTGATGTGATGGAGTCATAATTGCTGTTTATGATTAACGTCTGAGCTTGAGGCGTTATTTACATGATCCGTGGCTTAGCTAAGGGCGTTACTTTAGAGATTTCAACGAATATATTTTGGGAATTTGAATCAATTCACGCCCTATTTCAAGTCGTTATTCAGTTAACGCCCATTTGTGGAGGCGTCAAATGTGTGAGCTGCAATATTGAAAGCGACGTTGGCTGAGACGTCCTTTTATGAATTCACGACATTACTTGAGTCGTTATTTGCAACAGAATCACAGGTTTTGGAAGATTTGATCTGAAATACTATGAAATTGGCTCAATAAGAACGTATCATTGATTTATCAGAAAAGAAGATCGCATTGCATTCAATGAGCCACTTTGGGCCTCAGTTTTCTCAAAACTGTCACATAAGATTTCCATTGCTCTCTATCTTCATCCAACCTTTCCACAGGTTGATGAATCTTATTGATTTTCCACAGAGCATGAATGGTTGTGGTTTCTTCTCCATCTTCGTTGCTGCCGAGGTCCCGTATCTTGATTGAAGGAAGATGAGATGGGTCTTCGAATACCTGCCGTGGAAGCCCGAGTTGAGGAAGGCATCGGTGTGAGTTATACAAAATGAATTCTGAAGCGCCTATGAGTCGAAGGTCCGTTCGAGAGAAAATCTTGCACGGAGTTCTTGAGTCTTGAGTATTCCCGGGGCGCAAGTGAAGAGGTTCTTTGGCATTACTTTGAGGTGCTCTCTCCATTCCGTTCTCTTCTTGATTTGGGGTATCCGGTTCATCACTCTGTTGCTTATCCCAAGTGAACCGGTCACATAAGAGAGTGGGCTCTTTGAGAAGATTCTTGAGGATTGTTGGGCCTCATCACATGGATCAAACTTGAAGTGGAGATCTACCCAACTAGAGAGAGCTAGTATGCATCCGTAGATGGGTCTTCCCATTGCCGCCGAGGTAAGCCCGCTATAGAGATAAGCTAGAACAGCCGGTCCGATTCTCTCTCCCTCCCATAAGCTCACCACGGCGCTCAACTGTGCCTCCTCTAGAAAATCCTCCATGGATGGGAATAAGAGTTCTCCTGCTAAGCATACCACGAAGGCCTTGGTCACCCGTTCGATCTCTTCTTCTTCTTTAGCTTGATCCGCTCTCTTGTACACCCATGAGGTAAGCTTTAGAAGATTAATTTCTTTAGTGACCGTGATTTGATTCACTAAGTTTGGGCTAGATATCAATGTGGTTAATAGCTCGTGAGAAGAAATTGGTTTTGGCATGTTGGCCATCTTCTCTTCATCCCCTTGCTTCATTCTCTTTAAACCTAAGATCATCTCCAATTCTTCTAATAGGATGGTGGCTTCAAAGGTAGAGAAGAGAAAGGTATGAGTAGAAGGATGCCATATCTCTACAAGAGCTCCTATAGCTGCCCAATCAAGATGGATTTGATCATGGTGTTTAGCATGGGTAACTAGCACTACCAGAAAAAGCGGGATTTCAGACGGAATTTTATTTGTGACGGATTTTTTTCCGTCGAAAATCCCGTCTGAAATTTGCAATTACACACCGAATTTCAGACGGAAATTGTGACGAAAAATATTCCGTCACAAATTTCAGACGGAATTTGGGACGGAAAATTTAATCTGTTAGAAATTTATGACCAAGAATTTGTGACGGCCACATTTGTGACGGATCCGTCTGACAATCCGTCACAAATGTGTCTTCTCACGGATTTTCAGACGGAAATTAATCCGTCACAAAATGTTTGTGCAACCAATCCGTCGCAAAGGCACATTTGCGACGAATTGGGGGCGCAAAAATTTTGTGACGGATTAATTTCCGTCTGAAAATCCGTGAGAAGACACATTTGTGACGGATTGTCAGACGGATCCGTCACAAATGTGGCTGTCACAAATTCTTGGTCATAAATTTCTGACAGATTAAATTTTCCGTCCCAAATTCCGTCTGAAATTTGTGACGGAATATTTTCGTCACAATTTCCGTCTGAAATTCGGTGTGTAATTGCAAATTTCAGACGGGATTTCCGACGGAAAAAAATCCGTCACAAATTTCAGACGGAAATTTCCGTCTGAAAATTCCGTCTGAAATCCCGCTTTTTCTGGTAGTGTAGGCTCAGGAGGTGCCATCTTGCTAGGTATACCCTCATATCCGAAGAAAACATGGAAAGGATAAGTGGCAGCCACTTAATTTTTGTAAATCTCCTAGCTCCGGGGACATTTGGATAATCCTATGTAAGAAAGAAAAGAAGGAGAATGCATGAGCGACAGAAGTAAATCAGTGAAGATAAGAAAAGAGAAGAACAGAAGAAATAATACTTTACCTGGTTCATGGAGATTCTACTGCTTATGTGACCGTTGATCTCAGTTAGTCGAGGGGTAGAAGTTTTGGACCTCTTAAACGCCCTCTCCATCTTTGGTTTACAGGAAGGGCTGGGCGGTTGCAGTCCTTGCGAGAAGAAGAACACGAACAGAAGAAGCAGAGAATAGAAACTCTCAGAGGTTGCGTTGGTTGATCAGAGGAAGTGTCCTCCTTTTATAGAAGTCCGAAGGGTCTTAGGGCTATTCAGAGTTGTGAGATTGGTTGCTATTAGGACTGGGTTTAGCTTTCGCGTTGGAAATGGAAGCATGTTAATTAACGCCTTCTGTTGGGGCGTCGATTTCTGAATTGACGACCTGACGGAGGTCGTGTTTTATGTAGCGCCCTTTCCAGGGTCATCTTCTTCCTGGGCTCTCGATGCATTTCACGCCCTTTGGAAGGGCGTGTTTCTTCTTTTAACGCCCTCATGTCAGGCACCTTTTATGTTTTTGACGCCGTTCTATCCAGGTGTGAATTTGTGAGCTTATGAATTTGCTTCCCTACATGCTTTGATGAACTTAAGTGCTATTATTTTGTTGGAATTGCTTTTAATTTAGCACTTATGATCATGTCATGCTTTGAATTGAGGGTTATTCATATTGAAATTGTGGGAGGGCTAATGAACTTTCAAGCACAGAGGATTGCAGGTTTCGAGATGCCCGGATCACTGTTGGAGTAACATCATGTTGTTCTTGTATTTCGTTCTTGTGAGCATTATTACTATATGGTATTCTACGTTATTATAATATATCAGGGACCTTGTGGTTCTAATGAACCTGGAATTTGAGTTCCCCTTCATCAAAAATAGTGATAGTTCCAGGAGAGTCTTGATCACACGGATAGGCCGTTGAGTCACCCAAGGTTTGGGACGATGGTTCCACTTTCTGAGATGATGCGCGGACAAACGGGCTTCGGCTTAGTGTCAGCTCAGAGGGATGGATTCTTGACCAAGTCTAGATGGCTTAGCAATATTATCCTTGATTATTTTCTATTTTTGTTTTTATTCTTTTTCTTTTAGCCCAGCATGCATCATGTAGGACTTTGAGGTTCATGATGAAAATCTTCATATTATGGCAATAATGAAAGTCACTCGTTCTTGATTGAGTTGACATGAGATATTCCACTCCAAATTGAGTACTTTATTCTCTCTGAAGACCGCTCAGGCTGGTTCCTTGAAAATGTTCCTTTGCTGGGTCTCCATCTCAATTCCCTTTATTTTTCTGCAAATCCACCTTGGTTGTAGCACGTCCACGTTGGCTGGTAACCGCTCTCCAATGGTGTCTCCTTATTGTGCCGCGCGCACATTTTTACTTGTTTAGTTTAATCTCCTTTTATCCAGCAAATTGATGTTTCCTTGGAATCACTCAGAGTTGTTTCACTCAGAATCTTGGAAAGATTTCTAATGCTTGGTGTCTGAGGCGTGTCACATCACACCTTGGCGTCTACTTAACAGTTCATTCCACTTCATTCCGCTGGTTGCACTTTCGCTTCATTTTAGTCTCACTCTCTTGCAAAGCAGACGCCAAGGCGGGGCAGCTGTAGACAGGCCAAAATTGACGTTATGTTGATCAAATCTCATGTCACTATGTTGACGCCCCAAAGTGAACTTCAATACATTCATAATATGAGGTTTTTCTATTTTTGTGTGTTTTTTGGCTTGATCTTGCATTTTTGTGATTCACGACCTGAAGAGGGGCGTTATTTTAAAAGCGACCTTACCTAGGGCGTGTTCAAAAGAAAGGACGACCAAATGTCAGGGCGTCAATTCCTGGTATTATCCAGTTTCAAAATAAATTCTAATTACTGATTGGCGTCCTTCCTCAGGGCGTGTTTTCAAGTAACGCCTTTATCTCAGGCGTTTTCTCATAATTTTCAAATAAAGAAAGTTTTATTTCCAAATTTAAATCCAAGAAGTGACGCCCTTGACCAGGTCGTGTTATGGAGTAACGTCTTAAGGTAGGTCGTCAATTCAAATTTGACGCCCTTCTGAAGGTCACGTTTTATGTTTCGGTGTCCTGTTTGAGTGTGCCTTTCCTGAATAGTTCCTTGCCTTCTTTGGTCACCTTGCTAGATCAGGGAACTGGAGTCCTTACCATTGATAACCATTGCCCGTTCTTATCTTCCCAAATCTGTGGTTATCTTGATCTAAACCCTATATAAGCATGCTCTGGTCGATCTTGACTGAGGTTACCGAGATCAGAGGTTACCGAGGTCAAAGGTTATACATATAGATACATACAGGGTTTACAGAGGCTCTCTTCACCTTCTTCCTGTGCGATCTCTTTAGAAGAGCTCTCTGCTTCCTCTTCTTCCTGCCAGCAGCATCAACCCCGGTTCACCTCTACTGTCGCTAGGGACAGCATGGGTCTTTTTGCTTATTTATTTGTGCTTTTCCATCGGTCATCATCCACCGTTTTCTTTTCTTGCATTAGTATCATATTTCTCCTTTCCCTAACTCTTTAGGGGTTTTTAAAACCAAAAAAAGAGGTGCGCATATTGTGTTCTCTTTCATCATCGTATCTTCTATTTGGGATTGATACTACATTCACTCTTGGCTGATCCATCTTCTTTACTTGTTTGTTTTTTTTTTGCAAGGGTAATCAATAAGGAAAACCCCCTTCATCGGCCAGCCGATAGAAGGAGGAGGAAGGAATTCACAATCCATCCCGCATCCCACTTATCACCAGGTATTCGCGATCATTTATTTTATTATTGAGGTAACACCTCCGGCGATCACTCTCCTTTATTGCACCACGTGCTTTCTTTTGTCTTTATTATCATATCCATCCTTTTACATATCTCATATGAGTGGTTTGTTCCACATGTGTGGATTTATCACGATCTACAGTGATGAGGTGAAGAATGGATGAGAGGGTTGAAGGCTGAAGAAAAGATGAAGCCAAGTCGACTTCCGATGAAGGCCAAGTCGACTTCATTAAAGGTCAACTTCAAGTTCAGTTAAATTGAACCAGTCAAAGGTCCAGCCCAGTCAAAGACACCTATCATACAAGGGAAGTATGTTCCAAGCCCCAGAGTCAACACAATCAGACCTTGGAGTCAACGCAAAAGTTCACCAAAAGACCTTGCCAGAAGACCCTGTCTGCTGAAGAAGTTAAGGTAGACAAATAAGTCAACTCAAGTTTAAATCAACACAAGTTGAAGTCAACACATGCATTTGCCAGAAGACTTGGTCAGGTGAAGAAGTCAAGGGAGTCAAATAGAAGCTATCGCTGACAGATGAGCTTCAACGATGAAGAAAAGCTCATAGTGGAATGAATGAATAACAAGGCTGACAAATAGGTTAATAGTGGTGAAAATAGAAGATAACGGCGACAAATGACCAGTTAGTGGTAACAAATAGGTCGCAGGTCGACGGCTCTTGAAGCAGAGACAAATAGCTCTAAGGCAATTGCTCCAGCGAACAAGGGTGACAAATTGTCACGCCTCGAGATTATGTAGCGGAAACAACCGGGAACGTGAACAGTCGACTAGTACGTCTCAAGCGAGCAATAAAATCAGAGCGCTAATAACTTCACACATAAGAAATGAATGCACATCATGATTGATCAAAAATCTAACTTTTATTGATAATGATAATCAAATTACAATAGTATTTGACTCAATTCACTAGACTCAAATAAAGGAAAAATACATAGACTCGACTTGACTTATGACTCCACTAAGTCTTCTCTCGATCTTTAATCACTCCCGGATCCATCACTTGAATAGTCTGAATTCGACCCGCTAGAATTTCTTGAAAAAGATTGAAAAAGTAGGGAATGAGCACACATGCCCAGTAGGTATCTTCGTATCAACATGAAGGCAATGTTTAAGTAATTAACATTTTATCTCTAGAGTAAAGATACATGAAATACGGTAAAATATGCAGTGTAAAACCAAAGTAACACAAGTATCATGATACGATCAAGAATAGGAATTGAGAACATGATTGAGCAAGTATATAGCAAGAATGTAAATTTGACCTTTCATGAATAAGACTGTACTTTTTCATAACTATAAAGTCTATGTACTAGAAAGTCATGTAACGAGAATGTAGTAGCAAGCATGTAATTTCACAAGAATGCTTCGTGAGTATTCGTGGATATTCGTGGATTTCACCAGTTTATAAAAAAAGTACTCCCAGCACAATGCGATGCCAATGTTCATCATACCGCATGGTTTATAGTATGTTTCCAGCTATCTGCCAAGGGGACTAGAGTGGAGCCCTTGGACACTGTCCGTGCCCGCTCTTTCATCTTCAAGTTATAAATCAAGCTACTTCCATGAAAATATAAATATGGCCAATAATGTAACAAGTTCAAACTATGGGTCTACGATAACAAATATCAAGGTAAGAACGCTTCAATTAAGAATATACGAGTGCAAAGATTTGAGTTGGAACTAGGTTATGCCATGAAGAAAAATTTGGCAGCATAATGGCATATTCTTTACTTTCCATAAGTTATTAATACCTTATTTGACAAGTGTTAAGTTATTAGACCACCTAGGAACTTAAAAAACCTAACCCAAAGGTCAAACCTTGGGTTAGATAGAATTAGGGATAAAGTGGTTGTTTACTGGATCGTTTACATACTCAAGCGGTCTAGATAGGACCGTTTAAGATAGACATGCGGTCCAGGCAGGACCGTTTAGAAACAAGGTCGATGAATGAATGAACCGGCACCATGCGGTCTAGACAGGGCCGCTAGGAGTCCTTGGCGGTCAGATAAAGGGCCGCTAAGTACCTCTGGCAGTCGTCTACAGGCCGCTAATGTCCAGAACACCAAAAACACCGATTAAGTGCTTTCTAACAATTGGGTTTTATGGGTACAACCAGCTCGGTGTCCTGGTGGGAATCTCAGACTCGCGGAGTCTTACGGAGGCCTTGAAATAAGATCACCTAGTCCGGTGGAAGGAATATCCAACGGAGAGGATCACAAGTCTAAGATTTTTGTGCTTATTGTACCCAATGTAACTAATGACATCGTACCAGAATACGTGCCATATAGTTAAGAAAGAATGACTCAAGAGATGAGAATGAAACAGTAAAACATACGGAGAAAAACACCACAACAACATATTAATCATTTAATTACAAAATTATAATATTTTGGCATGAAATTACATAATAACTAAAAATAAAGTCTTAACCATGCTCAAGCTAAATCTGGGTATTTAATAGGAAAAATGAAACATGATTTTGTGAAAATAATATAATTATAGGGTTACCAATATGTAAGGTTTCAACTAGGCTCGGACAAGTTCTCAGAACCAGAAAACGGTCAGGGACTAGCCACTAGAATGAAAGAAACGGTCTTGCAATAGACCGCCCAAAGGGATAAAAATGGTCATTCATTAGACCGCAAATGTTCCTTGTGGTTCCTTTTAGGCCACCTTCTGTTTGGCTGACAGAAGTTATAAAACAAAGAATAAATACTAAACTTGGACAAGTTATGCATGGAAATCAACGATAACATGCTGTAAAACATGCTAGAAGGAAAATAGAACAGGAACATGCATGGGTTTGAGTGAAATAGACAAATATCTTTCATCTTTATTGCATTTGGGCTTCATTCGACCTAGCACATCCCCTTGAGGTGCGTCAGTTTTATTTGTCAAGAAGAAGGATGGATCTCTCAGGCTATGTATCGACTATCGGCAACTAAATCAGCTCACTATCAAGAACAAATATCCGTTGCCACGTATCGATGAGCTCTTTGATCAAATTTCGGGAGCAGAATATTTCTCCAAAATAGACCTCAGGTCAAGTTATCATCAGCACAGGATCAAAGACGAAGACATATACAAGACTACTTTCTGGAGCATATATGGGCACTATGAATTTGTGATAATGCCGTTCGGTTTAACTAATGCCCCGGCAACATTTATGCAACTTATGAATAATGTCTTCAGGCCTTATCTCGATCGATTTGTAGTCGTCTTCATTGATGATATTCTGATATACTCCAAGACTAAGGAGGAACACGAAGAACACTTAAGAATAGCTTTGCAAACGCTAAGAGAGCATCAACTCTACGCAAAGCTTAGCAAGTGCAGCGGAAACAATCGGGAATGTGAACAGTCAGCTAGTACGCCTCAAGCAAGCAATATAATCAGAGCGCTAACACATTCACAAATAAGAAATGAATGCACAATATTTGGATAAAATCTTTGCTTTATTTAAATAATAATCAAAAGTACATAAGGTTGATTCTTGACTCTTTGACTAACTAGACTCAATAAAATGGAAAATTACATTCCGACTCTTGACTATCAACTAATGACAATCTAAGGCTTCGCTCCTTTAATCACTCTCGGATCTATCACTCGAATAGTCTGAATCCGACCCGCTAGAATTTCCTGAAAAAGATTAGAAAAGTAGGGAATGAGCAGACATGCCCAGTAGGTATCTTCGTATCAATATGAAGGCAATGTTTAAGTAATTAACCTTTTAGCTCTAGAGTAAAGATACATGAAATACGGTAAAATATGCGGTGTAAAACCAAAGTAAAACAAGCATCATGATACGATCAAGAATAAGAATTGAGAACATGATTGAGCAAGTATATAGCAAGAATGTAAGTTTGGCCTTTCACGAATAAGAATGTACCTTTTCATAACCATAAAAGATATGAACTAGAAAGTCATGTAACGAGAATGTACTAGCAAGCATGTAATTTCACAAGAATGCCTCGTGAGTATTCGTTGATATTCGTGGATTTCATCAGTTTATAAAAAAAGTATTCCCAGCATAATGCGACGCTAGTGTTCATCATACCCCATGGTTTATAGTATGTTTCTGGCTATCTGCCGAGGAGACTAGAGTGGAGCCTTTGTCTAATAACTCCTGAAGTTGCTTCTTCAATTCTTTGAGTTCTGTAGGGAACATCTTGTAGGGAGATATTGAAACAAGTGCTACTCCAAGAATAAGTTCAATGGAGAAGTTTACTTCCGTTTCGGGTGGTAAACTGGGTAAGTCTGATGGGAACACTTCAGGGAACTCATTCACAATGGGAATATCCTCTAAGGTGATCTCCTTGGACTCGGTAATGATTACGGAGGCAAGAAAAGCTTCACATCCTTACGAAATGAGTTTGCAAGTATGGAGAGATGAAATAATGGCAGGATGCTTCCTATATTTGATATCAAGGAAGGAAAATCTCGAAAGACCTGGTTTCCAAAAAGATATTATCCTATTGTGGCAATTTATATGGACGTCATGGTCGACAAGCCAATCTACACCTAGGATAGCATCGTAGCCTTCCATGTCAAGGCACACGAGATTTACAGAAAGATTATGACCTTCTACAATTACCTCACTATCTGGGTAGTGGGTTGTAAGTTTAGTTCCGGGACCTAAAAGTGTAGTGATAGCTAGGTCCGAAGGTAAAGAAACTGATGAAACTGACAAGGTTTTTGCAAAAGTAGTAGATATAAAGGAATGAGAAGCACTAGTATCAAATAACATGAATGTAGGATGGGAATAGATGTGAATGGTACCCTCCATCAACCCATCATCCTTGGGTGCTTCATCATCATCTATAATAGCGTTAAGACGCGCATGTCGCTTGCGTCCACCGGTGGAAGATTGATCCTTCATGAGGGGTCAATCCAGCATGCGGTGCTCCCGGCTGCCACATCGCAAACAAGCGTCGAGACGCTTCCAGCATTCCTCGATCGCGTGGCCGAATTTCTAGCAGAACGTGCAAGTCACCATGACTTGCTTATCTCCCTTCTTTGCCTTCTTGTTCTTGTGGTAGCTACTACCACTCCCGTTCCGGGATCTCTTCTTACTATCACAGATTTGTAAGGTTCCATGATGCTGAACTTCTCCTTTTTTCCATGCCGATCCATCTTTCGTCTTGACTCCTCTCCTTTGCTTTTGAGTTTCTCTTCTCTAAGGTCCTTTCATAAAGATGAGCTCGTTGGACCATCTCCGCATAGGTCCGAATATTTTGTGAGCCAAGTTGTTGAATGAAGACGGGCCTCAACCCATCCAGAAAATGGTTGGCCTTCAAAAGATCTGTGCTGACCAAATGTTCGGCATAAAGGGCCAAACAGGAGAATATGAGTTCATATTCCGCCACCGACATCATGCCATGGCGTAGCGATGCGAACTCTGCAGCCTTCCTCTCCTTTACAAGTTCGGAGTAGTACTTTACTCGGAAGAGGGTAAGAAATCCCTCCCAAGTGTGTGGTGCGTCTGCAGGCGGCGTTGGAATAGACTTCCACCAAGTACGTGCATCCTTATTAAGTTGAAAAGTGGTGAGACGGACCTTCTCTTGATCCACGCACTGCATAACATTGAAAACTCTCTCCATCTCATCTATCCAATTCTCTGCTTCATCTGGATTGGAAGAGCCCGAAAACAATGGAGGATTTAAACTTCAAAAATTCTGATGTAAGTCACCGGCACCAACCCTCACGCCAGCATGGACCAGATTATGAAGTGCCTGGGTAAGACCTACAACAGTCTGTTGCATCCCGTCCCAGTCAACACTGTGTGCCATTGTAAGAATAGGGTACCTGAGAAAAGAATTAAACTTGTCAACTCCAATGGAATTGGTGGAGTTACTCTTAGAGATAATTTCTAATTAACTATCTCATCCCGGGTTCTACCCGATTTCTCTCTTAGGTAGGGAAATTTCTTTCCTTGTTTCATAGGTATGGGTCCTTAAACCTTGGACTTAGCCTATGACATGACATTTTTTTAGAAATAAGTAAGTTTTAAGACCTATGCTCTGATACCAGTTTAACTGTCATGCCCAGAGATTATGTAGCAGAAATAATCGAGAACGTGAACAGTCGGCAAGTACGCCTCAAGCGATCAATAAAACCAGAGCGCTAACACATTCACACATAAGAAATGAATGCACATCATGATTGATCAAAAATCTAACTTTTATTGATAATGATAATCAAATTATAATGGTATTTGGCTCAATTCACTAGACTCAAATAAAGGAAAAATACATAGACTCGACTTGACTTATGACTCCACTAAGTCTTCTCTCGATCTTTAATCACTCCCGGATCCATCACTTGAATAGTCTGAATCCGACCCGCTAGAATTTTCTGAAAAAGATTGAAAAAGTAGGGAATGAGCACACATGCCCAATAGGTATCTTTGTATCAACATGAAGGCAATGTTTAGGTAATTAACCTTTTAGCTTTAGAGTAAAGATACATGAAATATGGTAAAATATGTGGTGTAAAACCAAAGTAAAACAAGTATCATGATATGATCAAGAATAACAATTGAGAACATGATTGAGCAAGTATATAGCAAGAATGTAAGTTTGACCTTTCATGAACAAGAATGTACTTTTTCATAACCATAAAGGCTATGTCCTAGAAAGTCATGTAATGAGAATGTACTAGCAAGCATGTAATTTCACAAGAATACCTTGTGAGTATTCGTGGATATTCTTGGATTTCACCTGTTTATAAAAAAAGTACTCCCAGTGCAATGCGATGCCAGTGTTCATCATATCCCATTGTTTATAGTATGTTTCCAGCTATCTGCCGAGGGGACTAGAGTGGAGCCCTTAGACACTGTCCGTGCCCGCTCTTGCATCTTCAAGTTATAAATCAAGCTACTTCCATGAAAAAATAAATATGGCTAATAATGTAACAAGTTCAAACTATGGTTCCATGATAACAAATATCAAGGTAAGAACGTTTCAATTAAGAATATACGAGTTCAAAGATTTGAGTTAGAACTAGGTTATGCCATGAAGAAAAATTCGGCAGCATAACAGCATATTCTTTACTTTCCATAAGTTATTAATATTTTATTTGATAAGTGTTAAGTTATTAGACCACCTAGGAACCTGAAAAACCCAACCCAAAGGTCAAACCTTGGGTTAGACAGAATCAGGGATAAAGCGGTCATTTACTGGACCGTTTACATACTCAAGCGGTCTAGATAGGACCGTTTAAGATAGACATGCGGTCCAGGCAGGACCGTTTAGAACCAAGGTCGATGAACGAATGAACCGGCACCATGCAGTCTAGACAGGGCTGCTAGGAGTCCTTGGCAGTCAGATAAAGGGCCGCTAAGTACTAAGTACCTCTGGCGGTCGTCTACGGGCCGCTAAGGTCCAGAACACCAAAAACACCAGTTAAGTGCTTTCTAACAATTGGGTTTTGAGGGTACAACCAGCTCGGCGTCCTAGTGGGAATCCCAGGCTCGCGGAGTCTTACGGAGACCTTGAAACAAGATCACCTAGTCCGGTGAAAGGAATATCCAACGGAGAGGATCCCAAGTCCAAGATTTTTGTGCTTAATGTGCCCATTGTAACTAATGACATCGTACCGAAATACGTGTCATGTACTTAAGAAAGAATGACTCAAGAGATGAGAATGAAACAGTGAAACATACAGAGAAAAACACCACTACAACATAGTAATCATTTAATTATAAAATTATAATATTTTGGGATGAAATTACATAATAGCCAAAAATAAAGTCTTAACCATGCTCATGCTAAATCTGGGTATTTAACAGGAAAAATGAAACATGATTTTGTGAAAATAATATAATTATAGGCTTACCAATATGTAAGGTTTCAACTAGGCTCGGACTAATTCTCAAAACCACAAAATGGTCAGGGACTAGCCGCCAGAATGAAAGAAATGACCTTGCGATAGACCACCCTGAAGGGATAAAACGGTCATTCATTAGACCACAAATGTTCCTTGCGGTTCCTTTTAGGCCACCTCTGTCTGGCTGACAAAAGTTATAAAATAAAGAATAAATATTAAACTTGGACAAGTTATGCATGGAAATCAACGATAACATGCTGTAAAACATGCTAGAAAGAAAATAGAATAGGAACATGGAAGGTTTTGCGTGAAATAGACAAGTATCTTTCATCTTTATTGCATTAGGGCTAAGTTCATGCATGGAAATTAAACTAGATGTGCAATCCAAATAAAACAGTAAATACTCTGAGTACAATATATGAAATCGACTGCAACTTGAGGGCTTTTACTCCTAAGATCATACTTAAGCCATTCATGAGATAACCTACCTCTGTTCTGGGCTTTAGACTTCGAATTTAGGGCTGGAAGTTGACCCTAGTTTCTACTCGTTCAGAACCGAACCAGTAACTTATTGCCTTTCTAACTCCTGATTTCCTTCACCTATGATAATGAAAATTCGAGGGTAGAAAGAGGGTACTAAGGTGAAAAAATAAGTCTAAAGAACCATCTTCTAATTACCTCGTTTGGGACTTCTAATCCGCTGATCTTCCTGGGTTGCTCGCACAAGTTCCTGGGTTACTTGCACTGAACCAGCGTCTTTGCAGGCCTCTAACTTCCTATAGGCTTGATCTCCTAGAACGAAATTTTGAGGAAAGTTAGACCTTACTATAATGAACAAAATATTCTAAAGAACTTACCTCAAATAATGCTTCGTTACCTTAGTTCCACGTGAGCCAAAAGTAAGGGTCGCACATGTGAAACTTGGGATCTATTTATAGGGTTAGCTATGATTTTGAGGATTTGAACGAACCTAGAGTCCTAAATTGGAGCAGAGTTAATCCCTAGAGAGTTCTAGAGAGTCATCTATGCTAGGTAGCTTCGATCCAAGGGGATTTGATCGCCAAAAATCCCAGCTTTTTACGATTTTTCCCATTCACAGAATTAAAAGGTCTTAGCGGTCATGGGAGGGCCGCTAAGGTGAGGCTAGCGGTCGCACGACAGACCGCTAGGCTTCATAAATTCTGAAATTTTTGGATTTTCATATTATTCCTCATTTATCCCATAAATTGATGTATATATCCCATTTAAATCCGTAAATTACCTAATTTACGTTTCTATTAATGGGCTTGGGTCTAAAAGCCTTGGAATTGGGTCTTTGGGCCCATTTGAGTTGGGCTTAGCCCTTGAGTTGATATAGGGTATTTAAATGGATTAAATAAATCCTTAATTCTTCATAATAGCCCATTTAGCCTTTAAAAATGCTTACTAATAATATTTTAAATCCATAAAATTCTGAGAAAATTCTCGGGGGTTACACAAATAGGTCCCTAACGCTCACAAATAGCAGTTAAGGGTGTAAAATAACTTCCTATGGTTGAATAATAGGCCGTCAGGGTGAAAGCTTTGGAATGCTTTGAAAAGCTAAGAGGTAGAGTCGACGCAAGTGACCTTGGAGTCGACTCCACCATTACAAGAAATCCACAACAGTGAAAAAGGCGGACGTGGCGACCGCTTCAGGAGTATAAGGGTGACAAATGGGTACCTAAAGGAGACAAATGGGACTTAAGGGTGAATAATAGCTCAGTAAGGTTGAAAATAGCTGGGTAGACTGAAGCATTGTACATGCCACGTAAGATTCACACTTATGCTTGAAGGGCAATCATTAGCACATGATCCAAGACCTGACACATCACCTGACTAATCCCATGAAGGCTCTGGAAAAGAATATTTTGCCAAGAAAGATTGAAAAAATGACAGATTCATTTTTGGAAAAGTGTTTTTGAAATTTCGATACTTTTGCTACACTTATATATTGAAGCTATCATTCTTCGAAGGAAGAGGGAAGTTGCGACTGAAGAGCTGAAAGAAATAGAGTGAGCTACGAAATTTGAAGAGAAAAGGGGAGAATAGTATAGTTCAAAGACTTTGAGAGAAAAGCTGTAAGAAGAAAAGAGAGAGAGATCTTGTGAGAAGGATCGAGCTCGAGAGAGTCCAGTTCGTGAGAGAAGTATCAGTGTGCAGCCGATGCCAATTGAAGATTTGTGGTGTCTATTAGTTCGTGGATCAAATCCAGAACTATCCTGCTCCTCAGGAGCTATATTCTTCTTGTCTTTCTTTTTGTGTTTTTGTTTGTTCGTTTTCTATTTCCTTCTTGTACTTCTGATACCATGTTCAAGGTTCGGGTTTCCTCTGAGGTTTCAGAGGAAGGGAGAAGTGTTTCTCCGAGTTCCCTCTGTGGTTTCAGAGGAAGAGAGGATTGAATCCTCTGGGTTTTGTGAGCAGTGGGTTGCTATTCACGGTTCCTTCTGTGTTTACAGAAGAAGGGGGGATTTGTTCCTCCGATCACTACCAGTGGTAGTGGGTCTGGTCTTGCGGGTTGTAAGATCTGGGAGAAGAGATTTGTTTCCCTTGGTTCAAGCTATTTGGCAGCGTCTGTTGCAGACTGAGTCTGTAGTCTTGCATCTGCAAGGGAAGCCTCACTCGGTTGAGTGAGAGGTGGACATAGGTTTGTGGGTTACATAACAAACCACCTTAAAAAGTCCTTGTCTACCGTGGTTTGATTTGTGCGCATACTCCTTATCCTTTACCCCCTTCGCAGGTTGGTGTGTGAGCTGGTTTTACCTTGTGAGCTCATAGTGTGCCAAGTGTTTGAGGACTGTCTTGTGTGGGTTGATACTTATTAAGTGTGAACTGTTAGATGCCTAAATGTGTTTTACCTGAATTCTGAATCTGTTTAGCTCATTGCTTGGTTAATCAGTTTACAGTTAGAATTACAAGTTGCATTTAACTTGAAGCTTACTGATGTAAGATGTCTTCGTTTACTATTGTGCATAGATTTAACCATCTGTAGATTGCTTAGTCTATAGTGTTATCTTCCGCTGTGATTGAAAATCAGGTGTGGTTTTAATTGAGCTAAATTTTTATAGAGGGATCTATTCACCCCCCCTCTAGATCCCACATTGCACCTAACACTCTTGCCCAAAAGTAGGGGAAAAATAAGATTTCAAGTCTCCTATAGGCACTCTTGCTTGCAAGTAAAGGACTTCTCCCCTCAAGGAGAAGTGAACCACTGTTCAGGTGGGTTTACACAGATATTGCCTCTTGACAGGCAGAGTTGTGTACAATGAAATATAATTCATTCAAGATGAAAAATATTAGAGTGAAAATGCAGCTATCTTGAACTACTCAAAAAAGGCTTTTGAACAAAAGAAATCCAAGTTGCTTGAAAGACTTTTTCTGAAGAAGCAAACAAGATTGCAGTAGAGAATGTGGCGTGATTTGCTTCTTCTTCACTAGAGGTTACAACAAAAGATTTGTTGAGAAGTATTTGGCTTTGATCTCTCGACACTTGTAGTGCAGACTTGTGCTGGAAGTTGGGTTTCTCACTTGGTTAAGCTTGTGTGTGTTCTCTATATATTCTTCTTGCTCTCTACATCGCTTTATATAGCTCTCTTTGGTGCAAGTTCCATTAAATATAGCTAGGGAACGTTTAAGCTCATCTTTGTATTCGTTTGACCTAGCTTGGTATCCGTTTAGACTCAATCTTGTAAACGTTAGAGAGCTTCATATTTGTCTTGAGCGAGTAACAGTTTGCCAGAGAAAGATTTTTCTATCTTGATACCTGTGCTCTTTTTTCTGTGCGAAAAGACATAACCAAATCTTTCCTAGGGCATCTCCTTTGACTTCGCATGTTTCTTGAAAAGTAGGAAGATCTTCCTTAAAGTACTTGTCCTTTCCTAGGGTGTCATTTCTTCATTGGCCTGCCATTTTTGCAGAAGGCATTTGTTTACTCCATGAAATTATAACGTTAGGAAGTGCTGCATAGAGTATTCCTTCTTTTTGCTTGCCTTGATCCATATCTGTACTCTTGTTCCTGTTATTTATCTTTCCTGTCTTTGTCTTCCTGAAAATAGATTAAGAAGACTGACCTTTCCAAGTTTTTAGACAAGTATATATCGTGGAAAAGGAAACACAATTTTCATGTTCTTTTTCATACTACATGGGCAGTAATAAATATCTGCACGACTGCATTAAATGCATTTAAAATTTGAATTTTATTGAGATAGTTATCAGAACAATTGTGATAGTTGATTTAGAAGTGAATTTTAATTTGAAGGATCGACTAAATTAATTTGACATAGTCACCTATCATAGATACTATGATAACTTAGGTGATAGCCTTTAAGATAGTTGATAGTTCAAGTTATTGAAGATAGTCGAAGGTAAGATGAGATAGCTACTGCCATAGTTTAACTATGTTTAGATAGGCGATCTTTTTGTTCAACTATTTTAATTGTTGAGATAGCCGATATCCTAGCGACTATGTCAATTGATAGGTATTTGAAGGATGAGATAGTTGATTATCTGTGCGCCTATGTTTATGAGATAGGTGATGGAATGCGCCTATGTTAAGTGCTTCCTTCATATGGGCGATGTCGTTATAGGCGATGGAAGTGTGCCTATGTGACTGAAGATAGTCGACTATGTTTAAGATAGTCGGCTATGCAAAGCAACTAACTCACTTTAGCTTTCATATCCTATGCTTATGTGAGTTTTTGTGCCTATGTGAGCACCTAAGTGAGTGCCTAAGTGAATTTATGTGCCTATGTGAATTTATGCGCCTTTCTTTCGACTAAGTGAAAACATGGCTGATTCTTGGGACTATCTTACACAGAGAATTTTAGGCATTCTTTCCCTTGTATTGTTATCAAAATTTACCCAAGGTTTTGTTATCAGCAAAATTGATATAATAAAGTGAACATGGGGATTTCTGTTTTAACACTCAATGCTTTATCTTAAATATGAGGTGTTAACCTATCAGGTAGTAGGTGGGGGGAGGGGTTTTAGCCACTGGGGGTGAGGGGCTGTGCAACTGGTGGGGCAATAGGTGGGGGGAGGGAAGGGTTGTGCAATCAGCGGGGGCTGGGTGGTCAGTCGGCGGGGAAGCATATAAGGGGAGGGGGGATATGCGACTGGTGGGGTAGTAGGTGGGGGGAGGGGTTCTGGCCGACGGTGCAGTGGGTAGGGGGAGGGGGGCTTTGTGACTGGTGGGGCAGCAGGTGGGGGGAGGGGTTCCGACAAGCTAGGGGGTGTGCAACCAGTGGGGGGTGGGGGGTCGGCCGGTGGGGCAATAGGTGGGGGGAGGGGGAGGGGTTTCGATCATTGGGGGAGAGGGGCTATGCTACCGATGAGGTAGCCGGGTCGATCGACCACTTGAAGGCAGGTCTTGCTGGCGCTGGATGGGGAGAGGCTAGGATAGGTGGGGGGGTAGCGGTCTATGGGTTGGGGGGGAGGTTGGCCAGAGAGGGAGGGGGCCGAGATGGGTGGGGGATAGAGGAGAGAGGGGGGTGAGTTGAGAGAGGGGATGGGTAGGGGTGGCACCCGGCGATGGTCTTTGAATGTGTATAAATGTTATTCTTGCAAATTCTATATATTTATAGCTTGTGTATGTTCTTTAATTTGATGTTATTTAATTTGAAGTTATTTATTTGGATGTTCTTTAAATTAGATATTTTATAATTCAATGTATGCATATCAATCAGATGTTCTGTAATTTGATGTTCTCTAATTAGATTGGATGTTCCATGTGAGCTGAGGAGTGTGGGTGTAACCGAACAATACACGCACGCCAAAGAGAGTGTGTAAAGCCTATGTCAATGAACCTACCCATTCAAAACTTTGTGATTCATATGTCTGTTCTCGTTTTTCTGATGTGAACATATATATCTAACATGAAGTATTGAATTATCTCGTTCGGACAGTCTATGAATGTTTGATCGCACTTAGGTGGTCATTTAATATATATGTTTATACGATTTGTTAAAAATTTTGGTTGTATCTTCTCACTCTTCTCTAGTATACCTTTACTGATTTTTAGTATTTCTTAACCACTTATTGGTAAGTTTTTAAGAAAGCTTATTAATCAATAAATATTTTTGGTATACCGGAGAAGTGTGGGGAGATGTTGCCGAAATTTTGAGCAAATCGTACAACACCTATAGTAAGTAATCGTGTAATCAAATCTTCATAGATGGATTAAAAAGTGATAATCTAAATAATAATATATTTCTATTCAAATTGTCTATGTCGAATGATATAACGAAAGGGTCAGCTTTTTTTTAAAAGAATAAGAGATTTATACGTTCAGTAATTAACATTGAGTGGGTGCAGGAAAAATGTCTGTAGATCGTTCATGGATGTATCATAGAATAATTGGTTGGGTGATGTCTAAGGTATTTAAAGATGGAGTTGAGAGATTCATTCATTTTGCATTAGGGAATCCAAGCGCAGCAGCAGACTACGAGGGTCGCATCTGATGTCCTGTTTAGTTTGTAGGAACTTGAAGTGGATTTCACCATGGGAGGTGCAACATTAGTTGTAGAAGAAAGGGTTTATGGAAGGTTATATGAACTAGACGTGTCATGGTGAGGATGTTTAATCGTATGAGCTAGCTAATGTTGAATCCATAATCACGTACGTTGATATGGTTTTAGATGCTACTGGTCCCGAATTTATTGTTCATAAGGAACAAGTATACAACGAAGAAGTGCCGAACAAGACACTTGGAATATTCTATAAATTATTAAGGGATGTTGATGAGCCGTTGTGGGATAGTTGTTAGAATGACACTCGATTGTCCACGGTCTAACAATTACTGAACTTGAAATCTAAATTTTAAGTCAGTGAGAGCTATTTTTATTGTCTCCTCCTCGTCCTCAAGAGTATGTTGTTTCAAGACGAGAAGTTGCCTAAAAATTTTACTGTGCAAAGAATATGGTCAATGAGATAGAGCTTGGATTTGTAAAAATATATGCATGTCCTAATCATTGTATGTTATATTACAAAGTGGATGCAAAGAAGATATCTTGCTCCATTTGTCATTACGATTGGTTCAAGCCTAAGAGAGGGGGGAATTCAAAGCAAAAGGATGTACTTTACACATCATTACAATACTTCCCTCTCACGTCCATACTTCAACGGATGTATATGTCCTTAAAGACAGCTCGACATATGAGATGACATGTAGAAAGAGTACGCCGTGATGAAGACATGATCAGTCATCCTGCAGATGGTGAAGCTTGGACTCACTTTAACCATGCTCATCCTACCTTCTCAAGGTAGTCGTGGAATGTCAAGCTAGGTTTATGCACTGATGGAGTCAATCTTGAAGGTTCAACGGCTTCTTACATTTGTTGGCCAGTATTTATGACACCATACAACCTTCCACCAAGCATGTGCATGAAGCGAGAGAATCTCTTTTTATCCTTAATGATTCTTGGTCCAAAAAATCTTGAAAAAAACTTGGACATATATCTCAGATCGTTGATTGATGAGCTGAAATTGTTATGAACTGGTGGTGTTGTTACTTATTATGGATTTAGAAAGTAAATTTTCACTATAAAGGCTACACTGATGTGGACGATAAGTGACTTCGTAGTATATGGAATGTTATCTGGCTGAGGCACACATGGGAAGTTGATGTGCCCTTACTGTGTGGACCATACCAAATCATTTATACTGAAGCATGGTGAGAAGTCATGTTGGTTTGATTACCATCAACATTTTCTACCAAGTGTCCATTCTTTCCAAAGGCAAAAGGATGCATTCCACAAGACCAGAATTGAATTGGATGAAGCATATTTAGAACAGTTGTCTAGTCGACAAATGGCAACACTAGTGCAATATTTGTCAGATATAGCACGATTGTCCGACAACACACGACAACTCCCTGGATTGGAAAGGACCACAACTGGGTGAAGAAAAGTATCTTCTGGGAATTATCTTACTGGTCAACCCTTCTTGTACGACACAATCTAGATGTTATGCATGTCGAGAAGAATGTCTTTGATAGTGTCTTCAACAACTTCATGGACATAAAAGGTAAAACAAAGGGCAATGTCAAAGCACGCTTAGACTTAAAAATGCTTTGTAAACGTCCAGAGCTGGAACTGGAGCATCGAAATGGAAAAGTTGTTTAATGTAAAATAACTTACATGCTTGGGGACAAACATATCAAGAAAGTGTCTCAGTGGCTGAAACAGTTGAGATTCCCAGATGGATATGTGTCCAACATTGCCCGTGCAAATGTTAATGAGGGGAAAATATATGGAATGAAAAGCCATGACTGCCATGTGTTCATGCAGAGGCTGGTGCCCATTGTATTCCATGACTTGTTGCTCAAGCCTATATGGGCAACATTGACCGAGGTAAGTCATTTTTTCAGAATTTTATGTGCAATAGAACTCAAGCTTCAAGATGTGCAAACTATCCGAGAGAATGTGGTGATGACGGTTTACAAATTAGAGAAGATATTTCCTCTTGCATTCTTTGATTCGATAGAGCACTTGATTATCTATGTACCTTATAAAGCAAAAGTTGGTGGGCCAGTTAAGTTTTGATGGATGTATCCATTAGAGAGGTATATTTATATTATTTTTTTATTTTCTTACAATTGTTACATCTATACAATATGTATGTCATTTTCATCTAAACTATTGTCATATGTGCATGCATGAGTTGAAAATGAAAGTTCCCAGCAAGGCGAAAGTGGAGGATTTAATTATCGAGACATAAATTATGGAAGAAATATCAAACTTTTGTTCGATGTATTTTAAATATGAGATATTTGTCGTACTCGACCTCCACGTAATGATGATGGGCGAGAGCCTGTTGCGTTAGACTGGCTCTCTATATTTAATCATCCGGGTTGTGTGTTCGGATGTTCTTCGACTCGCATGCTCGAAGATTGAGAGTTGGATGCCGCAAAAATCTATATTCTTATGAATTATGCTGAGATTAAACCATATGTTGAGTAAGTCCCCAAATCACATTTCATTATGACATAAGTTCTTGGCCCTTTTTCTTGGCATTTAAGATAGTGCCGCATTCGTATTGTAGACAATTTGATTCAGAGTTAATCCAAAGACATCTACGTCTCACATGGAGGTTGAAAAGGAACGAGAGAACTCTTTCGCTAGATGGCTGAGAAATCGAGTAAGTGTCAAACATTAAATATATAGGTTTCCATTGAATTCTCCTAAGATTTATGTCTATTTTTTAACTAGTTTGATTTATATATAGATTGAACAAGGTTTTATTACTGAACCCGTAATTCAAGAGAAAAATTATGGCCCCTTAAAAGTCGCATGTGCCTATCCATGATTTATTGTGAATAGATACATATTTCACATGTGAGAGTATGGACAAAATGAATCTATGATGAACAGTGACGTGTGTGTTAAAGGTAGTACATATATTGAGAATGAACTTGACTACTATGGTATTCTTGAGGAGCTCTTAGAATTGTAGTAGTTGGGACAAGACAATCATATATTTATATTTAAGTGTCATTAGTTTGATCCTAATTCTGTTCGAAATGACACAACATATGGGGTTGTCGATATAAAGCATAGATCCAAATTGAGTACCTATGAACCATTCATTTTTGCCGCACAAGCCCAATAAGTATATTATGCAAGCTATCCATTGTCCAAGATTAAAGAAAGAAATGATTAGTAGGCAGTTTGCAAGGTTAAAATAAGGCTTTTCCCCAACTATGTGTTGGATCTGACTGAAAGTGTAGATGAGGATGCCAAGGCCGAATACTTTCAATTAGATTAGACTTATGCTGTAGAGTTGGCTTCTTCTATACATTTTTGCTTGGGCAAATCTGGTGAGTCACTTTGTTTATGCAAGGAGAATGAAGTGGAAGAAGTTGATCCACATGAGCTAAAATAGGGCGGTGGAGGGCCAATAGATTTTGTTGTAGGGGACGAGGAGTTCGCTGAGGAGGAAGAGTCTACCGGTGATGAAGATGAAGATGATGATGAAGATGAGGTTGAGTTAGACATATCCTCATCATCTGAAGAGGAAATGTTTGAAAATCGATAAAGATTTTTATAAGAAATTTCAAATGTTTTTATTTTTTATTATAAATGTTGTTAATCTTTGTTACTTATAGTTGTGGACTAACATGTATGAATTTTATTAGTCTCAATAAAGAGATGGTTCGAGCATCTCGAGTGAACACCTCGAGTGGGAGGAGAGAGAGTAGTGGGAGGGGCTCTAGTCCCTCCTCTTTGCCATCTATGTCAGCCACATATACGTCTATTCAAATCTTTAGCTTCATAGTTGTCAAGGCATCTAGGCAGCGCCTAGGTAGGAAGGCATTATTTTGCAACCAAGGTGAGCCCACGCCTTATTGGGCTTCAAAAAGGCAGGCCAAGGCATAACTTTGGATGCCTAGGCGGCCCAAAGCGAGGCCAAGGTGCCTTGTTTCGGTTACCCGATCGAAACAGTAACCAGTCTCGGATCCGGTTATAAACCCCCCTGACCCCACGCGATCCCCCTGATGCCTCTTCACCAGTTCGCCTCTCTCGTCTCTCTAGGGTATGAAGCTGCAAGGAGCACCATGGGCTTTCGACACCGGTTGTCGACGCCTTTGCCACAGTCGCCACCATCATTCGTCCATCCACAGCCGCCATTGAGGTCGTCTACAGTGTTCCTCATCATCGTCCGCCATAGCCAATGATCGTCGCTGACCATCTCCACTACAAGGCATCCTCTCTCTCTCTCCTACGCACACACACACACGCTTACACACTACACAGAGGCACAGAGGAGTCCCCTGCCCCCTTCTCTATCTTCGTCTCTCTGTCTCCCCCACCATCCTCTATCTTTCTCTCTCACACTATCACTGTGAGACCCACCCTATCTTTGTGTCTACCTAATCTCTCCCCCTGCTCCCTTCTCTCACTCTTTCCCTCACCCTTCCTCCTCTCTCTATCACACACACATAGTCTGCAACTCTCTCTCTCAATCCCTCTCTATATTCTACCCCCTCTATCTTTCTCTCTCTCCTGCCCCTCTCTCTCTCTCTCTCTCTCTTTCTTCTCTCTCCCCCACCCACTTTTATCTCTCCTGGCCCTCCTCACTCACTCTATATATATATCTCACAGTAAGATATAGTTCCCCTATGTCATGCCCTGACGCGGAAAATTGGAACGCGGCAGTAGAAAGAGTTAATAATAATATGTTGATTCCCAGACATGCTGTGTCTGGGCTAGAGAATCAATACATTTAGCACAATACCATGGACTGAATAATTCCATCACTCTATTAATTACCAACTAAACAACATACCGAGTTTTACAATCACCACATAACCAATGAATAGAAGAATTCTCACCATTTCGCTAACATCCTCACATTACAACTTTAAATAAAACAACTCTGAGCCACGACCACGACACTAAATTGGAAATTTACATCTCTTGAGCACATCTAGTCTCAAACTATCTATGAATGACTCCACAAGATCTTCTAGCTGGTTCACTCCTGCCCATCCCTATCAGATTGAGAGTCCTCACCTGAGCTACCTGAAAAGGGAGAAACAACTGGGTGAGCGAACGCTCAGTAGGTAATAGACGACAATGTTTAAGTAATTAACTATTTACATTAATGTTATGCAATAAAGAAAAAGGAATGGCGATGCGATAAGAGAGTAAAGAGAGCAAAAGAACACGATCATAGTATAACAGGGCACTGGCCGACCAAGTAAGAAATAAACAAGTCATGTAAATAATTCTAGGGTGAAATTATTGTAACGCCCTGAGATCCGATCCCCAAATTATGGGTATTATTTTTTTTCTTCCATCGGACGTCGAGACATTACATCACACGTATCGCGGAAGCACAATATGTAACATGCATACATTCGCATGAGAGAGAGAGAGAGAGAAACCACAATTACATGAAATGTAAATAACATCTCAACCATTCATAATTTCCAAAAGGAGTAAAGTTACATTATTCCACATTGAACATGAGTCCACATAGGCTCACCCACCCAAGACCATACATATAAGAGGGATAGTCCACCATACATCCGAAGCATACCGAGCTGAACTATAACTTAGCTCTACTCCTCAGCTGCAGGCTCTTCCTCCACCTCCTTCTCTATGTCCCTTGAAAATGTGTGTCACAAGGGGGTGAGTGTGACGCTCAGCAGGCAGCCTAAACAAATTGGGGTTAACTTGCATTTATATAACCAAATTATATACACAATTCAGATGTTAATAATAGCATAATCCATTCATTATAGTCTACTGAAAATAACTCATAAGAGGAAAATACACATTCTTAAGCTGACATATAAGGTACCCATGCATGCGCTAAAACCACGGTGAATGAGCATTTACCCATTATCACATTTTCATATTTTCACACTTTCACATATCACATTTTCACATTTTCACATTTCATTATGCATGGAAACAAACAGCTACCACAACACAGATGACCCCCCACACACAAACGAACGAACGAAAGAGTACTGCGCAGACCCGAGAGTGAACTCCCACCTAGATTCTTGTGGCCCCGAGGCGTTACGTAACGCCACATCATAAGGGCCGCCCCACACTGGAACCGAACACCGAATCAATAGGATTTTATTCCAGCCCCCCCCCCCCCCCACAGGGACCGAAGAACTATCTCATAGACGACTGTTGTTTCCATTCATATCAGTTACATCATACTCGCATTCATACTCATTTTACAAATACTAGAATAGTACTTTATCATAACATGCATGGTTCCAATAGTTTAAGTGGGCTAAACATACTTATATGCTGACTGGTGCATAATAATGCATGATCAGGTTACTATATAAAAGGAACATGTTTATCCTTCTAGGCTATATATGTACAGAAAATGATTTATATCTGAAAGTACAGAATTTCTGTGGGCATGAAATTTTTTCTCTGAGTTCTTAACTTAACCTTCTGCCATTTTCTAATTTTTTAGAATTTTCTGAAATAAAATACCATTTCAAAACTCTCCTTTTCTGTGTTTTTGGAAATCTAGGCAGACCCATAGGTGCACAGACCTTACATGGACCCGCACAGACCTGCCTCGCATGTGCACTGACCTTACTCTAGAACATGCACAGACCTTACTAGGACATGCACATACCTTACGTATGATTTGCACAGACCTTACCCGAGCATGCACGGACCTTACTACGACATGCACAGACTTTACTTATGATTTGCACAGACCTCACCAGAGTATGCACGGACGTTACTGGGACAATGCACAGACCTTACTTATGATTTGCACAGACCTTACCAGAGTATGCACGGACCTTACTGGGACATGCACAGACCTCACTTATGATTTGAACTAAACATGCACCGACCTTACCAGGACATGCACAGACTTCACTAAATCATGCACATACTTTACATATGACCTGCATGGACCTTTCCATGGCTAATACAAACTTGCACAGACCTTACTCAAAACATGCACAGACCTTCCCATGGCTAATGCACACTTGCACGGACCTTACTCGAAACATGCACTGACCTTCCCATGGCTAATGCAAACTTGCACGGACCTTACTCAAAACATGCACGGACCTTCCCATGGCTAATACAAACTTGCACAGACTTTACTCAAACATGCACGGACCTTCCCATGGCCAATACAAACTTGCACGGACCTTACTCAAAACATGCACAGACTTTACTTATACTTTGAACTAAACCTACACCGACCTCACTAGAACATGCACAGACTTCACTGAACATGCATGGACATCGCTTATGATTTGAACTAAACCTGCACCGACCTCACTAGAACATGCACAGACTTCACTGAACATGCACAGAATTTACTTATGACATGCATGGACCTTTCCATGGCTAATACAAACTTGCACAGACCTTACTCAAAATATGCACAGACCTTCCCATGGTTAATGCACACTTGCACGGACCTTACTCGAAACATGTACGGACCTTCCTATGGCTAATGCAAATTTGCACGGACCTTCCCATGGCTAATGCAAACTTGCACGAACCTTCCCAAGGATGGTGGAGACTCATGAAACCCAAAACTGATTGAAAAAGAGATCCCAAAATGAATATGATGGTCATCCCCACCTGCCCTTAGTCCCTCTTTTAGAATGTAGAAAATATATGTTTTTCTCAAAAACCATTCTAATGCGTCATTGACCCCTAAGTTTGGAGTTAGGTGCCTACTTTTTGAGATATTAGATCGATGATCCGGGGATCAAATCCACACCCCAGATCCACCTAAAGTTTTTCCTTTCGATCCGGAGATGAGATCCACACCCCAGATCCACCAAGACTTTGCTACAGGTTTGCCCTCCTATGTGAAGGCCAAGGTTCCTCACCTCTCTTTCTTTCACCAGGGGAGCCATAGGTGGCAGAAAATGGAGGATAAGCATTGTTAAAGGATGTCCACCGTTGAAACCCCCCCTTATATAGTTTTTCAGGCTTCCCAAGGGTTTATCCACGTCCCTCAAGGCTCCAAGGTCGCTGGTTTGAAGAGGAGTTAATACTAAGCACCCCTTCGGGTTGAACATATGTGACCCTATGACCACCAATCATAAATGCTAGTGGGCGCGCTCTTCTGTTGGGAATTAGGTTGAGACGTCTTCATATGAAATCAATAGGACTTCTTAATCTAACTCCGGGTCATGGTTTCATTGAGTTTCGTCAATCCTACCAAGAGTTATGGTTTTCGCAATATTAACATTTATTTCCCGTGTTCCAATCGTGACCCTTCATCTACCTGATCGTAAATGCGAGTGAGCGTATTTTTCTGTTGGGATTTGTATTGGAGTGTCTTCAGATGAAATAAAGAGGACTTCTGGATCTAAATTTTGGTTTTGGTTTCATCGAATTTCATCAATCCTACCATGAGTTATGGTGTTCGCAATATTAATGTTATTTCTCCTCTATTCTAGTCGTGACCTTTCGGTAGCCCGAGGTAATCTCGGTATAGCTCTAGCATCCAGGTAGTATTTGACCTTGACCTCAACATAGAAGTTGCAGCTAACATCTCACTCGGAAATATGGCCTTAGTTTCAGGTCATTTGATTAACCACAGATGAAGTTATGAGTTTCCCATTAATTACATCTGAGTTCTCCTAACAGTCACACCTCTTCGTGATAGCTGGCAGCAATGGGCTAAGAACCTTGGGTTCTATTGCGAATTGGGTTTCTATGTCAATAGAAGAGTTTGGGCTAAGGGCCCAAGCTTTCTAATGAGCCTAGTTTCATCCTATTTGGTTGACTGTGGACGAAGATATCCTAATTTTAACGGGTGATTGTGTTTTTTGTAATAATTTCGGCCCATTATCATAACTCCTTCTTATCTCCTATTAGGACCATTTTTCAGAAGTTATACTCTTCATCAAAGTTGTTGCCTACCTAATAGTCGTTGCATGGGCTTTGGTTTCATCTAATTATAACCTCCCTATAGTAAGTTATCAATTTCCTAAGGATCCTTCAATAATATGTCCATATTTCTAGATTATTGAGTTCACGGGCCCGAATTATTCTCAATTGGCCAGTGCCCAAATTGGTGGTCGTAACATCCCCTCCCCCTTAAAATAATTTCATCCTCGAAATTAACTTGAGAAATTTATCCATAAAACCTTCACCAGCCAGATGGTTTAAGATTGCCTGTCGTACTTCCTAATCCAGTCATCAATGATCAGTTGACCTTCTTCTGACATGGAGAAGAAGCTTTCATGTGTAATGCACAAGCTATGTTTCAAGGGCTCATTAAATATCATCTTACTTAAAATAATTGTAACCTACAACTCATGCCACACAGTGTATGCTTTTAGGATTTTTATCAGTTACATTCGGAGGTTCAGCCTGTTATGCGACTTGCAAACTAAAATGGGTCATTGCTCCATACCTTCAGTCACGGTAGGGGTATTGTTCGCCTCTTCTTGCATTAGTGTATAAACTCGCCCTCTGTACCGAATCCTCTCCAGCGGTGGGACTGGCTTTGGCTGGGTCTTCTTAGAGCAGTTCCTTGCAATATGTCCAGCCTCGCGGCATCCATAGCACTTACCCTTTGTCCTCCAGCACTCCTACCCTAGATGGGTGCGTTTACAATGGACACATAATGGAACCCCCGGCCTATTCCTTGGTACCGACTTCTGACGTACCACCTTTTCCTGGTCCTGCCTCCCCTCTATCTGCCTAGGCCTTTTGCCCATCGCCTTCTGCTCCTTCGTGACCTATACACGGATATTTATTAGAACCAAACTTAATATGTCCTTTAAATCCTTATGGTTTCAACTATTACCTATGAGGGTTTGTTTAGAATGGCTTATAAATGTACTCTACCCTTTTTATCTCTTGCCTACCTCTTCTTCTACTACTTGGGCAATAGGAATGGTTGTAACCTGGTTTGTCTCTCGTGGTCTGATACCACTTTGTAACGCCCCGAGATCCGATCCCCAAATTATGGGTATTATTTTTTTTTCTTCCATAGGACCTCGAGACATTACATCGCACGTATCATGGAAGCGCAATATATAACATGCATACATTCGCATGAGAGAGAGAGAGAGAGAAACCACAATTACATGAAATGTAAATAACATCTCAACCATTCATAATTTCCAAAAGGAGTACAGTTACATTATTCCAGATTGAACATGAGTCCACATAAGCTCACCCACCCAAGACCATACATATAAGAGGGATAGTCCACCATACATCCGAAGCATACCCAGCTAAACTATAACTTAGCTCTACTCCTCAGCTCCAGGCTCTTCCTCAACCTCCTTCTCTATGTCCCCTGAAAATGTGTGTCACAAGGGGGTGAGTGTGACGCTCAGTAGGTAGCCTAAACAAACCGGGGTTAACTTGCATTTATATAACCAAATTATATACATAATTCAGATGTTAATAATAGCATAATCCATTCATTATAGTCTGCTGAAAATAACTCATGAGAGAAAAATACACATTCTTAAGCTGACATATAAGGTACCCATGCATGCGCTAAAACCACAGTGAATGAGCATTTACCCATTATCACATTTCCATATTTTCACACTTTCACATATCACATTTCCACATTTTCACATTTTCACATTTAATTATTCATGGAAACAAACAGCTACCACAACACAGGTGACCCCACACACACAAACGAACGAACGAACGAAAGAGTACTGTGCAGACCCGAGAGCGAACTGTCACCTAGATTCTTGTGGCCCTTAGGCATTACGTAACGCCACATCACAAGGGCCGCCTGATGAGGACATCAAGAGCTTATGGGTTGTATTGTATGTATTGGCTTGTATAGGTGTGTAGTATGGGTTGTATTGGCTTGAAAGTGTGTAATTTTTGATTTCTTTCATTTGGGCTCTCTTTGTAAGGCTTAATTAAGCCATTGGGCCACATTTCTAGGAAGAGTCCATTACTAGGTATCATGGTTTAGGTCCGCTTAAGGGTGCTACTTCATATTGGGTCATTTGGTTTTAAATGGGTCATTAAGGCACTTAAGGCCCAAATTGGGTTCCACTCTCCCATGGGCCATCTAAGTGGGAATGGCCCATGAATAGCATGATATATTGGGTGGCTCTTGGCCCATGAATGGCCTTGGCCCATGAAGGGGGGCGCCCCCTCTTTTGGCCTTATTAGGCTTGGTTGGTGTGTATTAGGTGAAGTTGGAATGGAATTAGTCTAAGGTTGAATGGAGATGGTCAAGTTAGATTAAAAAATGGTATTTGGTGTGTTATTCACACTTCATCTCAGCCATTCAATCCCCAACCCTTGATCCAAGGGTCCACATTAGATTTGAGTGGAGTCATATATAATGTTGTATTTTCATGAGAAATTCAATGAAAAAATCAGAATTTTTGTGAATGCCTTGAAGCTTGGTGTGCCCCTCTCTCCTCCCTTGCTGTTCTTCCTTCCCCAACCCCAGATCTAGAGTGGATTCTATCTCCTTCCTCCCCTCTCAACCTCCGGTGATCGTTTGTGCCGCCGCCGCCGCCGTTCGTGCCGCCTTCGAGCCGTCACGGGATCGTCTTCGGTTTTCTATCCTGCTGGATAGAGGTGCAGTTCATGAATTCCTGAAGCCAGCCACGAGCTCAGATCGATTTGAAATTTTGAGGGTTGGTTCCTATCTTCTATCCCATTCTCCAAAAAAAAATCCAGGTTCAAAAGCCACCGTTTCATATCTTTACCATTTCGTTCAATTCTCAATCTCAGATCTGTTCTGTCACTGTCTACAGTGACAGTAGCCTTGAGTTCTCCACCTTCGACCACCCTTTTGATTTATGTTAGACCTCCCAATTTAACTGGGTGTTCTGTCCATCGTCGCCTACCACCACAATGTTTCTTAAATTTTTATCATCCTTCTACCTATTTTTAATAATTCATGTTCTACCGGAGCTACAGTACTTTCAGTCAGATCCCAGATCCGACCTTCGTCCAGTAAACAAATCACAGAAAATCATAGACACATCCAAACGTGTCCAAACTAGTTTTGCTGTCTTCCCAACTCAATTTCCCACAACTTTTTTGAAGAACCAAAGCCCAGATTCGAACGTCGATCTCGCAGTGAAAGGCAATCCACAGTCAAGTTCTCTGCAGGTCTGAGTCTTCGGTTACTATACAATAGGAGATTGAAAATTCCATAAGTCAAGATCCGAGCAGATCCAGGCCAGATCTTTGGGCCTAGGTTGAAGAAATTCAAGCTAGCTTTCCAACGGCACCAGTCTCGTGTCGATCCGACATCAGGGCTGATCGCAGCGCCCATTCTCGCCGGAGCGCGCGCCGAAATACAGAACCGGCAGATTTCCGATCGAGTTTTTCGACCGGTGCCGAACGGAGCCGCCGGGCCTCCGGCCGGCGAACCAGCGTGCCGCCATCCCAAGGAGCGACCCTTCGGGCATCCACCACTACAGCGGTACCACCGGGTCCCACACGGCCCCTCCAGACAGCACGTGGGCCCCACGGTCGTGATCACGCGTGTAGCCGAATCAACACACGAAGCTGCCCGTCATCCCGAATTCGGCCCTCCCGGGCCCATTGTGTCACCCTTTACCTCCCTGCGTGGAGTGGGCATATTTCCATTGCTGTAATATACATGTATTAACTATCCCGGGAGCACGAGTTCGGCCGGGCCCGTCGTCCCCACGCCGAGCGCGTGGAGGTATCGCATTCGCTCCCTTACTTGGCATTTTGCTTAATTTTCATATATACTTGCTTATGCCACTGCTAGAGAGCATGATAGGGTAATTACCTCACTTTCTATTTATATCACCGCTGCTGCGAGAGAGAGCGTTACCGTCCTGTGACCCGATCTGGGCACAAGTGAGAGCCGACCACCCTAGCTCACAGCCGGTTTCTCAACCGCGCACATCCGACGCTTCCCTCGTTAAGGGACGATCGCGAGCTTGTCGTGTCCGTGGTCCCGTCCCGCATCACCGCCCCACACTGGGACCGAAGACTGAATCAATAAGATTTTATTCCAGGGTCGCCCCCCCACAGGGACCGAAGTCCTATCTCACAGAAGACTGTTGTTTCCATTCATATCAGTTACATCATATTCACATTCATACTCATTTTACAAATACTAGTATGGTACTTTATCATAACATGCATGGTTCCAATAGTTTAAGTGGGCTAAACATACTTATATGCTGACTGGTGCATAACAATGCATGATCAGGTTACTATATAAAAGGAACATGTTTATCCTTCTAGGCTACATATGCACAGAAAATGATTTATATCTGAAAGTACAGAATTTCTGTGGACATGAAAGTTTTACTGTGGGTTCCTAACTTAGCCTTCTGCTATTTTCTAATTTTTCAGATTTTTCTAAAATAAAATACCCTTTCAAAACTCTCCTTTTCTGTGTTTCTAAAAATCTAGGCAGACCCACAGGTGCACATACCTTACATGGACCCGCACAGACCTACCTTGCATGTGCACTAACCTTACTGGAACATGCACAGACCTTACTAGGACATGCACAGACCTTACTTATGATTTGCACAGACCTTACCAGAGCATGCACGGACCTTACTACGACATGCACAGACCTTACCAAAGTATGCACGGACCTTACTTATTATTTGCACAGACCTTACCAGAGTATGCCCGGACCTTACTTGGACATGCACAGACCTCACTTATGATTTGAACTAAACATGCACCGACCTTACCAGGACATGCACTGACTTCACTAAATCATGCACAGACTTTACTTATGACATGCATGGACCTTTCCATGGCTAATACAAACTTGCACAGACCTAACTCAAAACATGCACAGCCCTTCCCATGACTAATGCACACTTGCACGGACCTTACTCGAAACAGGCACGGACCTTCCCATGGCTAATGCAAAATTGCATGGACCTTACTCAAAACATGCACGGACCTTCCCATGGCTAATACAAACTTGCACAGACTTTACTCAAACATGCACGGACCTTCCCATGGCTAATACAAACTTGCACAAACTTTGCTCAAACATGCACGGACCTTCCCATGGCTAATGCAAACTTGCACAGACCTTACTCAAAACATGCACAGACTTTACTTATTCTTTGAACTAAACCAGCACCGACCTCACTAGAACATGCACAGACTTCACTGAACATGCACAGACCTCGCTTATGATTTGAACTAAACCTGCACCGACCTCACTAGAACATGCACAGACTTCACTGAACATGCACATACTTTACTTATGACATGCATGGACCTTTCCATGGCTAATACAAACTTGCACAGACCTTACTCAAAAATATGCACAGACCTTCCCATGGTTAATGCACACTTGCACGGACCTTCCCATGGCTAATGCAAACTTGCACGAACCTCCCAAGGACGGTGGAGACTCATGAAACCCAAAACTGATTGAAAAATAGATCCCAAAATGAATATGATGGTTGTCCCCACCTGCCCTTAGTCCCTCTTTTAGAGTGTAGAAAATATATGTTTTTTTCAAAAACCATTCTAATGCGGCATTGACCCCTAAGTTTGGAGTTAGGTGCCTACCTTTTGAGATATTAGACCGATGATCCGGGGATGAAATCCACACCCCAGATCACCTAAAGCTTTTCCTTTTGATCCGGGGATGAGATCCACAACCCAGATCCACCAAGACTTCACTGCAGGTTCGCTCTCCTATGTGAAGGCCAAGGTCCCTCACCTCTTTTTCTTTCACCAGGGGAGCCGTAGGTGGCAGAAAATGGAGGATAAGTCTTGTTAAAGGATGGCCACCCCTGAAACCCCCCCTTATATAGTTTTTCAGGCTTCCCAAGGGTTTATCGACATCCCTCAAGGCTCCAAGGTCACTGGTTTGAAGAGGAGTTAATACTAAGCACCCCTTCGGGTTGAACAGATGTGACCCTACGACCACCGGTCATAAATGCTAGTGGGCGCGCTCTTCTGTTGGGAATTAGGTTGAGACGTCTTCATATGAAATCAATAGGACTTCTTAATCTAACTTCGGGTCATGGTTTCATCGAGTTTCGTCAATCCTACCAAGATTTATGGTTTTCATAATATTAACATTTATTTCCCGTGTTCCAGTCGTGACCCTTCGTCTACCTGATCGTAAATGCGAGTGAGTGTATTTTTATGTTGGGATTTTGGTTGGGGTGTCTTCAGATGAAATCAAACAGACTTTGTCATCTAAATTTTGATCTTTGTTTCATCGAATTTCATCAATCCTACCATGAGTTATGGTTTTCGCAATATTAATGTTATTTCTCCTCTATTCCAGTCGCGACCTTTCGGTAGCCCGAGGTAATCTCGGTATAGCTCTAGCATCCAGGTAGTATTTGACCTTGACCTCAACATAGAAGTTGTAGCTAACATCTCACTTGGAATTATGGCCTTAGTTTCAGGTCATTTGATTAAACACAGACGAAGTTATGAGTTTCCTATTAATTACATCCGAGTTCTCCTAACAGTCACACCTCTTCGTGATAGCTGGCAGCAATGGGCTAAGAACCTTGGGTTATATTGCGAATTGGGTTTCTATGTCAATAGAAGAGTTTGGGCTAAGGGCCCAAGCTTTCTAATGAGCCTGATTTCATCCCATTTGGTTGACTGTGGAGCAAGATATCCTTATTTTAACGGGTGACTGTGTTTTTTGCAATAATTTCGGCCCATTATCATAACTCCCTCTTATCTCCTATTAAGCCCATTTTTCAGAAGTTATACTCTTCATCAAAGTTGTTCCCTACCTAATAGTCATTGCATGGGCTTTGGTTTCATCTAATTATAACCTCCCTATAGTAAGTTATCAATTTCCTAAGGATCCTTCAATAATATGTCCATATTTCTAGCTCATTGAGTTCACGGGCCCGAATTATTTTCAATTGGCCAGTGCCCAAATTGGTGGTCGTAACACCCCCTCCCCCTTAAAATAATTTCATCCTCGAAATTAACTTGAGAAATTTGTCCATAAAACCTTCACTAGCCAGATGGTTTAAGATTGCTTGTCGTACTTCCTAATCCAGTCATCAATGATCAGTTGACCTTCTTCTGACATGGAGAAGAAGCTTTCACGTGTAATGCACAAGCTATATTTCAAGGGCTCATTAAATATCATCTTACTTAAAATAATTGTAACCTACAACTCATGCCACACAGTGTATGCTTTTAGGATTTTTATCAGTTACATTCAGAGGTTCAGCCTGTTATGCGACTTGCAAACTAAAATGGGTCATTACTCCGTACCTTCAGTCATGGTAGGGGTATTGTCCGCCTCCTCTTGCATTAGTGTATAAACTCGCCCTCTGTACCGAATCCTCTCCAGCGGTGGTACTGGCTTTTGCTGAGTCTTCTTAGAGCAGTTCCTTATAATATGTCCAGCCTCGTCGCATCCATAGCACTTACCCTTTGTCCTCTAGCACTCTTGTCCCGGATGGGTGCATTTACAATGGACACATAATGGAACCCCCAGCCTATTCCTTGGTACCGACTTCTGACGTACCACCTTTTCCTGGTCCTGCTTTTCCTCTATCTGCCTTGGCCTTTTGCCCATCGGCTTCTGCTCCTTGGTGACCTATACATAGATATTTATTAGAACCAAACTTAATATGTCTTTTAAATCCTTAGGGTTTCAACTATTACATATGAGGGTTTGTTTAGAATGGGTTATAAATGTACTCTACCCTTTTTCACTCTAGCCTACATCTTCTTCTACTACTTGGGCAATAGAAATGGTTGTAACCATGATTTGTCTCTCGTGGTCTGATACCACTTTGTAACTCCCCGAGATCTGATCCCCAAATTATGGGTATTATTTTTTTTTCTTCCATCGGACCTCGAGACTTTACATTACATGTATCGCGGAAGCATAATATATAACATGCATACATTCGCATGAGAGAAAGAGAGAGAGAGAAACCACAATTACATGAAATGTAAATAACATCTCAACCATTCATAATTTCCAAAAGGAGTACAGTTATATTATTCCAGATTGAACATGAGTCCACATAGGCTCACCCACCCAAGACCATACATATAAGAGGGATAGTTCACCATACATTCGAAGCATACCCCGCTGAACTATAACTTAGCTCTACTCCTCAGCTGCAGGCTCTTCCTGAACCTCCTTCTCTATGTCACCTAAAAGTGTGTGTCACAAGGGGGTGAGTGTGACGCTCCTTAGTAGGCAGCCTAAATAAACCGGGGTTAACTTGCATTTATATAACTAAATTATATACATAATTCAGATGTTAATAATAGCATAATCCATTCATTATAGTTTGCTGAAAATAACTCATAAGAGGAAAATACACATTCTTAAGCTGACATATAAGGTACCCATGCATGCGCTAAAACCACGGTGAATGAGCATTTACCCATTATCACATTTCCATATTTTCACACTTTCACATATCACATTTCACATTTCCAAATTTTCACATTTTCACATTGGGTTTTTTGCATATTTGTCCCTATAAACATAGTGAATTTCCGATTAGTCCCTCTATTCTGAGTATTGTCTTAAAGATCCTTACAATTATTAATATTTTATAAATAAGTCCACATAGTTTATCTCCGTCTTAAAAAAGGAATATTCTATTGAATATTACGTCAATGGCATGGAAAAGACTAAAATACCCATCTGTCTCTCACATACATCCATGGACTGGGGAGGGGGAGGGGGGCCGGAGGGGGAGGGGGAGGGGTGAGGGCGGCCGGCGGGGGAGGGGGAGGTCGCAGGGGATGGGGGGAGGGCAGCTGGAGGGGGAGGAGGGGGCCGGAGGACTGGGGAGGGGGAGGGCGGCTGGCGGGGGAGGTCTGCAGGGGATGGGGGGAGGGCGGACGGAGGGGGGCTGGAGGACTGGGGAGGGGGGAGATAGCAGGGGAGGGGGAGGGGGGACGGAGGTCGAATGGGGAGGGGGAGGGGGCAGGTCACGTCGATCGGAGGGGGAGGGGGGAGGGCGGCCGGCGGGGGAGGGCGAGGTCGCAGGGGATGGGGGGAGGGCGGCCGGAAGGGGAGGAGGGGGCCGGAGGACTGGGGAGGGGGAGGGCGGCCGGCGGGGGAGGGGGAGGTCACAGGGGATGGGGGGAGGGCTGCCGGAGGGGGAGGATGGGGCCGGAGGACTGGGGAGGGGGGAGATAGCAGGGGAGGGGGAGGGGGGGACGGAGGTCGGATGGGGAGTGTCGACTCAAGGAGTCGGCACCCGCCCAGTTGCTTGCAGCCTGGCCCACAGTTTACGACAGGCTGACCATTCTTACAAAAAAAAGAGAGGAAACCAAAACAAAAAAAAATGATGACAAAGGAAGAGTTGTCACGGCCTATCCATGAAGTATCCATGCTCAAGAATTGGGATTCGGTCTGAACTAATACATGCAAGAAAAGTTGATGACCAGACTTGGTTTCTGAACTTGCTGAAAATCAAAATGGACAAAGCAAGAGCTTGCTATCCTGCAGCAAGAACTCCATTCTAGACGTGTGAAGGATTTAGTGGGTAAAACACCTCCTACAATTTTAAGAATAGAAAATGAGAGACTTGGGGAAAGATTGTTGCAGGTTTCCAACAAAAACGCTGAACTGTTATATCCGGTCACTGCAAGAAATGCACAAGTTAATGTAATATGTGATGACTAGGAGAGGACAGTCATTGATCTGTTTAATACATAGCCAATGCACATATTAGTTAATTTGAAAACTAATTGGCATCTATTGTCTTAGTCTTGAAGGTGAGGGTTTGAGTGATAAATCAGATGATGCATTGGGGCCCTTTCTAATTCTATCAGTTCATAGATTTTCTGCTTGTTTAATGTCTTCTGTAGTTCACTTTCAAACAAAATGTCTTCTGTAGTAATTTTGGTTCATTTCTGTTGAAACAATTGGATGCATATGCTTGAATATTGTTTTGTTGAAGGACCCTTGTGAGGTGTCGACACCTCCTAATGGAGAGGTCGACCTTTCATGGCTAGACAGAAGGTGTTGCTTACTGGATTGTCCGTGGTGTCGATGCTCCTTGATGGAGAGGTCAACCTCTCCCCACACCCCTGCACCTCCTCGCTGCGATTGCCCTCCTCCCGTCCCCATCGCGAACGGCCACTCCACCGCGCCCACGGCCTCCTTGTGCCACACCCACAACCGCCCCTCCACCTGCACCCCCCTTTCACCGCGGACCTCCCTCACCGTCGCCCCTCTCCCCACGTCGCCGGCCAACTCCCCACCCTCACCCTCTCTCGTTCTTCCCCTCTCTCACCCCACACCACGTCGCCGATCGCCCACCTCTCCTCTTCCTGCTACCACCCCGCAGCCTCCCCTCCGGCCTCCACTCCGCCACCGGTCCACTCCGCCACTGGTTGTGGCCACGTTGCCACCAACCCACCCACGACAGCCTTCTCCTCCTCTAACACCACGTCACACACGCCACTGCGGCAGCCCCCTGCCACCCTCACCACCTTTACACACCTCCGACCACCTCCACCATGGCAAGCCCGGCCGCTGCCTCCCTCTCCCACCACCTCTGCACCACCGCCGGACACCGCCCCCCGTCGTCGGCCTTCCCCTCCGACCATCGCCTGCCCCTATCCGAGCGGCCTACCTGCCCGACTGCTTCTGGGCCTCCTCTCCGTACGGCGGCGGTACTACAGCAGGGAGGAGTCTAGGGATGGGGATCAACAACGGCGGCGAGGAGTCCAAGGAGGGGGAAGAGGATGACGGGGAGGCGGCCGCGGTTGGAGAGTAGAGAGGTCGGGAGGGGGAGGCTAGGAGGAGGAGGCCGGAGGGGGAGGGGAGAGGTCGCAGGAGAGGGGGGGAGACCGGAGGCGGAGAGGGAGAGGGGGAGGGAGGTCGCAGGAGAGGGGGGAGGGAGGCCGGAGGGGGAGGGGGAGGGGGGAGGTCACGTCGGCCGGAGGGGGAGGGCGGCCGGAGGGGGAGGGGGAGGGGGAGGGCGGCCGGCGGGGGAGGCGGAGGTCGCAGGGGATGGGGGGAGGGCAGCCGGAGGGGGAGGAGGCTGGGGGCTGGAGGACTGGGGAGGGGGGAGGTAGCAGGGGAGGGAAGGGGAGGGGGAGGGGGGGAGGGAGGCCGGAGGGGGAGGTGGAGGGGGGAGGGTGGCCAGAGGGAGCCGGATGGCTGGGGAGGGGGGAGGTTGCAGGGGAGGGGGGAGGCACCCCTCTCTCTATCTCTCTCTCACACTCTCACACTTAACCCAGGGGTAAGTTAGTATTTTCATTACCTTTAGTATAAGGTAACTATAGTTTAGTTAACTGAATGAACAGTAGGGACTTAAACATGTAACGACTAAGATTATAGGGACTATTAAAATAATACTCAGAATGGAGGGATTAATCGATAATTCACTAAGTTTATAGGGACTAATATGCAAAAAACCCTTTCACATTTCATTATTCATGGAAACAAACAGCTACCACAACATAGGTGACCCCACACACACAAATGAACGAACGAACGAAAGGGTACTACGCAGACCCGAGAGCGAACTCCCACCTATATTCTTGTGGCCCCGAGGCATTACGTAACGCCACATCACAAGGGCCGCCCCACACTGGGATCGAAGACCGAATCAATAGGATTTTATTCCAGGGCCACCCCCCCACAGGGACCGAAGTCCTATCTCACAGACGACTGTTGTTTCTATGCATATCAGTTACATCATATTCACATTCATACTCATTTTACAAATACTAGTATGGTACTTTATCATAACATGCATGGTTCCAATAGTTTAAGTGGGCTAAACATACTTATATCCTGACTGGTGCATAACAATGCATGATCCGGTTACTATATAAAAGGAACTTGTTTATCTTTGTAGGCTACATATGCACAAAAAATGATTTGTATCTGAAAGTACAGAATTTCTGTGGGCATGAAATTTTTACTGTGGGTTCCTAACTTAGCCTTCTGCCATTTTCTAATTTTTCAGATTGTTATGAAATAAAATACCCTTTCAAAACTCTCCTTTTCTGTGTTTCTGGAAATCTAGGCAGACCCACAGGTGCACAGACCTTATATGGACCCGCACAGACCTGCCTCGCATGTGCACTGACCTTACTAGAACATGCACAGACCTTACTGGGACAGGCACATACCTTATTGGGACATGCATAGACTTTACTTATGATTTGCACATACCTTACCAGAGCATGCACGGACCTTACTATGACATGCACAGACTTTACTTATGACTTGCACAGACCTTACCAGAGTATGCACGGACCTTACTGGGACAATGCACAGACCTTACTTATGATTTGCACAAACCTTACCAGAGTATGCACAGACCTTGCTAGGACATGCACAGACCTCACTTATGATTTGAACTAAACATGCACCGACCTTACCAGGACATGCACGGACTTCACTAAATCATGCACAGACTTTACTTATGACATGCATGGACCTTTCCATGGCTAATACAAACTTGCACAGACCTTACTCAAATAAGCACAGACCTTCCCATGGCTAATGCACACTTGCACGGACCTTACTCGAAATAGGCACGGACCTTCCCATGGCTAATGCAAACCTGCACGGACCTTACTCAAAACATGCACGGACCTTCACATGGCTAATACAAACTTGCACAGACTTTACTCAAACACGCACAGACCTTCCCATGGCTAATGCAAACTTGCAAGGACCTTACTCAAAACATGCACAAACTTTACTTATGCTTTGAACTAAACCTGCACTGACCTCACTAGAACATGCACAGACTTCACTGATTATGCACAGACCTCGCTTATGATTTGAACTAAACCTGCACCGACCTCACTAGAACATGCACAGACTTCACTGAACATGCACAGACTTTACTTATGACATGCATGGACCTTTCCATGGCTAATACAAACTTGCACAGACCTTACTCCAAATATGCACCGACCTTCCCATGGTTAATGCACACTTTCACGGACCTTACTCGAAACATGCACGACCTTCCCATGGCTAATGCAAACTTGCACGGACCTTCCCATGGCTAATGCAAACTTGCACGAACCTTCCCAAGGACGGTGGAGACTCATGAAACCCAAAACTGATTGAAAAATAGATCCCAAAATGAATATGATGGTCATCCCCACCTGCCCTTAGTCCCTCTTTTAGAGTGTAGAAAATATATGTTTTTCTCAAAAACCATTCTAATGCATCATTGACCCCTAAGTTTGGAGTTAGGTGCCTACCTTTTGAGATATTAGACCGATGATCTGGGGTGAAATCTACACCCCAGATCCACCTAAAGCTTTTCCTTTCGGTCCGGAGATGAGATCCACAACCCTGATCCACCAAGACTTCGCTGCAGGTTCGCCCTCCTATGTGAAGGCCAAGGTCCCTCACCTCTCTTTCATTCACCAGGGGAGCCGTAGGTGGCAGAAAATGGAGGATAAGTCTTGTTAAAGGATGGCCACCTCTGAAACCCACCCTTATATAGTTTTTCAGGCTTTCCAAGGGTTTATCCACGTCCCTCAAGGCTCCAAGGTCGCTGGTTTGAATAGGAGTTAATACTAAGCACCCCTTTGGGTTGAACAGATGTGACCCTATGACCACCGGTCAGAAATGCTAGTAAGCGCGCTCTTCTGTTGGGAATTAGGTTGAGACGTCTTCATATGAAATCAATAGGACTTCTTAATCTAACTTCGGGTCATGGTTTCATCGAGTTTTGTCAATCCTACCAAGACTTATGGTTTTCGCAATATTAACATTTATTTCCCATGTTCCAGTCGTGACCCTTCGTCTACCTGATCTTAAATGCCAGTGAGCATATTTTTATGTTGGGATTTGGGTTGGGGTGTCTTCAGATGAAATCAAGAGGACTTCATGATCTAAATTTTTGTCTTAGTTTCATTTAATTTCAAGAATCCTACCATGAGTTATGGTTTTCTAAATATTAACGTTATTTCTCCTCTATTCCAGTCGTGACCTTTCGGTAGCCCGAGGTAATCTGGGTATAGCTCTAGCATCCAGGTAGTATTTGACCTTGACCTCAACATAGAAGTTGTAGCTCACATCTCACTTGGAATTATGGCCTTAGTTTCAGGTCATTTCATTAACTACAGACGAAGTTATGAATTTCCCATTAATTACATCCGAGTTCTCCTAACAGTCACACCTCTTCGTGATAGTTGGCAGCAATGGGCTAAGAACCTTGGGTTCTAGTGCGAATTGGGTTTCTATGTCAACAGAAGAGTTTGGGATAAGGGCCCAAGCTTTCTAATGAGCCTAGTTTCATCCCATTTGGTTGACTGTGGACCAAGATATCCTTATTTTAACGGGTGACCATGTTTTTTATAAGAATTTCAGCCCATTATCATAACTCCTTCTTATCTCCTATTAGGCCCATTTTTCAGAAGTTATACTCTTCATCAAAGTTGTTCCCTACCTAATAGTCATTGCATGGGCTTTGGTTTCATCTAATTATAACCTCCCTATAGCAAGTTATCAATTTCCTAAGGATCCTTCAATAATCTGTCCATATTTCTAGCTCATTGAGTTCACGGGCCCGAATTATTCTCAATTGGCCAGTGCCCAAATTGGTGGTCGTAACACCCCCTCCCCCTTAAAATAATTTCATCCTCGAAATTAACTTGAGAAATTTGTCCATAAAACCTTCACCAGCCAGATGGTTTAAGATTGCCTGTCGTACTTCCTAATCTAGTCATCAATGATCAGTTGACCTTCTTCTGACATGGAGAAGAAGCTTTCACGTGTAATGCACAAGCTATGTTTCAAGGGCTCATTAAATATCATCTTACTTAAAATAACTGTAACCTACAACTCATGTCACACAGTGTATGCTTTTAGGATTTTTATCAGTTACATTCTGAGGTTCAACCTGTTATGCGACTTGCAAACTAAAATGGGTCATTGCTCCGTACCTTCAGTCACGGTAGGGGTATTGTCCGCCTCCTCTTGCATTAGTGTATAAACTCGCCCTCTATACCGAATCCTCTCCAGTGGTGGTACTGGCTTTTGCTGAGTCTTCTTAGAGCAGTTCCTTGCAATATGTCCAGCCTCGCCGCATCCATAGCACTTACCCTTTGTCCTCCAGCACTCCTGCCCCGGATGGGTGCCTTTACAATGGACACATAATGGAACCCCCGGCCTATTACTTGGTACCGACTTTTGATGTTCCACCTTTTCCTGATCCTGCCTCCCCTCTGTCTGCCTAGGCATTTTGCCCATCGCCTTCTGCTCCTTGGTGACCTATACACGGATATTTATTAGAACCAAACTTAATATGTCCTTTAAATCTTTATGGTTTCAACTATTACATATGTGGGTTTGTTTAGAATGGGTTATAAATGTACTCTACCCTTTTTTCACTCTAGCCTACCTCTTCTTCTTCTACTTGGGCAATAGGAATGGTTGTAACCATGGTTTGTCTCTCGTGGTCTGATACCACTTTGTAACGCCCCAAGATCCGATCCCCAAATTATGGGTATTATTATTTTTTCTTCCATCGGACCTCGAGACATTACATCACACGTATCGCGGAAGCACAATATATAACAAGCATACATTCGCATGAGAGAGAGAGAGAGAGAGAGAGAGAGAGAGAGAGAGAGAGAGAGAGAGAGAGAGAAACCACAATTACATGAAATGTAAATAACATCTCAACCATTCATAATTTACAAAAGGAGTACATTTACATTATTCGAGATTGAACATCAGTCCACATAGGCTCACCCACCCAAGACCATACATATAAGAGGGATAGTCCACCATACATCCGAAGCATACCCAGCTGAACTATAATTTAGCTCTACTCCTCAGCTGCAGGCTCTTCCTCAACCTCCTTCTCTATGTCCCCTGAAAATGAGTGTCACAAGGGGGTGAGTGTGACGCTCAGTAGATAGCCTAAACAAACCGGGGTTAACTTGCATTTATATAACCAAATTATATACATAGTTCAAATGATAATAATAGCATAATCCATTCATTATAGTCTGCTGAAAATAACTCATAAGAGGAAAATACACATTCTTAAGCTGACATATAAGGTACCCATGCATGCGCTAAAACCACGGTGAATGAGCATTTACCCATTATCACATTTCCATATTTTCACAACTTTCACATATCACATTTCACATTTCCACATTTTCACATTTCATTATTCATGGAAACAAACATCTACCACAACACAGGTGACCCCACACACACAAACGAACGAACGAACGAAAGAGTACTGCGCAGATCCGAGAGCGAACTCCCACCGAGATTCTTGTGGCCCCGAGGCGTTACGTAACGCCACATCACAAGGGCCACTCCACAATGGGACCGAACACCGAATCAATAGGATTTTATTCCAGGGCCGCCCCCCTACAGGGATCGAAGTCCTATCTCACAGAAGACTGTTGTTTCCATTCACATCAGTTACATCATATTCGCATTCATACTCATTTTACAAATACTAGTATGGTACATTATCATAACATGCATGGTTCCAATAGTTTAAGTGGGCAAAACATACTTATATGCTGACTGGTGCATAACAATGCATGATCAAGTTACTATATAAAAGGAACATGTTTATCTTTCTATACTACATATGCACAGAAAATGATTTATATCTGAAAGTACAGAATTTTTGTGGGCATGAAATTTTTACTATGGGTTCATAACTTAGCCTTCTGCCATTTTCTAATTTTTCAGATTTTTTTGAAATAAAATACCCTTTCAAAACTCTCCTTTTTTGTGTTTCTGGAAATCTAGGCAGACCCACAGGTGCACAGACCTTACATGGACCCGCACAGACCTGCCTCGCATGTGCACTGACCTTACTAGAACATGCACAGACCTTACTGGGACATGCACAGACCTTATTGGGACATGCACAGACGTTACTTATGATTTACACAGACCTTACCAGAGCATGCACGGACCTTACTATGACATGCACAGACTTTACTTATGATTTGCACAGACCTTACCAGAGTATGCACGGACCTTACTGAGACAATGCGTAGACCTTACTTATGATTTGCACAGACCTTACGAAAGTATGCACGGACCTTATTAGGACATGCACAGACCTCACTTATGATTTGAACTAAACATGCACCGACCTTACCAAGACATGCACGGACTTCACTAAATCATGCACCGAGTTTACTTATGACATGCATGGACCTTTCCATGGTTAATACAAACTTGCACAGACCTTACTCAAAACATGCACATACCTTCCCATGGCTAATGCACACTTGCACAGACCTTACTCAAAACATGCACGGACCTTCCCAGGGCTAATGCAAACTTGCACGGACCTTACTCAAAACATGTACGGACCTTCCCATGGCTAATACAAACTTGCACAGACTTTACTCAAACATGCATGGACCTTCCCATGGCTAATGCAAACTTGCACGGACCTTACTCAAAACATGCACAGACTTTACTTATGCTTTGAACTAAACCTGCACCGACCTCACTAGAACATGCACAGACTTCACTGAACAAGCACAGACCTTGCTTATGATTTGAACTAAACCTGCACCGACCTCTCTAGAACATGCACAGACTTCACTGAACATGCACAGACTTTACTTATGACATGCATGGACCTTTCCATGGCTAATACAAACTTGCACAGACCTTACTCAAAATATGCACAGACCTTCCCATGGTTAATGCACACTTGCAAGGACCTTACTCGAAACATGCACGGACTTTCCAATGGCTAATGCAAACTTGCACGAACCTTCCCAAGGAGGGTGGAGACTCATGAAACCCAAAGCTGATTGAAAAATAGATCCCAAAATGAATATGATGGTCATTCCCACCTGCCCTTAGTCCCTCTTTTAGAGTGTAGAAAATATATGTTTTTCTCAAAAACCATTCTAATGCGTCATTGACCCCTAAGTTTGGAGTTACGTGCCTACCTTTTGAGATATTAGACCGATGATCCGGGGATGAAATCCACACCCCAGATCCACCTAAAGTTTTTCCTTTCAATCCGGGGATGAGGTCCACACCCCAGATCCACCAAGACTTCGGTGCAGGTTCGCCCTCCTATGTGAAGGCCAAGGTCCCTCACCTCTCTTTCTTTCACCAGGGGAGCCGTAGGTGGCAGAAAATGGAGGATAAGTGTTTTTAAAAGATGGCCACCCATGAAACCCCCCCTTATATACTTTTTCAGGCTTCCCAAGGGTTTATCCACGTCCCTCAAGGCTCCAAGGTCGCTGGTTTGAAGAGGAGTTAATACTAAGCACCCCTGCGGGTTGAACAAATGTGTCCCTATGACCACCGGTCATAAATGCTAGTGGGCGCGCTCTTCTGTTGGGAATTAGGTTGAGACGTCTTCATATGAAATTAATAGGACTTCTTAATCTAACTTCGAGTCATAGTTTCATTGAGTTTCGTCAATCCTACCACGAGTTATGGTTTTCTCAATATTAAAATTTATTTCCCATGTTCCAGTCGCGACCCTTCATCTACCTGATCGTAAATGCGAGTGAGCATATTTTAATTTTGGGATTTAGGTTGGGGTGTCTTCAGATAAAATCAAGAGGACTTCGTGATCTAAATTTTGGTTTTAGTTTCATCGAATTTTATCAATTCTACCATGAGTTATGATTTTTACAATATTAACGTTATTTCTCCTCTATTCCAATCGCGAGCTTTCGGTAGCCCGAGATAATCTGGGTATAGCTCTAGCATCCAGGTAGTATTTGACCTTGACCTCAACATAGAAGTTGTAGATAACATCTCATTCAGAATTATGGCCTTAGTTTCAGGCCATTTCATTAACCACAGATGAAGTTATAAATTTCCCATTAATTACATCTGAGTTCTCCTAACAATCACACCTCTTCATGATAGCTGGCAGCAATGGGCTAAGAACCTTGGGTTCTATGACGATTTGGGTTTCTATGTCAACAGAAGAGTTTGGGCTAAGGTCCCAAGTTTTCCAATGAGCCTGGTTTCATCCCATTTGGTTGACTGTGGACGAAGATATCCATATTTTAATGGGTGACTATGTTTTTTGTGATAATTTCGGCCCATTATCATAACTCCTTCCTATCTCCTATTAGGCCCATTTTTCAGAAGTTATACTCTTCATCAAAGTTGTTCCCTACCTAATAGTCGTTGCATGGGCTTTGGTTTCATCTAATTATAACCTCCCTATAGTAAGTTATCAATTTCCTAAAGATCCATCAATAATCTATCCATATTTCTAGCTCATTGAGTTCACGGGCCCGAATTATTCTCAATTGGCCAGTGCCCAAATTGGTGGTCGCAACAATTATAACTCGTATTCAAGAGAAGGTGCCATGTAAGGGAATATGTCATAGACATCACGCTAGTCATGCACTCGGTGCAATGCCTCACCATGTCATTACAACTCCCCGGGGCACTAGTGCTTTTCAGGCGCACCTCCCAAGACCAGATCGGGCCCTTATGATGCGTTGGCATTGATTTGGTGGATCCAAGATCTCAAGTTGTGTTGACATTCAAAAGACTTGGCCAAGAGAGATAAGCTCTCAAGTTATAACCTGGAATAATCAAGAATAATCCAGGGTTTTCATAGTACGAGCCACACATGACTCGAACCAAGAGGCACACAAGAAAAAAAAATAGATGTTGGAAGGTACGCGGTCACCTTTGGGCCGCTTAAATAGGAACGGCCTCATACTTGGCCGTGCTAAGATGACCGGGCCGAAGACAACCCAGCCAAAGCCAAGGGTACACAGTCTTAAATGGGCCGCTCCAATACTGAACGGTCATTCTGGCCCGTTCATAACCAGAGGAATTGAAAGCCCACGATGAGAGGTACACGGGCTGGATTGGGCCGCACTATCATGGAGCGGTCAGTCAATGGTCCGTTCCATGGACTTAAATGGGCCGCGCCTGTCCGTTCCATGATTGGGCTAAGCAAGACAAGAAAAACTCACCCAATGGGCTCCTAGGTTGCCACAGGTGGTGGAATCGAACCAGGGTTCAGCCCACTGCTCTTAGGTCAGTCTAGAGGCTTCTTGGGTCGACCAAACATGGCCAGGTTGAAGAAACATCAAGGATAATCGACCAACAAGATTTGGCACTCAGCCAGAATTACACGGTCTCCATTGGGCCGCTCACTGAGTCACACGGTCCGATTTAGGCCGTGTAAAGACTCAGACGGTCCAGTGTAGGCCGTGACTCAGAACATGGGTAATCCAAGTGATTCAATCGAGTCAACAGGTGTAGGACTTGAGGTACAACCTGCCCGACGTCCTAGTGAGAATCCTAGGCTCGCGGGGACTTACGGAGGTCTCATAATGGAGGTCCTAGTCCGACGGAAGGAGTATCCGGTGGAGAGTTCCAACCATTAAAAGAATTGAGGGCTAGAATTCAAGGGAAAACGAATATACGACGGTCAGTCAATTCCACCGGAGTGGAATGACTGTCAAAGCAATCCTAGTATCATCATTCCATTTTCCATTGTGACATGTTTGAGGTTAAGCTCTATTTAAATTTATAAATACAAGGGAGACATGATAAAAGTAAATCAAGCAAAAGTATTAACAATTATTAACTTCCATATGTTCCAATTTAACTGTGGGTTGCTATCCTATCAATAGCCTTATTTAACCAAGATGAATCATGCTAAAAACAATGATATACCATTCTGCGTGATCGAACGGTCTGCCCAGAACCGCCTCACAGGCCTTCGTGGTCTGTCGATAAGTCATTCAGGTTATGCAGGCCCAAAGACCTTACTGGCCCTGCACGGTCTATCGAGGGGCTGCGGGGTCTCTGAGCTGTCTGGAACGAGCCGCCCGCAAAAAGGAATGGTCAGTCGTTGGGCCGTCCTGTTCATGGAGGTATCCCACGCAACAAATCAATTAAGCGGTCGAGTAAAAGGCGTCGCCCTAGACCACACGGTCTATCGAGGGGCCGTTCAAAATAGAGCGGTTCCTGTAGGGTCGCGCTAAGGTCGCCATGCCCGAACTCCGGTGAGCTCGGCTAGGGTTCGATAAAACGACTAAATACTCATCATATAGAGCATTAAAATTGGGCAATATGCTATCACTGGAACAAGAACAACAAGATGCATAACATGGCATGGTCAATTAAGTTTTAGCGCTTGCTAACCCATACATAAATCGAGGATAAACAGGGAAACCCTAAATGTGACATGCTTCAACTAGATGGACAGATACTCGCAGGATACGAAACTATTTTTAGGGATTTTTATGTCTTTAGAAAGAGGACAGAGAGACGAATCTAGTAATATATGACGCTTAGGATTTGGTCTGCTAGAACCTACCTTAGATGAAGGAAGAAGGGGACGATGGTCGTCGGCCGCGCTAGGGACACCTCTCCGAAGATCACCAGAATTCTCCCTCGTCCACGAGCCTCGTCGGCCACCGCAGCATCCAATGGCTTGTAGGTCTACTAGGATTTAGTTTTATAGGGTCAATTGGCCTCCAGAAGCATCAATTTGGGGGATAGAGTCCTTCCTCCGTGGGAGCACGCGAATCGCCCTTGACCCGGTCACGTCGCCTCCTCGCCGCCAAATTCTCTTCCTAGGGTTAGGGTTCCAACTGGGAAACAGAGGGGAAATGATCAGCTAATCAAGGCCGTTCGTTTGGGTCCGGTTTGGGCTTAAATGATTGAGAATTGGGCCTTAATTTGGCGATTTAAGGTCTAGTTAGGGTAAACGTAGATTTGGGCCTAAACCCACCATTCGGCTTACTTAGAATTTTATTTAGGGTTGGCTGCAGAAGATAATTTATCTAAATTTTCTATTCTCTATTCGATTATAATTTTTGCAGATTTTTTATAAATTGGTTGAAATTTTACTTATCGTATTTCCCGCAGAATTTCTTATAAATTTCTCTTATTATTTTTATTTAATATAATACCAGGGTGCTACACCCTCCCCCACTTTAAGGAATTTGATCCTCAAAGTCATTATAGTTATCGAAATGGGGAATGAAACAACTGACCGTAGAATAAATCGGGGTATTGCTTCCGAATAACGTCCTCGGACTCCCAAGTAACTTCTTCAGTTCCACGTCGGCTCCACTGAACCTTGACCATAGGTATGGAACGATTCCTGAGTTACTGCTGCTTGCGGTCTAAAATCTTGATGGGTCTTTCTTTAATTCCAAATCCGCATGTTGAATGATGTGAGTGGGGTCATACGCATACTTCCGTAACATATATACGTGAAAAATATTATGTACTCCAGATAATTGAGGTGGTAAAGCTAATCTGTAAGCAACTTCTCCCACTCTTTCTAGAATCTCAAAAGGGCCAACATATCTCGCACTTAGCTTGCCACGAATGCCAAACCTTTGGATTCCTCTCATGGGCAAAACCTTCATAAACACATGCTCGCCAACTTGAAATTCCAAGGGTCTTCTTCTACAATCAGCATAACTTTTCTATCTTGATTAAGCCACTTGTAGACGGTCCCGGATAATATGGACATTCTTGGTTGATTCTGAAATGAGATCTGGTCCCAACCATTTCTTCTTGCCTACCTCATCCCAACATAGAGGTGATCAACAACTTCTTCGATAAAGAGCTTCAAACGGAGCCATATGGATACTGGATTGGTAACTATTATTGTAGGTGAATTCAATCAAAGCTAAGTGTTCCTGCCAGCTGCGTCCAAAATCAATCATGCAAGCTCTTAACATATCTTCCACAATCTGATTTGTTCTTTCAGTCTGTCCGTCTGTCTGCGGATGAAAAGCAGTGCTGAAATTCAGACGGGTACCCAAGGATTCTTGCAGTCCTCTCCAAAAGTGCAAAGTGAACCTGTGGCCTCTATCTGACACAATATTTACTGGTATTCCATGAAGTCTTACAATTTCCTTCATATACAAAGCATCCAAAACATCGACCATCCACTTAGACTTAATGGATAAGAAATGAGCAGACTTAGTCAGTCTATCTACAATAACCCATATTGCATCAAATCCACTGCGAGTCCTAGGTAGACCCATGATAAAATCCATGCCAATGCTTTCCCATTTCCATTGGAGTATATCAAGTGGTTTTAACTTCCCAGCAGGTCTAAAATGCTCAGCCTTGACTTGCTGACATACTAAGCATCTACCCACAAATTCTGCAACTTCCTTTTTCATGTTCGGCCACCAAAAGGATCTTTTTAAGTCCCGGTACATCTTAGTGCTTTCAAGATGAATAGTATACCTGGACCTATGGGCTTCTTCTAAGATCTTGTTCTTTACTTCAGCTACATCAGGCACACAGGTCCTTCCTTGAAATAACAATCTGTCGTCATCGGCTAAAATAAAATCTAGTCTATTGCTCAGACTTTCCTTGATCTCCACTAATATCGGATCATTTTCTTGCAAGGACTGGATTTCTATCAATAACTCTGGATGAAGTTGTATCTGTGCAATCATAACTCGATCCCCGCCAACATTGAGGTATAAACTAGCCAACTATTCTAACAATCTCCATTCCTATAACATGAGACTTGATAATTTTTCTATTGGTTTGCAGCTCAAAGCATCTGTCACCACATTACCTTTTCCAGGATGGTACTCAATAGAGAAATCAAAATCTTTTAAATACTCCAGCCACCTTCTCTGCCTCATGTTAAGCTCCTTTTGAGAAAACAGATACTTCAAACTCTTATGATCCGAGAACACTTTGAATGTCTCTCCGTACAAGTAGTGCCTCCAAATCTTCAAGGAAAAAACTACTGCTGCTAGTTCCAAATCATGGACAGGATAATTCTCTTTATGCTTCCTTAACTATTTAGAAGAGTAAGCTATCACCTTCCCGTGCTGCATAAGCACACATCCTAGGCCAATACCTGAAGCATCGGTGTATACTACGAAACCTCCTTCTCCCGAAGGCAAAGCTAATATAGGGGCAGAGGTCAAGCATTACTTCAGAGTCTAAAAACTTCGTTAACAATCTTCCGACCACTCAAACCGATTCTCCTTGCGGGTCAATCTTGTCAGAGGTACCGCAATTTTGGAGAAGTCCTTAATAAATCTTCGGTAATAGCCTGCTAGGCCTAGAAAACTTCTTACTTCAGTTACATTAGTAGGCCTTTCCCAGTTCTTTACTGCCTCTACTTTCGAAGGATCAACAGAAATACCCTTCTTAGTGATAATATGTCCCACAAAAGACACTTCTTGCAGCCAAAAATCACACTTACTAAACTTGGCGTATAACTGATGGTCTCTTAATAATTGCAATGCCAACCTCAAGTGCTCAGCATGCTCCTCCTCATTCTTAGAGTATATCAAGATGTCATCAATAAACACTACGACACACTGATCAAGGTAGGGTCGGAACACGCTGTTCATCAACTGCATGAAAGCTGCAGGAGCATTCGTTAGTCCAAAAGGCATTACCACAAATTCAAAATGCCCATACCTGCTACGGAAGGCTATTTTAAAGATAACCTCATCCTTGATCTGCAGCTGATGGTATCCTGATCGGAGATCGATCTTAGAAAAAATATTGTGCTCCTGCTATCCGGTCAAACAGTTCGTCAATCCTCGACAATGGGTACTTGTTTTTGACAGTAAGCTGGTTCAATTACCGATAATCGATGCATAATCTCATAGAACCATCCTTCTTCCGGACGAACAACACTGGGGCTCCCCACGGGGATGTACTTGGACGAATAAACCCCTTTTCGAGCAACTCCATCAATTGTCGCTTCAATTCCCTCAGCTCCGCAGGAGACATACGATGACATACGATACAGAGCTTTTGAAACAGGAGACGCGCCAGTAATTAGATCAATAGGAAATACTACCTCTCTCTCAGGCGGAAGTCCTGGAAAATCCTCAGGAAAGACATCTGGAAAGTCTTGAACAACATGAATGTCCTTTATCTCAATCTCCTTCTCAGGGGTTAAAGAAACCAAGGCTAGAAAAGCCTCACATCCTTTCTTCAATAGCTTCTCAGCTCGAAGAGCTGAAATAAGCCACACAGACTTAGAATGCCTAACCCTGACAAAAGAAAGCTCGGGGTGCCCAGCAAAAGACACAGAGCTAGTGCTACAATGGACACTGGCCTCATTTTTAGCCAACCAATCTGCTCCTAGGATCACATCATAATCCTTCATGTCCATACAAACTAAATCAGCTGGCATATTCTGCCCACTAACCAAAACTTTACTAGAAGGGTAATAATATTTAATTGCTGATCTTGAACCAATGGGGTTGAAATTTCCAGGGAAGAATTCATTAACACAGGATTCACAGCTAAAGACTTAGCAAAACTCTGGGAAATAAAAGAGTGCGTTGCTCCAGTGTTAAATAGGACAAATGCCGTTTATCATGAACAATAAGTGTACCTTCAACAAGTCCACCCTCCTCGGTGGTTCCTGCCTCTTCTTCTTGTAGGGCTTGAAGCTTGCCCTGTTGTTTCCGACTTCCTTGCGGCTTGTTTGGTGTAGCTTGATCTGACAGGAGGGGACATTCTGGAATGCGATGGTCCCGGCTTCCGCAGCGCAGATAGGCGCCTAACTTGCGCCAACATTCCTCCATCTTGTGACCTGGACGGTCACAATACTTGCAAAGGCCCTTGAATGGTACAATCGGGCAAGGCTTCTTCTCGTCATTCTTTGGCACCTTGCCTTTTCATGAGCTAGACCCACCGTTGGGTCTCTTCTTGCCATTGCCGGGTTTAGAGTTCCTGGAACTGGTAGTTTGTTCTTTCTTGGAGTTCTTCCCATGAATCATCTCCGTCATCTCTAAGGTATCCTCCAGAACTTGAGCTTTCCTTACCATCTCGGCATAAGTCTGGATTTCCATTGGGGCCAACTGGTTGATATATTGCAACTTCAATCCATTAAGGAAGCGCTTGGCCTTCATCTTCTCAGTGGACACTAAATGAGTGGCATAATGAGACAACAGGAAAAACTGAGCTTCATACTCAGCAACAGATAGGTTCCTCTATTTCAAAGCAGCGAACTCCGCCGCGTTCTTCTCTTGCACTCTATCATAAAAGTACTTGTTGTTGAAGAGTTGCTCGAACTCCTTCCACGTCACTTGATGGTCTCCCAAAGTCGCTTTTACAGCATCCCACAACGTTCTTGCATCTCGTTCAAACTGGAAAGTCGTCAGGAGAACACGCTCTTGATCACTGCACTGCATCACTTCAAAAATTCAATCCATCTCCTTTAGCCAATGCTTGGCTTCGTCTGGATCCATCGAGCCACTGAATCGTGGGGGATTCATCCCACGGAAGTTTCGATGAAGATCTCCTGCTCCCTGGTGTGCTCCTCCTCCTTGAGCCACTTGCTAAAGGGCCCGAGTTAAACCTTGCACTGTTCGCTGCATGTCTCTCCATTGCGCACGCTCCGCTGCCATTGCTCGAACCCTACATGTGGAAATATGAAATTAGAACAACCTAGCGGGAAAGTTCTAGAGTTAATTATTAACTTAACCCGAGTCTCTACCCGATCTCACTGGACGGAAATCTTAAACTTCTAACTAGTCATGGTTTTAAGACACCACTAGGGAACCTAGGAACCTTAGAAAACCTAGGCTCTGATACCACCAAACTGTCACGCCCCGATGCGGAAAATCGGAACGCGGCAGTAGAAAGAGTTAATAATAATATGTTGATTCCCAGACATGCTGTGTCTGGGCTAGAGAATCAATACATTTAGCACAATACCATGGACTGAATAATTCCATCCATCTATTAATTACCAACTAAACAACATACCGAGTTTTACAATCACCACGTAACCAATGAATAGAAGAATTTTCACCATTTCGCTAACATCCTCACATTACAACTTTAAATAAAACAACTCTGAGCCACTACCATGATACTAAATTGGAAATTTACATTTCTTGAACACATCTAGTCTCAAACTATCTATGAATGACTCCACAAGATCTTCTAGTTGGTTCACTCCAGGGTCTTCACTCCTGCCCATCCCTATCAGATTGAGAGTCCTCACCTGAGCTACCTGAAAAGGGAGAAACAACTGGGTGAGCGAACGCTCAGTAGGTAATAGTAGGCAATGTTTAAGTAATTAACCAATTACATTAATGTTATGCAATAAAGAAAAAGTAACGGCGATGTGATAAGAGAATAAAGAGAGCAAAAGAACATGATCATAGTATAACAGGGCACTGGCCGACCAAGCAAGAAATAAACAAGTCATTTAAATAATTCCAGGGTGAAATTATAACTCGTATTCAAGAGAAGGAGTTATGTAAGGGAATATGTCATAGACATCTCGCTAGTCATGCACTCGGTGCAATGTCTCACCATATCATTACAACTCTCCGGGGCACTAGTACTTTTTGGGTACTCCTCCCTAGACCAGATCGGGCCCTTATGATGCGTTGGCATTGATTTGGTGGATCTAAGATCCCAAGTTATCTAGACAATCAAAAGACTCGGCCAAGAGAGATAAGTTCTCAAGATATAACCTGGAATAATCAAGAATAATCCAGGGTTTTCATAGTACGAGCCACACATGGCCCGAACCAAGAGTCACATAAGAAAAAAAAATCAGATGTTGGAAGGTTCGCGGTCACCTTTGGGTCGCTTAAACAGGAACGGCCTCATACTGGGCCGTGCTAAGATGACTGGGTCGAAGACAACCAAGCCGAAGCCAAGGGTACACGGTCTTAAATGGGCTGCTCCAATATAGAACGGTCCATTCCGGCCCGTTCATAACCAGAGGAATCGAAAGCCCACGACGAGAGGTACACAGGCTGGATTGGGCCGCGCTATCACGGAGCGGTCAGTCGATGGTCCGTTCCATGGACTTAAATGGGCCGCGCCTGTCCGTTCCATGATTGGGCTAAGCAAGACAAGAAAAACTCACCCAATGGGCTCCTAGGCTGCCACAGGTGGTGGAACCGAACCAGGATTCAGCCCACTGCTCTTAGGTCAGTCTAGAGGCTTCTTGGGTCGACCAAACATGGCCAGGTCGAAGAAACATCAAGGATAATCGACCAGCAAGATTTGGCACTCAACTAGAATTACACGGTCTCCATTGGGCCGCTCACTGAGTCACACGGTCTGATTCAGTCCATGTAAAGACTCAGACAGTCCAGTGTAGGCCGTGACTCAGAACAGGGGTAATCCAAGTGATTCGATCGAGTCAACATGTGCAAGACTTGAGGTACAACCTGCTCGGCGTCCTAGTGGGAATCCCAGGCTCGTGGGGACTTACAGAGGTCTCATAATGGAGGTCTTAGTCCGACGGAAGGAGTATCCGGCAGAGAGTTCCAACCACTACAAGAATTGAGGGCTAGAATTCAAGAGAAAATGAATATACGGCGGTCAATCAATTCCATTGGAGTGGAATGACTGTAAAAGCAATCCTAGTATCATCATTCCATTTTCCATTGTGACATGTTTAAGGTTAAGCTCTATTTAAATTGATAAGAACAAGGGAAACATGATAAAAGTAAATCAAGCAAAAGTATTAACAATTATTAACTTCCATATGTTCCAATTTAACTGTGGGTTGCTATCCTATCAATAGCCTTATTTAACCAAGATGAATCATGCTAAAAACAATGATATACCATTCTGCGTGACAAAACGGTCCGCTCAGAATCGCCTCACAGGCCTTCGTGGTCTGTCGATAAGCCATTCAGGTTATGCAGGCCCGAAGACCTTACTGGCCCTGCACGGTCTATCGAGGGGCTGCGGGGTCTCTGAGCTGTCTGGAACGAGCCGCCCGCAAAAAGGAACGGTCAATCATTGGGCCGTCCTGTTCATGGAGGTATCCCACGCAACAAATCAATTAAGCGGTCGAGTAAAAGGCGTCGCCCTAGACCACATGGTCTATCAAGGGGCCGTTCAAAATAGAGTGGTTCCTGTAGGACCGCGCTAAGGTCGCCATGCCCGAACTCCGGTGAGCTTGGCTAGGTTTTGATAAAAAGACTAAATACTCATCATATAGAGCATTAAAATTGGGCAATATGCTATCATTGGAACAAAAGCAACAAGATGCATAACATGGCATGATCAATTAAGTTTTAGCGCCTACTAATCCCTACATAAATTGAGGATAAACAGGGAAACCCTAAATGTGACATGCTTCAACTAGATGGACAGATACTCACAGGATACGAAACTATTTTTAGAGCTTTTTATGTCTTTAGAAATAGGACAGAGAGACGAATCTAGCAATATATGACGCTTAGGATTTGGTCTACTAGAACCTACCTTAGATGAAGGAAGAAGGGGACGATGGTCGCCGGCCGCGCTAGGGACACCTCTCCGAAGATCACCGGAATTCTCCCTCGTCCACGAACCTCGTCGGCCGCCACAGCATTTAATGGCTTCTAGGTCGACTAGGGTTTAGTTTTATAGGGTCAATTGGTCTCCAGAAGCATCGATTCGGGGGATAGAGTCCTTCCTCTGTGGGAGCGCGCGAATCGCGCTTGACCCGGTCACGTCGGCTCCCCGCTGCCAAATTCTCTTCCTAGGGTTGGGTTCCAGTTGGGAAACATAGGGGAAATGATCAACTAATCAAGGCTGTTCGTTTGGGTCCAATTTGGGCTTAAATGATTGAGAATTGGGCCTTAATTTGGCGATTTAAGGTCTAGTTAGGTTAAACATAGATTTGGGCCTAAACCCACCATTCAGCTTACTTAGAATTTTATTTTGGGTTGGCCGCAGAAGATAATTTATCTAAATTTTATCTTCTCTATTTGATTATAATTTTTTTAGATTTTTTATAAATTGGTTGAAATTTTACTTATCGTATTTCCAGTAGAATTTCTTATAAATTTCTCCTATTATTTTTATTTAATATAATATCAGGGTGCTACACCCTACCCCCTTCATATTATGCCATAATACGAAAATATGACACCATGACGCCCTTGACGCAGAGATTTATTGGGATTTTATTTGTTTATCAAAGTAAGCTTCATTGTAACATTGCGTTGATGTGTTATATCTTAGTGTTGTTTTATGTATTTGACTAGCTCAATGTTTTTAGATGTACATTTTTCACGAGTTCTTCCTATTTGGGGTTTTATGGAGTTTTAGATGTAGATTTTATCTGCAAATTAATTTTGATATATCATTGCAATGTCATTTCTATTAATTTTTATTTCTATGTTCATATTAGTGTTGTTTCTCATATTTGTAATAATCATGATTAATTTTTATATAGAAAATGACATATGTATTAATGATGATAATTTTTTATGAACTTGATGCCTAATCGGCGCTTAGGTGGGTGTCTAAACACTTAGGCGCTCAGGGAGCTTAAGCTCGCCTTGGTCTCCTTGTCGCCTTGACAACTATGTTTAGCTATATGTGTGTTGATAATATGTTTGCTTATTCGATTTATTTATTACATTGTGTAGTTGGAGGGGAGGGGGCCATGGGAGGGGTTTTGGTTTCTTCCCTTTGCCACCGTGTCTGGGTACATATATGCCTATTCAAGTTTCAAGTTATATGTGTATTGATTATATGCTCTGCTTATTCAATTCATACAGGCTCGAGTTGTTGTGTCTCTGATTTTGATGATGATAAACTATGAGTCACTGTATTATGAATTCAGTTTGCATTAAGAAACTTAGTTCATCAATATAGATTTTTTTTGCTCTAAATTGCATAGAATGGATCTGACAAGTTGCAGGAAAAAGTGCTCTTGATTGCTTCAACGCAGGTCTCTATAGTGTCGACGCATTGGTTCAAACTTGACAAAAAATAGGTTCTACCAAGACTCAGAGCGTCAACGCAGGAACTCTATAGCATCGACGCATTGGTTCAAACTTGACAGAAAACATGTTTTGTCAAGACTCAGAGCGTCAACGCAGGAACTCCATAATGTCAACACATTGGTTGATCACAACACTCATTTCTAACAACCCAAGTGAATCGCGTCGACACAGTGTCTGAAAGGGTCGACACAGCCCAAGGACGTCACGTGATTCGACTACAGATCCAACAAAAGACGCGTGATCCGAGCCCCACCGTCTGGGAAAAGGCTCGTGCAAGGTTTCCTGTAGCAACCCAGAAATTTAAATAAGGAATAAATAGAAATAACTATATAATATTAAACATGTAACCATTATCTTTGATAAAAGATGAAGTAAAGGAGAATTAGCTAAAAGAGATAATGGGCCTTAATGTCAATTGTTGGGCTTTGGAAATCCATTAGAAATGAATCCTCCAAAAAGAGGCTAAAACCCAATCCAGATAATGTTAAGCGAATGGGCCTCCTTGAGAGTTAGAACCACTAATGGGCTTTAGTAGAAACCAAGACCCTGTGATAAGTAGACCTCTAAAAGAGTATAAACATAAATACTAGTATAACAAGGTCTACGGGTTATACCCAACACCTTCTCACGTTCGATCTCTGCATGAGCTAGGGTTTGAAGTAGATAAGGAAGGCGACTGTGATTGTGTAAAGGGAATCACACGGAGGAATTTTGATGACAGTAGGAAATTTACTCATAGGGAAACCCTGATCCCCATTAGGATTCATGTGTCCTTTCCCTATAGATAAGACTCTCGGGGGCGATGGCAGAGCCATTGTTGTAGGTCCTGCTGTTGACGTCGTCTTCCCCTTCTTCCTGACGCATACGTGCGGCTACCGTTGCTGTACGTGGAAGAAGGTGTTCCTCCTCTCTTCCTGTCCAGTTGAAGTGGTCGTGTACAACTGTTGCTACTACTACTATTGTTGCTATAGGAGAAGCAAGGCTTCTTCCGTTGTCTCCTTCCTTTTTCTTTCGCATGGGCAAGGCTGCTACTATTGCTGCAGCTGTGTTCTTCCTTCTTCCTCTACTGTTGAACGGGTTGTTGTAGTTGCCGTTGTTCATCATCATCTCCTTCCTGCTTCTTCTTCTTTCGTGTTAAAGCGACGAAAAGGTAGGCAATCTCCCAAGCAAAATACTAGATAAATATCATGCTAGATTAAATAGAGCATGCAGTTTTCTCCACGAATGTCCTGCTATGTGATTCATTCATTTATACCTTGAGTCTTTACGTTTCTACATGAAAGGGAAATAGCGACCATATCTTGGCCGTTATTTCAAGAATAAACGCCCATGTGAACGGGCGCTAATTAATCAACGATAGTAAACCTGCAGCTATTTCCTTTAGATAAATAATAATTACAGTATGCTCAAAATTTAATAACTAAGTAACCTGATGTTAAAATTAATGCATGAACGTATATTTAGATTCCTGATATTTTCCTCTACCTGATCATGTATTCATTTTCCTATTTTGATGAACTGGAAATATCATGTGTCTGTGATTGTACATGCCCGATGCGTAGCATCAGACAAATAATGGGCGACACTTGCATAGTCGCTATTTAAATAATGAACGCCCTTGCACGAAGGCGTTGATTTGTAAAAAAATTAATAAATAAAGAATATAAGAAAAATGATAAATTTACGACATAGTGATGGGCGTTAATTGTAGATTGAGCGACGTTGCATAAGGTCGCTTATTCCAATTAAATTTTGTTAAATTGTGAAATTTTCAAGAATGTGCACCTGTTCATACGGTTGCTAATTCTTGGTATTTTCCTGAAATTCTGATAAAAATATTGATTAAGCGACCTTTCGGGGAGCCACTATTTCTGTAAATAGCGACCTCTATTCAGGCCCAGATTCCTGTATCACAGATTTTACCGATTTTCTAGCCCATATCACGGGTTTATTGACACTCTCATCTCGCATCCGTAGATGGGGTCTCTATTTTAGTTTCTATCGATTACACACTAACTCTTAGTGAAGATTGGACCCTCCACGGGATATTCCTTCCTTTGGACTGGTACTTTTTGTTGACGTGTTTTTCCTACTCACTTACCCTTTTGATGACCCTTGCAACCCCTTCTTTACTAGTGTAATGTGAAGAACTAAGCAATAAGTAAATAACAATGGGAAGGGGTCAGGGAAGGAATGTGTGTGATCGCCACCAAGATGCCGAACGTGATGAACACGCCGTATCTTGGAAAGGGGAAGAGGTACGCGCCATAAGAGCAGCGCTGAGAGGATGTACAGCTCAAGAGGAACCGCCTGTAAAGATGAGCGGCCGCACGACAGGCCGTCTAAAGGCGCTACAGAGGACGCGGGATAAAGAACTTCTAGCAGATGAACGGCTCCGACCCAACCGCAGTGAGAAGAAGAATGGTCCAGATATCACCGCACGTCTCCTTGAACAGACACCTGGGAGCCGCGCAAGGCCACCACGCCAGAAGTTGTAAGAGTCCAACCTCCACCCTTTCCGGCCGGCCAGAAAGGGTGGATCTCGCGTTAGTGTGTTGCTGACCTACAAAATAACGTGTAGAACACAAAAGGAAAACCAAATTAAAACTAGAGAGTGTAGCAAATGCTAAAATGGAAAGAAATGAATATGACTAAATGAAATGGGGGATACTTGGGGATTTTTAAACCCCTGGGGGCGTCAAAAACATAGGAGGATGTGTGGATGATAGTGCAAATGAAGAAAAATGTGGAGAACGGATATGAATAAACACACATGCAACTAGAGGAGACGGGACTATCAAATGTAAAAGACTCAAACTAGAGACTACTCCCTGAATCAGAGGCCTGTATGAACGTAGAAGGCCTCCCTCCTTGGTGCTAGGTCACTCAAAGGTTCGGCAGGGCTTCGCGGCCGACCAAAAATCTTCCCCCCTTTTGAAGCTGGGCCTTAGGGTCTATTTATAGAGCACCTGAAATCCTACCTCGAAATTAGGTTTTCTAGCCATTTTTAGGTCGAGATTATCAAAGATAATCTGTAGATAATCGAATTATCTCTTAACTAGAAGAAACGGCACCAAATTTGGTTCAGTATCCGCGGAGAAAATGACGGGAGAAGTTAGGGATAAAACCATTGATAGAGAGAGAAAACCTTTGAAATGCTCAGGAATCGAGACGATGCACAGTCTCACGATAGACCACCCAACGGGATGAGCGGCCATCTCCTAGTCCGTCCAACCCTGTTGGTGGAAATTCAATAAACATAAAATATTATCCAACTATCCATTGAGATGATCGAAAACCTCGCCGTTGGACTCTCATAGATAAACGGCTGCGGGTATACCGTACATCCACAAGAGCGGCCAAGAGAAAGCCGCCCATTCCTTCTCGGTGATAAATCAAAATAGATTAGATAATTAGATAATTATCTGAAAACCAGTGACGTTAGGATTATAGGAGACAGACAGCTTAGGGTGGATCGCACAATGGTCTTATCCGGCTAAATCCCGACCGTACAAATGCTTGTCGGTGGAAATTCAGGAAATCAGCTAAATATCCAAGAAATAGATGAAAGGCTCAAAGTCAACCGTCTGTGTTATGAGCGGCTGGAGACTGACCGCACATGTATATGGGTGTTTGAAATTCATAGAATAGCTCAATCAACCAAAACCAAGGCCCATTAAGCCCTGAATCAATTCGGACCTAGCCAGGGAGGGAGGCCACCCATAAAATTGGCCCAGAACGTGCCAGAAAATAGCCCAGCGAGTGATGGACAACTCGAGGCATCAACAAATGGGAGTAAGAGAAATGACTCAACTGCAGGTAAAAAATGGGTGTCAACAGATGCCCCTCCTTAATGTCCTCTTTGTAGGGGAGCGAGTAGAAGTGAAGCGAAAGCGAAATGGAACATGCAGATGAAGCGGAAATGAAGCGAAGCGGACTGAAAAGTGGGCGTTAAGATAAAACGACACCCGTTTTTACCAACAAGCGATAGGAATCTTCCGAAAAACTCTAAACCAAACACAAGGAATGATTAAACTAAAAGCAACACCAATCTGGAGGAACTAACTAAATAAGAAGAAACACACGATCAACCTCATGGGGGACACAATCCCTCGGACCAATGAGGAGACCGGAATAAGTAGCAAAAAAGTAAAGAAACAAAGTAAAACTCTAGATGGGGACCTCTTAATCAACCAAACCAAGCGAATCGACCAAAGAGAACCTTCCAATTCAGAGTGGAATTGTTCCTCTTACCTAAACATCGAACATACAACCATCCATCACTGATGGGACATTTTGCATGCAAACCATGGGTCATGAATGCTCAAAAGATGTGCATGATGCATGCTGGGCTAAAATAAAAGAAATCGTTAAAACGAATGCGAAGAAAGATTAAAATATAAAATACTCAAGAATAATATTGTTAGGCTGGGAGAATCAGAGTCAAGACACTATTTGCAACCACAGCGTGCAGGATAGAACCATCCTCCACAGGTTTTCCCAACCCAGCGGCCTATCCGGAGATCAAACACGTGAACCTGGATCATCATCATTTTTGTTAAAGGGGAACATCAGATCCTGAAATACGTAGATAACCAACTGGTTCTCGAGATAATATAGCATAGTACCATATAGTAATGCAATAAGAGATGTAAGGATAGAAGGCCATACCTGACTTACCTGTGCAGGCGAAATGGCATTTTTTTATTTTTATTTTCAGATTTCTATGGCTTTTCATGTATAAGACAAACATGATAAACAAGCAAGTATAAACATAGCGAAAATGAGATGAGAGACAATGCAACATTACATGACAAAGGTAAACGAGCACATATGCAAGGGCATGAACAGAAACAACATGCATGCATGAACACGGTGTGGCGAGACAACAACGCGGTGGGACAACACACGGTTGTGACAAGAACATGACGGATCACCACACGGTTGGGACAAGAACATAACGGATAAGCACACGATTGGGACAAGAACATAAGACACAAAGGGACGACTAGATGACTAACAACATGCAGTGAGGGACAAAACAACATGTGTGGGACAACATGGTGGGACATAAACATGTGACAAGGACACGGCGGGATAAAAGACATAAACAAATAAGCCATTCAATCAAAACCCAAGATCAAAATGAAGTAGAACTGCCAGGTTCATAATCGTGAGGCAAAGCCCTCTCATAAAGATATGATCATTGCAAACAAAAGCTGAGAAAGACATGAGCTTCAGAACAGATCGAGAGAGTGGATCGAAGAAGGAAAGAACAGATCAAAGATGTGGATAGGAGGCAGCGCACAAAGATATAGCAAGGAATGTCTGAGTACTTACAACCTACACACTTAGAAAACGGATTACGTATCTTTCCTCAAGATAAAAAAATGCATGAAAATAAAAGACATATTTTTTATTTTTTATAATTATCTGATTTTTAGGTTTTCAATAGTATTTCATTTTTCTGGATTTTTTTTTGAAGTATTTGATTTTTTAGGTTTTTGAAATATTTGAATTTTATTTGAAATTTTGAAGTATTTGATTTTTTTTAGATTTTTGACAATATTTGATTTTTTAGATTTTTGATAATATTTGATTTTTTTTAGATTTTGACATAGTAATCCGCAGCACCTAAAGACGAGCTCAAACTATTGGCTAGGAATCGCAGTCCTTCCCCTCTCATTAAAGACTTCCCTTGAGCAGGGCGTGCATGTGAGGATGGTTTATCACAACCAACCGCCTCTAAAGAATGGTGCCCCTACTAAGGTCATACCCGAGATACAACCCAGCCTTAGAGGGAGAAGCAGAAGAAAAAATGAGACAAGCTTCGTGCAGGATGGGAGATATCAAGGCTCGAATTCCTTCTAGGGCACTACCCCTCAGAGAGATAGCCTGTTACGCCGGGGCTTTGTGTCTTTAATTTTTAGACCCATATTTATTAGGCACGCATGCGACCGGGCTCATGACGTCCCGCAGGGAACTGTACTGCCACTCTTGCCATGCCTTCCAACCATAATTTTACATTGAATCATTTTCTCATTTTGATAGCCCTTATTGGCTAGATATAGCATGAAAGCTCACATTTGAGGGTCAAGACTGCCCCTATTTGAGACCTCTCTCATATTAGGGAGCGCCTAGGTTAGTCATCTTATCCATCAATCTCTTGCCCCTGCATTTGGCCGAGCAGAGAAGAGAAAATGGCCTTCATGCATACCCAAAGTATGGCCAAAGTAGCAACGGTGTGCCTTAGAGAGATAGGCTATGGCTCGCCGTGTAGTGTGTGAAAAACCCATACTCAAATGTCACCCTCAACAATCGGGAAAAGAACTAGACTCCCAGTGCGGAGTTATCACCAGCCTAAGGATGATGCAGAAGCTAACTTCTTATTTGACACAAACTTAAAATTGAATTTGAACAAAAGCTTCTAAAGCCACTCAATCATGTTAAGGAATCAACGTTATAAGCATGTGCAGAAATAACAGAGTAATAGCAATGATAACATGTTTCGGCACAAAATCAAAGATACCTTTACAAATCCATGGCGTGGAAACCGGCCTCCTGAAGCGATTTCGATCACCGAGCTTTGAGGGGCACGAACTGTGTTTTCCTTGCTTGTCAGGATAAAGGATGAAAGGAGAGCAAATGATTAGATTCCTCGACATAGAGGAGTGGCAGACATCATACTGGATGAAGAAGGGATAAAAAAAGGAAGAGAGACGAGGGCTAGACCTCCCTCGTTAAGACAATAAGGCCCTGATAATAAGAAACCAAGTACAGAATAACTAGGGATTAACTGAGATCAAGGCGGACTAAAGCCTCGAAAACAGCAAGAAAAAGGGTAATGACCCTGAAAGGGTGAGACAGAAAGAATAGACGAACCATAAAAAGATTGTGGCAAAGATAAGGGGGAAGAGGAGTGATCATCCGACGTGGTCGGAGAAAAGGAATTAGACTCACCCGACAGGGTCAGGGAAGGAGAGTGAGAACCACCCGACAAGGTCGGGGAAAGAAAATGACAGACACCCAACAGGGTCGGGGAAGCAGAGTGAGAACCACCCAACAGGGTCGGGGAAAGAAAAGGGCAATCACCCTACATGGTCGGGGAATGATCATGAGGAATCCCCAACAGGGTCAGAGAAAAAGGATGAGAAGTAGAATCCGGACGTATCCGGGGAGAAAAACTAGAAGATGCCCCTGGATCAGGGGAAGAGGAGGACATAGGCCGGGACCTAGAATGGTGAAGATAGGAGAAGATGGTAGAAATGTAGTCAGGTGGTGGGAGGTACACCACCCAAGGATAAGAACTGAGCAACAGAAAAGATGACTGAAAGAAAGATGAAGAGATAGAAGAAGGAGGTGGAGTAAGCCCCCGAACGCACAACTGTTGGCCCTTGAACTTATGTCTCCGCCTCTTCTTGGCAGAAATCTGCTTGCAACAATTCCGCCTGGCGTGGACTCGGGCCTTCGGGCTTCTTGTCTTGTAATGTTTTCTCAAATAACGGGCCTAGAGAGGGGGATTTCTGTAGCCCAATTAAGAGCAGCCGAACTAGGCCCCTCACAGCCCAACAAGGCTCAGCTCAGCCAAGTGACAGACCCCTGGGGCCCACTTAGGTGAGAAAGCCCAATAAAAGTTTCGCTCGAGGATACTACCTTCCTAGGCGGCCTCTAGGCTCAGAAGGACCGAGCGTCGGTCAGGTCACAGGAAAGGTCCATGCCCGAGCCATCTCTCCGCCCAGGGGAAGAAGGCTCATGTCGACCAATCCGACCCATCTTCGTCCGAGCTAAGCCTATCGCCCGGATAGGGCTGGCCTCTCTGAGCTCGGTACGGCCGACGATTGCTTATCCATGTAGCCGTTAAGAGTCCTCTGTGGGTAGGAATTTATAAAGGTGAGGGACTCCTGCTCCCCAAGGTGATAACGCTCCCATGATAAGGCAATAAAAGCCCACGTCGAGGACGTAACCCCCACCTGAAACCCCTCGACTTACAGGACTCCAGAAGACGGCGCACTATTTAACCCAGGGATACCCTCCGACGAAAGGTAAGGGCAATCACACGCTCAAAACTCCTGAGCAGGAACCACTTCACCCTTCTGGTGGGGAGGGATCTCGCACAGAAGCTACTTCCTCCCTATATTGCTCCCACCATAGCTCTACTGACTTAAGCATCGGAGAGTTTTCCCCAGGGACTCATCCCTGGGCCCCCTGATCTGTTTCCCTTTCTTGCAGTTCACTATCCGGTGATCCACTGCCCGCTCAGGACCAACGCTAGATCTTGCCTCTTCATCTGGCGCCGTCTGTGGGAAACGTACAAGAAGGCGAAGGAGCTCAGGGAGGAGGTCCGCCGGCTACAGGGGAAAGGCCATGGTAGCAGCGGGGGATGGCCCCTCTCGGGCCTCGCAGAACCCCCCCCTCCAACGCCAGTGCCCCCGCCGATGGACCACCACCACCCCCTCCTGCGGCAGTAGGGCTACCGCCCAATGGTGGCGCCGACGCCTTCCAGGCCCTCAACGCGAAACTGGATGTCCTCGTGGAACTCATGAGGACCCAGGCGGCTAGGGATGGAAGGTCCCGTGCCCTGTCAGGGAGCCCTCCCCGCGAGAATGCATCCCATCACACCGCCAGAGGCCACTTCACTCTCCGCGGCCAGCAGATCATCCGTAACATGATTGGAGGACCCTCGCAGGCTCCGCCTCCGGAGCAAGAGGCTTCCTCCACACCAAGACGGGGAAAACCTAGGGCGCGCCACCCGAACCTGGAGACCGATGTTCCCGGGGATCACCAGGACGCTCCTCCCAGCCCCACGGCATGACAATAGCCGGAGTTATCCCTCCGACTGTGAGATTTCGAAAGGCGTTTCGTGGAACAGGAGCGCGCCCTCCGCGCCCTGCAGAAGACCTCTTTCTAGGAGGATGACGAGAAATCCCCATTCTCCGAATACATCTTGAAGGCAGAGGTGTTTCCCAGAACCTCCATCCCGACCTTCAAGCTCTATGACGGCCAGGGCGACCCGGCCGATCACTACGATAGCTTCGACGCTCTGATAACCCTACACGGAGCATCCGACTCCATCAAGTGCCGAGCATTCGCGACCACCCTGGTCCAGGGCGCCCAAGCGTGGTTCCGGGCCCTCGCCCCCTGATCCATCCGAGACTTCAAGCAGTTTGGGCGAGTCTTCAAAGAGAGTTTCGCCGGAAGTGCCCCCCTAAGGTCGGTAGCGGGGCTCCTGGCCCTCAAACAGGCGCAAGGGGAAAGACTCCGGGCTTATATTCACTGATTTAAGTCGGAAGCCCTGAGAATCCCCTGCCTGGACGTGGCCTCAGCCATAACTGCGCTGACTGGGGGCACCTGGGACGAGAATCTCCACCGTGAACTTGTCCTCCACCCTCCCTCGACCCTTCCCGAGCTAGTGACTCTGGCATTACGCCACGCCGAGTGTGAAGAGGTGCTCAGCGCTTGCCGAGACGCAATCGGCTCGGGTCGGGAGGGGGACAAGAAGCGGGCTTCCGAGCCAAGCTCAGGTTCGGGGAAAAGGCGGAACCGCGACGGGGAATGCAAGGAACCATCACGGAAGTACGAGCGGTACACCCCACTAGCCACGCCGGTCTACGAGATCTACGAAGGCATCAAGGACTCGGGCCTCCTCCGCCAACCCGAGCCAATGAGATTGAAGAACCGTAATCGCAACAAGCACTGCTTGTTCCATAGCGATCACAGGCACCACATCGGCGATTGCCACCAGCTCCAGGATGAGATTGAGCGCCTCATCTGTCAGGGACATCTAGCTCGGTTCATAGCCGAGCGTAAAGAAGACCGAGGCGCCCCAGAGGAGATCGATAATGCCCCCCGCGGGGTACACATCAATGTCATCTCCGGAGGAGCAGCATCAGGCGGCGGCAGCAGTCGAGGAAGGAAGTGTCATGCCGAGTAGGTGAGCCGAGCCATTGAGCCTCCCAAGGCCCCGCCGAGTGAGCCCCAGGTCGTAGTCTTCTCCGACCGAGACCTGGAAGGGCTGAGCACCCCGCATGACGACGCCCTCGTGATTTTGGCTACAATAAACCATTGTAACGTAGATAGGATTCTAGTTGACAATGGGAGTGCCCCTGATGTACTGTCTTATGATTGTTTCCTTAAGATGGGGGAGGAACCATCCAAACTCCGCCCGATCCGAACCCCTCTCTGCGGGTTCAATGGCTTGGCCACCTATCCCGAGGGAGCCCTAAGCCTGCCGGTTACCCTCGGCATCCCACCCAAAACCGTCACGGTCATGGTGGACTTCATAGTGATTAAAGGTATGATAGCATACAACGCCATCTTCGGCCCGTAAATCCTCAACCGAATAAAAGCGGTGCCGTCTACCTATCACCAGAAAATGAAGTTCCCCACCAAAAACGGGTTGGGGGAAGTCCGAGGTAACCAGGACGCGGCCAGAAGGTGCTACAATATCTCGGTAGAGGCCACAAGGCCGGACAGGAAGGACAAGGGCCCCCGGGGAGTCGAGGATAAATCCGCAACCACCGAACCTGGTGGTGAATTGCTGGTGGTTTTCCTAAGCGATGACCCAGCCCTAGGAGTAAAGAGCGGAGCCGACCTACCGTCTGAGGTTCAACAGTAATATAAAAAGTTCCTTTCTGAGTACATCCGAGTTTTTGCTTGGGCTGATGATCAACTCTCTGGGATACCAGAGGAGACTGTAACGCACAAGCTCAACCTCGACCCCGCCGTGAAGCCCGTACAGCAGCGCAGGAGGAAGCATGCACCGGAGAAACAGTCGATCATCAAGGCGCAGGTCACCAAGGGGCAAGAGACTGGCCTTTTTAGACCGGTCTTGTACCCGACGTGGCTAGCCAACGTCGTCCTGGTACCGAAAGCTTCAGGCAAGTGGAGGATGTGCGTGGATTTCACCGACCTGAATAAGGCCACCCCTAAGGACTGTTATCTGTTACCGAGCATCGACCAATTGGTTGACTCAACCTTGGGCAACGAGATACTTAGCTTCCTAGACGCCTATTCAGGTTACCACTAGATCAGAATGGATCCAGAAGATGTCGAGAAGACAGCCTTCATCATCGACTACGGCGTATACTGCTACACCCGGATGCCTTTCGGGTTGAAAAACACCGGAGCCACGTACCAGAGGCCGGTCAACCACATGTTTGAAGGACAGCTAGGCCGAAACGTCGAGGCCTACATCGACGATATGCTCGTCAAGACCCCCAAGGCCGAGGACCACTTCACCGACCTCGCTGAGACCTTCGACACCCTCCTGAGTTACAACATGAAGCTCAATCCTGCCAAGTATGCCTTCGGAGTGAGATCCGGAAAGTTCCTGGGTTTCCTAGTCACTGAGCATGGGATCGAGGCCAACCCCGACAAGGTCCAGGCCATCCTGGACATGCGCCCGCCCACCTGCATCAAGGACGTCCAACGCCTAACTGGGCGTGTCGCTGCTCTCTGTCGGTTCCTGTCCCGTGCGACTGAACGATGCTTGCCCTTCTTCAAGCTGTTGAGGGGGCCCAAATTGGCATCTGCTACGTTCGCATAGGATGAGGAATGCCAGAGAGCATTCACCGAGCTCAAGGAGTTCTTGGCCTCGCCCCCGGTGCTCTCCAAGCCTGTTCCGGGTGAAGTCTTGCTGCTCTATCTCTCGGCAACACCATCTACAGTTAGCTCGATCCTAGTCAGAAATGACTCGGGAGTCGAGAGGCCGGTCTACTACACCAGCAATGTGCTCAACGAGGCTGAAAGGAGGTACCCCGCAACTGAGAAACTCGTGCTAGCGTTGGTTACCTCCGCCAAGCACCTCCGGCCTTATTTCCAGGGTCACCCCATCACCGTGCTAACCAGTGAACCATTGAAGAAGATCCTGGTCCACCCCGAAGCTTCGAGACGACTCGTCAAATGGGCCATTATGCTTGGGGCCTATGATATATCCTATCGGCTACGCTCAGCTGTGAAAGGCCAAGCGTTCGCCGACTTCATCGTCGAAAGCACCATCCCGACTGAAGAAAGACCCCGTCCACTCCAGGGCCGACCTGGGAATTGTTCATTGATGGATCCTCCAACTCGGTCGGTAGTGGTGCCGGAATCCTCCTGAAGTCCCCCGAAGGAGCAGAACTGCAATACGCCTTGAAGTTTAGCTTTCAGGCAACCAACAACGCTTCCGAGTACTAGGCCCTTATCTCGGGAGCGCGCATGGCCCGACGGTTAGGGGTTGAGCGAGTCAAAATCCATACTGACTCCCAGCTGGTCGCTAGCCAAATCAACGGCGAGTACGAAGCTCGAGAGGCACCAATGATCAAATACCTCCAACTGGTCAGAGACCTGGCCTAATAGTTCGAGACATTCGAGGTAGTTCGAATAGCTCGGGAGGAAAACTCCCGAGAGGACGCCCTCTCTCGGCTGGCCTCCTCTCTCGACCCCGAAGGTACCCGATCGATCCTCCTTGAAGAGCTAGAGCGCCCGAGCATTGACTCGGAGCTCCTTACTGTTGACTCAGCCATTCCGAGCGACTGCCGCACCCCCTACCTGTCGTGGCTCCAGGACTCTCAAAGGCCTTCCGACCCTCGAGAGGCCAGCAGATTGAAGTACCAAGCCCGGCGTTTCATCGTTCTCGATGACACTCTCTACCGGAGATCATTCTCCGGTCCCCTCCTGAAGTGTCTCGGCCCCGACGAAGCCAACCGAGCTATCCAAGATATTCATGAAGGCCTGTGCGGAGCGCACTCAGGAGGAAGGTCACTCACCCGGATCCTCCACGGGATATTCCTTCCTTTGGACTGGTACTTTTTGTTGACGTGTTTTTCCAACTCACTTACCCTTTTGATGACCCTTCCAACCCCTTCTTTACTAGTGTAATGTGAAGAACTAAGCAATAAGTAAATAACAATGGGAAGGGGTCAGGGAAGGAATGTGTGTGATCGCCACCAAGATGCCGAACGTGATGAACACACCGTATCTTGGAAAGGGGAAGAGGTACTCGCCTTAAGAGCAGCGCTGAGAGGATGTACAGCTCAGGAGGAACTGTCTGTAAAGATGAGCGGCCACACGATAGGCCGTCTAAAGGCGCTGCAGAGGACACGGGATAAAGAACTTCTGGCAGATGAATGGCTTCGACCCAACCGCAGTGAGAAGAAGAATGGTCCAGATATCACCGCACGTCTCCTTGAACGGATAGCTGGGAGCCGCGCAAGGCCACCACGCCAGAAGTTGTAAGAGTCCAACCTCCACCCTTTCCGGCCGACCAGAAAGGGTGGGCCTCGCGTTAGTGTGTTGCTGACCTACAAAATAACGTGTAGAACACAAAAGGAAAACCAAATTAGAACTAGAGAGTGTAGCAAATGCTAAAATGGAAAGAAATGAATATGACTAAATGAAATGGGGGATACTTGGGGATTTTTAAACCCTTGGGGGCGTCAGAAACATAGGAGGATGTGTGGATGACAGTGTAAATGAAGAAAAATGTGGAGAACGGATATGAATAAACACGCATGCAACTAGAGGAGACGTGACTATCAAATGTAAAAGACTCAAAACAGAGACTACTCCTTGAATCAGAGGCCTGTATAAACGTAGAAGGCCTCCCTCCTTGGTGCTAGGTCACTCAAAGGTTCGGCAGGGCTTCGCCGTCGACCAAAAATTTCCCCCCCTTTTGAAGCTGGGCCTTAGGGTCTATTTATAGAGCACCTGAAATCCTACCTCGAAATTAGGGTTTCTAGCCATTTTTAGGTCGAGATTATCAAAGATAATCTGTAGATAATCGGATTATCTCTTAACCAAAAGAAATGGCACCAAATTTGGTTCAGTATCCGCGGAGAAAATGACGGGAGAAGTTAGGGATAAAACCACTGATAGAGAGATAAAACCTTTGAAATGCTCAGGAATCGAGACGATGCACGGTCTCACGATAGACCACCCAACGGGATGAGCGGCCATCTCCTAGTCCGTCCAACCCTGTCAGTGGAAATTCAATAAACATAAAATATTATCCAACTATCCATTGAGATGACCGAAAACCTCACCGTTGGACACTCATAGATAAACGGCTGCGGGTATACCGTACATCCGAGCATTGGACTCTCATATATAATTAGATAATTATCTAAAACCAGCGACGTTAGGATTATGGGAGACAGACGGCTTAGGAGGTACCGCACAATGGTCTTATGCGACTAAATCCCGACCGCACAAATTCTTGTCGGTGGAAATTCAGGAAATCAGCTCAATATCCAAGAAATAGATAAACAGCTCAAAGTCAACCGTCTGTGTTATGAGCGGCTGGAGACTGATCGCACATGTATATGGGCGTTTGAAATTCATAGAACAGCTCAATCAACCAAAACCAAGGCCCATTAAGCCTTGAATCAATTAGGACCTAGCCAGGGAGGGAGGCCACACATAAAATTGGCCCAGAACGTGCCAGAAAATAGCCCAGTGAGTGATGGACAACTCGAGACATCAACAAATGGGAGTAAGAGAAATGACTCAACTGCAGGCAAAAAATGGGTGTCAACACTTTCTTCATTGAGACCTCCGTAAATCTCCGCTAGCCTTAGATTCCCTCAAGGCAGCCAAGTTGGTTGTACCTCAAAAACCTTGGAACACCTTTTAGCCATGTCACTCTAAAGAAACATGGTGGTCTAGCCCTCTTAGAGTGCTGTCTCTGGCCTCTTTGAGAAGTTGGTTCCCTGTCAGTAATTGGCGACAATGACATGGGCGCCCGAAGGAATTGGCGACCAGGTCCTTGGCGCTGTTTCACTGATATAGCGACCAGTATGTGGGCGCTATTTCATTAAACTTGTACTATACACAGGAATTAGCGACCACGCATGTGGGCGCTATTTCTTGAATTGGTGGCAGCCGAATGGGCGCCAATTATCCTAGATTCTCGAATCATCTTGCTTCCATATGGTTTATCTTTTGCGATATCCTGTCTGAAGTTCTAACCTTGAACTCCTTATTCCATGATTCCACCCTAATGTTCTTACATGCTTGACCCTTGGAACTCTTGGCCATTAACTTTAAGTGGAATTGGTCTAGATACAGAAGGGGCTATGGGTCCCGACAAATTGACATTTCAATGCTAGTGTATAAAAATACGGGGTCCAGATCTGATCCCATGGGCGAGGTAAAGTCCAAACGTGTACCGGTATCATGAATGATCGGGTGTTGGCATTGCACCAAAGATAGCAATATTGGTCTACGACATTTCCACAAAGTGTTTTACATACTCATTCAACAAGTGTTTGAACTCCTTTATACAATGGCCAATCTTATAATGAAATAGTTACGAAGGCTCTAGTGAAAGTGAATGCTATAGTGGAGTGATTGTTATTATCTCCTCATGAACGCTCTTGAATTACCGTATGAAAGTACTTGATATCTCGTCATGAATGTCCTTGATATATTCACCCGTCTATCTATTGCCTTTATATCTCTTGAAAGTAACATTCATCTTGTCTTGATCTTCAATTATAGTTCTTGAATTTATCTCCGAATTATCAATCTAGCTCGTGCCATTATAGTTCTCGATTGTGCTAGCTTGCATGACCTGCATGTTCATGTTAAATTGTAATTACTTAAAGCTAACTTGGAGCTTGAGATGTTAAGTCCTACTGAGCGTTCGCTCACCTAGTGTTTTCTAATATTTTTCAGGTAATGGCCATAGCGATGACGAGACCTAACAAGATGGGCAAGGGCAAGATTGAAGACTATTCCGGCAACATAGATGAACCGCCTAGTCTTATTACCTTATGCCTATGTCAAAATCAGTCCAGTCGTGAGTCTATTGTAAAATTTTCCTTTATTGAGGCTTTTCTTTTATTTGGGTCCAACTTGTAATAAACTTATATTTGGAATGAAATTCTATTTTGTTCAAATTATATCTTGTCTTGACTATGTTCTGATTGACACGACTGTTTAATTGCCACGTTCCGAGCAAACGACACGTTCTGCTGCTATCGGTTCGGGACGTGACAGAAGGTGGTATCAGAGCCTAGGCTTTCTAAAACCCTAGGTCGATAAGTCCAAGTGATAGGTTGTGTATCCTTGTCAAGTTATCCCATTGGAATCCCGTGAGATTTGGGTAGAGCTATGGGCTAATCAATAAAATATGTCTATCTATGCTAGATTAATGATAAGATATGTGTAATCATTAATTTAAAACTTGTGTTGTAGGCTAAAATTTCCGCCGAGCGAGCTCAATGGGGAGAGATGCAACGCACCGTACAAGGATTAACACAAGCCTTGCAACAAGTTGCACAAGGTGGAGTACAACATGGAGCTAGGGATTTTCATCGAAAATTCCAAAAGATGAATCCCCCTAAGTTTAGTGGGTCTACCGACCCAGATGAGGCGAAAGATTGGGTACAAGAAATCATGAGGACCTTCAAGATTATGCAATGTACCAATCAAGAGAAGGTACTATTGGGAAGTTACCAACTAGAAAAGGATGCCCGATGTCACGCCCCGAGATTATGCAGCGGAAACAATCGGGATCATGAATAGTCGGCTAGTACGCCTCGAGCAAGCAATATAATCAGAGCGCAAGATAATCACATAAAAAGTAATTGCATAATGTAATTCACTAAAATCCTTCAACTTTATTACTTCATAAAATAATTCTCAAAGTACATAAGATCTTTTCACTAGACTCAAGAAAATAAAATTACATCATGACTCGACTAGACATTGATAACTAAGGCTTCTCTCGAGTCGTTATCCTTCAATCACTCTCAGATCCATCACTTGAGTAATCAGAATCTGACCCACTAGAATTTTCTGAAAAAGATTAGAAAGTAGGGAAATGAGCACACTTGCCCAGTAGATATCTTCGTATCAACATGAAGAAAATTTTAAATGATTAGCATTTTAGCTCTAGAGAATAAGATAAATCATGCAGATACGATGAAACATGCAAATAAAGCCAAAGTAACAAGATATAATCATGACAAGATATGAGAATATGATTTGATCAAGAATAGGTCAAGAATGTAAATTTTGGCCTTTTCATGAACAAGAATGTAACAAGAATGTACTTTTCATAACCACGAAGGCTATGCACTAGAAAGTTATGTAACAAGCAAGGAAGTGCTAGTCGCTTAATAGCAAGTACTTCGTGAATTTACGTGGATTCCGTAGATATTTCACTTATTTATAGAGAAAGTACTCCCAGCGCAATGCGATGCCAGTAGCATCATACCCCATGGTTTACAGTATGTTTCCGACAATCAGCCGAGGGGACTAGTATAGAGCCCTTGAACACAATCAGTGCTCGAACTGCATCTTCAAGTATAAAGCATGCTACTCCCACGTTTATATCAATGATGTGGCCAATAATGTACAAGTTCAACAAAAGTTCCATGATAAGGTAACCAAAATATAGAAAGTACCACTAACTGATCATGAGGATTCAAGCAATGCTTTAATAGCTAGGTTATGCTATGAAGAAAATCCAGCAACATAACTGTACATTCTTTATTTTCCATATCTTTACATTGACTTATTATCAAAGGTTTAGAGTCCAAAAAATACATGAACTCAAAAAAACCAACCCCAAAGTTCAAACCTTGGGTTAGATAAAATCAGGAATCGACCGGTCTATTACTGGACCGTATAGTTCAGAAAGCGGTCATATGCTGGACCGTTTAGGAATTCAAGCGGTCTGGTCTTGGACCGTTTCATAAGACAGAGTCGTCAAACACGAGAAAATCCTTCTGAAGCTTTGCGGTCTAATGGAGGGCCGTTTAGGATCCGTTAGCGGTCAAGTGTTGGGCCGCTAGAAGAGTCTGGCGGTCAACCAGAAGGCCGCTAAGTTCCAGAATGCATAAAACACCGGTAAAAGTGCTTTCTAGACAATGTGTTTTAATGGTACAACCAGCTCGGCGTCCTAGTGGGAATCCCAGGCTCGCGGAGTCCTACGGAGGCCTTGAAACAAGATTTCCTAGTCCGTTGGAAGGAATATCTAAAGGAGAGGTCATCATGTCCAAGATTGTGTACTTAATGTGCAAAAGTGTAACTAATGACAACATACTGGGATATGTGCCATGTACTTAAGAAAATGACTCTTAGAGAGAGAGAATCGTGTAAAATAGTGATCAAGTTAAATCATGAATCCTCTATCATTTGAAATATATATTTATTACAAGAATATATATAATTTTGGTCACAAATTAACATAAGTTAAAATAATACCAAATGTACATAGAAGCATGGAATCTATTATGATGAACAGTAAATATAACTAAGTCTATGAAACCAATGTTAAAACCAGGAATAAAACTTAGTTAACTAGGCATATCATATATCAATTAAGGCTAATCTGTAATATGTTTTGGATTAACAATATTACAGAAATCAGAACAGCAAACGGTCTAGTGGGCGACCGTTTAATTGTGGCTAGCGGTCTATCGGGCAACCGCTAGGTTCTCTGGTGGTCTACAGGAAGACCGTTTCTTCCTGTATTAATCCGAGTGCAAATGATAATAAAACAAAATGCTAAACTAAGACATATCATGCCTGGAAATCAACATATATAAACTTCTATAGCATGATAGAACAAGGATAGGCCAACAATATGCATAGGTTCATGAAATTAAAAAGAAAATTTCTCCTTTTACTTCATTAAGTCTAATTCATGCATGAGGGGTATACTAGATGCATAGTCCTAATGAAAACATGAAACCCTCAAGGTACAATGCATGAAATCGAATGAAACTAGAGGGCTTTTATTCCTGACTTCGATTTTAAGCCATTCATGAGATAACCTACCTTGGTTTTGGGCTTTAAACTTCGAATTTAAGGCTACAAGTCAACCCTAGTTCTCTGCTCGTCCTGAACTAAATCAGCAACTTCACGCCCTTGTATCTTTTGATTCCCTTGACCTAAAGACGTGAAATTTTGAGGGTAAGTAAAGGGTACTAACATGAACAAATTATTCTAAAAAACCTCTATCTAATTACCTCGTTCCGGGCTTCTATTTCTCTGATCGTCTTGGGTTTGCCGCATTATTTCCTGAGTTATTGGTTTAGGATCAGCAACTTTGGAAGCCTCTAACACCTTGTATACTTGATCCCCTAGAACAAAATTCGGAGGGTAGTTAGTTCTAACTATAGTAAACAAATTCCTAGAAGAAACTTACCTCTAATTCGTCCTCCTTATCTTAGTTCCACGGGAGCCAAAAGTAAGGGTCGCACACGTCAAATCTGGGATCTATTTATAGGGTTAGCTAGGGTTTTCACGGATTAGAACGAACTTAGAGTCCAAATTAGGCTTTCAATTCGATCTACCAGCCTTCCAACTTATCTAATTAGTAGATAAGAATCGAACCTGGGCGATTTGGATGTCAAAAATCCAATCTTTTCACGTTTTCTCATACTCACGGAACTGCAGTGCCTTAGCGGTCTAGCTCTAGACTGTTTACCAGTGCCTGGCGGTCTCGCGATAGACCATTTTCCCTATTGGGCGCTGAATTTGAAATTAGTTCAAACTCTTTGATATTATTCTTGTTATTATCCACTTATTTATCTTCTAAGGAGTAATTATCCCCCTTAATTCCGTGATTACACCTATTTTAAGGTTCTAAAATATGGGCTAAGGTCCAAAACAATCTCTTGGGCATATTGGGTTTATTATATGAACCTAATCCTCTTGGATTAGTGTAGGGTCTAAATAATAAGATTTAATTTATTATAATTCAATTATATTTTAAGTCCGAAAAATTCTTAGAAAATCCTCGAGCATTACACCCGAGCATGGTGGGGATCCGTGAAAGCAATTTTGCCCAACGATCAAGTGACTTGGGATAAGTTCTTAGAACACTTCAATGAGAAGTATTTCTCGGAAAGAATTCGTGAGAAGAAGGAGATGGAGTTTGCGGCCTTGAAACAATGTAGTATATCTGTAGCGGAGTACGAGGTGAAGTTTTCTATATTGGCCCGGCATGCACCACACTTAGTCTGCACGGAGAAAATGAGACCGAAGAGATTCATGAACGGATTGAAGGTGGAGCTCATTCCTCAATTGGCTCCGCTAGAGATTCAAACTTATACGGAGATGGTTAGGAAGGCACAACTATTGGAAGATGCCATGGATATGATGGAGCGAATCAAAGGGAAAGTCGCTAAGAAGGAGTTAGCAAATGGATCCAAGAACAAGGAACCCATGAACGGCAAGAAGAGGTTCAATGAAGGTAACGGTTTCCATAAGGATAAGAAACCCCAGAATAATGATCAACAAATTGTTCCGGCCAAGGAGAAATGTGAGCATTGCAAGAAAGAGAGGCACAACCCAGACAATTGTTGGTACAAACTCGAGAAATGTATCCGTTGCGGAAGCGGAGATCATAAAATCACCCGTTGTCCACTCTTAAAGGAAGAAGCGCCGCAAGCATTGGAAGGTAACTATATAAACCTATCTCATCCATAATTGCATTAATCGGATATGGTGATTCTAGTACTTAGCATGTTATGAGAATGATCTAGCTAGAATACATGTTTCGGACATGGTGATTTTACCCCACTATTATGAAAAGAAAATCATGTGAATTTGGGGACCAAATTCTTTTAAGTGGGGGAGGGTGTAGCAACTCAAAAAGTTAAATAAGGAATAAATAGAAATAACTATAGAATATTAAACATGTAACCATTATCTTTGATAAAAGATGAAGTAAAGGAGAATTAGCTAAAAGAGATAATGGGCCTTAATGTCAATTGTTGGGCTTTGGAAATCCATTAGAAATGAATCCTCCAAAAAGAGGCTAAAACCCAATCTAGATAATGTTAAGCGAATGGGCCTCCTTGAGAGTTAGAACAACTAATGGGCTTTAGTAGAAATGAAGACCCTGTGATAAACAGACCTTTAAAAGATTATAAACATAAATACTAGTATAACAAGGTCTAAGGGTTATACCCAACACCTTCTCACGTTCGATCTCTGCATGAGCTAGGGTTTGATGTAGATAAGGAAGATGACTATGATTGTGGAATCGCACGGAGGAATTGTGATGACAGTAGGAAATTTGCTCATAGGGAAACCCCGATCCCCATTAGGATTCCTGCGTCCTTTCCCTATAAATAAGACTCTCGGGGGCGATGGTAGAGCCATCGTTGTAGGTCCTGCTGTTGACGTCGTCTTCCTCCGTCTTCCCCTTCTTCCTGACGCATAGGTGCGGCTACTGTTGCTGTACGTGGAAGAAGGTCTTCCTCCTCTCTTCCTGTAAGTGGCCGTGTACAACTGCTGCTACTGCTGCTGTTGTTGCCGTAGGAGAAGCAAGGCTTCTTCCGTTGTCTCCTTTCTTCTTCCTTCACGTGGGCAAGGCTGCTACAGTTGCTGCAGCTGTGTTCTTCCTTCTTCCTCTGCTATTGAATGAGTTACTGCAGTTGCCGTTGTTCATCATCATCTCCTTCCTGCTTCTTCTTCTTTCGTGTTAAAGCGACGAAAAGGTAGGCAATCTCCCAAGCAAAATAATAGATAAATATCATGCAAGATTAAATAGAGCATGTAGTTTTCTCCGCGAATCTCTTGCTACATGATTCTTTCGTTTATAGCTTGAGTCTTTAAGTTTCTACATGAAAGGGAAATAGCGACCATATCCTAGCTGTTATTTCAATAATAAATGCCCATGTGAACGGGTGCTAATTAATCAGCGACAGTAAACCTGCCGCTATTTCTTTTAGATAAATAATAATTATAGCATGTGCAAAATTTAATAACTAAGTAACCTGATGTTAAAATTAATGCATGAACGTATAATTAGATTCCTGATATTTTTCTCTACCTAATCATGTCTTCATTTTTTGGTTTTGATGAACTGAAAATATCATGTGTCTGTGGTTTTACCTGCCTAGTGCGTAGCATCAGACAAATAATGGACGACACTTGCATAGTCGCTATTTAAATAATGTACGTCCTTGCACGAAGGCGATGTTTTGTAAAAGAATTAATAAATAGATAATATAATAAAAATGATACATTTATGACATAGTGATGAACGTTAATTGTAGATTGAGCGATGTTGCATACGGTCGCTTATTCCAATTAAATTTTGTTAAATTATGAAATTTCCAAGAATGTGCGCCCGTTCATAGGGTCGCTAATTCTTGGTATTTTCCTAAAATTCTGATAAAAATATTGATTGAGCGACCTTTCGGGGAGCCGCTATTTCTGTAAATAGCGACCTTTGTTCAGGCGCATATTCCTGTATCACAGATTTTATCAGTTTTCTAGCCCATATCGCGAGTTTATTGACACTCTCATCTCACATCTGTAGATGGGGTCTCTGTTTTGATTTCTATCGATTACACACTAACTCTTAGTGAAGATTGGACCCTCCACGCGATATTCCTTCCTTTGGACTGGTACTTTCTTCATTGAGACCTTCATAAATCTCCCCTAGCCTTGGATTCCCTCAAGGCAGCCGAGTTAGTTGTACCTCAAAAACCTTGGAACACCTTTTAGCCATGTCACTCTGAAGAAACATGGTGGTCTAGCCCTCTTAGAGCGCAGTCTCCGGCCTCTTTGAGAAGTCTGTTCCTTGTCAGCAATTGGCGACAATGACATGGGTGCCAGAAGCAATTGGTGACCAGGTCCTTGGTGCTGTTTCACTGATATAGCGACCAATATGTGAGTGCTATTTCATTAAACCTATACTGTACACAGAAATTAGCGACAACGCATGTGGGTGCTATTTCTTGAATTGGTGGCAGCCGAATGGGCGCTAATTATCCTAGATTCTCGAATCATCTTGCTTCCATATGGTTTATCTCTTACGATATCCTGTCTGAAGTTCTAACTTTGAACTCCTTATTCCCTGATTCCACCCTAATGTTCTTACATGCTTGACCCATGGAACTCCTGTCCATTAACTTTAAGTGGAATTTGTCCAGATACAAAAGGGGCTATGGGTCTCGACAAATTGACATTTCAATGCTAATGTATAAAAATACAGGGTCCTGATCTGATCTCATGGGCGAGGCAAAGTCCAAACGTGTACCAGTATCATGAATGATCGAGTGTTGGCATTGCACCAAAGATAGAAATATTGGTCTACGACATTTCCACAAAGTGATTTACATACTCATTCAACAAGTGTTTGAACTCCTTTATACAATGGCCAATCTTATAAAGAAATAGTTACGAAGGCTCTAGTGAAAGTGAATGCTATAGTGGAGTGATTGTTATTATCTCCTCATGAATGCTATTGAATTACCTTATGAATGTCCTTGATATCTCGTCATGAATGTCCTTGATATATTCACCCGTCTATCTATTGCCTTTGTATCTCTTGAAAGTAACATTCATCTTGTCTTGATCTTGAATTATAGTTCTTGAATTTATCTCTGAATTATTAATCTAGCTCGTGCCATTATAGTTCTCGATTGTGCTACCTTGCATGACCTGCATGTTCATGTTAAATTGTAATTACTTAAAGCTAGCTTGGAGCTTGAGATATTAAGTCCTACTGAGCGTTCGCTCACCTAGTGTTTTCCAATATTTTTCAAGTAATGGCCATAGCGATGACGAAACCGAACAAGATGGGCAAGGGCAAGAGTGAAGAGTGTTCCGGCAACATAGATGAACCACCTAGTCTTATTACCTTATGCCTATGTCAAGATCAGTCCAGTCGCGAGTCTATTGTAAATTTTCCTTTATTGGGTCTTTTCTTTTATTTGGGTCCAACTTGTAATAAACTTATATTTGGAATGAAAATTTATTTTGTTCAAATTATATCTTGTCCAGACTATGTTCTTATTGACACGACTGTTTAACTGCGACGTTCCGAGCAAACGACGCGTTCCGTTGCTATTGATTCGGGGCATGACATTTCCACATTCTAGAAGGCTCCAGGTCGTAGAATTATCTCCTATATCAACAAAAATGTAGTGGGCCCCCCAAAAAGGATAGGAATATTCACGCAAAAAGGTTGAAGCCTTATGAAGTGGGAGGGAGCGTGAACTCCACACACGTAGAAGAAGCAGGAGGCTTGCTTGAGCAAGAAGGAGGTTTCTATGCAGAGAAGAAAAAGGGGTGCTCTGTGAGAGACGAGGAAGAACGATCTTGAAGCTCACCCTGGATCCCATTCTTGCTGATTTGGTGCTGAGTGCTGAACATTCTCATCTTCATTCAAAAGCTAATCAAGAGGAAGAGGCAGATGCTCTGGTTATCTTCCGCCAGTTGAAGACAAAGCTTCAAGGAGATGCATCGCAGCCCTATCTTCAACAGAAGAAGACTAGTGGGCTGCAGACTCATTCATCATAGACTTAGACATCCATGATCTGAACATTTACTTGGTCCTAGATCTGTGGTCTTTTTATTGTTAGCACTCTATGTTTCTGGTTTTGCGTCTCTGTTCTTTCCTTTGTTTGATCTCTGTTTGAACTATAGTTTATTTCCCCTACAAGTTATAGTAGGAGGTTGCGATCAAGCAGGTTGGCTTGGATCGTGTTTTGGGCTTGTATGCCCACAAGCTGTTTGTCAGTAGGATAGAGGATTTGTTCCTCTTGTAAGCGAAGCTGTAAGGCTCAACTGTGTAGAGGATTTGTTCCTCTTGAGAGCAAGCTGTGAAGCTCAGCAGCGATCCTCACTGGTTCAGTGAGGGGTGGACGTAGGTCTCCATAGGGAGACCGAACCACCTTAAAAACTGGTGTCTTCCTGTGGATTGCTTGCTCTGTCTGTGATCTTATTGGCACTAGATGAATGCCTAGGTCCGAATGTGTAGCAACCCTGATAAATGAATATTTGAAATGAATTAAAATATATATATTACAGAAGTAATACAGATAATAAGAAGAGGGTTAAATGGAGGAATAAAACCCAAGATGCAAATAACGCCTCTCATTAAGGCGTTAATTTAATAATAAACGCCTCTATCAAAGGCGTTATTCAAGAAGTGACGCCCTCACTACACGGCGTCAAATTCCAACGTCAAAAAAGGGTAAGGCCAAGAAACACCCCAATCTTGGGCGTGTTTTAAAGAAAAGAACGCCCTTACACAAGGCGCTTATTAAGAAACGACCTGAAGCAGGTCGTCAATTAAAGAATCGACGACCTGACCAAAGGCGTTAATTCCATTCGTGAACCGTTCGACCCAGGAGCTTATCCAGGGAAGGATTATGTTAATCTAGTAAGTGTTTACTAGGGCAAGGACTCTAATAGGGATATATTACCCTCAATCAAACACTACTTTTGTTAGGACTCCAAAATCCTATAAATAAACCTGTCCGGCCAAACCCTAACCCATTTGATCGACCTGCTGCTGCACGGTAAGTGAAAAACATATGTTCTTTTTAATTCCTTTTGTCCCCTGCTTCGACTGCATGAAGAACTGATAATTCTTCATTGTCTTTTCTTTGTAGGAAGCTCCACAGCCACTACCGAAGAACAAGGTAATGTTCTTCAAACCGTTTCCCTAACTTCGATTATATCCTCATCTTCCTTCCTCTTTCTTCCCTACAGGTTGATTATCATCATCTCCATCATCTTCATCAAATTGAATTTTTTCTTCTTCCTGTCCGATCTGCATACTACTGCTATCAAGGGTATTAGAAGCTTCAGGTGTTCTTATCAAGTTATTCACGTATCCCATCTCCAGATATCAATTAAGGTAGGATCTTCTCAAGAACTGTAGCCCAAACTAGCATAATAATAATCATATTATTTATTAAATATCATGCATATAGTTTCACTGCGTTGTCGAGGTTTTCTGCTGATCTTAAAAGAGGCGACCCTGCCAAGGGCGCTACTTAAAATAGACGACCCTGACTAGGTCGTGAATTCAAGATCTGACGCCCTTACAAGAGTCGTAAATTCCATATATTTGTTAAATACCCACGTTTAAAATTGCATAACTATGAAATCATTATTCTAAATTAATGCATGATTTTACCCATGAAATCCTGTTAATTTTCTTGTCCTATTCATGTAACTACTAGCAGTAAAATGATTATCCTGAAATTCGCACTGTTCATATAAATCCTGAAACTTGTTGAAGAAACGACCTAATGAAGGTCGTGTTTTGTTAAGCTGACGCCCCAGACCAGGGCGCTACTTGAACAGTAACGCCCCTGCCCAGGGCGCGTTTTCATTAAAATTCCATATCAGTTAACTTCTGAAAAATAGAAAATATAGAATGGACGCCTGCTGTACAGGTCGTCAAAATTGTAATAAACGCCCCTTCAGAAGGCGTTAATTTGATAAAAACGACGTTACCTAAGTCGTTATTTTCTGCATTACTGTTTACACTGTTTTCTGTCGACCGAGGGTTTTGAAGTATATAGTACTTATAAATATATACATAGAAGGGTAATCGGCACTATATTCCAGTCCGTGAATATAGTCCCATGTTTCATGATGCTTTATCGATTAACCCTCAATTCTCATTGACATACAAGCTCTCCTTTGGACATTCCGTTCCTTTGGACTAGCGAGTTAGTCATAGAGACCTCCGTAAGACTCCTCGTAGCCTTGGATTCCCTCAAGGCCGACTGAGCTGGTTGTACCATAAAAACCTATTACACAATCTTTGCCATGTCACTCTAAAGAAACATGGTATACCGGCCCTCATGATTATGCTAAGTGTGTATCATGAGAATTCTCTTAATGGGATGAGATTATCATGCCATTTGATGCTGTTCTTATAAAACCCAATTCTATATTAAAAATGATGTTATTGTAGACCCCAATTCTATATCAACTTTGATGTTCTTATGGACCTCAATTCTATCTAAAGGAGTGACCATCTACATATGGGCACTTATTTATCATGGTACCCAAGTTAGGGAACCAATTCCACCCAGTTTATCGATGTCATGGTTACTATGCTTTGCGTGGATTTTATCGCCAGTATGTCCTTACTCAAGGGTCTTGCCCTTGAATTCCATGAAAATCTTATCTTATCATCCTAATTAAAGCTTGTTCTTGGAACTCCATATTGGCTATAAACTATCGTGGATGTCTAGATCTATCATGAATGCTGTGCATATAGGGCCCGATCTGGTCCTGGGAGGAGCGCCCGAAAGTACTAGTGCCCATGGGAGTTTTAATGATAACGGTGTCTAGCATTGCACCGGAGTACTCTTTATCTTGATCTTTGGCATTCCACGATCTCTCTCTTTTCTTGCGTGCGTGACTTGACTTGCGTGACTTTACTAGCGTGGCCCGACACGGGCAATGTACTTGCGTGAAATAGCCAATAATCTATAAAGTCTCTCATGAATACTTCTTGATTAATACTCGCTTGGATGTTTTGCACGACGTGTTATTCTATTGATCAGTTTATTTCACTTGCTCAGTTATTTATACATGCATAGCCCTATTACATAAACATGTGAAAACTTGTAATTACTTAAACCCATTGCTAGTTCTTGAGATATAATTTCCTACTGAGCGTTCGCTCACTCCGTTTTATTCTAACATTTTCAGGTAAGCAGGTAGCTAGCAAGACCGAGACTCACACGGGCGGGACAAGTGTGCAAGCGAGCTTCGGAAACTAGTGAACCCGAGTCTTTTATCTTTCTTGAGTCTAGATAGTGTTGTCTAGCTAAGTCAGCTTGGCGTCTCTTATTCAGTCATCTTGTCTAACATCTGTTAGTATGTCGTTATCTTCCTTTCCATTGTGTTGAAGTCTCCAAGTTGGAAAACAAGTTCTTGTAAGAGATTTATAATAGAAATATAAATTTCTATTGTTGTTCGAAATTATCTTGGTCTTATGCGATTGCTCTTGATCATTCACGACTGTTTAACTGCAACGTTCCGAGCAAACGACACGTTCCGCTGCTATCGATTCGGGGCGTGACAGAGGTGGTATCAGAGCTTCGACTTTCATATGCTCCAGGTTAAGTATCCTTGTCTGTCATATCAGAGCTTCGGCTTTCATATCCTCCAGGTTAAGTATCCTTGTCTGTCATATCAGAGCTTCAGCTTTCATATCCTCCAGTAATTTGGTCCTAAGGATAGGTTATCCTTGTGGGTCATATCATAGCTTCAACTTTCACAATCGTTAAAGTTTCAATGATAGGTCAAGTATCCTTGTCAGTTATATTAGAGTTTCCGCTTTCAAAATCCTTAGATTGTTAGATCCAGGTTATAGGTCGAGTATCCTTGTCAGTCATCCTATAGGAATTCCGTGAGAGATGGGTAGAACTTGGGGTTAAAGTTATAAAAGAAAGATAAAGTATTTACATTTCATTAACACTAAATCTTGAGTCAATAAATTATCCCTCCACTCATCCTTGCAGGAACCTAGATAAAATGGAAGCCTCTAAGCCGAGCCTTGTTCATGAAATGATCTTGGTGGATGTCCAAGTTTACGCGAGCCTTGTCAGGAGAGTTCAAGAACTAGAGAAAGTAGTGGAAGAAAAAGAAAGAGTTGAAGGGAAAGATCAAACAAATAACTCTGAAAGTTTCGCCGTTACCAAGAAAAGAATAAATGAGGAAGATATTTCACAAAGGTGTAAGAAATGCCAGAAATGTAAGAAGTGTAATAAGTGTAATAAGAGAGAAACTTCGGCGGATCGCCCGCAAGATAAGTGTAAATCTTGTGGAAGATATGGTCACAAAATGAAGGAGTGTTGGTGGAGTTCGGGAGCATGTCTGCGTTGCGGGAAGTTAGATCACAAGATAGCGGAATGCCCCAAGAAGCCTCCAAAAGGAGTTCAGAATTTTACCAAACTTGCCAGAGGGAAAGTTGCAGAAGGTACCCCTCACCCTTAAGCCTTAATTAATTCTATACCACTCGATATATCTAGATTTCTGTTACGCTTTATAGTAGTCCCCCATTGTAAGTAAAAGATAATGTGAATTTGGGGACCAAATTCTTTTAAGTGGGGGAGGGTGTAGCAACCCTGATAAATGAATATTTGAAATGAATTAAAATATATATATTACAGAAGTAATACAGATAATAAGAAGAGGGTTAAATGGAGGAATAAAACCCAAGATGCAAATAACGCCTCTCATTAAGGCGTTAATTTAATAATAAACGCCTCTATCAAAGGCGTTATTCAAGAAGTGACGCCCTCACTACACGGCGTCAAATTCCAACGTCAAAAAAGGGTAAGGCCAAGAAACGCCCCAATCTTGGGCGTGTTTTAAAGAAAAGAACGCCCTTACACAAGGCGCTTATTAAGAAACGACCTGAAGCAGGTCGTCAATTAAAGAATCGACGACCTAACCAAAGGCGTTAATTCCATTCGTGAACCGTTCGACCCAGGAGGTTATCCAGGGAAGGATTATGTTAATCTAGTAAGTGTTTACTAGGGCAAGGACTCTAATAGGGATATATTACCCTCAATCAAACACTACTTTTGTTAGGACTCCAAAATCCTATAAATAAACCTGTCCGGCCAAACCCTCACCCATTTGATCGACCTGCTGCTGCACGGTAAGTGAAAAACATATGTTCTTTTTAATTCCTTTTGTCCCCTGCTTCGACTGCATGAAGAACTGATAATTCTTCATTGTCTTTTCTTTGTAGGAAGCTCCACAGCCACTGCCGAAGAACAAGGTAATGTTCTTCAAACCATTTCCCTAACTTCGATTATATCCTCATCTTCCTTCCTCTTTCTTCCCTACAGGTTGATTATCATCATCTCCATCATCTTCATCAAATTGAATTTTTTCTTCTTCCTGTCCGATCTGCATACTACTGCTATCAAGGGTATTAGAAGCTTCGGGTGTTCTTATCAAGTTATTCACGTATCCCATCTCCAGATATCAATTAAGGTAGGATCTTCTCAAGAACTGTAGCCCAAACTAGCATAATAATAATCATATTATTTATTAAATATCATGCATATAGTTTCACTACGTTGTCGAGGTTTTCTGCGGATCTTAAAAGAGGCGACCCTGCCAAGGGCGCTACTTTAAAATAGACGACCCTGACTAGGTCGTGAATTCAAGATCTGACGCCCTTACAAGAGTCGTAAATTCCATATATTTGTTAAATACCCACGTTTAAAATTGCATAACTATGAAATCATTATTCTAAATTAATGCATGATTTTACCCATAAAATCCTGTTAATTTTCTTGTCCTATTCATGTAACTACTAGCAGTAAAATGATTATCCTGAAATTCGCGCTGTTCATATAAATCCTGAAACTTGTTGAAGAAACGACCTAATGAAGGTCGTGTTTTGTTAAGCTGACGCCCCAAACCAGGGCGCTACTTGAACAGTAACGCCCCTGCCCAGGGCGCGTTTTCATTAAAATTCCATATCAGTTAACTTCTGAAAAATAGAAAATATAGAATGGACGCCTGCTGTACAGGTCGTCAAAATTGTAATAAACGCCCCTTCAGAAGGCGTTAATTTGATAAAAACGACGTTACCTAAGTCGTTATTTTCTGCATTACTGTTTACACTATTTTCTGTCGACCGAGGGTTTTGAAGTATATAGTACTTATAAATATATACATAGAAGGGTAATCGGCACTATATTCCAGTCCGTGAATATAGTCCCATGTTTCATGATGCTTTATCGATTAACCCTCAATTCTCATTGACATACAAGCTCTCCTTTGGACATTCCGTTCCTTTGGACTAGCGAGTTAGTCATAGAGACCTCCGTAAGACTCCTCGTAGCCTTGGATTCCCTCAAGGCCGACTGAGCTGGTTGTACCATAAAAACCTATTACACAATCTTTGCCATGTCACTCTAAAGAAACATGGTATATCGGCCCTCATGATTATGCTAAGTGTGTATCATGAGAATTCTCTTAATGGGATGAGATTATCATGCCATTTGATGCTGTTCTTATAAAACCCAATTCTATATTAAAAATGATGTTATTGTAGACCCCAATTCTATATCAACTTTGATGTTCTTATGGACCTCAATTCTATCTAAAGGAGTGACCATCTACATATGGGCACTTATTTATCATGGTACCCAAGTTAGGGAACCAATTCCACCCAGTTTATCGACGTCATGGTTACTATGCTTTGCGTGGATTTTATCGCCAGTATGTCCTTACTCAAGGGTCTTGCCCTTGAATTCCATGAAAATCTTATCTTATCATCCTAATTAAAGCTTGTTCTTGGAACTCCGTATTGGCTATAAACTATCGTGGATGTCTAGATCTATCATGAATGTTGTGCATATAGGGCCCGATCTGGTCCTGGGAGGAGCGCCCGAAAGTACTAGTGCCCATGGGAGTTTTAATGATAACGGTGTCTAGCATTGCACCGGAGTACTCTTTATCTTGATCTTTGGCATTCCACGATCTCTCTCTTTTCTTGCGTGCGTGACTTGACTTGCGTGACTTTACTAGCGTGGCCCGACACGGGCAATGTACTTGCGTGAAATAGCCAATAATCTATAAAGTCTCTCATGAATACTTCTTGATTAATACTCGCTTGGATGTTTTGCACGACGTGTTATTCTATTGATCAGTTTATTTCACTTGCTCAGTTATTTATACATGCATAGCCCTATTGCATAAACATGTGAAAACTTGTAATTACTTAAACCCATTGCTAGTTCTTGAGATATAATTTCCTACTGAGCGTTCGCTCACTCCGTTTTATTCCAACATTTTCAGGTAAGCAGGTAGCTAGCAAGACCGAGACTCACACGGGCGGGACAAGTGTGCAAGCGAGCTTCGGAAACTAGTGAACCCGAGTCTTTTATCTTTCTTGAGTCTAGATAGTGTTGTCTAGCTAAGTCAGCTTGGCGTCTCTTATTCAGTCATCTTGTCTAACAGTGTTGAAGTCTCCAAGTTGGAAAACAAGTTCTTGTAAGAGATTTATAATAGAAATATAAATTTCTATTGTTGTTCGAAATTATCTTGGTCTTATGCGATTGCTCTTGATCATTCACGACTGTTTAACTGCCACGTTCCGAGCAAACGACACGTTCCGCTGCTATCGGTTCGGGGCGTGACAGAATGTGATTTGATTTTATATATTACTTCATTCATCAGCAACTAGATTGGTCACATTTTAAATTAAGTGTTTGCTATCATTTTTTAAAGGGGCAAATCTATTCACCCCCCTCTAGAGTAGCCATTCCACTAGATCCAACATGTGGTATCAGAGCTTGGCTCTCTTGTCTAGGGTCTTACAACCCGGAGAGAACTAGTGGAATGGATTCTAAAGGGCTTATGCCTGAGGGCCACTCAGTGAATAGGCCACCTTATTTTGATGGTACTAATTATGCTTATTGGAAAAATTGGATGCAAGTGTTTCTGAGAGCTCAGGACCATGAAATTTGGAGGGTCATGAGTAGAGGACCATATCAACTCTCAGATGATGAGGATATGTGGGTCCGAGAGTAGATTCAGAAGTCCAACATAAACTGGCATGCGATGAACATCATGCAGTGCGCACTGCACCCAACTGAGTTCTCACGAGTGTCCTCATGTGCAATAGCTAAAGAAATGTGAGATAGGCTAGAGGTTATCTACGAAGGAACATCAGAGGTAAGAGAAACGAAAGCTAACATGTTAATCTCTGAGTATGAAGTTTTTAAAATGAAACCTAATGAGAGTGTGTCTGAAATGTATACTAGGCTAACTCAACTTACAAATGGTCTTAAAAGCCTAGGAAAAACTTACACTGACTATGAATTGGTTAGGAAAATTCTTAGATCCTTAACTCCAATTTGGCATAGAAAGGCCACTGTTGTGGAAGAGTCCAGGAATCTTCCTACTACTACTCCTGATGGGCTAGTTGGCTCACTTATGGCTTATGAGTTAAATTTGAAAAGGAAGGAGGAAGATGTGAAAAAGAAGAAGCTGCTTGCTTTGAAGGCAAGCCCATGTAGCAAGGAATCCTCAGAGGACGGTGAGTCATCCACTTCACGGGAGGATTCGAGTGAGATAGCAATGTTCACGAGGAAGTTTAGAAGGTTTCTGAGGAAAGAAGGTAAGGGCCTGAAAAAGAAGAGGCCATAGGTAAGGAAAACTTCAAAATTCAGATTTGAAAACTCTAGGAAAACTGACAAAATCATTTGTTACAATTGCAGGAAATAAGGTCATGTAAAATCTGAATGCCCAGAGAACTTGAAGAAAAGTCAACCAAAGTGGAAGAACAAGAAACCAAAGGTCATGGTGAGTACATGGAGCGACGAGGAGAAAGATGAAAATGAAGAAGACAGTACTCCTGAAGAAGAGAGTGATGGGAAGCTATGTTTAATGGCCAAGGGAGATGACCAGGAAGAGGTAACATCTTCCTTTGATAATTTTTCTTGTAATGATTGGGAAGAACCTTTTAATGAATTGCTTGATAAATATAACTATGTGAAGAAGGAAAACAAATCTCTTAAGAGAAAGAAGAATTCAGCTGTTCATGATAATTCTCTAAGTGAAAAGAATGCCTATTTAGAAATAGAAATCTCTAACTTGAGGAAATCAGTTGCTGAGAATGATGATTACAAAGCCCAAATAATTGAATTGAGGAATGAAAATGAGTTCTTAATGAAAGTTATCGACGAGTTGAAATTGAGCCTACAAAAATTAGAAAATGACAATAAGATTGCTGAAGAAAAGTATGAAGCTATCAAGGGAGTAAACCTCAAATTGCAAGAAGATCTTAAGAATCTACAAAAGGAAAATGAGAACAAACAAAATTCCCTTGAAAAGATGACTCAAGGCAAAGAGAACTTGGAAGCTATAATGGGAATTAAAAGTAATTTTGGAAAAGAGGGGCTTGGATTCAATCCAACAAACAAGAAAGAATTTGGAGTAAAAATTGTAACCTTTGTTCCCGAACAAGGCACACCAAAGCAAAAACCCCTGATAAAAATGAATTTCAATGAAAATAATAAAAAAAATCAAAGCAGAAAATCAAACAAAATAATCAAACTATCAAGGATAAGGGCAAAGGGAAAATGGATACTCCTAGGGAATCAGGCCAGTACACCACTGTGCTCAAATCCAAGGGTCAAAACTCGAGTCAACCCAAAGCACCCACCAAATCAACTCATCCCACATCAAGAGGGTTTTACAGAGATAGAAAGGAAACTGGATATAGACCGCATCAACGCAACACTTATAGTGCGTCAACGCAGAGATCATTCCAGAATGGGTATCATTTCAGACCTAATGGAGTGGGTCGACGCTATACCGAGAATGGGTCGACGCGTCCTGTATACCAGAACCAATATGAGTCTAGATTTGGGTGGATGGGTCAACGCAACTACCCAAGAGGGTCGACGTAGCCTACCTTCCAGAGTCATCACTATCCTAGCTTTCTGTAACACCCGAGAATTTTCTAGGAATTTTTTGGGATTAAAATATAATTACTAAGTAATTTAAAAGGCTTAATGGGCTATAAAAAAGAATTAAGGATTTATTAAATCCTTTTACAGGTCCTATATTTACCAAAGGGCTAAGCCCAACTCAAATGGGCCAAAAGATCCAATTCCAAAACTTTTAGACCCAAGCCCATTAATAGAAACGTAAATTGGGTAATTTACAGATTTAAAAATGGGATATATACATCAATTAGGGGATAAATGGGGGATAATACAAAAATCTGAAAATTTTGGATTTAATGACGCTTGGCAATCTATCGCGAGACCGCCAAGTACACCCTAGCGGTCCGTTTATGACCACTAAGCAACCCCAGTTCCGTGAATCAAAGAAACGTGAAAAGCTTAGATCTTTGACGACCAAATCATCTTAGATCGAAGCTACCTGGCGTGGAAGACTCTCTAGAACTCTCTAGGGATTAACTCAACTCCAATTTAGGACTCTAGGTTCTATCTAATCCCTTAAACCCTAGGTGAATCTTATAAATAGACCCTAACTTCAACTCATGCAAACCCTAATGTTGGCTCGCTTATTTCAAAGGTATGGAAACCCTATCTCAAGTTGGTTCTTTAGAACTTTATGTTCTTCTTAGTTTTATCTAACACACCTCTAATTTTCGTGCTAGAAGACCCAGCCGTTGGAGAGTTAGAGCAACTGAAAGTCACTGATTCGTAATAGACTGCACCAGAACCAGTGCGACGGTCCAGTGAAGATCAGGAAAGTAGAAGCCCGAATCGAGGTATTTAGCAATTGGTCCTTTAGAACTTTCTGTTCCCCTTCGTATTTTCTACCTATCCTCCAATTTTCATGGATTTAGGTCAAGAGGATCGGAAGATAGAGAGACGGGAAGTTGCTGGTTTGGCACATGACGTGCAGAAACTAGGGTCTACTTCCAGTGAAAAATTCAAAGTCTATGGATCGAATCAAAGATAGGTTATCTCATGAAAATGCTAAATTAACATGTTAGGAACAAAAGCCCTCTATTACCTTCTGTTTTCATTAATTGTACATGACGAATTTGATGTTTTATTATGACTGCGCATATAGGGTTAACATAGCATGCATGAACCTTGGCCTTAAGAAGAAATTTATAATTTTGGCTTATTTCACTCAAACCTATGCATCTCCATGTTTTAACATAGTTGCATCAGGCCTTATTTAGCTACTGATATATTTGTCTATGCACCTATTTTCCTTAGATTTGGCCTGCTCTTCAGGTTTTATGTTGTTTGCCACAGACAGAAAGAAACGATCTTTCTGTGACCGCCAGAGGTACCTAGCGGCCTTGCGACAGACCGCTAAGCCCTGGTAAGCTGCCATCCTATGACCGCTAATCGATTTCTATAATATGCACTTTGTTAACCCTAAACAGATGACAGATTGACCCTATTGACTATATGTTAAGCCTAGTTAATGAGGTATTATTCCTAGTTTTGACTTTATATTTGTAATATTGGTTATATGATGCACCATTCCTGATAGATTGCATGTCTTACATAGTTTAAATGCTTATTTTAAACTTATGTTACTTTCATGCCAAAACATATACTCTTGTATTAATGATCATAATTTCATAAGATTCATGGACTTTGTAGTGATGTTTTGATCGATGTCTTTTACGATCTCACTCTCACCTTGAGTATTTCTTAAGTACATGGCATGTATTCCGGTATGATGTCATTAGATACACTTTGCATTGTAAGCACACATTCTTGGACCTGTGACCCTCTCTGTTGGATATTCCTTCCACCGGACTAGGTGATCTTGTTTCAAGGCCTCCATAAGTCTCAGTGAGCCTGGGATTCTCACTAGGACGCCGAGCTGGTTGTACCCTCAAAACCTAATTGTCTAGAAAGTACTTTACTAGTGTTTTGTGTTCTAGACCTTAGCGGTCCTCTGGAGACCGCCAAAGTATGGTAGCGGCCATTTACCTGACCGCCAAGACGTCTAGCGGCCCTGCGTTGACCGCATGGTTCCAATTCATTCGTTTCATTGACTCTGTTATTAAACGGTCAGTCGTGACCGCATAGATCCACATATGGTCCAGTAAATGACCGCTATTTCCATAAACGGCCCCGATATGACCGTTTTATGTCTAAGTATTGATTAACCCAAGGTTTGACCCAAGGGTTGATTTTTTTATATTCCTAGATGGTCTATGATTATCTAGAATATGACACCTTATTCCAAAGCTACCTAGTGAATTATGAAAATTAAAGAATATTCCGTTATGCTGCCGAATTTTCTCCATGGCATAACCTTGTTCTAAATCAATCTTGAACTCTCATATTCTTAATTGGTGCATTCTTACCTTGATAATTGTTATCATGAAACTATAGTTTGAACTTGTTCATTATTGGCCTACATTATTGATATTTCTCGTGGAAGTAACTTGATTTATAACTTGAAGATGCAAGAGCGGACACGGACAGTGTCCAAGGGCTCCACTCTAGTCCCCTTGACAGATAGTCGGAAACATACTATAAACCATGGGGTATGATGAACACTGGTGTCGTATTGCGCTGGGAGTACTTTTTTTTATAAACGGGTGAAGATCCATGAGACAATCTTGTGAAATTACATGCTTGCTAGTACATTCTCGTTACATGACTTTCTAGTGCATAGCCATTATGGTTATGAAAATGTACATTCTTGTTCATGAAAGGCCAAATTACATTCATGTTATATTCTTGCTTGATCATATTTCCAAGTCTACATGAACTCTCATATCTCACCTTGATCATATCTTGTTATTGTGTTACTTTTGTTTATTCACGTGTTTTATCGTATTCTCAGGACTTATCTTACACTCTAGAGTTAAAGTAGTGAAGAGGCGTATACTCGTGCTGATCCTGAGTCGTGATATCCTTGAGGAATTCTTGATCACGGTCACCACAGGTCCGAATATTTTGTGGGCCAAGTTGCTGGATGAAGATGGGCCGCAGCCCATCCGTGCTCACTAAATGTTGAGAAATGGGTGCTAGGCGAGAGAATTGCAATTCATACTCTGCCACCATCATCATGCCTTGAAGTAAAGAAGAGAACTCCGCCGCCTTCCTCTCCTTAACATGTTCGGAGAAGTATCTTGCTCGAAAGAGTGTGAGAAATCTCTCCCAAGTGTGTGGTGCGTTTTGAGGCGGTGCCTGAATAGACTTCCACCAAGTACGCACATCCTTGTTGAGTTGGAACATGGCGAGACAAACCTTCTCTTAATCGGCGCAGTGCATGACCTCGAATATATGATTCATCTCATCTATCCAATTTTCAGCTTCGTCTGGGTTGGTAGAACCAGAAAATCACGGAGGGTTTAAACTCCGGAAGTTGCGGTGCAGATCACCAGCACCAGCCCTTGCGCCGGCTTGGGCCATATTTTGCAAGGCCTGGGTGAGACCCGCAACAGTTTGTTGCATTCCACCCCAATCGACACGGTGAGCCATTATAAGAATAAGGCACCTGAGAAAAAGGAATGACTTATTAATTCCTACGGAAATAAAGGGAGTTAACTTAGAGATAAGTTCTAAATAACTATCTCATCCCGGCTCTACCCAGATCTCACATAGGTGGGAAATTCTTTCCTTAGTTTATAGGTGTGGGTCCTTAACCCTTGAACTTAGCCTATGACATGACATTTTCCTAGGAATAAGTACGTCTCGAGACCTACGCACTGATACCACTTTAACTGTCACGTCCCGAGATCATGCAGTGGAAACAATCGAGAACGTGAACAGCAGGCTAGTACGCCTAAAGCGAGTAATATAATCAGAGCGCTTACACATTCACCCATAAGAAATGAAAGCACAATATTTGGATAAATTTTTTACTTTATTTAAATAATAATCAAAAGTACATAAGGTTGACTCTTGACTCTTTGAGTAACTAGACTCAATAAAATGGAAAATTACATAGTGACTCTTGACATTCCATTAACGACAATCTAAGGCTTCGCTCCTTCTTTAATCACTCTCGGATCCATCACTTGAATAGTCTAAATCAGACCCGCTAGAATTTCCTGAAAAAGATTGGACAAGTAGGGAATGAGCACACATCCCCAGTAGGTATCTTCGTATCAACATGAAGGCAATCTTTAAGTAATTAGTACTTGCAGAGGGGAAAAATCCACGGCCCAAGAGCATGGCCCAACTAGGTCCAATTTGACCAAACCAGGCCCATCTCCCCAAAGTGATAGCCCCAGTTTGGGCCCACTTACTTTAAGCCCAAAACTCGCTCGGACTTCTGGACCCGACGGTCGCCTAGGAAGTGCTGGCCCGAGTGAGTTTTGGGCTTAAAGTAAGTGGGCTCAAAATGGGGCTGCCAGTTTGTGGAGCTGGGCTTGGTTTGGTCAAATTGGACCTAGTTGGGTCGTGCTCTTAGGCGGTGGATTTTCCCCTCTCCACTTGTCCCCGTCCTACTCCTGAGCCAAAATTGGGCTTGGATGAGTAGCGTTTGTGGGGATGGCGTTAGAGGCTTGATTTGGGTGGGGAATTTTCTCCGGTAGGGGCCATTTAATGTCGCTGTCTTGGGAATATGCCCGTGATGATGACTCTTTTGAGTTGATGCGAGGAGCCCCTTTTTAGAGTTCGAAACGTCACGCCGCCTCCCGCCAAGCCTCTAGGAGTATAAACATCGCGCATGCTTGCATTCCTAGCCTCCTTCATTTAGGGTTGTTTCTCTCCATCGCGTTTGTATTCTGGAAGGGCTCATGCGTCATGAGAGTGGTCAGGAAGAGCTAAGACTCGCGGAGGCCTTTGCGGAGTTAGCAAAGGTCACAGTTGCGGCGATCTGTCAGCTTCCACCTCTTCCTGAATGATCTGACTCGGCGCTCTCCTCCTCCTCTTCCTATTCTTCTCGTCCTTCCATGGCGGAGCAACACCCCGCAATCGAGGTGCAGGAAGCCGAACAAGGCATGGGGAATTTTTGTGCCGCAGTCTGAGCACCCTATGCCCAATGAGTTGGGCGAGGCTGAAGTGAAGAAGATGGAGAGACATTATGGGCTGCCATGGCAATACTATTTCTCTCCGCTTAAGCCTCATGAGTCTAGTCTGGACACTCATTCGGGCCTTTTTTGCACTATTCTCTTGGCTTGGAAGTGTGGGTTTCGCCTGCCTCTCCACCCCTTTGTCACGCAACTGCTTCAGTTTTACCGACTGGCTCCTGTCCAGTTGGTCTCCAACTCTTATGCTTTTATCTTTTCCTTCATCTTTCTCCGTCGTTTGTGTGGGCTTCGCACTTCATTGGACCTTTTCCATTCCTTCTTCAAGTTGAAGGAGCAAACCCGCGCTCGGGGGGGATGCTCCCGTCCCGGCTCTTCCAGAAAGGACTCTTCCCCCTTTGACCGGTCCTTTCGCTGTTCGGACTTCTCTGTACCAAAGGTGCTGATCCTTGGTGCCTTCATTGGTTCGGGAGGAGTTCAGACGTAATCCCCCCTCCCTACTCTTCGAGAAGGTCATGGAGGGCGACTTGATCGTGGCCCAACTGGGGGCCGAGATAGCCGATTTCTTCACACGGCTGGATAGTGAGGAGAGGTCTCTCTCTCGGGTCCGTGCTAAGTCCGATCGGAGGATCGGGCAATTGACTTCCGAGCTCGAAGCCCTTCGGTGGGAGGGAGCTTCGCTTCGGGTGCAGACTCAGTCAAGCCAGAAGGAGGCTCAGACACTGGCCGAGTAGCTGGCCCAGGCTCACTATATGGCCGACCTGAAGGGCAAACTCCTGGAAGAGCAGCGTCAATCTCAGGTCGAGCGCTACGAGCATTGGAAGGCCGAGCGGGAGGAGCTCAACAGCCAAGTCCGAGGGGCCAAGCGAGTGCGGGGGGAAGCCGAGATCGCGTGGATTGAGGCCCAGGCAAAGCTGTCCGAGGCCAAGATGAAGTTGTTCGAGGCCGAGCAGAGGGTGGCCGAGCTTGAGAAGAAAATGGAGCAAGCTGGGGCAGAGGCGATAGAACAGTATAGAAGCTTGGAGGGCTATCACGCAGTTCTTCAGAAGGCTACCTTCTCGTACAATGAGCCAGGCTACCGTCGGAGGCTGCGGAAGGGATTCGCCCAAGCCTTCCATCGAGCGGTCGTCGAGGCCCAGCAGCAGGTGCTTGACGATCTCATTTTTTCTCCCAGGCAACGCTTTGACTCGGATGAGGATACCACATAACGTCGAGTGAAGGGGGGAGCAAGGATGCCTCCATTTCAGCAGAGGGATCGCCAACTCTGGTTACCTTGGGAGGGCACACGATCAAGGCAGTTCCCACACGAGTGGGGTCAGTGCCTGGACCGATCGTCACCGAGGATACCGGGGGCAGATCTTCTGGCGCTGAGGATCTTTCGTCTGCCGAGCCTTAGGAAAGGCCAAAGGCCTCTCAGAGTCCCCCCATCTCCATAGATTAGGAGGAAAATGGGCTCGATATGTTTGCTCTTTTTCTTATTTGAATGTTGCCATGTAAGATTTTTTCTTTCTATATATATAATGGCAGTAATATTCAGAATTGAATTGAGTGTTCCTTACCGCTTTTGGTGCGATTTGACTACCATATCTGCAGTTGCTCAAAAAGCGTAGATTTTATTTGCAGGCATCTCACGTGCTGATTGGCCAGGCGGCTGACGTGGCACTAGCGCCTTTCCGCCTTTCCATGCTTTGAATGTCTTGCCATTTCGTGTGTCCCTATGGGAGTGCTATTGAGAGAAACAGAGTAACTTCCCTTAGGGAAGGGTTCTTGCCTTTCGCATTTTCTCGAGGGGAGAGTCAATTAAGGTGAAGGGTCCCCCTTTCGGCCTATAAAAGGTCCCGAAGGGTGTCTCCACCTCTCTTCACCGCTTAAGGCTTCCCTTGTAGTTTTTCCTCTTTCTCCCTTTTTGCGAAGCGTCCATCTTTTGTGCTGGGGGATTATCAGCGAAACATGGAGGGTGATTCGGAAGACGATGACCCTGGCAGCCACCGAGGTGTTCATGCTGCTCCAGCGTAGGATAAGGAAGGAGGACAGGGCGGACAGCGTAGGAGGAAGAAGGAGGCTTGGCGACGGGCTCGCTCCAAACTTTGAGACCGCCGCTTGATGGCGTGCAAGCAGGAAGGAGGCCAGGCCACGAGCTCTCTCCTGCTCTCTGGGCCACCACCCCATTCGATGAGGACTGACGACGCAACGTCGTTGCTCCTCCTTTCTTCCCGTCGCCCCTCTCACCTCTTCGAGGGGGTGCCTGGTCTTTCCCCCTCTTCTACTCTTCAACCAACTTCTTTTCTTTTCTTTCACTCTTTGAAGGATGCCTTTAACTTTATCCTTGCTCGCACCACTTGGAGGTGCTTGCTTTCTATTCGGCTTCCGACCTTGTTCCCGTCCAAAGAGTTGGCAGAGGAGGTCTTCTCTTATTTTTCTGACATCTAGGCATTCCTTCCCTTTCTTCCTCTCTTCCTTTGATACCTTTTCTCTGAGTTTCCCGAGCAAACAGGGTCAGCCATCCCGTTGTCCGAGCCAGTTTCCACACTGGGTGGAGTCAGTGGCTCGGCTTAGGGGTTCTAGCCATGTCCGCGCCGAGTAATCAGCTCGTGATATAGTACCAGTGGATGAAGTATTTTTATTTTTGATATGCATTGTATTAGCTGTGGCCTATCTGATGTACGAAGCAACATTAATGAAAGGAAAATGAGAGTTGTTATTACCATATGTCGCTTACATGTTTGAGCTCAAAAATAGAACTTTCGTAATGTTGTCAGGTTCCATGTCTGAGGGATAGGCACTCCTTCCATGGTAGACAGTCGATACGCCCCCTTCCCGAGCGTCTCGACCACTCGGTAGGGGCCTTCCCAATTAGGGGCCAGCTTTCCCACCGCTGTAGACACGCCGTTCTTGACATTACATTGAGTAAATCTCATATTACACTATGATACCCCAAGGCGGCCTTCACATTTTTAATTACTCTGGTGATTTCCTATTTTTCTGAATTTTTTTTTACATTTTTCTGAATTTTTCCGTGAAAAATCTTGGAGGTGTCCAGGAGACTGGACGCCTCCATAAATTCATATATATAAAAAATAATAGAAAAAATTGAAAAATCATGGAGGCGTCCAGGCCCCTCGACGCCTCCATCAACCTGCTCACGGGCGACCACTGGCCATCGACTGACCGTTGCTCAGTCTGTCGTTTGAAGAAAATCCAAGTTATGGAGGCGTCCAGGCCCCTGGACGCCTCCATCAACCTAGTCACAGGCGACCTCCGGCCATCGACTGACCGTTGCTCAGTCTGTCGTTCGAAGAAAATCCAAGTTATGGAGGCGTCTAGGCCCCTGGATGCCTCCATCAATCAGCTCACGGGCATCCCCGACCACTGCCTGACCGTTGCTCGGCCTGTCGTTTGAAAAGAATCAAAATTATGGAGGCATCCAGGCCCCTGGACGCCTCCATCGTTCTGCTCACGGGCACCCCTGATCCCCGACTATCCATTGGCTGGCTTGTAGTTTGAAAGGAATCCAATGTCATGGAGGCGTCCAGGCCCCTGGACGCCTCCATCATCCAGGTCACAGATGCCCCTGGCCACTGACTACCCGTCAGCATGTCAGATTGTCGTTTAAAAAAGATCCAAGTGATGGAGGCGTCCAGGCCCCTGGACGCCTCCATCCTCCGGAACTCTATAAATAGAGGGTTACCCCCCCTCAGTTCAGGGTCGAAAGAAAAAAAGAGAGCTGATAGGCTGCCGAATTCTATTTCTAACCCGCGGGTGTTTTGTAGGGGGGGGAAGTTCTGCCGGATTCCTGGGTGCCCGTGCTCGCGGGAGAAAGGCCGCCTTCGCCTATCGCGCTCCCGCGTCGTCCTTGCGCTACCGAAGCTCCGCCGGGCCTCGCCATCGACCATCCAATAAGCCATTCTTCTCTCTTCTTTCCTAGTTATCTTGCATTCATCATATCATATCTTCCACCCCCCCTTTTTATGAGGGAGTCTCTTCCCATTCTTACGTTGGCATAATCGCAATTCATCACAAGCATTTTCCTCCTACTCGTGTCCGAGAGGGGTTTTAAAAGACAACACCAACCAGGTGTGTGTCCTGCCATCATTTCATTACTTGCATCGTTAGAATTGAATACTGCACCTTCATCTTTCTGATCCACTCGTTACTTGTTTGTCATTTTTTTGCAAGGGTAATTAAAGAAAGCCCTCTCCGTCGGCCGGCCGAAGGGGGAGGAAGAAGCAACCCGCCATTTCCCGCTCTAGACGATTCACGGTCTCCGTGCCTCGTACAAGGTACACGCGATCATTTCTTTTCATTGAGGTAACCCCTCTGGCGATCACATCCCTTTAGCATCCTACGTATGCTCTTTTCTCTATTGGCACGTTTCATGCCCCTTATTAGCCTTTAGTCACATCGAGTTTTCATTTTCTCCTCTTTTAAGTGGATCCCTACTCGGCAATCCACAGATTGGCGATCACGGTAGAACCCCTACTGCTTCCTTTTGGCTACCCTTGCAAGTTCGGCACCCTCAGTCCCTCTCCACCTTGGCGCCCTCGCGCGCCCCCGTTGTGCTCACGGCAGCACTGTCAGTTGTGATTGGTTGGGTGTTCATTATATGTTTGTTATTTCTGTTGTTTTCCTACTCTATATCTCTGTCAGCATTCCATTGCATACATCCATCCCTCTTTTATATCCTTTTTCATTTTTTCTAAGGATCACCCTTTCCCGGTGAAGGAAGGACTCTCCGTTTGAGAATTCCTCTCAACGGACTAGAATCTCCTCCACTGGGACCTCCGTAAGTCCCCGACATCGAAGAATCTCCTCTTCGTTCACTGGGCTGGTTGTACCATTGAAGTTCCCGGAGTTAGTCATCCCATTCGTGGTGAGACGAGAGACCCTAGCTGACACGGCGGTGAAACAAAAATAAACTAGGGTCCCTATTTTGTGTGAACTTCGGATCTCGCTAAAAGCACAAAAAAATCATCAAAATCAAAACACAAAAAAGGCGTAAAGGCATCCACTTGTTTGATAATCTCTGCTACCTACTTGCTAGTGTATGTTTTTGCGTTCTGAAAAAACTGTGAGCATGGCTCACGAGTCTTTTGAGGAGAACCACCCTAGTCGTGGTTTGTCAGCCGACCCGCGAGTCTATGCTATGGACTCGGGTCCTTCTCATGAGCCCTCGCATGAGGTGCAGGTTATTGCCGGGGACACGTCCCCACCACAGGATATCTCTTCCTTACTGGGCATCCTCGCCAACACGGAGCTTACCTCTGAACAGCTCCGGGCCTTCCAGGCCATTCTGAAGGGGAAATCTGTTTCCCCCACGCCCCAGAATCAACTCCGGCCATCGCACCTCTCCAAGAGTCCGTGCAGGCCATTCCATCTCCTTCATTGGCGCAAGCCATCCAGTCTCCCTCGCTTCAAGGACAAGCGAGCCAACAACCACCCTCATTCCAGTTCCCGTCACAATCTCAAACTCCCGTTGTTCCCCACATACGCTTCAGCCGGGGCCGACTGTCGGCGGTCCGGCAGCTCCCTCTCATTCGGGGTTCCCCCCTCAAGTCTCCGGGAGACAGTTTCTCCCCCAGTGGCAAGTACCACCTTCACCTCCAGAGGAGCTCGCCCAATCGCTCCTCAATAGGTTCAATCGCATGGACGAGCAGTTTCAAAATCTGAGAAGGATGGTGGACGTGAAAGCCACCCCGGAGGTTGCTTTGCCAATCCTTCCCGTCATTCATCTTCCTCCCTCCGAAATGCCCACGTACCGCAGATACAATGGTACCGGCAACCCCTTCATTCACCTCAAGGATTTCATGTATGAGTCCTCCTATTGGCAAAACGATCAGAGGTCCCTGGCATACCTCTTTCGGAGATCATTGGATGGTCCCGCGCTAGAGTGGTTCTATTCTTTGGAGCCCCGCGAGGCCGAGAATTTTGAAATAGTCCAGAGAAGGTTCTTGCAGAAATATAGGGATAGGGTCGGTCCCTCACTCTCCATTACCGACCTAGTGGCCGAAAAGATGAAGCCCGACGAAGATTTTGTCCGCTATGCTGATAGATGGAGGTCTCTGGCGGAAAGAATAAGGATACCCTCTCCGAGCCCGAACAAGTGAAGATGATTGTGTCTAATGCAACCCCACAGTTCAGACACGTCCTGGCCATGAATAAACTTACTACAATGGAGGAACTCTATGAAAGGGCCCGGTACATCCAAACCCAGTTAAAAGACTCCCCCATTATGAACATGTTTGAGTCACCGAAGCCCAAAGTGGTCAGAAAGACAGGCGCTGGTGTCCCGGGCGGAGCCACAGAAGGGGTCGTGACAAATGAGCAAGTGGGTGCGGTCAACAATGCCAACTATGCAGTCAACCCAAGGCCTCCACAAATGCCCCGACTTCCCCTCCAACCAGGTCTTTCCCTCTTCGTCCTCCACCCCAAAATAATCCACCCCAGGATAATATGCCTCCATTACGTCAACCCCAGCAACAACAACCACAACCTCAGCAACAACAACCACCGCTTCAGTACAACCAAGTTCCACCCCCGGGGAACTATGGTCCCCAACAGCAACAAAGGAGGCCGGTCGGTCCCAAGAGAGCCTACTATCAACCATTGCCAGAAACCTTAGCAGACATTTTTAATGCCCTCATGGCATCAAACCAGCTCGCCCTACCCAGAGAAAGGCCCCGAATGTTGATACCTCCAAATACTGCGTCTACCACAGGCAGCCAGGACACACAGTAGATTACTGCTTCCATTTCAAAGATTACATCCACGATATGAATGATGAACATCAAATAGATTGGGATGAAATGAGACGATACGTCGCCGCTCTCAAGGCTAGGAGACCTCCTCATAGGCCACAGCAGCAGTTACAACAGCAGCAGCAGCAGCAACCACAACAACAACAACAGCCTCAGCAGGCCCCACAACAACAGCCCAACATGGGCATAATCCAGAATCCATTACCGGAGCACCAACAGCCCGATCATCAGGTTAACCCCATCTCCTCCTTCCCGGAAGTCGGGAGAGAGCAGGTGTGGCACCCGGAAAGTACCTCCATTCTTTCTACCGCCAATCCTATCATCACGCAACACCCTTGCCTTGCCCGGGTAGCACCTCTCTCTCATCAACCCGCGTCAGTATCGCCTTCACCATTTCCACTACCATTACGCCCTCTCATCCGTACCCCGATCCCCTATCAACCGACACTCTCCACTACGCCTTCACACCCTCTCATCTTCTCCCACTCCCCCACTTTACCATCCGCCTCTACCACATTTACCCCTACGCCTTCTAAACCCCTTATCATCCGTCAACCACACATAACCCCGTCTTTCTCCACCATATCACCACTAATGCCTTCAAAACCACTCATTACCCATCACCCACCTCAAAATCATTGCCCGCTTCAAGCCCTACCCACTTCTACTTCGTCTCCACCTCCACCTTCCAGACCCCTTATCCTTCATAATCCGCACGATATCCCCTCTACCTCCACCATGCCTCCACCTAACAAACCCCTCATCAGAATCCCTGCTCCCGTCATCACCCCTGCTTCATCAACCATTCCTCCACCACTACCCCTCAAATCCCTGTTAAAACCCACTGCTACCCCCACAGAGGTACAAAAGCCGCAGGCAATGGTGCTCCGGAGTGGAAGGATTTTCCACAGGGTTTTCCCCCACAACAGTCAGAATCCTGAGCAATCTCAGCCAGAGAAGGATGATGGAGAACAACCAGAAAGAGCTATCCCTGGAACACAGTATGATCTATTGAAACACTTGGACAAGACGCCTGCTCGGATCTCCATCCTGGAGCTACTTCAAAGATCCACATCCCACCAGGCAGCCTTAATGGAGTACCTTCAAAGGGTCATGGTGAATGAGGACCTCCCTGTAGAAAAGATCTCTACCGTCCTGACCCCAACGGACACACAACCGGCCATCATGTTCCACAACTACGAGCTCGCTCCCAAGGAAGCTCGAAAATATGCACTGTGCATTTCAATAAAAATTAATGGGGTATCCATAAACCCGTGTCTTGTGGACACGGGTGCGTCCATAAATGTGATCTCCATGGACACCCTTCAGTTGTGTGGGGTCAACGAGGAACAAATAAGACCTTCCTCGATCACGGTCACGGCTTATGACAATAGCAAAAGGCCGCCGCAGGGATGATTATTCTGAAGGCAGAACTAGGCCCCATGTCAATTCCCACGGAATTCCATGTCCTCGACATGGACCCCACATTCAAGGCTATACTGGGTCGCCCTTACATCGAAGCCATGGACGCTGTGCCTTCCACCAACCATCAGTGCCTGAAGTTTCCTTACAATGGGAGGATTATTAAAGTGGTCAGTACACCTGTCCTTCACACAGTGGATGCTATCAACACCTCTCTGCCCTCTGTTTGGCCGTCTCATCGGCCCATATTGTCACTACTGGACGTACGTGATTCATCTCACGTTCCACTAGCACCAAAGGAGCCGGTCAGGACAACCGCAACATCATATCTCCCTTTTCACTCCAAAGGGTGGGAGATTATGAGGAACATCGGCTACCAACAGGGTAAAGGTCTGGGCGCACAGTTACAGGGTAGGCTCAAACCGCCAAAGGAAATTAGGCCGAACCGCAGGTTTGGCCTAGGCTTCAAAGGACCGTTCAAGGCGGATTGGAAGCCCCTTACATGGACTCTATCAAACCACTTCAACAGAGGGCCCGTTGTTCAGATGGGAGATTACCCACGAGAAGCATATGGGAGATCACATGCTGTATATTTGGCTGAAAAATATCCGAGGATCACCAAAAGAGGCAAGATCAAAGATCCGGAATGCGAGTGGAACAAATGGTTCGACATACGGGACATTTCCGTTGCACTGGAAAGGATGTTCTCGTCTCCGCAGCTTGAAGGACCACCATTGATCTCCGAAATACCAGAGAATATTACCACTCTTGCCAAGGTTCCAAACTACCCTCGTCCTCGCCAGAAGGACCCTGTCATCGACGGATCTTCATCCGTCCTCAACATTGCCGTCGACGGCTCATTAGCCGCCATCTTCTCCATCCACTCGTCTCAGCCTTTGCTGATATCGTCTTCCTGGGCCAGACAATTGTCTGATGATCTTCCCAGATCCCCTTCTCTGCTTACATACCTACGCGGGCTTCTCAACCCACGCCAGGTCTTCAACCATGATCTGCTCTATGAGCCTCACAATTCTCTAGCCATAACCACTTTTCTCTCTCCTCCAATCTCTTTTCACTGCTTTGTCATTAAAAATGAAAACGAAAAAAAAAACGTCAATTTTCAAACTCCCTAACAACACATCTTCGTTGAGGAAACCTCCTACATCTCCCACGGGTGCGTACCGCCCTGCGGACCACCTGTCCAAGGTCCGATGAGCGACCTTTTCTACCCCTCCTCTGAGGGGTCTTCTCCTGTACATTCTACACCATCCCCTTCGTCTTCCTCTTCTTCTGTAAATCTTGTCAGTCAATCTAGGAATGATAGGCCAAGGGTAGTACCTAGGAAGAAATCCAAGGGTAGGCAGATCCCTCGTCGATTCCTTCTGGATTTAGCCGCCAGGTGTCAGGCCCTTCTTGCCATCCCCCAGTTGTTGGAAAATCCCATCCAGCTACCAGAAATAGAATGTGAGGGCGACTGTGCATTTGATGAAGTGTATGGAGTCTACGAGATCACGGATGAAGAATGCCCCACTAAAGATGAGGGTGAAGAATATGAGGATGCGGCAGGCGCATATGCTAGTGGAATGAGGAGATTCGACGAGCCGTCAACCGCCGTAGAAGAATCTACCAAAGAAGTCAACTTGGGAACTGAAGAAGACCCTAGGATCATCCTCATAAGTGACAACCTACCACCCTTTGAAGAAGAGGCATTAATTGAGGTTCTCAAGGAATATAAGGACACGTTTGCATGGAGCTACGAGGATATGCCGGGTCTAGATTCAACCTTGGTCGAACACCGTTTAACCCTAAAACCAGGGTCCGTCTCGGTAAAACAAAGGTTAAGGCGTTTCCACCCTCAGATGGCTTTGAAAATGAAAGAAGAGGTCGATAAGCTCCACAAAGCCAGGTTCATTAGAGTCGTTCTTTATCCTCAATGGGTGGCGAACATTGTCCCGGTCATGAAGAAAGATGGGAAAGTCAGGATTTGTATCGACTTCCGGGACCTTAACCGCGCGTGTCCAAAAGATGATTTTCCCTTACCTCACATTGATGTGTTGATTGATAACACGGCAGGCTACGAAACCCTCTCATTCATGGATGGATTTTCAGGATACAATCAAATTCGTTTGGCAGAAGAGGACCAGGAAAAGACGTCATTCACTACCCCTTGGGGAACATATTGTTACGTGGTCATGCCGTTCGGATTAAAGAATGCTGGAGCTACTTACCAAAGAGCGATGATGGCCATATTTCATGACATGATGCACATATATCTGGAAGTGTATGTGGATGACTTATTGGTGAAATCAAGGACCAGGATGGAACATCCAGAAGTTTTGGCTAAGGTCTTGCAGAGGTCAAGGGAGTTCCAATTGAAAATGAACCCGAAAAAGTGTGTGTTTGGTGTGTCATCGGGTAAATTACTGGGGTTCATTGTGAGTAAAAGAGGGATCGAGATAGATCCCGACAAAGCCAAGGCTATCAGGGATATGCCGCCTCCCAAGAATTTGAGGGAAGTCCGAGGTTTAATCGGGAGGTTGCAGTTTATTCGTCGGTTTGTGTCCCAACATTCACAAAGGTGTAGACCTCTCTACGAGTTGACCAAGCCAGGAGTAGAATTCCACTGGAATTCTAAATGTCAGAAAGCTTTTGAAGGGTTGAAAGAATATCTGGCTAGTCCACCCGTTCTCATTCCACCTAAACCAGAAAAACCTCTGATCCTTTACGTCTCAGTCTTGGATGACTCCGTGGGAGCCGTCCTCGCACAAGCTGATGAAGAAGGCAAGGAACGGGCAACCTATTACTTGTCCAAACTTCTCAATCCCTGTGAGCAGAAGTACACCGTCATGGAGAAAACCTGTACTGCCCTCGTTTGGGTAATGCAGAAATTAAAGCACTACTTCTTGGCTCATGAGGTCCACTTGATTGCTCAAATGAATCCTATCAAATTCCTTCTGGAGAAATCCATCCTTACGGATAGGCTAGCACGCTGGCAAAGTTTTCTCTCTCAGTTCGACATCACCTACATCCAGCAAAAGGCGATTAAAGGCTATGCCATAGCCGAGCATCTCGCTCACCATCCTCTTCCCAAGTTCGATCCCGTCTAATCAGAGCTTCAAGATGAGGAACTAATGTCCGTCAACCAATCAGATGAGCCAATGTGGACGCTATATTTTGATGGAGCTCTGAATTCTCAAGGGAGAGGAATCGGCGTCGCCCTCCTGTCGCCTGAAGGCCTCACATTCCCATTGGCATACCAGCTCAAATTTCCAGTTACCAACAATATAGCCGAATATGAAGCTCTTCTAGCTGGCCTAGAACTCGCTCATTCTTTTCGTATCACTGAGTTGCGAGTCGTAGGTGATAGTCAACTCATCCTTCGCCAGGTGCTCACTAAATATCGCACTCGCGATCCCAAACTCAAGCCATACCAAGAACTCACTGCTGCCTTTGCCAAACTGTTCACCAAACTGATCTTTGTTCATGTCCCTCGTCATCAGAATATTCTCGCCGATGCCCTCGCCTCGTTGGCATCATCCATAAGGTTCCCTCTAGGAAGATGGTTTGAGTCCATTTCCATCTACAAACTTCACGCCCCTGCAATTGATGATGCTTCCTACGTAAATATCAAAGACAGGATATCAAGGAAGATCCTGCAGGAAGATATCCTTGAAAAGAGGAAAATCATGTTGGCAGAGGCTGAAGAAGAACTGGCTGATGAAGAGAAATCATGGTTCTATGAAATCGTCAAATACTGCCAAGATCAGTCTTATCCTGAAGGGGCCACCACAGAGGACAAGAAAGTCATAAGAAGGGTGGCTCAGAAATATACTTTGGTTGGAGGTCTACTCTATAGTAGGAGCCTTACTGGTATTCTGTTAAGATGTCTTGGTGACGATGAGGTTTCGAAATGTGTAGAGGAGACGCACTCGGGTGTGTGCGGTGGCCACGTGAATAGTCAGATGCTCGCCAAGAAGATCATTCGGCAAGGCTTTTACTGGCCCACTATGGAAGAGGATTGTGCTGTCTATGTCCGTAGGTATGTCAAGTGTCAACTTCACGCCGATAAAATCCATTCACCATCTTCCTCACTTCATCCAATATCCTCCCCGTGGCCTTTCTCCATGTGGGCATTCGACATCATTGGTCCCCTAGGTGATCCCAATTCCCTCACCAAGCAGAAATCTTTCATCCTTACTGCGACGGAATACTTCACCAAATGGGCCGAAGCTGAAGCTTACGCGGAAATCAAGGCGTCAACAGTCTGCAAGTTCATCATGAAGAACATCCTCGCCAGATTCGGCGTCCCAAGCACAATCGTCACCGACAATGGGCCACAGTTCATTTCTCAGGACCTACAGGACCTCTGCAAAAGGTACGCAATTGCATTGCATCATTCATCGCCTTATTACCCACAAGGTAACGGCCAAGCGGAGGCCACCAATAAAATATTGCTCAAAATCATCAAAAAAACCTACGAGTCTAGTAAGTTTTCAGACTGGCCAGAAAAACTTATCGAAGCCCTATGGGCCTATCGCACTTCAATCCGTACCCCCACCGGGCAGACTCCATTTGCCCTTACTTATGGTATGGAAGCGATAGTCATGTACGAAACTCTGATCCCTTCTCTCAGGGTACAATTGGACGAGGAATTTCCCCTCGACGATCATCGTAATTCACTCCTCGCCTAGTTGGAACTCTTGGATGAGAAGCAGCTGGCCGCTGCCGAACACGCGCGTGTGTATCAAAATAGACTCGCTCGCTTTTACCAAAAGAAAGTCGTTAAGAAAAAATTCAAAGTCGCTGAGATGGTCGTAAAAAGAATTTTTGTCAAACCTGGAGGGCCGCGTTCTAAGCTCCAACCCAATTGGGAAGGACCATTTGTAATTCAAGCCGTATACCCTGGCAACGCCTACAAGCTAGTCAACGCAGAAGGGACCGAGTTATACCACCCTTGGAATGGGCTTTGTCTTAAGAAATACTACCCTTAGCACAAAACAAAAAAAATGATGAAAAGATAAAAAACATCAAAAACAAAGAAATATTGAAAACCACTAAAAATATGGAAAATTCAAAATGCCAATGCCTGGTGGTCACCATGTAGTCAAGTCACTGCATCTAACCTTCATGATAGGATAGGGCCCATTAAGGCTTGGTAGGCACCGGGTCTTGGTTTGCCAGAACCGTGGAGATCCCTGTCCGGCCACGTCGGCCTATGCTCGCTCGAAGGAAGCTAACATGTGCTCACTTATGTATTTTATTCAAAAAAAGTCGGTAGCATCACCTACGGTGGGAATCCACCCAGAATATCTCCGGAAGCTGTAATCTTTATTCTCTTCTCTTCGACCAAATGAGACAGTCGGCGCATTTAAAACGCTGAGCATGAGAAACCGAAACTCGAACCCCAAAGACAAGAGTAGGATCCATTTCCTCGAGCATCGATCAGAGCACGAGAAGAGGGCAGTGTCCCCACAGGCATACGAAAAGGGAGCCCACAAACGTCAAACGACTATATCTCCCTCACAAAAAGAAATACAAAATCAAAATCAAGAGAAAAGCCTGGCCGTGATCGTGCCTGTAGCGATAAACGGAACCCCCCAAAGCAAAAGTATGAATCCACAAAAGGGGCCGTGGAATGTAAATGCTCGAGATTTGGTCCGAAGTTGTCCGAAAGGAAAGAGTTAATGGGCCCTTATTCGCTCGCCGGGTTAACGGCTTTGCCGATCCTCTCAGGAGGTTTATCCCCTACACTCTTCCTTATCCCACTAAAGATGAAGGTTCGATGGAGTTTCTGAAGGGTGAAAACTGCCCAGGGTCTGCGACCTTATTTTAATATACACATTTGGTTGCCTACTTTGAAAAGAAAAAGCTATCGCTGCGAAAGAGTCTCCGTGTTTCTGGCTGGTCAAGACCCCTGTTTACCACCTTGATGTCTTCTTGTTTAACCTCGGGCTTAGGCCAATGCAAGCGCGTCACCTATGGGTGCGACGGCATCTGATTCCGGGTCAGCGTCGCGCGATTGGTCATTGGGGTTCCAGGGTGTTCCATCATATACCATCTAGAGTTGTGAGGAAATAGACCCGGGTCGGGCAAATCTCTTACCTCAAACACCTTTTGGGTGAATCCCTGTGGTCGGAAGCGACTGGGAGCCAAAGCATGGCATGACGGTATTGTCATCAGGGTAAGTCTTAGCCGGCGGGATCATCATTCGAGGGGTCTAGAGGCCCAAATCAACCTAGATGTGCACTTAGGATACTTGGGAGGTTATAAGAAACCCCTGTTCTCACGTAGGTTAGGTGCCATTTGGGTGCTTGCCTGGCGTTAGCAACAAAAAATTGAAATGATAAAAACAACAAAAAAGAAAAAAAAGAAAATGTACATATTTGCAAACAAAAAAATCTTTTTATGATAAAACAAAAAAATGCCAAATATAAAAAAGAAAACAAATCAATTTTGCATGATTGCATTTGCGTGTAGCATCTCACTTTTAATACCGCTTGCATTCGTGTGCTTGCCTATCGCATTTATCATCACCGCATCTTTCCCTTGCCTTCGCTAAATAAAGGCTTGGCCCCTTGACCAGTTATCAAGGACGGTCACAGTGACCATTTGCTTATTGAGCAAGGGGCCAAGTCAGAACAGAAATTCTGATTTGTTTGTTTTAGAGATGTGTGCAGGGATTCAGGCAACAGAAGCAAAGGTGAAAACCAAACAAACCGAACCTTGTATTTTATTCCAAAAAACCAAAAAAATTACATCAAGTTTCGCCCTCTCTCTCTGCATTACTCGTCCCACTACTCTCCGGGTAAAACGCTCTCAAAGGTGCTACCCAACTACGAAAAGCGGTACTCCTACCGCTCTATACTCCCCTTCCTATTCCCACACCCCGGCGTTGATCCACGGAAGCAGCAGAGAAGCTACCAACACGAAAGCCACGCTCTCGTGCTATTCGGTAGCGCTCCTCACCATCTCTCAGCCACTGTTCAGCAAGACCAAGGCTGGTTCGGAGTTCGAACAACTGGGCCTCCATGGCCCTTCGTTCATCCCTTTCAGTCAATCTGTTGGCTCTTTCTCTCTCTGCGTCTCTTTCTCTCTCTGCACGTTCTCTCTCACGGTCTTCCCTCTCCAACTGGAGAGTGATCCTCAGTTCCGCGGCATCCCTAGAGGAGTCATCATCAGGATGACGCCGTAGTTCCCTCTCCAGTTCTGCTATCCTAGCCTCCCTCTGCGTAGCTTGGGCAAGCGCTTCTTCCGTCTCCTTTTCCTGCCGAGTGTACCATCTCAGATACGCGATAAGGCGTAAACAAAAAGAACTCAACACTGAAACTTTTACCTGTATACAGAGCATCCCTTCTGCCTCCGCAGCACGCTGCGTGGCGTGAGCAAGTTGCTCATGAAGCAAGTCAAGTTCTGAGGTGGGAATCCACAAGCTGGAAGAGGCACCACCTACTCCCATCGCTGGGGAAGCCGCGCCAATCTGGGCATGCTACGACCGCGTGAATTAGCAGCCAACTTCTGGAATCTGGGGTTTTAATTAGGAACGCACTGTACACCTACGAAGGCGCTCGTAGCTCCGCGGGAATCGCCCAACCGTTGCTCCATCTCTCCCAAGCGAGTTCGTAAAGTCGCTATCATCGTATCACGGATATCCTGTAGCCATACAAGTCGGCATTTCCACCAGAAAACCCAAAAAAGGAGAAAGAAGAAAAGAGAAAAAGGGGAGACCTACCTCCGCAAGTCCCCGGGGTTGGAACCGCTCTGCGTACCTTGTCTTGTATAGACGTAGGTAATCCTCGCTATCCCGTGCCTGCGATTCCATGATTATGCCACCTCGTTGCCAGTCTTCGTACTGTTCGGGGAATCGCACACGCCAGTCAATGCAGGTCGCCGGTCCTCGCGTCTCTCTCCCAACGCGAGGTGGCGCAGCTGAATCCACCCATTCTTGAGCCAGTCCCAAAGTCCTCATAACCAATCGTAGCCGAAGCGGCTCGATTTCATTCAGGCAGTGCATCCACAGTTCCCGTCCGAACCGGGCACGACTTGCTAGAACCCACGGCTGGTCGGCATCGACCATGTCTGAGTAGGGTCTCCAGTTTACCATCGCTGCAGGGAACTCCTGTAGCTCCCGCCTTAGCACCATCAGTTGGTAGGTCAGGGGTGCCGCACTCATGATGGGTTCCCACCGCCTGGCTAGCGGCACCATCGCGGGTCGCCAATGCCGAGCTCTCCCCATGGGGAGGTAATAATAGCTCCACAGCTGATCGGCGCAGGTCATCAGTACCTTGCAAAAACACAAAAAAATATACAAAACAAGCAAAACCAAAAATACCTGGATAAATGGTGTAAAACCACTCACAGCCATCTCACGATTCGCTTCTTGGAACAGGCCTGCAAACAAGTGCGCCAGCATGGCAGCTTCCCAGGCGTAGTACCCTACTCTTTCAAGGTCTGACAGCAGCTCCAGGAAGCGACATTGGATACCGTCCCCTTTCGAGGTCAATACCAATCTCCCCAAAAGGAAGAGGAGAAGTCTCCTCAAATCTATGTTGCATCTTTCCCAGTTGCCTAAATCTGTGCAGTACACGGCACGGCATCCTATTTCCATCCTTTCCATGAACTCTTCTGAGGATTCATCGTCCCGCCGACGAGTGTCGGTGAGCCCTAATGCATCCATGAGGGACGCCCTAGCTACCGACCTATTTTTCCGACCATCTAGGTCCAAACCCAGTAGCTTCTGAGCACCTTCTCGATAATCCGCATAAGTGACCCCAGTCACTGCCTCGCCCTCCACCTTCAGGCTTGTGATCCGGACCACATCCTCCAAGCTGGGCACCATGTGCCCCCAGGGCATCAGGAATGCCGGACTCACTGGGTCCCATCTCTCACACAAGGCTTGGATCAGGACCAGGTCGAGCTGGATCGGCTCGATCCGAAGAAAGGTGCCAAAACCCATCACGTCTAGCCTGGCCTTCTGAAAATCTGGGAGACCTCGGTATGCTGCCACTACCAACTCCCATGAGATCTGTGATTTCATCACACTCTACGCATGCAGGGAATGGAGAGGAGGTTTGGTCAGAAAGAAAGGAAGAAAAAAAAGAATGGAAAAAAGGGCAGGAAAACTTGGCTTACGAGTTGTGATTGGGCCCTTTCGCTAAAGTGCCCTTCGAGGTCCGAAAGCCTCCTGGAACTACTACCACTGGACCTGCTTCTCTTCGAGGAGTGGGAAGATTTGCCCTCCATCCAACTCTCAGAATTTTGAACTCCTCCACTCTTGTGAAAACTTGTGCTCCTCGAGTTAGCTCTCGATATACCTGGGAGGATAAAAGGGACAAGAATTTATAGAAATGGAAGGAGTGCAGGTCAAGATTGCCTCCATCACCTTTAATGATAGCCCTCGCGATGAGGCACCTACCATGCGGTCCCGTGTGTCACTTCACTGCTCACACAGGGTGATTGATTGGACGAAGAATATGACGACTAGCCCCCTATGTTGTCTAGGGATACCCTATCATGTTTTGGAGAACGTCCGCAAAATTTGACACAACATCCGGGAAAAGGGACAAGGGCTGTCATTATTGACTTCGACGGCAGATTCCCGTGGAAAATGGTCACAACAAGACGCGATTCTCCGCTCGGGGTGGAGTCTCGACAGACCCATCACATGGGAACAATGCAAAGGAGAAGAAGTGTAGGGAAGATGGAACGCACAAGAGAACAAACAAGCAGCAGAAAATCAAATCACTCCATTCTACATAAGCTGTCATAAACACTACAGTCATAGAGATGAGGCGGGTCCACTGGCTCGCCAACTCGTGCCATTATCTTCATGCTCGTCCCTCTAGGTGTCCCTCTCCTCTCCCCTGAGGTGAGGGTCCCTCAAAAGCCTCCGGGATCCCCGTGCAGTAGCACCCGCCTCGCCTCGTGGCGCCGGCTCCACAGTAATGACTCGCTGCTCCTCCCCTGGCGTGGCAAAGAAGCCACTAGCGGCAAAGCGACCAGACTGGCGCAGTCGCTCCCCGAACTCTCGTGCTCTCTCGTAGCGCGTCTCCATCCCTCCTAGCCTCTGCACGACGGCCTGAAGGCCCAGCTGGAGCTCCCTCACTTGGGCCTCCAAGGCCCTACTCTCGGTCTGATCCCGGTGTCGCTCGACCTCCTCTCGGCTTTCTCTCTCTCTGCCTCTCTCCTCATCATCTGCAGAAGAACCCTTAACTCCAGGATGTCTGGAGAAGGTCTCTCCTCACCACGATGTCGCAGCTCTGCTACAGTCGCCACCCAGGCATCACGCTCCTCTTCCGCCCCGGCAGCCCGAGCCACCGCACCAGCAAGTTGCTCTCGAAGGGAGGCAATCTCGAGGAAAGGGGCCGAGGAACTGGAAGATGCACCGCCAGTCACTCCCACCATCGCTGTCTGCTGGGCACGCTGGAACGAACAAACAACAGCCGTCAGCTAAGCTCCACATTTAAAAATAGAAAATGCAGCACTTAGCTTACCAGGAGCGACAGTTCCTGTTGAGTGGCGGCCAGCTGCCGCCTGACCTCGACTAGTTGGGCACGCGACCCGTTGACGTCGCGCGTATCCCCGGCTTGGGGAAGCCCCGCATAACTGTCTCTCTGCTGCCGCAGAAAGTCGGCACTATCCTGCACCAGTACGCTCCCTTGCTGTCCAAGGAGACGTATGCGCCAATCCTCGAGCTTCGCCTTGCCACGACTCTCCTTCCTGACACGGCTCGGCTCGTCTGCACTAGCCCACTCATCGGCCAGGCCCAGGATCCTCGCCATGTCCTGCACCAAGAAAGAAGGGCCTCGCATCATAACAAAGAACGCGTCCCCTGTCTAGGACGCGTCCATCATTTGAGTGCAACACTCGCCGAACCCTTTCCCCCTCGCACGGCTCGCTTCAAAACTCAAAATGGATCAAAGGAGAAGATCCGAGGACCTACCAGACCATGTTCACCTCCTTCCGCACCATCAGGCCCCTCGGGTCCCTTGGGGGCCCGAAGCGGCCCTTCCTCCTCCATGGACGCCGTTCCGTGTTCTTGCGTGTCCCTCCTCGGGCAAGGAGTTCTTCGTCCCTCTCCACCTTCACCATGGTCGGGCCCACCGAACTCCATCGATCAAAAGAGGAGGAAGACGAAAAGGGGGCAAGCGAGTTTCAGCGGAAGCCGGGCTCATTTGCGGGTAAGGCACGGGAGAAGAAAGGCCACCCGACGTTTTAAATTTGAATTCGAGGATTGAGACGCGTCCTCGCGCCTGGACGCGCCCAAAAAAGGGAGAAAGGAAACAGAATCCCCGTGCAAAGCGTAGTTCCCCGCTGTTCAGGGCAAAGTCTCGTAAGGCATGCCTCGAAATAACTCGGTGCAGTAGAAAAGTGAGAGAGGAAAGGTACACACAACACAAGAAAGCTATTTTCATATAATAGTCGAAAGTACATCATGCAGTAAGGAGGGTGAAGCGTACAAGCAACTCTCTAACTCTCACCATCACCCTCCTGGTCATCTCTCTCCTCCCTCCTCTGACGGGGATCCCCTGGGGGCCTCTGCGACCTCTGTGAACGCTGAGAAGCCGTGCTCGCCTCCCCATGGGGTACCATGCCAGCCTCCAAGGTGCGGCGATGCTCCTCGGCCGAAGAAACTAGAAAGCTGCCCACGAAAAAGGAACCAGACTGACGAAGTCGCGCCCCGCGCTCCTTCGCCCTCTGATACCGCTCCTCACTCTCCCGAAGTCTCCCCTCCGCCGTGCCAAGACTCAGTCGGGGCTCCCTCACCTGGGCCTCCAAGGCCCTCCTCTCGTCCCAATCTCCATGTCGCTCTGCCCTCCTGTACTCCCTCTCTTTCTCCATGATCTCCCTATCCCTCTCCCTCTCTCTCTCTCTAGGATCTCCCTATCTCTCTCCCTCTCTCTCTCTATGATCTCCCTATCCCTCTCCCTCTCCTCTCTCTCTCATCGCCTCTCTCCTCGACAGCTCGAGGGCAATCCGCAGATCCAACACGTCACGAGGGAGCTCCTCAGCCTCCCGTCACCGCTCCTCCTCTAGCTCCACAATCCGGGCGTCACGCTCCGCCACCCGAGCATCGCGCTCCTGCTCGGCACGAACAGCACATGCCAGGGCCTCCCGAATCTCGGCCACCTGTCCAAACACGCATGCACCGTAAGAGAGCAATGATGGAAGGAAAATAGCTAGAAGAGGGTCAGGGCCAAGCAAGCACTCACTCGAGCCTCGCGGTCACGCTCGGCCTCCTCAGCCCGAGCCACCGCATACGCCAGCTGCTCCTGAAGGGCAGAGATCTCCGGGGGAGGGCCCACGAACTGGAACCCGCTCCACCAGCCGTCCCGGCTGCTGCTGCCTGGTGGGCCCGCTGAAACACGGGGTAAACGACAGTTAGAGGCTAAGTATCAAAAATCCAGGTCACAAAAATGCATTGCATAGACTCACCAGGATCTCCAACTCCTGTCGGATGGCCACCAACTGCCGCCTGGCATCCGCCAACTGGGCCCGCAGGTCGGCGATCATGTTGTCACGAGCATCCTGCATTGCACATAAGTTAGTGCCACAAGCATATACATATAGAAGGGTGAAGCATTTTCATTTCACTTACCCCTGCCATACCACCAAGGAAGAGGCGGTCCCCGTACGTAGCCCGGTACCGTCTCAGGTAATCAGTATTGTCCTGTACATGGGACACCACTGGGACCCCGCCCTACTGCCAGTCCTAGTACTGTGCCAGGAAGCGCGTACGCCAGTCCACAATCTTCGCCTTCCCCTTGGTCTTCCGCCCGATGCGGGCCGGCTCATCTACATCAACCCACTCCTGGGCTAGCCCCAACGTCCTCATAACCAGCCTCAGCCGAAGCGGCTTGATCTCGTTCAGGCAATGGACCCACACGTCCCGCCCGAAACGAGGAAGACCCGCTACAACCCAAGGCTGGCCAGCGTCGCCCATGCCCAGGTAGGGTCTCCACACCACCTACATCACCATACATACATCATGTTAGTTACCATTCAGTCACATGCATAAAAACACAAAAAAAAATCATACGCATCATACCATGGCCTCGGGATACTCGCTGAGCTCCCGACGAAGTGACGCCAGCTGGTAGCTGTGTGGTGCCGCTACCACGACCGGCCTCCACTGTCGCGCTAGAGGAACGGCCCTCCTGTTCCCCTGCCTGGCCCTTCCCATCGGGAAGTAGTAATAACTCCACACCTGCATCCATCATACATCATTAGGACGAGTAATTGCATATTTAACTACGGTAAAATACATAAATAAATTGTGTACCTGGAGAAAAGGTGCGAAGTCGCTGACTGTCGTCTCCCTCTCTGAAGTCTGGGAGAGATCAGCAATCAAATGGGCAAGCAGAGCCGCTCCCCACGCATAGTGCCCCACTCTGTCAAGGTCCGCCAAGATCCCGAGGAAGCGGCAGTGGATGCCATCCCCCTTCGTCCCCAGCAGAAGGAGGCCCAGGAAGAAGAAAAGAAACCTCCGGAGGTCTAGATCCACCAGCTCCCGCTTGCTCGGGTCCTGGGTGAAAGCTGCACTGGCATCTCCCTCCAGTCGTGCCAGAAACTCCGCTCCAGTCACGCTAACCCGCTGGCGCGGGTCACCGAATCCGAGCGCCTCGATGATCTCCACTCGGCCGACTACCCTGCTGTCTCTATCAGTCACGCTCGTCTCTAACCACAGCAGGTCCAGGGCACTCTCTCGGTAGTCGGGGTAGGTGTTGACACCTGAAATATGACAGAGAATAGAAACGAGACATAATGGAAGATTGAGTGAAAGTTAAAGATCCCGGAAGTTCCTGCAAAACTAGGATTACGGAGAGTCCATTACCGAAGCTGTCACCCGGCTGAAGCCCTCCCCGGCCAAGCTGATGTCCGGTATTATCGTCGCTCAGATGGCAGTACTGATGAAGAACTACAGTCCACTGACTGATGAAAATCCCCAGAAATATTCTGATGAAGCTATGCTAACTCACCAATTGATGGGCCTTCGCCTAGCCTGACGGACTCGAGGGACCGACAAATGAAGGGACAGATTAAGCGGCTTTAACAGCTCAAGCTTACTGATGAGGAAGCATAAAAGACTAAAAGATCTAAACGGGCCCAGCCGTGTGGCGCCGAGAGCCCAACAAGACCCATATGAGGAAGGGGCGCCGGGAAGCCTACTGCCTCCGAATAAGGCGCGCCGGGAGCTCATCAACCGTGCGCCGAGATGATCATGCCGATAGGGGGAGAGGGTGGTGTTATAAAAACCCCCTTTCTCTCGAAAAGAAGGGAGGCGAACAAAAAAAAGAAGAGAGATAGAAAAGACAGAAGAGACCCTACTGAAAAGAAAGAAAAAGAGAAGAAGAAGAAGAAGCTCCAGGTGGGCTGCTCGGGGGAGGGAGAGGAGTCAATGCTCCACCCTCCCCCCCCCCATGTTTGCTTTTATTTTGCTTTCCTCTGTATGTAATGGTATATGCCTTCATGCTTTAGCTATTCAGATGAGGTCGAGAGTTCTTTTCTTCCCTGCCTCTGTTCCTCCCCTTACCCGTTTCTCGGCTTTAGCCTTGCAGTCGATGTAAGTGGTGATAATGAGATGAAATGAAATTTAGTGGTTGCCGTGCTCGATATTAGGCAATCAAAGTTTTGCCCTCTGTCTTTCTATGAATGTATCTTTCATCTGAACGTCCAATATTCTAGACGTCTCGGTTTTCAGAGTCATCCCCGTGAGTCTGTGCTTCAAAGAGGAATGAAGTCAGGGCCCCAATCCTTATCTAATGGGTTATTGGGTCCTGTTTCCCTCTCCCCTCCTGTCTCGATGGCAGATTCTTCGCAGGCATCTGAGTTTCTTGCGAGGCCCCCAAGCTGTTTAGGAATCGGAGACATCAATCTCTTGATTTCCTGAATTGCTGGCTATAGAAGATGTGTCCCGTCTGTAGACGAATGCAATCCCAGGAGGTTCTGATAAGTGATGACCTTGACCCTTCGGCCCCTCAGCAAAACCCTAATGCCATGGCATCGAAGTCCACAGTCCAGACTGATTTGATCCCCAGATACGGTCCCAATCAAATCTGAATTCCAAAACAGGGCTGTCGGAGCTTCTCGGCGCCACTGGGCCTCGGCGGCAGCAACAGCCCTCGGCGCAATGGTGAGCGCGCCGGGAACCAGCGCGCCGAGAACCCCCTTGCCTGTTCATCTTCCTATGCCGAGATCCCCTCTTTGGCTAATCAATCCGCGCCGAGATCCTCCTTTCAGGCCGATACACTCATACCAGGAGCCTGTCTCCTCATCTGCTTTTCAGCCCTTGTCCAACCTGTTATATCGGCTGAAGGGGATATTCATGGTCGCCATATGTACCTCAGGGATGAGATTAACGGGAGGAAACCTCCCCTACATCATCTTAGATCAAATCCATTCATAACCCCATAACCTAAGGGGCCATACCACTGTATAAGCCCCGACGGTTCTTGAGGGGATAGCAAGCATTGCCATGGGCACCTACATCATCAGGGAGCCCAAGCCTTCTTTTCGGTTATCATCCCGTACCCGTGGATGACGGCCTATTTCCTTTGGCATGACCCGAAAGAAGGGGAAACGCTGCCGAAATTCTATCCGATAGGGTTAACCCCGGAAGGCCAAGGGAGTGTGATCGATACGCACCCCGCTTGACTCTATCCATCGGGAAAATGAATATCATAGACCCTCCAACCGAGCAGGGAGTTCAAAGGGGAAGATTCCCCGCTGTTTATCTGGATTCCATCCCGTCGCTACGTGGATGGCTTCCTATCCCTATTTGGCATGTCTATAAGCCCGGGGGATATGCCGCCCAATTCAATTCATCCAAGCTCGACACGTTAATCGTCTGCCGGCTCCCCTCTATATGCATGCCTGTTTAGGATGGGACAGAGCCAACAAAGCCCCAATCCTCACTGTGGATTTTCGGGCTTTGTTTCCCCCCCTTTCTCCCTCAACGCCATCGATGATTTAAACGTCGCGGAGTCCGTGATTTTCTCCAAATTTCTTGAGCCACCAGGGCCACTGCAGGGATCAGAAACCGTTATTTCTCGATCTCTTGGATGGTCGGCAATATGAATGGCATGAAGCCTGTTCCTGAGAGTTCGAAGGCCCTGTGATTCTGATCTCTCGAACCCCTTTCACCTATGATTCCTTGCTGTCAACTTGGTACACCCCTGGCTCTTTCCTCATTTGCCTCCTGAGTCCACCCCCCCCAGGCCATGTCTGAATCCCGTGAAAAACCCCCAAAACAGGGTACCGTAAAACCCCATAAGCCCTCACGGCGCCCAAGCATCAATTCCTTCTCGGCGCCATACCCTCTCGGCGCCATCAATGGCTCCCGGCGCGGCACTCAGCGCGCCGGGAACCCTCAGGCCGAGAGCCTCTTCTTCCTCCCTTTGGCCTAGGCCGATAGCCCCCTTCATGGCGCGCCGGGAGCTCCCTTCAGCCCACGCCGAGAAGCCGGGCCATACTCCTGATCCTTACGCCGAGAACCTCTTTCTTCTTGGCCTAAACCTTGATCCCCATGTTGTACCCATCCAAGGGATATACGGAGAACACTTGGCATCCCTCAGGAAATAAATCAATGGGGAGGACCTCCCCTACATTGTTCTGTTCTGATCCGGATTTCTTTATAGCCTTATGGACTCAAAGAGCTATGTCATTACATGTGCTCCGACGGGTTCCGAAGGAACATCAATCGATGCCATGAATGTGAGCGAGGGCTCCGGGCCTGGTGCCCCCCCTCTTTCCCGGCTTTCATCCCGGCATCCCGTGGACGATGGCTTATCTCCTCTTGGCATAATCCAGGATAAAGGGGATATGCTGCCAAAATTCATTCATATCACCTTGAGTGATCATGGTATTCTCTCCTAACCCCGCTGGCCCACGGAGTTCTGCCCTTGCATGTTCTCCGATGGTCTTCCGAAGGGGGATATCAATAAGACATCGCGCCTGCACAGGGTGTGTCATGTCGCACCGGTCCTTATCCGGATTCCGGGTTAGATATACCCGATCTTTTACGGATCCCATCCTGCCGCTGCATGGGTGGTTTCCTATCCCCATCTGGCATAGTCCAAGGTAATGGGGACATGCCGCCGGATTTGCTCCGCATTTGATGTATCCTTGCTTCACTCAGGCCATTTAACGCCCTGCTGATGAACCAACCCTCTCTCTCGTTTGAGTCTTATTTTTGCCGCTACCTTCCTCCTATTTTTGGCGTTTAATCAAGGGTTGTCCTTCTTAGGAAGGGCGTAATTAACGTCATAGCCTTTATGGTATGACGGACTTCGGGTCCCGACTCGGACTTCACAATCGACTGATTAAAAGTCAGATCGAGCGCATAATAAAATTGTCACCCCGGTGACTGGCACGCCAATAAACCAATAAATAACAAATCCACAAAAGAAAAGCAAAAGCGCGTTCCACAAGTCTGGCACGCCCGGTGGGACCGAGTCTCCCTTCATCTCTACGCCAAAAATAGGAGGCCCAGCGGGCCCCCCTCAAATTTCTGATTCTGTGCGCTTTCCTTATTTTCAGGAAGCTACAATGACTACTGGAATCATGTCCGTATGCTTCGACCAACAACCGATCGATGTGCATGTCCGAGAGGGTTACCTGGCGGTACCGCTGTCATTCGGGTCGATGCCCCCTGCTGTCGGGCTGCCCAACTGCCTGGGCCTCGTCTTCACCGACCTTCTGCAGGTCGACAACAACGAGCAAGGCACTGCTGCAAGTGCCCCGATGAAGACTACTGATAACAAGGGTAGCTTACCAGAGAGGACGACCTCGACAGCCGTCGCCTGCTATGTTCATCATGTTCAAAGGAGGGACACGGTCCCCGCTGCTGCCCAAATGAAGAAAAGAACTAACCGGAGGAGCCGGTATGCTGCTGCCGACCGTCGTCTTTCAAATTCTGGGAAGACGATGATGATGGGTGACGTTAGGGTGAACCTCAACGGTCGCCCGAGAGAAGTCCGCCGGACAGGATTGTCCCGACCGTCCAGATCGACAACAAGTTCCAAGTTCTGGCCACCAGGAGGGCCAACTGGGAAACTGATGAGAGGAAGCCGCTGGCGCCCAAGCCAGCAAGATATAAACAGGTCTGGCGACCAAAGAAGATTCAGAGCTGGGCCCCAACTCGAGATGAGGGGAAAGCTACCGAGGATGCTGTTGCCCGCTTCAGGGCAGGAAGCAGAAGAAGAGAAGGAAAAGACATAAGAGATGATGCTGCTGTTTACCCCAGGGCTTGGGGTAAGAAAGATGAGAAAGAAAATGAAGAAAGAAATCTGACCACTGTTCGCCCCAGGATGAGGGGCAGAAAATATGAGCAGAAGCAAGACCTCTCGGTCCCCCATCCCAGGGCTGGGGGCAGAAGATGGCAAAGGAAGATCTATGATGCTGCTGCCAACTGCTGCCAGGATGGCGACAGAAGATTTGAGAAAGAATAAAGAATGAGAACAAGCGAACCAGTCGCTGCTGCCATTCCAAGAAGACCAAGAGCCTGTGCCAGACAGGCTGATATATTAGATATTCCAAAGCCGAGCATCTGAATGCTCAGGTGGGCAGACTGGCTTATCAGCAGAAGAGCCAGGAAAGATGATGCTCCAACCAAAGCCACGAAGGCACAATCAAGAGGAGATGAAGCAAGTGGCTCAAGACTACTTCCACTACCTGGGGAATTCTGCCCTCGGTCAGCAAAGATTAGCCCGTGCCTTGGGCACCATGGATGAAGAAAAAGAAGAAACCCTCCAAGAAATGATGATCGGAGTCTCCTCCTCCGACTCCAATGATTATGAAGAAGGCCACAGAGCCTGGTATGGGAAAGAAGACCTGCATAGGGAAGAAGCCAGAGAAAGAATATCAGTCTTTGACCGGCTCAAATACCCCGATCAGATGAAAAGGAAAGTCTTCAGGCAGAGGGAAAAGATGCAGATCTTTGCCTGCAATATGGCCGGGCTTGTCAAGGGGCAAGACATGCTACCAACTCAACCGGATGAGCTACTCAGGCTGGCAACCAGACCCGGGCCTGTCACAAGAAGAGGCCAGGCGGCAAAGGATAAGATGAAGACTAATGATGAAGTCTGCAAGATCACCACTATGACAGTTAATGTGGTAACAACGGAAGAGGAAGACAATCCCTTCGTTGATGATGCTGAAGGGACTTCAGAAGATGTACAGATCCCGTCCACCCTGGATCCCATGATCCAGATGATGTTCAGAAGATACCAGCAGGAGATCAATGCTCTCAGAAGACAGCTCAATGAGAGACATGAAGCTACACCGGTCTCCAAGCAAGCCGAGCCTGTGGGGCATACTTCCAGCTCAACAGAGACGGCTATCCCAGCTAATCCTCTCCTGGCTGATAAGGGCAAAGCACCAAGCCAACCTGTTCCACAGCAAACAGTAGCTCAGCCCTCTGCTTCTCAGACACAGCCTACCGCGCCCACCTTGCGCGCCACTGTGATGACAACTCCTCATAGTCAGCAACAAGCTCACTTCTTCCCAGAAGACATAGATCCAGCCATAGCCCAGAAGCTGATGATTGAAAGATTGTGGAGATGAAGCTGTCTGAAAAGACTGGTGATGATGCTAGTACCTACGATGTATACAAGGTACCATATCCTCCCCAGTATGCTGCTAAGAGACTACCTCCAGGCGTCAGTAAGCCGCCAAAGTTTGAAAAGTTTAATGGCCAGGGCTCTCCCAGGGAGCACGTAGCTTACTACACCACAATCATGGGTGACTTGGCAGCTGATGAAGCTTATCTGCTTAAGTTCTTCGGCTCATCCCTCACCGGGATAGCCTTTGAATGGTATTCAAGCCTGCCGGCTGGGTCAGTGACCGATTGGCCTGATATGCAAAGAAAGTTTCGCGACAGATTTCACGTCACGGAAAGAGAAATTACAATAGCCGAACTATATGCAACCAGGCAAAAGCAAGATGAAACAGCACTGGACTACATCAAAAGGTGGAGGAACTTAGCTATGAGATGCAGAAGACCTCCTCATCAAGAAGATGCAGTGCAAATATGTAAGCAGAGCCTCAGGAGAGAGGTACTGGAAAAGATGATTGGTGCAGATGTCAGAACATTTGACCGATTGAACAATATAGTAGCGGAGGTCGAGACGTTCCTGTCTAAGCGTCCGATCGCCAATGCTCCAACTGTGCCGAAAGGGAAATCTAATGATCGACGACCAACGCACTCTGAGGCCAACACCGTCGATTTCAGAACCTTCGAGCAACAGAAAGGGAAGAAGGGGGCAGATGAAGCTCCCCCACCAGCAGACACAGCAGAAAGAAAAGATAAGGTCTCTCTGAGAAACAAAATGAGAAAGCCGTACTCTTTCCCGAAAGATAAGACAGCGCACTATTCAACTGGGCATACAAGTTCAACAAGGTAACATTGCCTGAGCCAAAGAGACCCGATGACGCGGCGAAGAAAGGTGATCCACTGTTCTGTCCATATCACCGTGCGCTGGGGCACGCAATTGAAGATTGCTACGTCTTCAAAGATATTATGGAAGGCATGGTCAAAAAGGGCGAGCTACAGCTGGGAGATTACCAGGTAGAGCCACCTCGTCCACATGAGCCTCCGGCATTAAAAATGGCCGCCAATATGATTTCAATCTACCAGCAGCTGCCTAAGGAGGCCGTTGAAGAATGTACCAGGCATACTTATGAAGCTTGCTTCCTCACCCCACTGAAGGATCAGGAAGGATGGCAGATGAAACCCATAAAGAACAGAAAGAAGACTCCCGCAGCCAAAACCAATGGAGCATTTATCCGCGGTGTCACACCAAGACCTGAACTGCCTCCAGTAAAGCCAGTATGGCACACAGCTGAGACAGGGCCAGTCATCCGGATCCCCACTCATAACCGGAGAAGACAAGTCCCCCTACCTGCACATAAGGAAGTAAGTCCTGCAGCCAGGCGTTTACAGCAGTATATTAATGGGCTCGATGAATATGAACAGAAAAAGCCCGGGCACCTGCTGGTGAAAGACTGTATACTCTGGGAACAGCTCGAAGAATTGAAAATTAAAGAGCAGTCAGAGGCAGAACAAGAAAAAGCTGAGACTGAACCCTTCTGGGGGCAGGAGCTGGCAAAGCCAAATTCCCAGAAGAAGAAGAGATGGCCCAAGTCCAAAAAGGGAAAGAAAGTCACGACAGTACAGTGTAACACTCTGTCAGCACTCTTTACCTCGCCCGGGGAGGATGATGAGGATGAAACATCAAATGCCCCGCTAGAAGCCAACCATGCCGAGGCCTCAACCTCGGCACATGCAACACGCTCCGGAAGAAGGTGGGGGCGCCCACCACCAGCTAATCATAACATTATGTTCAGAGGGGAACAGCCCTACCAGATTCCCGAACCGGAGGTACGAGGTGTCCAGGTTCCTCCCCCTACCGGCTTGTACCAAGAGAAGAAGAAAGGAGGTCAAACTCCAACATTTCTGGAATTTCTGTCTAGTCTAGAAGATGGGCAATCGATACAGGCTGGGCCAGATAAAGGCAAGGGACCCCAGCAATCGGCGTCTGTAGCCTACAAGCAGAATGAGAAAGAAGGGGATAACCCTCTGACGGCACCAGGGGCCATTGCTATAGAAGAATCCTCCCAGGAAGTCAGTCCAGAGGTTGAGGCCAGCACTGGTCAGCAGAGGCCACGGGCACCACATGAACCTCCAAAGCCCCGATGGGTAGAGGAAATGAGACTGTCTAATGTCAGGGTGGGCAGCCGGATCATGAAAATGCTAAAGAAGCTCCCTACCAGATTCTCCATCTGGGAGATTCTCTCTCTGAGTGAGGAGGCTCGCCAAGCAATTGTTGATGCCTTGCAGTCGCCGGCACAATATGAAGCACTCTTGACAGAAGTGAATTCTGGGCCGTCGGTTACATTCACAGAAGATGACATGCTGATTCCGAATTCCTGTCATAACAGACCACTGTATATGAGGGGCTCCCTGAACTGTCAGCCACTGAACAGGATACTGATAGACCCCGGGGCTGCCGTGAACATTCTCCCATACCGCATCTACCAAAAATATTACTTTGATCTGCAGCTTACCAAGGTCAGAGACATGAAAATTGCGGGATTCAACCAGAAATGTGAGACGCCCCTTGGGGTGGCTGATTTTAACCTCACATTGGGGGATCTCACTACCGTGGTACGATTCTATGTAATCGACTCCAACACCACATATAAGGCCCTGCTGGGGAGACCGTGGCTGCATGAATATCAGATAGTGCCGTCCACGCTGCATCAGTGCATTAAATACTGCCATGAAGGAAGAGAAGAGAGGGTGTTTGCGGATCTGCATCCCTTCGAAGTATTCGAGTGCCATATGCTCGATGCATCCTACTACACGGAGGTGTCGCAAAAGGATGAAGAGAAAGAGGCTGTGGTCAGCCAGAAAAAGCCGGCGACGAAGGCAAGAAATTGGTCTCCACCGCCACCAAAGGGCTATATTAAAAAGCATGAGGTATCGCACATCTCTTATGCCGGTGACTTTGCTCGGATCACTCCTCCTAGCATTCACCCGGATGATATCAATGAAGAAATGAAAGAAAAGTACACACAAGTGGAGGTGCCGCAGGGTTTATTCAAACCCATCGTCAACCTTGAGTACCAGACGGTGCTACCACTAAAGACTATGGAAGTCCCTCGCTTCTGCGAGCCTCCTACCATATTCTACACTGGGGAGTCAGTCGAGGAAGATGATCAAGACTGCATGGTCCCTGAAGAGGCTGCAAACCAGATGGTGCCAATTACAGGCTTAGACTACACTACCCGACGGGTTTCGCAGATGTTCTCTAAGATGCAGATGCCATCACTACAACCTGCTGCCCAAAAGAAGGCGTTCCAGGAGCTATGGGATCCGCCTCGGGATAATAAAGAACTGAGGAAGATCACTCAGCACCCAGGATTGGGTTATACCTTCAAGAATACTATGAAGCTGAGGTGGATGTCATATCTGTCTCCTACCAGCATGAAGACCCCTCGAGGTGGGATACGACAAGTACCCTCGGAAGATGAAGAAATCATTTATCAATCCATAATGAACAATGAAGCCCCAGACAGTCAGCCGGAGACGGGGACGTCTGATGAAGCAAAGAAAGATTGGTGCTGGGAAGACCTACCTTGCAAAGAAGATCTGTTCCATGCTGAAGCAAAGTTCGACACGGGAATCCCGGATGAGGATCAAGCAGCCAAAGAGCTGAGGGAATGCCTGGAGTTTGAGCGCATCCTAGAAGAAGTCCGGGCTCTACAGAATGATGATCTCTCAAGGGAGTCTGCATCAGAAGAGCCTCTAAGGGCGGAAGACTCCGTCTTCGAGTTTCCTGCTGATCCAGTTACGTCCTCGGGGCGTACTGAACAGAATACAGCAATATTGGCCATATATGATGAGCCAGCAACCGCTGATGACCAGTATGATGAAACAGAAAATCATGAAACTGAAGAAGATTATATCCCGGGAGGCTTCATTGACTTGCAAGAAGCCCCGCCCGAGGTCGAAGATGGAGGTCAGGCCACCGTCGATGAGCTTGTAGAAATAAATCTGGGAACCGCAGATGAGCCAAGGCCGACATTCCTCAGTGCACTGCTGGAGCCAGCTACCAGGGAACAGTATATACAGTTTTTGAAGGAATTCCGAGACTGCTTTGCATGGACATATGATGAAATGCCGGGACTGAGTTCTGATGTGGCACAGCACCGATTGGCAATAAACCCAGAGGCTAGCCCTGTAAAGCAGCCTTCCAGGAGAATGCGCCCTGAATTAATAAATCAGATTAACAAAGAGGTTGACAAGCTAATTGATGTAGGCTTTGTTGAAGAAAATCAATACACTACATGGCTAGCCAATATAGTGCCCGTAAAGAAGAAGAATGGGCAGATCAGAATATGTGTTGATTTCCGGGACCTTAATAAGGCTTGCCCGAAAGATGACTTCCCAGTACCAATCACTGAAGTGATGATCGATGCGACTACTGGTCATGAGGCCCTATCATTTATGGATGGGTCATCCGGATACAACCAAATCTGGATTGCTGAGGAAGACAGAGTGCACACTGCATTCCGTACCCCGAAGGGGATATTCCACTACAAAAGGATGCCGTTTGGCCTCAAGAATGCCGGCGCTACCTACCAAAGAGCTATGACCAGGATCTTTGATGATTTGCTCTTCAAGAAAGTAGAGTGCTACATTGATGATTTGGTAGTAAAAACTAAAAGAAGAGAAGACCATTTGCAAGACCTGAGGGTAGTATTCCAGAGGCTGCGCAAATATGAACTCAAGATGAATCCCATGAAGTGCGCCTTCGGCGTGTCCAGTGGAAAATTCCTCGGGTTTATTGTCCGTCATAGGGGTATTGAAATTGACCCATCCAAGATTAAGGCTATCCAGGAGCTCCCTCCGCCAAGGAATCTGTCCGAGCTGAGATCTCTGCAAGGGCGTCTGGCCTATATCCGACGATTTATATCAAATCTATCGGAAGATGCCACCCCTTTCACAAGCTCATGATGAAAGATGTGCCGTTCCTCTGGGACGATGGCTGTCAGGAAGCCTTTGAGAAGCTGAAAGAATACCTCAAGACCCCTCCGGTGCTGGGGGCACCAATTAAGGGCAGGCCCTTGATACTGTATATCGCAGCCACATACTGTTCCCTGGGGGCAATGCTGGCACAGATAAATGAAGAAGGCAAAGAACAAGCCTTGTACTACCTAAGTAGGAGGCTGATTAGAACTGAAGAAAGCTACAGCTACATAGAGAAGACCTGCTTGGCACTAGTCTTTGCTGTCAAAAAGCTCCGACACTATATGTTGTCACATGAAGTCAGATTGATATCTGCAGCAGACCCGCTCAAATACATATTGACTCAGCCAGTACTGAAAGGCCGGTTGGGCAAGTGGGCAGTGATCCTGATGGAATTCGATATTACCTATACACCCCAGAGGGCGATAAAAGGACAGGCCGTGGCTGATTTCTTCGCAGAGCATCCTGTGCCGGAAAATGATATGCTAGGGACTGAGTTACCCGATGATGAGACACTCGAGGCCTGCCAGACCCAGTCAGTTATGTGGCAACTATTCTTTGATGGAGCATCTAGAACAGAGACAGACTCCGATGGAAAGACCAGAATACGGGCTGGAGCCGGTATTGTGCTGAAATCACCAGAAGGGGAGGTCGTGCATACTTCCTGTTCTATAAACAAGCCCTGCACCAATAATGAAGCTGAGTATGAAGCTCTGATAATCGGTCTCATATCAGCCTCAACATGGGTATCCAAATGCTTCAGGTATTCGGGGATTCAATGTTGATAATAAAACAAATCCAAGGGGAGTTCGAAGTGCGGAAGCCAGAACTGAATCCCTACCACCAAAAAGCTGTGCGCCTCATGGCGAAATTCTATCATATTGAGCTCAAGCATGTGGGCCGGGGACACAATGCCCAAGCTGATGCACTGGCAAAGCTGGCCAGCTCACTAGCAGTCCCACCAAATAAGACACTGAACATTGTCGTTATGAACCGGCGGCAAGTCCCCAGTATGCTAGAAGGGTGCCCCGAAGAAAATGAAGTTGCCACCATCAGCACAGAGCAAGCGCCTGATTGGAGACAGCACCTGCTGCAGTGGTTTCTACACCAACAACTGCCGCAGATAAGAGAAGAAAAGATGAAACTCCTGAGAATCAAAGATTCTTATGAACTCAGGAATGGAATTTTGTTCCGAATAATGGCAGATGCACGCAAGAAGATTCTACTCCGCTGTCTGTCCACTGAGGAAGCCTGGCAAGCGATGAAAGAGATACATGCTGGGACAGCAGGTGCCCACCAGGCTGGTCCCAAGATGAAGATAGAAATCAAGAAGCTGGGCTACTATTGGCCCACCATGTTTGAAGACTGCTGTAAATTTGCAAAATCATGCCAGAAATGCCAGGAGCATGCTACTGTGCCTAGAAGGCCTCCTACAACTCTGCACCCTACAGTTCCCAGCTGGCCATTTGCACAATGGGGAACTGATGTAGTCGGGCCACTGCCGACTTCCTCGGCCGGACATAAGTACATACTGGCCATAACAGATTACTTCTCCAGATGGGCGGAGGCTATAGCATTAAGAGAAGTGACTGGTGAACTGGTCGCCAGATTCATCAAGCAGAACATTATCTTCCGGTTCGGGATCCCCAGCCGAATAATATCTGACAATGGAAGTCATTTCAGAAATCAGAAGGTCTATCGGCTTGCTGAGAAGTATAAGATCGAATGGAGGACTTCCACCCCTTACAATCCACAGGCAAACGGATTGGCAGAAGCTTTTAACAAGACTCTCTGCACCTTGCTGGCCAAGGTCGTCAGTTCAATAAGAAGGACTGGGAAGAGAAAATGTATGAAGCTCTGTGGGCATACCGCACCGTCTTCAAGACACCTACAGGGTGCTCACCATACTCGCTGGTATACGGCTCAGAGGCTGTGGTTCCGCTAGAGCTGGAAGTCCCGTCACTCAGAGTGGCAGTCCAATATGGCCTGGCCCGTGGCGAACAGACCAATGCAGAAAGAAGACTAGAAGAACTGGCTGAATTGGAAGGGAAGCGCCTCCAAGCTCAGAAGAATATCCAAATGTATCAGGCCCGCATGGCCACTGCATTCAACAAACTCGTAAAAGGACGAGAATTTAACAAAGGTGACCTCATCATGGTCAAGAAAAAAGAAGTCATGGCGTCCAACCCAAAAGGAAAGCTGAATGCTAACTGGGGAGGTCCTTATGTGATACAGAGGGTCTACGAAGGAGGGGCCTACGTGGTTGTTAACCATCGAGGGAAAATCCAATTCTCGCCACTCAACGGAAGACATCTGAAGCTGTATCATCCAGCACAACCAACATTCCCCGAGTAACCGGGCAGAAGCTACACCCTTTCCTCGGCCTAGCGGCACTCCACCCTAGCCGAGCTACCCATTTCCCGGTCTAGCGGCATTCCGCCCTAGCCGAGCTACCCCTTTTCTTGGTCTAGCGGCACTCCGCCCTGGCCAAGCTAGCTTTTTCTTAGTTTAGCGGCACTCCGCCCTAACCGAGCTACCCCCTTTTCTTGGTCTAGCGACACACCGCCCTGGCCAAGCTACCTTTTCTTGGTTTAACGGCATTCCGCCCTAACCAAGCTGCCCTCTTCCTCAGTCTAGCGGCACTCCGGCCTAACCGAGCTACTCTTCCTTGGTTTAGCGGCACTCCGCCCTAGCCAAGCTACCCTTTCTTGGTCTAGCGGCACTCCGCCCTAGCCGAGCTACCCATTTCTTGGTCTAGCGGCACTCCGCCCTAGCCAAGCTACCCTTTTCTTGGTCTAGCGGCACTCCGCCCTAGCCAAGCTACACCCTTTTCTTGGTATACGGCACTCCGCCCTAGCCAAGCTACCCTCATCTTAAGCTTGGCATTCCCACCTGTCACCTTCTAAAAAGGGAGGGAAAGAAAAAGAAGTAAAAAAAAAATGGGGTTAAAAATAGAGATACCCCGCCAGACTTGCTCCTATATTAGGGACAAGTGCAAAAATGGCCCAAAACCCAGCTGTGGTGAAAACCCGAAAGGGCACTGCAGGCAAAATCGGGTACCCCGCCACGTGAAAACCCGAAAGGGCGCGTGGGCAAAAGCAAGAGGGGGCCGGCTCCGGCGAAAACCCGAAAGGGCGCTTGAGTCGGTAATGTGGTGATTCCAAAGAAAGCCTCACCTCCCACCATAAAACTCCTCGTCGATCGACCGGCGCCTTGCCCGATCAACGATTAAACCCATCCGGAATGGACCTTACGTCTATTCTGTTGAAGCCTTCATGCATTGCTCGAGAAAAATTCCCTCGATAATAGGCCCACCTCGGGATAGACCTTCCGTCTGTCCTGATAAAACACTTTCACTTGTTTCTGTCTAAGACCCACAACAATGAAACCCCGTCTGGTTTAGACCTTACGTCTATCCCAATGAAACCTATCCTACGTCTCACCGCGATGAAACCTGCTGTTGACCGATTGGCACACTGCCCGATCAACAATGAAACCCTGTCCGGTTTAGACCTTACGTCTATCCCGATGAAACCTATGAAATCCTTGCATTGGTATAAACCCAATACTAATGATGAAACCTGATGCTGATCGACCGGCACTTTGCCCGATCAGCGATGAAACCCTGTCCGGTTTAGACCTTGCGTCTATTCCGACTAGATCTACAGGTCTCTTTACGTCCCGCCGCGATGAAACCTGCTGTTGATCGATTGGCACACTGCCCGATCTATGATGAAACCTATCAGTTTAGACCTTCTGTCTATCCGATGAATCCATGAACTCCTTGCATTGGTATAAATCCAATACCGATGATGAAACCCGCCATTGATCGACTGGCATCTCGCCCAGATCAGCGATAAACCTTATCCAGGCTAGACCCTACGTCTATCCTGATGAAACATATGAAATCCTTGCATTGGATGGACCCAATACCAATGATGAAACCTGCTATCGATCGGCTGGCGCGCTGCCTGATCGACGCTAAAATCCATCCAGGGTAGACCTTCCGTCCGCTCTGACATAGCACAACACTGCCCTTTGAATCTATTCAGACCCTCCGTCTGGATAGATCATGAAACTGCATTCCTTTGCGTTAATGTTAAACCCCACATTAACGATGAAACTCATATTCTCGGCAAACGGCCTCGTGCCCGAGCTGCTATTCATATCCTCTGAATCAATTCGGACCTTTCGTCTGGATAGATCATGAAACCCTACTTCCCTTTGCATTGATGTTGGCACCCACATCAATGATCGTGTGTCCACAATAAGCATATGGCGCCATGGTCCATAGGATGAAAGTTCTGGTCCCAGAAAAGACAATGAAAAAAAGGAAAAGAGAAAGAAAACGACAAAAAAAAGTACAAAAAATGGGGTTGAAAATAGAGATACCCCGCCAGACTTGTTCAGGCATTCTGGACAAGGGCAAAAAGGGCTAAAACCCAGCTGTGGTGAAAACCCGAAAGGGCACTGCAGGCAAAATCGGGTACCCCGCCACGTGAAAATCCGAAAGGACGCGTGGGCAAAAGCAAGAGGGGGCTGCTCCGGTGAAAACCCGAAAGGGCGCTTGGGTCGGTAATGTGGTAATTCAGAAGTTCCATGCCAACCGGCACGTTGCCTTTACCTCCCCTTCACTGATGAAGCCTTCCGTCGGTCATCTGGCTCTATGCCCACCGATGATAAATCCTTTCTGAGACAGACCTTACGTTTGCCCTGATGAAATCTACATACCCTCTTTTCACATGTCCCACCGACAATAAAACCGGTCACCAGTCTGATAAAGCCTGGCCAGTTCAGACCTTACGTCTGCCCTGATCAAACTCCTAAACCATCCCTTGACCGATCAGCTCCTTGCCCGGTCAACGATAAAACCCTACCAGGATAGACCCTACGCCTATCCCGATGAAACCTACGTATTTCTTGGCAAAGTCCCACCCGCAATAGAACCTGTTGGGGTAGACCTTACGTCTATCCTGATAAAACTTATGAGATTCCTTCGCATCGATATAAACCCAATATCGATGATGAAACCAGCCATTGATCGACCGGCGCCTTGCCCGATCAATGATGAAACCCTGTCCAGTTTAGACCTTACGTCTATCCTGATGAAATTTATGAAATTCCTTTGCATCGATATAAACCCCATATCGATGATGAAACCAACCATTGGTCGATCGGCACCTTGCCCGACCAATGATGAAACCCTGTCCAGTTTAGACCTTACGTCTATCCTGATGAAACTTATGAAATTCCTTTGCATCGATATGAACCCAATATCGATGATGAAACCAGCTATTGATCGACCGGCACCTTGCCCGATCAATGATGAAACCCTGTCCAGTTTAGACCTTACGTCTATCCTGATGAAACTTATGAAATCCCTTTCCATCGATATAAACCCCATATCGATGATGAAACCAACCATTGGTCGATCGGTGCATTGCCCGATCAATGATGAAAACTTGTCCAGTTCAGATTTTGCGTCTGTCCTGATGAAAACCACATACCCTTTTCACGTCCCACCTGTGATCAAATCTACCCAGTCTAGACCCTATGTCTATTCTGATGAGACCTATAAAACTCCCTTGCATCGATATAAACCCAATACCGATGATGAAATCACATACTGGTCGGTTGGCACTTCGCCCCGACCAGCTTTAAAACCTGTCCGGGATGAGCCATCCGCTGTTCCAGGCAATGTTCTAAACTTTCTATTCCACTACCAACGGAACTCGGTTTAAGCACCTCCCCCGGATGCCGTCACGCGGTGGAGCGAGTTCCCCATCCTTTCTCTGAAGGGGTGGACGCTCTCCTGCCAGGTACGAGCCATTCGCATGAGGAATTGCTAAAACCACTACCCCACTTCCCAAAGTGATAAAACCACATGCAGAAGAAGATGGATACACATGAAGCCAAAGAGTCCTTTTCATTGAGAAGGGAGTACATAAAGGGCCCCGAGGGGACATTGTATTCAAAACAAAGAGATCAAAAGGAATTGAAAGGAATTATAAGAAAAGTCAATGCAAAGAAGCTTCCAAGCTGCAAGATGAAAGATGATTAGCAATCCCAAGCTGAGAAATGAGATCAGATGCTGAATTACGCACCTGCAGGCACCGTGTCATTTATTCTGCACTCCCGCCACCTGCAAGTGGGGGGCATTTGTTGACACCTGAAATATACAGAGAAAAGAACGAGACATAATGAAGATTGAGTGAAGATGAAGATCCCGAGAACTCCTGCAAAACTAGGATTACGGAGAGTCCATTACTGAAGCTGTCACCCGGCTGAAGCCCTTCCCGGCTAAGCTGATGTCCGGTATTGTCGTCACTCAGACGGCAGTACTGATGAAGAACTACTGACTGATGAAAATCCCCAGAAATATTCTGATGAAGCTATGCTAACTCACCAATTGATGGGCCTTCGCCTAGCCTGACGGACTCGAGGGACCGACAAATGAAGGGACAGATTAAGCGGCTTTAACAGCTCAAGCTTACTGATGAGGAAGCATAAAAGACTAAAAGATCTAAACGGGCCCAGCCGTGTGGCGCCGAGAGCCCAACAAGACCCATATGAGGAAGGGGCGCCGGGAAGCCTACTGCCTCCGAATAAGGCGCGCCGGGAGCTCATCAACCGTGCGCCGAGATGATCATGCCGATAGGGGGAGAGGGTGGTGTTATAAAAACCCCCTTTCTCTCGAAAAGAAGGGAGGCGAACAAAAAAAAAGAAGAGAGATAGAAAAGACAGAAGAGACCCTACTGAAAAGAAAGAAGAAGAGAAGAAGAAGAAGAAGCTCCAGGTGGGCTGCTCGGGGGAGGGAGAGGAGTCAATGCTCCACCCTCCCCCCCCATGTTTGCTTTTATTTTGCTTTCCTCTGTATGTAATGGTATATGCCTTCATGCTTTAGCTATTCAGATGAGGTCGAGAGTTCTTTTCTTCCCTGCCTCTGTTCCTCCCCTTACCCGTTTCTCGGCTTTAGCCTTGCAGTCGATGTAAGTGGTGATAATGAGATGAAATGAAATTTAGTGGTTGCCGTGCTCGATATTAGGCAATCAAAGTTTTGCCCTCTGTCTTTCTATGAATGTATCTTTCATCTGAATGTCCAATATTCTAGACGTCTCGGTTTTCAGAGTCATCCCCGTGAGTCTGTGCTTCAAAGAGGAATGAAGTCAGGGCCCCAATCCTTATCTAATGGGTTATTGGGTCCTGTTTCCCTCTCCCCTCCTGTCTCGATGGCAGATTCTTCGCAGGCATCTGAGTTTCTTGCGAGGCCCCCAAGCTGTTTAGGAATCGGAGACATCAATCTCTTGATTTCCTGAATTGCTGGCTATAGAAGATGTGTCCCGTCTGTAGACGAATGCAATCCCAGGAGGTTCTGATAAGTGATGACCTTGACCCTTCGGTCCCTCAGCAAAACCCTAATGCCATGGCATCGAAGTCCACAGTCCAGACTGATTTGATCCCCAGATACGGTCCCAATCAAATCTGAATTCCAAAACAGGGCTGTCGGAGCTTCTCGGCGCCACTGGGCCTCGGCGGCAGCAACAGCCCTCGGCGCAATGGTGAGCGCGCCGGGAACCAGCGCGCCGAGAACCCCCTTGCCTGTTCATCTTCCTATGCCGAGATCCCCTCTTTGGCTAATCAATCCGCGCCGAGATCCTCCTTTCAGGCCGATACACTCATACCAGGAGCCTGTCTCCTCATCTGCTTTTCAGCCCTTGTCCAACCTGTTATATCGGCTGAAGGGGATATTCATGGTCGCCATATGTACCTCAGGGATGAGATTAACGGGAGGAAACCTCCCCTACATCATCTTAGATCAAATCCATTCATAACCCCATAACCTAAGGGGCCATACCACTGTATAAGCCCCGACGGTTCTTGAGGGGATAGCAAGCATTGCCATGGGCACCTACATCATCAGGGAGCCCAAGCCTTCTTTTCGGTTATCATCCCGTACCCGTGGATGACGGCCTATTTCCTTTGGCATGACCCGAAAGAAGGGGAAACGCTGCCGAAATTCTATCCGATAGGGTTAACCCCGGAAGGCCAAGGGAGTGTGATCGATACGCACCCCGCTTGACTCTATCCATCGGAAAATGAATATCATAGACCCTCCAACCGAGCAGGGAGTTCAAAGGGGAAGATTCCCCGCTGTTTATCTGGATTCCATCCCGTCGCTACGTGGATGGCTTCCTATCCCTATTTGGCATGTCTATAAGCCCGGGGATATGCCGCCCAATTCAATTCATCCAAGCTCGACACGTTAATCGTCTGCCGGCTCCCCTTATATGCATGCCTGTTTAGATGGGACAGAGCCAACAAAGCCCCAATCCTCACTGTGGATTTTCGGGCTTTGTTTCCCCCCCTTTCTCCCTCAACGCCATCGATGATTTAAACGTCGCGGAGTCCGTGATTTTCTCCAAATTTCTTGAGCCACCAGGGCCACTGCAGGGATCAGAAACCGTTATTTCTCGATCTCTTGGATGGTCGGCAATATGAATGGCATGAAGCCTGTTCCTGAGAGTTCGAAGGCCCTGTGATTCTGATCTCTCGAACCCCTTTCACCTATGATTCCTTGCTGTCAACTTGGTACACCCCTGGCTCTTTCCTCATTTGCCTCCTGAGTCCACCCCCCCAGGCCATGTCTGAATCCCGTGAAAAACCCCAAAACAGGGTACCGTAAAACCCCATAAGCCCTCACGGCGCCCAAGCATCAATTCCTTCTCGGCGCCATACCCTCTCGGCGCCATCAATGGCTCCCGGCGCGGCACTCAGCGCGCCGGGAACCCTCAGGCCGAGAGCCTCTTCTTCCTCCCTTTGGCCTAGGCCGATAGCCCCCTTCATGGCGCGCCGGGAGCTCCCTTCAGCCCACGCCGAGAAGCCGGGCCATACTCCTGATCCTTACGCCGAGAACCTCTTTCTTCTTGGCCTAAACCTTGAGTCCCATGTTGTACCCATCCAAGGGATATACGGAGAACACTTGGCATCCCTCAGGAAATAAATCAATGGGGAGGACCTCCCCTACATTGTTCTGTTCTGATCCGGATTTCTTTATAGCCTTATGGACTCAAAGAGCTATGTCATTACATGTGCTCCGACGGGTTCCGAAGGAACATCAATCGATGCCATGAATGTGAGCGAGGGCTCCGGGCCTGGTGCCCCCCCTCTTTCCCGGCTTTCATCCCGGCATCCCGTGGACGATGGCTTATCTCCTCTTGGCATAATCCAGGATAAAGGGGATATGCTGCCAAAATTCATTCATATCACCTTGAGTGATCATGGTATTCTCTCCTAACCCCGCTGGCCCACGGAGTTCTGCCCTTGCATGTTCTCCGATGGTCTTCCGAAGGGGGATATCAATAAGACATCGCGCCTGCACAGGGTGTGTCATGTCGCACCGGTCCTTATCCGGATTCCGGGTTAGATATACCCGATCTTTTACGGATCCCATCCTGCCGCTGCATGGGTGGTTTCCTATCCCCATCTGGCATAGTCCAAGGTAATGGGGACATGCCGCCGGATTTGCTCCGCATTTGATGTATCCTTGCTTCACTCAGGCCATTTAACGCCCTGCTGATGAACCAACCCTCTCTCTCGTTTGAGTCTTATTTTTGCCGCTACCTTCCTCCTATTTTTGGCGTTTAATCAAGGGTTGTCCTTCTTAGGAAGGGCGTAATTAACGTCATAGCCTTTATAGTATGACGGACTTCGGGTCCCGACTCGGACTTCACAATCGACTGATTAAAAGTCAGATCGAGCGCATAATAAAATTGTCACCCCGGTGACTGGCACGCCAATAAACCAATAAATAACAAATCCACAAAAGAAAAGCAAAAAGCGCGTTCCACAGTAGGTGACCCCGCTGACCGCCTCTCTGTCAACTCGTAGCCCGGTGATCCGAGCTACGTCTTCAAGCGTCGGCACCATGTGCCCCCAGGGCATCAGAAACGCCCGACTCGGCGCATGCCACCGCTCCATCAATGCCTGGATAAGAGGAAGGTCGAGCTGGAAGGGCTCGATCCCGAGGAAGGCTCCAAAGCCCATGGCGTCCACACGCGCCCTCTGGAAGTCTGGCAGCCCACGGTATGCTGCCACCACTAGGGACCAGCTGATCCGGCTCTTCATCACGCCCTGCACACTACAAAACCAACAAAAGAACACATCAGCAACATGGATAGTAATAAATAATAACACTGTATATGCTACTTATTTATTTTATTTTTTATTTTATCTTTAAAAATATTTATATTTTCTTTGAGGCGTCCAACCCCTTGGACGCCTCCTCTTTATTTTCTTTATTTTATTTTTAGAAAAACCTAAAAATAAATAAAAAATAAATATATTATCATGGAGGCGTCCTATGTCCTCGATGCCTCCTTATTTTTAATCTTATTTTTATTATTTATGTGAATAAATAAATAAATAAAATGAAAAAAGAAAATGTGGAGGCGTCCAGGCCCCTGGACGCCTCCTTCCCTCACTCACCGGCCCTCACCACACGGCCTCTCGTCCGCCTATCCAGCCTATTAAACCAACATATTGAAGTTCCGAAGGGCTTACCGGGTCGTGATCATCCTCTCCCACGTCGCCAGCATCTACTGCAGCCTCTACGGCCAAAGGAGGAGCCTCCTCCTCCACGGCAATCTCCTCCGCCGCAGCAGCCTCCTCGGCATCATCCCTCAGCCTCCTCGGACGACAAGCCCATCGTTTCCGCTTCTCTCCACCCTGGCTCGGGCCTCCTTGCTCCATTGGGACTAAGAATGGGTCGTCTGGTTCGACTGGGTCGTCTGAATGAACAGTAAATGAGCAAGGGGGGGAGGCCCCCCCCATATATATAGAATCCACCTTATTTGGGGCGTCCAGGCGCCTGGACGCCCCCACGTTTTTTATTTTTTTTTCAAAATTCAAAAAATTAGGGGCGTCCAGGTGCCTGGACGCCCCCAAAATAAAAACTAAAAAAAATAAAAAATAAAAAATTAGGGGCGTCCAGGACCCCGGACGCCCCCAAAAAATATATATATATAAAAATTTCGAAACAAAAAATAAAAAATTAGGGGCGTCCAGGCCCTTGGACGCCCCCATAATAAAAATTTCAAAAAAAAAATAATAATAAAAGATAAATAAGACAAGAGTATGTATATAATCCAAACAAAAGCACAAAATAAAAACACAAAGAAAAAGAAAAATCTACAAAAAAATAACAATTAAGGGGACAAGGGTCCAAAACATCCAAATGCCAGATTTTATTCTATCAGAAAAGCAGAATGAGCTACATCGGGGGCTTAGGCGCCTTAGGCCTTAACTTCCCTAGTTCAGTTACATAAGCCCTCCACAGCTCGCATTCTTCTCCCACATGCACTAAGGCCTTTCCCGCAACACTTGTCTTCCAGGGTGCTTTGACGGCCTTCGCTTCCTTCGCGTCCGCTTCAGTGCCCAACTCCCTCTTCTTCAAAGGAACGATGCCAGTCGGTAGCGGGAACGAATGGCGTGGGATGCCAATCTGGAGGCAGCACCTATGCACATTATAAAGGACGAGCTCGGTCGCGCCGATCAGTTGAAGATCAACTTCGGGAGAAGGCCTCATGAGGAGATCAAGCGAAAGCAAACATGTCGGTGCGCAAGTGAAGAAGCTTTGTGTCACGATGCGGAATTGAAACCGCTAGCCTTCACGTTTCTTCAGCCACGGAACACGGTTCGCTACAGTGCCACCAAAGCCTAACACATTGGCTATGTGATGAAGCGGGCTTTGTTGGAAGAGCTTCGAAGCGGTTGGCATTCCCTCACGGTGATCAAACTTGAAATGCAAATCCAGCCAGCAATTCAGGACAAGTGCGCAACCAAAAGGAGGCTTACCCATGCTCGAGGCAGTAAGGCCGCTGTAAAGATAGGCGAGGACGGCAGGTCCCACTCTCTTGCAACTCCAAAACCCGTGGATAACACTCAGTTGGTCCTCCTCCACTATGTTGTCGGCATAAGGAAACAAAAGAGCCCCCGCTAGATAGATGGTAAAACCTTTCATGACTCCTTCCAAGTGATCATCGTCTGGTGACCCTTTCAGGGCATCCATAACCCATACCGCGAGCCTTTGCAAGTCAATTCCCTTTTGAGTGCAGACCTTTCTGACTGCATCGGACGGCATGAAGCTTCCAAGGACGCTCTCGGAAGTTGCCCTTGTCGACATCCGCATAGGCCTCGTCTTCCCGTCACTCTTGAATTTCTTCAATCCGAGCAGAAGTTCCACCTCCTCGAGGAGAATGGTCGCCTCGAACGTCGGGAAGATGAAAGTGTGGGTCTGGGGATGCCAGATCTCCACTAAGGTGCCCATAGCTGCCCAGTCCATACGGATTCTCTCGTAGTGTTTGGCGTGAATAAGGAGCCCCTGAAGATGCCACTTCGAGAGTATAGCCCTCATGCCAATGGAGATGTTGGAAGTCAGCTCTGAAAGCCATGGCATTTTGGAAAACTTCCTCGGGCTCGGAAAGAGTGGATACGGCTGGAAAGAAGAAGAGAAAGGAAGGAAAGTGAGGAGAGAGTCCATGCAATAAATTTGAAATAAATCAACTTACCATATGCGACTGGATCGTCCCACTCAGATGACCCTCGAGGTCGGAAAGTCACCTGATCTCACTGCTAGGCCTGCCCCTCTTCACAACGCGGGAAGACTCTCCTTCCATCCTGAAATCCCTAGACCCTCCTCTTCTCCTCCTCCTGAACCTTCAAAACTCCCCTTGGTACATTTGAATAAACTAGCCTAAGGGAGGTACTTATAGGAAAGGAGAGGTGCTATGGGACGGGACGTGTCACATGAGTGTCCAAGTCGTCAGTGTTTTATCCTTGTACTGTGGCACGATTCTGCTATATTTCTGCTACTTTATGATCTATTTAATCTATGATGGTCTGTGCAGGTTTTACCAACGGACGTTTTTTGCTCTATCTTGTATACCATCATTCAGTGTTTGGTTCCCCGTGTCAAGCATCATACTATATGATATTTACGCTATTAGAACACGTCAAGGACCTTGCGACCCGAACGGATCTGGGATTTGAGTTCCCCTTCAACAAAAATAGTGATGATTCCAGAAGAATTTGGGTTGTACGGATAGGCCGTTAACTGGTGACAGTATGGGGACGACGGTTCCATTCAGTGAGTTGGTGCGTGGATAAACGGGCCCCAGCTCAGTATCAGCTCACCGGATCGGTATCCTGACCCATTCTTAACAAGTTGACAATATTATCCTTGGCTATTTTCTATTTTAGTTTGTTTTAAATTTTTCTTTAAACCCAGCATGCATTCATGTAGGACTTTGATTCCATTGTGGAAAATCATTCAAAGTAATTCAATTGCGAAGGTCGCTGTGCTTAAATTCTTATAATATGAGATATTCCTTTCCGAATGAAGTACTGACTTTCCTTGAGACAGCCCCACGCTGTTCTTCCAAAGGAGACCCTTGTTTGGATTGATCCTCAAATATTCCTTTACTTTTACTCCATTTGACCCATCTTGGCCGCAGCACTTCCACATTGGCTGATAACCACTCCCCAAGGTGAAACCTGTAGGTTTACAACCCAGGTACTTCCACACAGAGAAGTTGGGCCCTTTTTCTACTCGTGCCTGAGCGCACATTTTCTCCTTCCTTGTTTGATTTCCGTCCAAACAATTGTTGACTTCGAAAGACCTTCTCCCAGGTCGTCTCGTTGAAAACTCTGAAAGTATTCCAAAAATCATAATGTTGAAAGCGTGTCTCATCACACATTGGCATCTACTTTTCAGTCCATTCTCACTCCATTCCACTTCACTTCAATGCCATTCCACTACGTGTCACTCCCTTACAAAGCAGACGCCAAGGCGGGGCAGCTGTAGACACGCCGTTCTTGACATTACATTGAGTAAATCTCATATTACACTATGATACCCCAAGGCGGCCTTCACATTTTTAATTACTCTGGTGATTTCCTATTTTTTTGAATTTTTTTTTACATTTTTCTAAATTTTTTTGGGAAAAATCTTGGAGGTGTCCAGGAGACTAGACGCCTCCATAAATTCATATATATAAAAAATAATAGAAAAAATTGAAAAATCATGGAGGCATCTAGGCCCCTGGCCGCCTCCATCAACCTGCTCACGGGTGACCACCGGCCATCGACTGACCGTTGCTCAGTCTGTCGTTTGAAGAAAATCCAAGTGATGGAGGCGTCCAGGCCCCTGGACGCCTCCATCAACCTGCTCACGGGCGACCCCCGGCCATCGACTGACCGTTGCTCAGTTTGTCGTTCGAAGAAAATCCAAGTTATGGAGGCGTCCAGGGGCCTGGACGCCTCCATCAATCAGCTCACGGGCATCCCCGACCACTGCCTGACCGTTGCTCGGCCTGTCGTTTGAAAAGAATCCAAATTATGGAGGCATCCAGGCCCCTGGACGCCTCCATCGTTCAGCTCACGGGCACCCCTGATCCCCGACTATCCGTTGGCTGGCTTGTAGTTTGAAAGGAATCCAATGTCATGGAGGCGTCCAGGCCCCTGGACGCCTCCATCATCCAGGTCACGGATGCCCCTGGCCACTGACTACCCGTCAGCATGTCAGATTGCCGTTTAAAAAAGATCCAAGTGATGGAGGCGTCCAGGCCCCTGGACGCCTCCATCCTCCAGAACTCTATAAATAGAGGGTTACCCCCCTCAGTTCAGGGTCTAAAGAAAAAAAGAGAGCCGATAGGCTGCCGAATTCTATTTCTAACCCGCGGGTGTTTTGTAGGGGGGAAGTTCTGCCGGATTCCTGGGTGCCCGTGCTCTCAGGAGAAAGGCCGCCTTCGCCCATCGCGCTCCCGCGTCGTCCTTGCACTGCCGAAGCTCAGTCGGGCCTCGCCATCGACCATCCAATAAGCCATTCTCCTCTCTTCTTTCCTAGTTATCTTGCATTCATCATATCATATCTTCCACCCCCCCCTTTTTATGAGGGAGTCTCTTCCCGTTCTTACGTTGGCATAATCGTAATTCATCATAAGCATTTTCCTCCTACTCGTGTTCGAGAGGGGTTTAATAGACAACACCAACCAGGTGTGTGTCCTGCCATCATTTCATTACTTGCATCATTAGAATTGAATACTGCACCTTCGTCTTTCTGATCCACTCGTTACTTGTTTGTCGTTGTTTTGCAAGGGTAATTAAAGAAAGCCCTCTCCGTCGACCGGCCGAAGGGGGAGGAAGAAGCAACACGCCATTTCCCGCTCTCGACGATTCACGGTCTCCGTGCCTCGTACAAGGTACACGCGATCATTTCTTTTCATTGAGGTAACCCCTCTGGCGATCACATCCCTTTAGCATCCTATGTATGCTCTTTTCTCTATTGGCACGTTTCATGCCGCTTATTAGCCTTTAGTCACATCGAGTTTTCATTTTCTCCTTTTTTAAGTGGATCCCTACTCAGCAATCCACAACCGCCTCCAGTGGTCGAGAGGCTTCGGCTTTCCTTAGGACGAAGTCTCCTGTGTGGAAGTGTCTGTCTCGGACTTTGGCATTGTAATACTGAGTGATGCACCGCTGATATTCTATGGCTCGAATGCTTGCGATCTCTCGTATCTCACATGCCATAGCGAGGTTCTCTAGCAGCTTCTGCTCATTCACCTCGGGCGAGAAGTTGATGACTCGGAGAGATGGGATGCCGACTTCCAAAGGAATCACGGTGTTTGTGCCATACACCAATTGGAAAGGAGTCTCACCGGTGGCAGTTCTCGGAGTAGTTCGATGCGACCATAGTACGCTTAGCAATTCCTCGAGCCAACTACCCTTGGCCTTACCGAGCCTGGCCTTAATGCCTTTTAATATAGTTTTGTTGGCATTTTCGACCAGTCTGTTAGCCTGGGGGTGGGCTACAAAAGTGAAGTGGTTGTGAATGTGTAGGTCAACACATCTGTTTCTAAAGTAATGAGAATCAAATTGCCGACCGTTATCGCTCACAATCACTTGGGGGATACCAAAACAATGAATGATCGATTTCCAAATGAAGCTCCATACGACCGACTCAGTAATCCTGGCAGTGGCTTTGGCTTCAATCCACTTGGTAAAATAATCAATGGCGATGATGACGAACTTCTTCTGGGCCTGGGCCGTAGGAAATGGACCAAGGATGTCGATCCCCCATAGAGCAAATGTGTACGGCTTGGTAAGGGTGACAAGCTCTGAAGCAGGCTGATGGACCAGATGATCGAAATGTTGGCATCGATCGCACCTTTGAACGTATATAGGTCAAGCAGTCGCGTTAGAGAGTGGGCCACCAGTAGCCTTGCCGTAGCAAGATCCTGGCGAGCGATCTTCCTCCTTGATGTGCGCCACAAACACCCTCATGGACCTCTTGAATTGCTCGGCTAGCCTCATCGGTATCGAGGCACTTGAGGAGGGGACCAAAAAAAGACCTTCGATACAAGGCTTCGTCCAAGATGACGAAGCGCCGAGCTTGATATTTCAGTCTCCGAGCTTCTCGAGGGTCGGGGGACTCCTGAGAATCCCAGAGCTAGGATATATATGGGGTTCGCCAGTCGCTTGGTGATGCCTGATCAATGGTCATGAGCTCCGTGTCTATGCTCGGTCGCTCTAGCTCTTCGAGGAAAATCGATCGAGTACCTTCTGGGCCAACAAAGGAGGCTAGTCGAGAGAGGGCGTCCTCCTGGGAGTTCTCCTCCCGAGTTATCCGGATGACTTGAAAACTCTAGAATAGTGGGGCTATTCCTCTTACCAATTGAAGGTATTTGATCATCGGTGTTTCCCGAGCTTCGTAGTCACCTTTGACCTGGCTGGCGACCAACTGGGAGTCAGTATGAATCCTGACTCGTTTGACCCCCAATCGTCGTGCCATCCTGACTCCTGAGATTAGAGCCTCATACTCGGAGACGTTGTTGGATGCCAGAAAGTTGAACTTCAGGGCGTACTGCAGTTCTGCCCCTTCTGGGTATCTGAGAAGAATGTCGCCGCCGCTGCCGGCCGAGTTGGAGGATCTGTCAACGAAAAGATCCCATGTGGGCCCGGGCATCAACGGAAGGGCTTCCTCGGTTGGGATGGTGCTCTCTGCAATGAAATCCGTGAGTGCATGTCCCTTGATGGCCGAGCGGGGGCGATAGGAGATGTCATAAGCCCCGAGCATTATTGTGACGACCCAGGAGATCCGGATACCGATAACCCGATATCATCGATTTACCGATACCAAGAGCTCGGGGAAGCCACCCAAGAGGCTGATGAGGCCCCGTAAGAGTTAGTGACTGTTTATTGAGGGGATGCATAACGAATATAAATTACACGCACAATATTATTAAAGCATTCATTTGAACTTTAAACGGAAGCATATATATATATATATATCAGAGTGGTAAATTTATACAAGTAGTCCAGATTCATGCATCACAAGTCCCACACTGTACGATGGTCCAAAAATAAATAACTACACGGGACGTAGCCCGGCCAAAAGAAAACAAAGGACAGACTGACCACTGACCGACCACTAACAGACCATTGCTGGCTCTAAGGTTTTTCGCCAAAAGCACGAGAGAATCCTACAGCCGGTTGCTCCGCCTCACCTGTAAAAGGAATGGGTGAGTCTCACTGCAGAGACTCAGTAGGGTTCACAGAAATCCCTAACTCGCAACTAACTAAAGGAAAGCAATAAAGCATGCATTGGCATAAATAAATGACAATCTAATAAAGCTGTAAAACTAACTAAATAGTTTATGAACAGCTAACTAGCATGCCAATTAGAATTTAAACGCAAATACACGAAATCTACCAATAGACAATAACTCAATCATTTCCAAGTGACTAAAGAGAGGAGAGGAGATACACCAAAAGAAGAAACCAGATGCATCCACTGACGGCTTACACTGCGTCTCAAGCATCTACGCAAGCCTGATCATAGCAAGCGAGACGCGTAACAGTATCAAAACAAGTAACTAGTCAGAGCAACACTCGTCAATGTCAGTCCAAGTCTCTAACCACGTGTGCACACACCGACTCGTGCCTAGAGCCAGGCCTCTAGCTAGTATTCCCCTCCATAGGATGCTACGGTTGGACTGGGGCCCACAGAACTAGCTTAAAAACCATGAAATTGGGATACCCCGCCACCTCTCTCGAATGGGATCAACACTAAAAGTCGTCGGGCTACGATTGGTGGTTCCATCACTAGGAAAGAGAGTAAAGCTCTATTGGGATCTAAAAACATGCGATAATTTATAATAACGATCAAACATGGTAAATATGAAAGACTGAAAGCATGAATAACTGAATATGCTAAGATGGCCATTATTCAATAATTCAACGCATGAATAATTGAATATGCTAAAATAATTATTCCATAACTAAATGCCTAAATTATTGAATATGCTGAAATGGCAATTATTTCATAATTAAATGCATGAATAATTGACTATGTTAAGGGTTGAAATTTCTCGGGGTTAAACGGTTGAAAGAAAATCGCCCCAGTCGATAAAACGACTTAAACATGGCGGAGATGTTATATTAAATGTATGATTTAACGAACACGCATAGTAGCAGAACAAGCGGTTGACCAACGAACCGTCGCGTGTTATTGAACGGACTAGCAGTGAAATTTCTACCGCCATTTAAATTCAATTTATTTACACGGTCTAATCGTCAGCCGCTCGGGTCAACAAATGGTTTATGGCGGACCGTTATAAACTCTAAAAATAAGTTAAACATAGTCCTTACCGGAGAACCAGATCCACCGGGATCATAACCGGATCCCCTCCCGGTCGACTTAAATCGACGGGAGTTATTATTTTTAACCTGTTTCCTGCCAATCCATCATATCAATATAATAATTTATAATCTATGAACTCAGCGATGATGGGCATGTTTTTATTAATCTACGAACTCAGCGACGATGGGCATGCTTTTATTAATCTATGAACTCAGCGACGATGGGCATGCTTTCATTAATCTATGAACTCAGCGACGATGGGCATGCTTTTATTAATCTATGAACTCAGCGACGATGGGCATGCTTTTATTAATCTATGAACTCAGCGACGATGGGCATGCTTTCATTAATCTATGAACTCAGCGACGATGGGCATGCTTTTATTAATCTATGAACTCAGCGACGATGGACATGCTTTCATTAATCTATGAACTCAGCAACGATGGGCATGCTTTTGGAATAATTTAACGGGCTAGGGCATTGATCCCCCTACCTCATACGCAATGGAAATACCCGATCCAGCTGCATCCAAGCTGAGGGACGTCGCGGTTCATCCTTACCCGGCCGCCTCTCCACATGATTAAGTCGAGGATGCCGATTACATCGTGAGGACGGAAGATGGGGCCGCCCGATGTCATCGTTGAACCGCGTCTCCGCGTCGGGGTTTGGCTCCGACGAGGGTGCCGCCGTGTTCTACCCCTTGCCGGTTCGTCGACGGAGCTCCGGCTCCTCCACCAAGGCCGTCAGGTCGCCGACGTGCCGAGAAGAGAGAAAGAGAGAGAGAGGGTTGCCGGCCTCGTCCGCCTCGGCGCACCGTGAAAGGAGAAAAAGGGGGCGAGAGAGGGGGAGGCCGGTCGTGGTCCTCCCCTTTCCCGGTCGCCGGTGAGGTCGCCGGCCGTCCTCCCTTTTCTTGGGCCACCTAGCACCACCGAGAAGATGAAGGTGAGATAGGGGGCTCGTGGCCATCCACGGTGGAAGGGGGAGAAGCCGCCGCCGCTCGTGGTTGCCGCCGGTGGTCTCCGCCGAGGTGGTTGCCGTCGCCGTCCTCCACCGTGCACCGGGAAGATGATGAATGGCGAGAGGGGGGGGAGGCCGATCGTGGGTTTCCCCCCTGTAACGACCCAAGATCCAGATACCGGGAAGGCCCGATAACCCGAGACTCGAACCACCACCCACGAGCCTGAAGACTCGAAAGGGTTAAAAAGGAGTGTGGAGGCACAAAGAAATAGGAAGTAAAGTAAGACAATTCAACAATTAACAAAAATAAATAATAACTACTACAATAGCAGAGTCCAGTCCAACAGAAAGTACAATCTAAAGCAGTAAAACGTACCACATGCCAAGTGAACACTCGGCCCGGCGAGCTTGTGACTGAGAACCCCCGTACCGTACCCTCGAACCTCGAGGAAGAATTGCCAGACCTGAAAATAGGGAATGAGTCTTCAAAATAGAGACTCAGCAGGGATCCCGCGGAACCCCAACCCGAGACAACGGCGGTAGCGGAAAGGAAAGCTACAACGATAGCAGGAACAATGAACCGGTGGCCGATCAAAACTCGGCAGTACAGCTACCCCTACTGTACTTGAAAAACACCCCGATCTCACGGTCGAGGGCTACCAAACCACACTAGTACCCCTTACCGAAGTTAAAACCCACGGCAACCACACCGTAGAGGCCTGTCTTCTAGGACACGGCCAACCTGGACACGCTGTCCAAGGTGCAATCCTGACCATCTGGTCGCGGGTATCGCACAACAAGACGCAACCTCGGTAAAGCCACTAGCACTAGTATCACGGCACGAAAACCGACGCACGTGCCACGGTGAAACAACCGAAACTCAACGGTCGACACGACCAAAAACCCAAAGGTCGAAGTCACGAAAACTGACAGTCTGTCACTCCCGACTTGACAGGAGTACCTCCCACTAGAAGCATAGTCGATAGCGTCCCTTGACGTCTTACCCCGCACCGCAAGTGAACTGCCTGACGTGGTAGGGCCTACCAGAGGCATGGACACCGAACAAGTAATCACAAAGCAAGTGACTAGCTGGGGTCACGCCCGTCGACGTGGGTCCAACAGCCCCCAACCATGTGTGCACACACAAACCATGCGTCCCAGGTCTGGCCTCTAACTGGCTTTCCCCTCAGCCGGACTCTGGCTGCAAGACGTGGGGCCCGACGGAAACTAGTCTAAAAACCGTCCTCAGGGTAAGCCCGTCCACCTACTCCCAAGTGGGACCAACACATGCGTACTGGTAGGCTACAACTAGTGGAGGGTCACTGAAGGAGTAGACTCCCAATCCAACGGAAAACAACGTCCGAACCCGACGAAGTACGGGGACCGTCCCACGTACCAGCACCGTCGCACGGCAACCATAGTCGGAGGAGAAACGGGAGTCACAGTCCACACAGAAACATATAAGTACAATTCCCAAGGTAGCTCATAGGCCGCCAAACTGAATCCCACTCTCAGGGAACAAAGGGAAACCTCCAGCTCTAGGTTGGACAACTGGACTCGCGGTCCAAGGCCACACACATGGCCCACACGGAAAGCACAGAAGCATGATTCCCAGGGCAACGCACAAGCTGCCACGCCGATAACTGGACTCGCAGTCCAAGGCCAAACACATGGCCCACTCGGGAATCACCTTCTAGGAAAACTCACGACATGCGGGGGAGACCCCACTGCACACACAATGATACACGGTGACTCGATTAAGCGTAACACCAAAGCTCGAACCACGAGGAGTCACCCTGACTCTCAAACCCACGGGCACATTAAACGAGGTAGCACGGTCCTCCCGACATCCTCAAAACACGGACACAGAACCCCACGGGTGTCTGGGGCATTCACAAGACCGCAAGTCGACCAATGGGTCGCAACCGGGTCGACCAAGGACCTACACAACGCGAAACGATCGCGGCGAGCACGAAGAACCACTTCGGCCTAACACAGTGCCTGGCGGTCTAACCTTGGGCCGTCACAGTCATCCACTGGTCGCCAGATACTTGTCAACGGGAAACCTCTACTTGCTCAGGTTCTTCCTTCTTTCCTGGTCCTCCACCAGATCCGGAGGGAACATCAGGGAAAAACACGTATAAAACACAAAATACACTCCGAGACCCACTAAAATGATCCGAAAAATATCCAAAAAACCCGGGACATTACACCCCCCCTTGCGGTTTTCCTGTCTCACGGGTGAAAAAGAGGGGGGGAGAGGGATTGGGAAAGTGGGAGAGAGAGGGGAGATCGATGGGTTAAAAAATGATTAAAAAATATATTTTTTATTTTTAACCCCCATTTGCATTCTAAACCCCTTAAGAAGCATATTTATGCATATGCCCACTAATTTCTTAAAACTCTTTAATCTAATTAGATTAAATACTAGAAAAAGCCCATAAATTTCATAAAATTAGCCGAAATTCACGGATTTAATTCTATTCCATTACCGATAAAGATCCATTAAAGCACGGGTCTCACAGTCCCTCCCTCCTAATAGAAATTTCATCCTCAAAATTTAAGAGGAAGAACAAGGAGAGAATTGAAAGGAATATACCTTATTCAAACAAGAAGGGAAATTGCTGACGCATTTCGTCCTCACGTTCCCATGTAGCTTCATTACCAGAGTGACGCTGCCAGACAACCTTAACCAGAGGAATTACTTTATTTCTCAATCGTTGCTCACGACGATCTTCAATTCTGATCGGATACTCTGGTGTGGATAGATCTGCAGTCACTTCTGGCCAAACTGAGTCATCGAGCACGTGAGATGCATCAGAAACATATTTCCTCAGTTGGGACACATGAAATACATTATGGATTGCTTGCATCGCCGCTGGCAATTGAAGACGATACGCCACTTGGCCCACACATTCCTGAATAGGAAACGGACCAATATAACAGGGACTGAGCTTTCCACGCTTCCCAAACCTCATAATGCCTTTCATCGAAGATATTTTTACAAACACCATATCTCCAGGCTCAAACTGCAATGGTCTCCAACGTTGATCTGCATAGCTTTTCTATCGACTCTAAGCTGTCAACATTTTCTGCCTGATCAAGCGAACCACATCAGCACATTACTGAACCATATCAGGTCCTGTCAATAATCTATCACCGGCTTCAAACCAGTTTAAAGGTGTACGACAAGGACGCCCATACAAAGCCTCATACGGTGCCATGCCAATGCTGGAGTGATAACCGTTATTTTAAGTAAATTCCACAAGTGGCAAATGTTGACTCCACGAACCCTGCCAATCTAGGCAACACGATCTCAGCATATCTTCTAAAGTCTGAATAGTCCTTTCTGACTGACCATCTGACTGCGGATGATACACTAAACTAAAGGCTAACTCTATGCCCAACGCCTTTTGAAAACTGTGCCAAAAGCCAGAAGTAAACCGTGGGTCGCGATCTGACACAATTGATATTGGAATTCCATGCAATGGCACAATCTTTTGAACATAAAGCTCAGCCAATTTTTGAACACTCCAAGTAACTTTAATTGCCAATAATCTTGCTATTTTTGTTAACCGATCAACTAACAGCCAGATTCCATCAAAGCCTTGTGAAGTCCGAGGTAAACCCACAACAAAATCTGTCGTGCCATGATCCCATTTCCACATCGGAATTTCTAAAGGCTGAAGCATTCCTCCATGTTTTTGATGCTCGGCTTTAACATGTTGGCATGTCAAACATTTAGACACAAACGCAGCTACATCCTTTTTCATTCTTGGCGACCAGAACTACCTTTTTAGAATTTGATACATCTTAGTAGTGCCGGGGTGAGTAGCATAACGGGATCCATGGGCTTCACGCAAGATGGTGTTTCTCAACACATCAACAGCTGGAACATACAGTCGGCCTCGGAAGCTGACCACTAAGTCATCATCAAACTTCACATCGTGCATCATTATAACGCTGGATAAATTCGAATCTGCTTGCTGAGCTTCCTCGATCTGCTGATAAATAGCTGGAGTTATTACAAGACTAGCACACACAGCTACCGTCGGATCAGAAGGAATGTCAACGCTGAAAGTTTCACTAGGAAACTGTTCCCATAACTTCCATTCATGAACAAGCAAATGACTAATTTGCACTTTCCTGCTTAGAGCATCAGCCACAACATTCATTTTTCCTGGCTGATAGGAGAGAGTGACATCATAGTCTTTCATATATTCCATCCATCTGCGCTGTCGGAGATTCAAATCTTTTTGAGAAAACACATACTGCAAGCTTTGATGATCGGTAAATATCTCAAATTTCTCACCATACATGTAGTGTCTCCAGATTTTTAGTGCAAAGATCACCGCTGCAAGCTCTAGATCGTGAGTCAGATAATTCTCTTCATGTTGTTTTAATTGTCGGGATGCATAAGCTATGACTTTACCATGTTGCATAAGCACTGCACCCAAGCCTACTCGAGAAGCATCCGTGCAAACCACGAATCCATCCGAGCCAGAAGGTAATACCAGCACTGGAGAAGAAGTGAGAAGCCTTTTAAATTCATTAAAGCTCTGCTCACATTGATCTGACCAGACAAAAGGTACATCTTTATGTGTCAGTCTAGTCATCGGCACGGTAATCCGTGTAAAGTCTTGAATGAATCTTCGATAATAACCAGCAAGACCCAGAAAACTTATGATCTCTGTCACAGTCCTCGGTCTCTGCCATTGAAGAACAGCTTCGATTTTAGCTGGATCAACTGTGACTATGTCACCAGAAATCACATGGCCGAGAAAATGAACTTCCCGTAGCCAAAACTCACATTTACAAAATTTTACATCGAGTTCGTGATCTCGCAGAGTCTGCAATATAATCTTGAGATGCTGAACATGTTCCTCTACAGAAGCTGAATAAACAAGAATATCATCGACAAAGATCAAAACAAACTGGTCCAGATATGGATGGAACACACGCTGCATCAATTCCATAAAAGCTACTAGAGCATTGGTTAGTCCGAACGGCATAACCAAAAACTCATAATGACCATAACGCTTGCTAAAAGCAATCTTTTCCACGTCAGATTCTCGAATCCGCAATTGAAAATAGCTAGTTCGAAGATCAATCTGTGAAAAGACAGTAGCAGACTATAATTGATCAAACAAATCATCAATCCTGGGCAGAGGATACTTATTCTTGATAGTCACCTGATTCAATTGCCTGTAATCAATACATAGCCTCAGGCTTCCATCTTTCTTTTACACAAACAGGACTGGAGCACTCCATGGAGAAAAGCTGGGACGAATATAGCCTTTTTCTAATAATTCTAACAATTGTGCCCTCAGTTCCTTCAATTCAGTTGGAGCCATACGGTATGGTGCCTTTGCCAAAGGTGCCGTATCTGGAATCAATTCAATCACCATTTCTATTTCTTGCTGTGGAGGTAAGCCTGGTAACCCATTAGGAAATGCATCAGGAAATTCACAGACCACACGAATAGCATTAATATCCTGCTGTGGTGCCTCAACAGCAACCACAGAAGCTAAGAATCCCTTACAACATACATTAAGCAATCTACAGGCTCGAATAGCAAAAATAAGCAAGCGAGAAGAACGAGATCGAATACCTTGGAAGTAAAATGCTGGTTTCCCATGTGGCTGAAAATAGACTTTCTTTGATCTGCAATCAACCACGGCTCCATATTTTTCTAACCAATCCATGCCTAGAATGATGGGGACATCAGAGTAAGAGCACTGACATTTTAATTTGCATTTGTGTCCTTTAGTTTATTTTTATATCCTTGGGAAAGTATATGTGCAATTGTAAGACTTTATAAGCCAACTTGTCATTCCCTAGGATTCTTTGGGTTTATATGCAAAATGTCAGTAGGTCCAGCAAGGGGGCCCTCACTCCTTTCCCATTAGTCCACCTAAGTCATAGGGGTCCATGTGGGGCAGGTCAACCATCCTCGGTGGCTTCTAGATGGTTTGACAAGTCAAGGGGGACAAGTGTTACCAAAAGTCCAATATGCCACCTACCTTGGTCAAGGGGCCCCCCCCCCATTTAATATAGATTAATGTGGTTCCAAACCACATGGGATAAAAACTTGTGAACTCCCTCTTTTACCCCTCCCAATTCTAGATCTAGGGTTATTTAGTGTCTTTTTACATTTCTTATAAATGGCTTGTATGTCCATTTTTACTAGAATTAATGAAGTGAAAATTTGGAAAATTGGTTGAATTCCCCTTGGAGGGTGCACCCCTCTCTCCTCTCTCCCTCTGGTTCTTCTTCTTCCTCCAGCAATCCAGGGTGTGAGACCCTTTCTACCTCCCCCTCTCATCCTCTGAGTTCAATTTATGCCGCCGCCGCCATCACACCGTCATCGCGCTGCCGCCATCATCACCGGAATTCTATCTACATCACGACAGAACCTCATCTCCGGAATTTTATCTTGTGTTCTTGTTGTCTGATCGAGCCCAAACTTTGAGGGTTTGTTCTACCTATCTCTCTTAACCTCCAGTTCAAATTTTGTGTCATTTGGACATCATTTAGTATTTTTTCCTTATTTCTTGTTTCCCCCATGTAATCTGTCATTCTGCAGATCCACGGGACAGTGTCACCATTTCGTATTTTTTCCACCCCCTTAGAAATTTTCAAAAAATCCACAAACATTCCTCAGTGTTCCTTACGTTTTCTCCTACCTCCCATGATTTTGTTAGCCCCTGGAAAAATCATTTTGCCCTCGGTCAAAGGTCAGTTTCAAGCAGATCCCCTGCTATCTTGAGTGTCTGTAAATAGATCCACAGGAAAAACCGTGGTTTGCAGAGCCTCCCCTTTCTCATCCCTTCGTTGGATCGACCAACAACAACTATATGTGGTAGATCTGGGAGTCCTCTTTCCAACCCCATTGGTTTCACCTCGATCCAATTTCGGATCTGAGAGAATTAATTCTTGCCACCGAGGCGCGCAAATCTGTTCCCTGTGCAGATCAGAGAAATCAGTCCGTGGATAATTCGTGCAAAATTATCAAAAGTCAACTTTTGGAACCGCCACTTCAGGGAGTCGATTAGGGACGTCCCGCCATCGTCCCAGCCAAGCGACGCCTTCAGAAGACCTCAGGAAGGTGATGTTCCTTTGGAAGCCGCACCTTGCTGTCCAGCGAGTCAGAACCGAGTTGGCGCAGGACCGAGTCGGACCAGCATGCCGAGTTCGCTCCGAACGCATCTCCAGATTGCTGCCCATCAACCCAGGGTCGGTCCTCCCAGGCCCACTTGTAGCCCTTTACCTCCCTGCGTGGAGTGGGCAATAAAATTCACTGTTGTAATTAAGTTTTTACCATTGTACCGGGAGTTACCGTAACTGGCAGGGATCGTCTTCCCCACGCCCAGAGCGTAGAGGTATCGTGTTCGCTCTCTTACTCGGCTTTGCTTTACTCGTATTTATTCATATATGCCGCTGCATGTGATAGGTTATTAGCTCGTTATATCAATTGTATCACCGCTGCGAGAGAGTGAGTGTAACCCGTCCCGTGACTCGACCCGAGTTAACGCGAAAAAGCCGATACCCGAGACTCACTACTGGTTTCTCAACCACGCACGGTCCCACGTCTTAACTCGCATAGGGACGATCGCGAGCTAGAGTCCCAGGTTGCGTGTCCATCCCGCATCAATTTGGTATCAGAGCACTAGTTAAGTCTAGGGTAGTCATTAGTCATTACTTAATAAAAAAACAAAAAATGAGTCATTGTCTAAGTCGGTCTAGTTTGCATTTGCATCCCTTTACTCGGTATATCAAACGGCGTTGCCCGAACGTTAGGTTATGCCTATCGGGAAGGTAGCGGTCTTGTGTGAGTGATCTTTGGATCGATTAACTCTGCCACGTACCGGATATTGGCGAAGTCTAGGTGCATCATCCCTGCATTAGTCCATGTCTCCTAGTCCTTGTGTCGTTGCATGCCCACTCGGCGAGGTACCCAATACCATCGCCCTACACCTATGGCCAACCCCCGGGATACCATCTCGAGAGACCTTCACTCCTTGCACGAGGCAATCATGGCCCTCGTAGACCGGATGGACAAATCCAAGGCAACCTTTAAGAGTTTCTCGGATCGTATAGATGGCCGGTTCAACGCCATGGAGGAACTGATGGAGTCATCCGATAGATCTATCCAAGGTCTGGTCGGACGGTTGGATAGGATGTCTCACGGATACCCTCCTAGAGTGGCCCCGGGCCCACCCACACTCGCTCCAGCGACTGCCCAAGGCCAAGCCATTCCCATTGCCCAGGCCCAGCCCACCGTTGTGGCCCAGGATCCGCCCGTACATGCTCCTTAGCCATCACAGGCTCCTCCACCAGCCCTTCCTCGGGTCCCCGAGCTACCACTCCATGACCTTGGTCTTGAGGACTATGGGTCCGATAACGCCTATGAAGGGTATGGTCAACGCCGTCGTGGCCTCCAGCCACAGAGGGATGAGGAGGACGATAGAGTCCTTAAGACCATGCGAGCGGACCCTCCCAATTTTTACCGGTCTTTGGATCCGAAAGTCTATCTAGATTGGGAGTCCATCATGGATCGATACTTCGACTGGTACGATATGTCGGAGCGTCGAAGAGTCTGATTTGCTACCATGAAGCTAATGGGACAGGCGCAAACATATTGGAAGAATGTAGAGAGATTGTTATTTTGGCGACTAGAGCCCGAGGTTGCGACATGGGGTGAAATGATGTTCAAGCTTCGACAAAAGTACCTTCCTGCCACATACCGCCAGTGACTCATCGATAGGTGGCAGAGTCTCAGCCAGGGAGACCCGTCCATCTCCGAGTACATCGCTGAATTTGATGTGTACTTTCTGCGATGTGGGGTCATGGAGGAGAGCACCGTGCCCGTTTCCCGCTTTCGACGTGGTTTGCGGTCACACTACCAGTATGAGCTTTTCCGCTGCAATACCAAAACATTGAAAGAGGCATATCAGGTTACTCTCGAGTTGGAACAATTTGAGGGAGAGTTCGAGTATAGCCATCGGCCGGGTCCCACCCCTCTTTGTAGTACCGAATCCCGTCACTCTTTAGGCCTACATCTACGGGCCCCATGGCTCGATCTCAAGAGCCCGCCCGTCAGAATCACTTCCCTTCAAGGCCTCGCCCTCCCCCACCACGGGATCTACCTCCATCCCAACCACCGACACCTATTGCCTGCCCTTTGGCACAGGCACCCCCACCCCTATTGCCTACGGCACCTACACCTCCACCCATGTTGCCTACACCCCCTTCCCGTCGGGAGGATAAGGGTAAGGGCCCTCTCATCGGAGAGAGTAGTAGGTCTTGACTACAGTGTTTCCACTGTCATTGGTTTGGCCACTTTGCCAACCAATGTCCCACTCGTGCCACACTAGCCCTAGGGGTAGAAGAAGCCTCGCCTTCTGGGCTTGTATCTGTCAGCTACGAGGCCGATCCGAAAATAGCTGATGAGTACGAAGGTCTGGAGGAGCCTACCGACACTCAGGATGCGACACTCAGATGATGGCCACCTAGTGGCATTGATGTCACCACCTTAAGTCTAGGGTAATACATTAGTCATTTTGTTTCTTCTTTGTGTGGTTTGTTTTGTGTGGCTTGTTTGTGTGGTTTGCATACATGTATTAGTACATGGTGAGTCTGCATGTGTCTTGTGCAAGCTCATTGTCGGTCTCCTATGAGTGAGAGGCGACTGGACTTGCTAGAGGAATATGAGATCAGTTCTACATCTATGCCCCGGATCTAGTCACCTACAGGGACCCAGCGGTGATTCCTAGTGAGTCTTCGAGCCGCCTCCTCCCCTTGAAAGTGATCCCACCCCGGAGTGTTCCACCACTAGCCTCTTCCCGTAGTAGCATACGCATATCGAGTATATACAGAATGAGCAGGTGACGATCACTTGGAGTGGAGCGTACCCGCGCTACTTGGTACGGTGACGGATTCGCCAGAGCTACTCGAGCAGCAGCACCCCTTACTCGACGGGGTCGAGTTCCTCCCACCCGGGGAGAATTGATGGGGCATCAAGGGCTACTTCATCATACGTATGGAATGTATTTGTGTATTGGCTTGTATTGACTTGTATTAGTGTGTTTGCTTGCTTTTTTTTCATTTGGGCTCCTTTGTAAGGATTTTAATAATCCATTGGGCCACATTCCATGTAGAATCCATTAGTGGCTTTCATTTGTTAGGTCCATTAAGGGGGTTATATCATATTGGACCTTAAGGCCTCATAATGGACCTTAAAGTCACTTAAGGCCCAAAGTGGACTTCTCCCTCTCATGGGCCACCTAAGTTTGGAAGGCCCATAGGCTATGCATGGGTTCATGGACTTGTGTTGGATGGCCATGGACCAACTTGGCCCAAGAATGGCCCATGAAGGGGGCCCCCCCTCTTTTGTCCTATTAGGCAAGTTAGGTGAGTTTGATTAGAATATGGTGAATGCTTTGACCACATGGGATAAATTGGGTTTGACATCCCCAAGATGGCCTTCACCCACCCTAGATCTGAGGGTATGGGAGGTCATTTGCCAATTTGGTCAATTCCATACAAATACCATGTATTTTTCATTTGTTAGAATTAATGAGAAGAAAAATTTATGAATGCCCAAGAGCAAACCTACGCCCCCCTCTCTCTCTCTGATTTATCTCTTCCTCCTCCAATCTCCAGGGTATAGAACCCTTCTATCTCCTCCCCTTACCCTCTGGAATCTATCTCTGCCGCCGCCGTTCGTGCCGCCATCGAGCCACCGCGAAGCAACTTCCGAGGTGCTGTCCAAACTGCTGTTCTACTGGATAGACACTCACTCCGAGAATTTTAGCTCCCAGCTCCCACATCTTTTGGAGCTGAGATTTGTAGGGTATGTTCCCCTCTTGAACCCCAGCCTCCACAAAAAAAACCCCATCATTTACCTTTCTTTTTCTATTTTTTCATTTTCGTGTATGTCCACCTTCCATTCTGTCTTCTGTTCAGAACCTGTCACAGCCACCCTGTGTTTCCAAGTTTTGACCCCCTTTCCCTTATCTTCTTGAGTCACCAATTGTATTGGGGATTTTTTCCACCTAATACCTCTTCCACAAATTTTCTTGTGAATTTAGGATCTCGTTTATATTTTCTAAAAAATCACTTCAAATCCCAAATTCTGTTCTGTCTCTGCTATCTAGATCCGACCACCCAGCCGTAGAAAATACTTTTTCCCATTCAAATCTCTACCAAACCTTTCATAAAAATTATCCCTATTTTCCTCTCTTTGCCCTCTACAACTTTCATAAAGAGTTCAATAGCTGAATCGGAGGTCTACATTACGGTCAATGCCAACTCTCAAGAAAGTTCACTTCTGCCCGACCAGATATAAGGCAGAGATCAGTCAGGTTCAAAATTTGGCCATCAAAATTATAGCCCTGACGAATTCTGAGATCCATAGAGGGTCTAAGGATTTCGAGTCAGCGTTCCAACGGCACCAGTCTCGCATCGATCCGACGTCGGGGTCGATCGCAGCAGCAGTTTTTGTCGGGACATACAGGTCTGAAACAGAACACAGATCCGTGGACAGCAAGTTCCACACAAGGAGGTCGGAGCCTACTTGCCTTCCACGAGGTGAACCAGTGCGCCGCCTTCCCAGGGAGCGCCCCTCTAGACGTCCCCATCACATCGGTGCCGCTCCGGGCCCACACGGCCCCACTGACCAGCACGTGGGTCCTACGTTCGTGAGTAAGCGTGCCGCCGAAACTACACAAGAAGCTGCCCGTCAACCCGAACCCGCTACTCTCGGGTCCCACTTTGTAGCCCCTTACCTCCCTGCATGGAGTGGGCTGTAAAGTCTTTGCTGTAATTTATATAATTTATTGTTCCAAGAGTATGAGATCGGCCGGGATCGTCTTCCCCACGCGCGACGCGTGGAGGTATCGTGTTTGCTCCTTTACTCGGTGTTTGCTTTATTCGTATATACTTGTTTATGCCGCTGCTAGAGAGCATGGTAGGGCAATTAGCTCGCTATATATTGCTATTCACCGCTGCGAGTGAGAGAGTGAACTCGTACCGTGACCTGATCCGGGCACGAAATTGTGAGTTGACCACCATAGCTCACTGCCGGTTTCTCAACCGTGCACGTCCGTACGCTTCCCTCGTTAGGGACGATCGCGAGCTTGCTTAGAGTCTAAGGGTCGCATATCCAATTGGAGTCGAGTCGCGTGTCCGTCTCGCATCACAGAATGATATCATAATCAACCAGCTGCAACGCATACAATCTAGCCGGCAACTGATGATTACCAATCATAATAGGTGACTCTTCCAGATAAAGAGGAGTGAACATGAAATCCCCAGAAGGTAGTTCCACAAGCAACGCACAAGTAATTTCAGAAGTCGGCTCCTCAATACATGCAATGAAGTTTTCAGAAATAAACAAATAAGAAGCGCCTGAATCAAACAAGACATGAGTCGTATGTCCATAAATCATAATCGTACCTTCAATAAGATGAGACGCCACAGCTTCAATCCGAGTAATATGAGAGACTTTTCCCTTCTGCTTCCTGCCCGCTGCAGTAGACTGCTGGGAAGAAGACACTGAAGCTTGAGGATAATACTGCTGTGCCTGAGGTGGTGGAGGAGATCTGAACTGAGACAGTTGTGGTTGAGAAAACTACACTGGCTTCGGCCTCTGCGGACAGTCTCGAACAACATGTCCCAGTTGATCGCATCGGAAACAAACAACCGGCAGTGAACACGGCTTGCCTGGGTGGCTCCCACCACATCTTGCACACACTCTCGGCTGACTAACTGCTGAGCCTTGATGCTGCTAGAAAGAAGGTGACGATTGCTGCTGCATGGTACCCGAAGATGCCGGACTGCCATACCGCTTCTTAAATTTCTTGAATTTCTTGAACATAGGTTTAGAAACAGCAATGCCACTGGCAGCAGGAGCAGTGGATGGGACTCCTGTAGCAGATGGCTGACTGAACTGTTGACGCGGCACACTTGGCTAGATTGATGCCATTTGAGTATGCCCTCGGGATCTTGCCAAGTCAAGCTCTAAAGCCGCGGCTGCCAGATATGCTGCGTCTATCTCTGCCACTCTGGTCGTAATCAACGACTGCCTCAACTCTGGTTTTAATCCATGCAGAAATTGCTCGGTCTTTAAGCTTTCATCAGTAAGAATGTGGGGCGCATACCGACCCAATTGCATGAACTTGCTCCGATATTCCAGCACAGTCATATCGCCTTGAGCTAGTTCCATAAATTGGTGCATTTTATCCATCCTAAGATAAGCAGGACTGAAGGTGCGCTCAAAGGCTGTGACAAACTCCATCCATGTAATTTGACGAAGAGGACGAGATCTAAAAGCGACCTCCCACTCCGTGGTCCACCACGTGAGTGCTGCTCCTTGGAGTTGAAAAATAGCCAGCATGACGTTTTCATCCTCCGTGCACTCCATGGAACGGAATACACGTTCAGTTGCATCTATCCACACTCGCGTCTAGATCTGCCAGTCCTTCATAAGTCGGTGGGTGGAACAGCAAAAATTCTTTTAGAGCTTTGCCACGGCCACCAGGAGACAATTCAGCTTGGGGAGCAGGATCAGCTTGAATTGGAGCTGGCACATTAGCTGGAGCTGGAGGAGAAGTGCCACTACCTTCCCTAGGGACGTGTGCCCTTCTGCGAGGTGGCATTTTAATCTAGAAGAAAACACGTAATAACAGAAAATGCATCAGTAATCACGGACAACATCCTAAGCCAACAGTAGACTCACATGGACTTGTTCTGGACTAATGTAATTTCAATTCCTTATACAATTCCTCAACACTGCTCTGATACCAACTGTGATGACCCAGGAGATCCAAATACCGATAACCCGATATCATCGATTTACCGACACTAAGAGCTCGGGGAAGCCACTTAAGAGGCTGATGAGGTCCCGTAAGAGATAGTGAGTGTTTGTTGAGGGGATGCATAACGAATAGAAATTACACATGCAATATTAATTAAAGCATTCATTTGAACTTTAAACGGAAGCATCTATATATATCAGAGTGGTAAATTTATACGAGTAGTCTAGATTCATGCATCACAAGTCCCACACTGTACAATGTTCCAAAAATAAATAAGTACACGGGACGTAGCCCGGCCAAAAGAAGACAAAGGACAGACTGACCACTGACCGACCACTGACAGACCATTGCTGGCTCTAAGGTTTTTCGCCAAAAGCACGAGAGAATCCTGCAGTCGGTTGCTCCGCCTCACCTATAAAAGGAAGGGGTGAGTCTCACAGCAGAGACTCAGTAGGGTTCACAGAAATCCCTAACTCGCAACTAACTAAAGGAAAGCAATAAAGCATGCATTGGCATAAAAAATTGACAATCTAATAAAGCTGTAAAACTAACTAAACAGTTTATGAACAGCTAACTAGCATGCCAATTAGAATTTAAACGCAAATACACAAAATCTACCAATAGATAATAACTCAATCATTTCCAAGTGACTAAAGAGAGAAGGAGAGGAGATCCACCAGAAGAAGAAACCAGATGCGTCCACTGACGGCTTACACTGCGTCTCAAGCATCTACGCAAGCCTAATCATAGCAAGCGAGACGCGTAACAGTACCAAAATAAGTAACTAGTCAGAGCAACACTCATTAGTGTTAGTCCAAGTCTCTGACCACGTGTGCACACACCGGCTCGTGCCTAGAGCCAGGCCTCTAGCTAGTATTCCCCTCCGTAGGACGCTACGGTTGGACTGGGGCCCACAGAACTAGCTTAAAAATCGTGAAACTGGGATACCCCGCCACCTCTCCCTGGTGGGATCAACACTAAAAGTCATCGGGGTACGACTGGTGGTTCCATCACTAGGAAAGAGAATAAAGCTCTATTGGGATCTAAAAACATGCCATAATTTATAATAACGATCAAACATGGCAAATATGAAAGACTAAAAGCATGAATAACTGAATATGCTAAGATGGCCATTATTCAATAATTCAATGCATGAATAATTGAATATGCTAAAATAATTATTCCATAACCAAATGCCTAAATTATTGAATATGCTGAAATGGCAGTTATTTCATAATTAAATGCATGAATAATTGACTATGTTAAGGGTTGAAATTTGTCGGGGTTAAACGGTTGAAAGGAAATCACCCCAGTCGATAAAACGACTTAAACATGGCGGAGATGTTATATTAAATGTATGATTTAACGAACACGCATAGTAGTAGAACAAGCGGTCGAACAACGAACTGCCGCGTGTTATTGAACGGACTAGCAGTGAAATTTCTACTGCCATTTAAATTCAATTTATTTACACGGTCTAATCGTCAACCGCTCGGGTCAACAAATGGTTTATGGCGGACCGTTATAAAGTCTAAAAATAAATTAAACATAGTCTTTATCGGAGAACCGGATCCACCGGGATCATAACCAGATCCCCTCCCGGTCAACTTAAATCGACGGGAGTTATTATTTTTAACATGTTCCCTGCCAATCCATCATCTCAATATAACAATTTATAATCTATGAACTCAGCGACGATGGGCATGCTTTCATTAATCTATGAACTCAGTGACGATGGATATGCTTTTATTAATCTATGAACTCAGCGATGATGGGCATGCTTTTATTAATCTATGAACTCAGCGACGATGGGCATGCTTTCATTAATCTATGAACTCAGCGACGATGGGCATGCTTTTATTAATCTATGAACTCAGCGACGATGGGCATGCTTTCATTAATCTATGAACTCAGCGACGATGGGCATGCTTTTGGAACAATTTAACGGGCTAGGGCATTGATCCCCCTACCTCATAGGCAATGGAAACGCCCAATCCGGCCGCATGCAAGCCGAGGGACGTCGTGAGTTGTCCTTACCCGGCCGCCTCTCCATAGGATTAAGCCGAGGATGCCGATTTCATCGTGAGGAGGGAAGATGGGGCCACCCGATGTCGCCGTGGAACCACATCTCCGCGCCGGGGTTTGGCTCCGACGAGGGCGCCGTCGTGTTCCACCCCTTGCCGGTTCGTCGACGGAGCTCCAGCTCCTCCACCAAGGTCGTCGGGTCACCGGCGTGCTGAGAAGAGCGAAAGAGGTCGCCGGTCTCGTCCGCCTCCGCGCACCGTGAAAGGAGAAAAGGGGGGCGAGAGAGGGGGAGGCCGATCGCGGTCCTCCCCTTGCCCGGTCGCCGGCGAGGCTGCTGGCTGTCCTCCCCTTTCTTGGGCCGCCTAGCACCGCCGAGAAGAGGAAGGCGAGAGAGGGGGCTCGCGGCCGTCCGCGGTGGAAGGGGGAAAAGCAGCCGCCGCTCGTGGTCACCGCCGGTGGTCGCCGCCGAGGTGGTCGCCGCCGCCATCCTCCGCCGTGCGTCAGTAAGACGAGGAACGGCGAGAGGGGGGGGAGGCCGATCGCGGGTTTCCCCCCTTGCGGTTTCTTGTCTCACGGGTGAAAAAGAGGGGGGGAGAGGGATTGGGAAAGTGGGAGAGAGAGGGGAGATCGATGGGTTAAAAAAAATGATTAGTTTTTTTTGATTTTTAACCACCATTTGCATTCTAAACCCTTTAAGAAGCATATTTATGCATATGCCCACTAATTTCTTAAAACTCTTTAATCTAATTAGATTAAATACTAGAAAAAGCCCATATGTTTCATAAAATTAGCCGAAATTCACGAATTTAATTCTATTCCATTATCGGTAAAGATCCATTAAAGCACGGGTCTTACAATTATGGCCCACTTGACGAGGCGACCCGAAGCTTCATGATGAGCGAGGATCTTCTTCAGGGGCTCGCTGGTCAATACGATGATGGAGTGCCCTTGGAAGTAGGGCCAGAGGCGGTTGGCCGAGGTCACCAACGCTAGCACGAGTTACTCGGTTACGGGATACCTTCTTTCGGCCTCGTTGAGCACCTTGCTGGTGTAGTATACTTGACTCTGCACTTCTGTGTCGTCTCGAAGTAGGACTGAGCTCACTGTGGAAGGAGTCGATGAGAGGTAAAGGTGTAGTGTTTCGCCTGGGACCGGTTTCGATAACACCGTGGGAGAGGCTAGAAACTCCTTTAGCTCTGCAAAAGCCTTCTGACATTCCTCGTCCCAAGCGATCATGGCGGATGCCAATTTGGGCCCTCTCAACAATTTGATGAAAGGCATGCATCATTCGACCGCTCGGGATAAAAAATGGTTGAGCGCAGTAATTCACCCAGTCAGGCGTTGGATGTCCTTGACACAAACGGGCGGCCGCATGTTTAGGATGGCATGAACCTTGTCGGTGTTGGCCTTGATCCCGCATTGAGTCACTAGGAAACCCATGAATTTCCTGGATCGAACTCCAAAGGCGCATTTAGCTGGGTTAAGCTTCATGTTGCACCTTAGGTGGGTGTCGAAGGTTTCAGCTAGGTCGGTGAAGTGGTCCTCAGCCTTAGGTGTCTTGACGAGCATGTCGTCGACGTAGGCTTTGACGTTCTGACCGATTTGTCCTTCAAAAATGTGGTTGAACAGCCTTTAGTATGTTGCTCCGGCGTTCTTCAGCCCGAAAGGCATTCGGGTGTAGCAGTATACGCCGGAGTTGGTGATAAAGGCTGTCTTCTCAATGTCTTCAGGATCCTTTCAGACTTGATGGTAGCCGGAGTAGGCATCCAGGAAACTGAGCAATTAGTTACCGGAGGTCGAGTCGACTAGCTGGTCGATGCTCGGTAGTGGGTAACAGTCTTTCAGAGAGGCTTTATTGAGGTCGGTGAAGTCCACGCACATTCGCCATTTGCCTGAAGCTTTTGGTACTAAGATGACATTGGCGAGCCACGTCGGGTAAAGGACCGGACGGAATAGGCCGATTTTCTCCCCCTTAACAATATGCTCTTTAATGATCGTCTGCTTCTCTGGGGCATGCTATCTTCTACGCTACTGGACGGGTTTCACCAACGGGTCAAGGTTGAGCTTGTGTACCACCATCTCCCCAGGGATCCTGGGAAGATACTCATCAGACCACGTGAAGACTTGGATATACTATGAAAGAAAATCTTTATATTGCTCTTGTACATCAGGTGGTAAATCAGCTGTAATCTTTACTCCTAGGGCCGGGTCATCTTTGAGGAAGATAGCGTGAGATTACGCCTCTTCATCTGGCGCCGTCTGTGGGAAATGAGCGAAGAGCCATCATGGTGCGAAGAAATTCCGGTAGGTAGACCGTCGGCGACAAGGGAAGGACCGTGGTGACAGAGGAAGGAGAACCTGTGCCTTCCCATCCCACGGAAAACCTCCCCTCTAACGACAACAACCAAGCTGACGAGCTGCCTCCACTAGCCACGGGGGTGCAACCCCCCAACGGGAGTTCTGATGCTCTCCAAACCCTCAACGCAAAACTGGATATCCTCGTAGAATTAATGACCTAGGCGGCTAGGGAGAAGAAGTCACGACTTCCCCGGGCAAGCCCCCCCCCCCCCGTGGAGAGGCTTCCCAACAAACAGCCGGAGGCCGCTCCACCCTCCGGGGACGACGGCTTGTACGCAACAGGTCGGGAGGACTTTCGCACGCCCCTCCTCCAGAGCAAGAAGCCTCCTCCACCATGAGGAGAGAATGGCCCCGGACGCGCCAGCAGCTCTTGGAGACCGATGCCCCCGAGGGACGACTGTTGACACCCGTTTTAGCCCACAAGTTGAGTTATTTCTCTTATTCATCATTTTTGATGTCCCGAATTAGCCATTATTTTGGAGCTTCCTTGGATGGATTTTGAGCCCATTTTTACCATTCCCTATCCTTTGAGTCTTGGAGATCATGATTTCTTAGAGCCCTGGAGCTTATCTTATCAAATTTCGGCTTCCAAGTCAACTTACGGCCCATTTAGGCCGACTTCCATCAAGTAATCGGCTCTCTCTCACTGCGCAGTCCTGAAAGTGACTCTTTTTCACCCTCGTCCAGTACTCTATTCAAAAAGTTGTCTTCATCAAAGTTTTTCACCTTTCAAAGATCTACAATTTCTTCTTCTATACCGTTGGCCAGTTCTGCCTCGGTTGTGAGCTATTCACATTTTTCTAGTAGGCGGTGCTGTTCACCTATGTCTCAGAATTTTCCACTCTCTTCCAGCCCCATTTTCTCCCACTTATGATCATTTTCTTATCTTGCTTTTTCATTAAAATTGTTCCTCTCTCAGTTATCTACAATTTCTTCTTCTACCACTTTCACTAGTTCTGCCCCGTTTGACAGCTACGCTTCAATTTCCAAAGTCACGCGCAGTTTTCCCGGAATCTACCTTCATCGATGTGAAGGTCTAGTGTAGGTGCGTTACATCAGTATAACGGTCTATCGTAAGACCGTCAGAGCATTGTGACGGTCTACTATAGATGCGTCACAGTCAAATTTGCCCGAAATCATCCCGTTCGACCTCCAGAGTGTGACGAACCTACCCTAGTCCGTTACATAACTCTGACGGTCTTACGATAGACCGTTACACACACCTGAGAGTCCAATTCGTGTTGGACTCTGCTCCGTTTCTGTGCGCCCGTGACCCTCTTGCAGAGTCCATAACTTCTTCAATTCTTATCCAAATTGATCCCCATTTTTTCCTACTTCTAGCCCTTTATATTATCTTGAATTTGGTTCATAGAACTCCAAATTTCATTGGCTATATCTCTCGAGAGCTGGGTCGCAAGATCAGGATTTTGGTGTCCTGGTTCAACTCAAACTCTGCAGATAAGGCTCCGGGGCTACCTTCCAAGAGCCATATCTTCTAGAATCCTCCTCCGAATTGATCCCCGTTTGTTCCTATCTCTTGTCCTTAGTATTATCTCGAGTTTGGTATAGAGAACTCGCTTTATCTTGGACTCTATCTTCGAGAATCGTGATAAGAAGATGAGGCTTTCTTACAAAACTCTATAAAAATTGCCCAGTTCGCAGTCGCGACGGGGGGCTCTTTCCGGACGTGGGGCGAAGCCATGCTGCGCTGCCAACTCACAACTTCGACCCCATCTTGAAGAGGGAAGTATTGGCTTTCAATTCCATCCTTCTGGGCTTGATTTCATGGTCTACACTCTTAGTTCTCTTCTCCTCAAAATCACAAATCATCACAGTTTCCTGCACTTTCTGCTACACATGTATTTTTCACCGTTTTGCATCATTGATTTCTCTCTATTCTCTCAATCAAATCTCGTGATTTCAAATCTCATGCATGCACAACACACCCACCTATCTTTTGCACCCTTCCACAGGGGTTAAAAAATCTCCCCCCGGTGCGTTCTCCCCATTTTATTCATGCTATTTTATCACTTTGGGCAGATTTCTACACTTCATGTTCTAATAGGTTTTTGCCTTTGTGTTTCATCTTTATTTTGCAGGAGAGCATGAATATAACGTGAGGCCCTCTTCCTCTAGCCGGATGGAAGGAGAGGAGGTTTGAATCAACAAGTTCCCGTCACCTCGTTTGTCAAGCGCGATCAAGTCTTTAAGTTCCAAGGTACACGGCGACATTCTTTACACTTCATCCTTTGGCGTTGTTGGAACCTTGGTGGCGATCACGGTTAGTATTTCTCATCATTTCATCCCCCTTGTCTTTGATTCACATGTTTATGCATGTATGTATTTAAAGGGGGCGGGATAGGAATCTAATTAAAAATAAAATGAACAGATACTTTTTTGGCGATCACGGTGGGACAACAATGCCCATCACGTTTGTTTTCATGCTCTTTTGTGAGTTGGGTGTGTGCATGTGCATGTTTGGGTGATATTTCATCCATTCTTCCACTGTTTGGGGGGTTTTAAGGGCTCTGGTAGTGTGACGGTCCTATAGTAGACCGTCACATGCATGTAACGGTCATTTGGTAGACCGTTACAGCTTCTTGCAGTTCTGCGCGCATGCTCACAGGTCCTTGTTCGTCGGGGCATAACTTTTGATCCCAGAGTCCGATTGAGCTGATTCTTCTTCCGTTGGATAGCCCTTTGTATTGTATTTCCATCCATATATCATTTGCATCATTTGGTTAACATTTTCATATTCTAATATTGTCCAACTTTTTGAGTTTTTTGCATAAGTTCTGCAGGCAGGCTCAGGGACAGGTCACAGGTACATCTTTACTCAGTGATTTGACTACCTTCCCGGTGTCTGATTGCACTAATTTTTGTTCCATTGGATAGTCCTTTGTATTGTCTTTCCATCCATAGCTTATTTGCATCACTTGGGTCTCATTTGCTTAGTTAAAAATTATCATCATTTTAGCATTTTGTCCATAAAATCTGCATGTGATCTGCACACAGGTTCACGGGGGCAACTTTGCTCAGTGATTTGATTGACCTCCCGGGGTCAGATTGATCTGTTCTTGGGCCCGTTGTGCAGACCTTTGTATTGTCTTTCCATCTATATACTATTTGTTTTAGTTGGATCATGTTTGCATAGTTTAATCTAGTCTTGATTTTCTAGTTTTAAGTTAGAAATTGCATGTGCTCCGGTGCACATAGGGTCATATATTGCATATCATAGTTGCATTTCCTACCTTGGTAAGTGATCCTCTCGCTCCCATATTCCTTGGGCTCGACTAGGTGATCTTATCCGGGACATCCATAAGTCCCCGCGAGCCGTGGATTCCCACACGGACGCCGGGCCGGTTGTACCTTTTCCACCCCTTAGGCTTGCATTTGCATAAGTGTGAGGGAGTAAACCTTAGTCAACCAAAAGTTTGGACCTTGTTCCCATAGGATTTCTATCTTGAGGGAATTATCCTAATTCAAATCATTAAAAGGTCTATTAAAACCCCTAAAATATTTCCTATCATATCAACGTGTTTGACTTGGGTGAAAACTCTCACATTGCATTGTTTGTGTTGTTTGGGCTTGTCCAAGCCAATTAGTGGTGTTTTGTGTTGCATCCACGTGTTTCGTCGTTGTTAGGCCCACTTAAGTCAGTCCATTTTGTTGGTTCATTGTCCAGTCTATTGTCCCGTGGTCTATTGTCCATTCGTCTTTACATTAGTGGGTCAGCCTCCTTGTACTCAAGCCCATTAAGCCATTGCTTCCCCACTTGTATTGTCTTTGATCTCCTTGTATTAAGTCTCCATTTTCCCTCATGGAGCATCATTCCAACCCCTTGTATCATTATTTTCCCCAATTTTCTTCCTATTCCCACGTGGAATCCTCTTCCCATGCGGGCCCATCTTCTCGTGGTCCCTCTGACCCACCTGAGGAACATGCCAATATCATGGTCGATCTATCATGCCTAGTTCGCCAAATGGACCCGGTCCAGGCCCAACGCATCATTACGTCTCATCTTAATGGGCCTTCTTCTCATAATGGGCCATCTTCTGTTCATGGGCCTCTTTCTTCTCCTTCATATGCTACTGGCCCGATTTCTAATGGGACTTATTTTCTTAATGGGCCTCATTATTCTGCCCATATTGCTGCTGGCCCATTCAACCCAAATGCTCATGCCTCTTCCAGGCCCACATATCCTTCCATTCCCGGAATGGGCCCGTCTTCTTCTCAGCCCGGATCCTCTTATCCGGCCCATTACTACCATACTGGTCCGAATTCACAACCTCTTACTCAAGCTGGCCCATATTCTTCTCGATCTCTCCCTACCCAGGAGATGATTGCTCAAAACCAACGCCAGCTTGATGAGCTTCAACGTCGGATCGATCCCAAATCCTCCTTAAGTATTCCATTCGCTTTCCAAGGTCTTCGGCTCCCACCTCTATCACAAATTCCCACATATCGCCGTTATAGTGGAGTCGGTGACCCGTATGTGCACTTGAAGGAGTTTGTTTATGAGTCGGCCCAATTTCGACATGACCAACACTTGATGGCTTATCTATTTGGTCTGTCATTGGAAGGCCCGGCTCTGGATTGGTTCTTCTCTCTTCCGCAAGAGCAAGTTGTGAATTTTCAAGCTGTACAAGAGGGATTTATTCAGCAGTTTCAAGATCAGGTTAGGCCTAAGTACTCTATGGCGGATCTGTCCCATGAGATAATGAAGCCTGAAGAGGATTTCTGCACCTTTGCCGATCGTTGGCGTCGCCTTGCCACGCAAGTCCCGGGGCACATACTGGAGGGAGAACAAATCAAGATGTTGATATCCAATGCCGTGCCCGAGTATCGGTTTATCTTTGCCCTCAACGACATCACCTCCTGGCAACAACTTTATAGCCGAGCCCGCTTCATTCGCCAACAAATCCAAGATTCCCTTGACCCCGAGTCTCCACCATCCACTTCCACATATCAACCTTCACCCTCCATGTGCCAATCCTACGCTCCGATGAGCCGGCCCGCCATGAGTCAGCCTTCCGCCACATATCCCTCCATGAGCCAACCTCCCGCCTCTACGTACCCATACGCCTCTGCATATCAACCTTCCATGAGTCAGCCTCCCGTGTCCACATACCCGTCTCTGTCTCCACTTTCAGTCAAGGGAACACCACATCCCGAGCAGGTGGATGCCGTCTACATACCTCCCCACTCCGTTCCACATATGCCTTCACCAAATCCCTCCACCACTAGCCACACACTATTGCCTACACAACCTCCACTTCCGTCTCCACAACCATCTCCATCACATATCCCTCAGCATTCACCTTGCCCGAAGCGGGCTCCTTGTCCTCCATTGTCGGAGTGCTTTATCGACATTTTTAGGGCTTTGATGGCCACTCACATGTTGCCGCTCTCTCCGGTTGTGCCTTGCCGACCCGCGGTCGGGGATATGCTTCAGTTCTGTGATTTTCACCGCCAACAGGGTCATTTGGTTGAGGATTGTCCCGAGTTCCAGGATTATGTTTATGACCTGGATGCTAAGAAAAGGATTGATTGGGCCGCTATGCATAAAGTCATTTTACATCTCTGCAGCCAACAGCAGCAGCAAGAAGTTCAGCCTGGGCAGCTATCTCCGTTACATCAAGACCAGGGGCACCCCTGTGGTTCTTTATCTAGCAATGCGCCCGCTCCATCACCTACTCAGTTACCTCTGCCATCTCCTATCCAATCTCCGCAACCTCCACAAACCCAAGCCTCCGCTCAGGCTAGTGCCTCCCCTTCTTCTCCCGCCGCAACTACCACTAATTCTTTCCCTAACACCGCTCGACGCGTTGTGTCGACACGTCGACGGTGGACACCACAACCACCCTCTTCACCCTCTCCACCTCCATGTCCACTACCCCCATCACCTTCATCACTATCCTCACCATCTCCATTGCCATCACCATCATCTCCATCTCTACCACCAGTGCTTCCATCACCACCTCCATCTCCACCCTTGCCTCTATCTCCGCCATCACCTTTGCCCGAGCCTGAGCAAGCCACACATTTGCATTTACCTTTACCCTTAGCCATGCTTTCACCTTCGCCTTTGTCGCCACCCGAGCCTATCATCGCCACATCGCCTGCGCCTTCACTTTCCATCACCACTCCCATTGGAGCCTCCATGCCTTCCAAACCTTCACATGTTCCACCCAAACATATTCCCTTTACTTCTCCAACCACTTCCACCCGACGGAGTGGGTGTGCGCTTCCTTTGGTGCCCCTCGGGTCTAATCCCCAGGGAGACAATAAGCCAAGTCAGGATGATTCAGTGCCGGCCGTGCATTTCAAGATTCAGGATTTTATCTGTCGGATGTTGATCCATGTCCTCATACCTGGTTATTTTGGGGATGATGCGCCTCTACTTTCAAAGATGATAGTTGCTAAGAAGAGTTCCCAGGCACTGGTACCAGTTTCTTCCCAAGCGAGGCCGGTGGCAATCTCCTTGCTCGCCGGAGAGTTCACCGTTGATGCTATTATTTCTCCTCGCTCTATTGCTGTTCAGATGACATGCCAAGAAGGGTTCTCTACCCGTGTTGTGCTAACGCATACGGCCGCCAAGCAGATTATGGATTCTATGTTCAAGGGGTAATTAGCTGTATCTTCTAAACTTTCCAAGGATATTCTGCACTTGTTATGCAATCTTCCTTGGTTTATTAGCAAACCGGCCATGTCAACGCCGTGTATTACTCTCCCTCAGCTTCACCCGTCTCTTTTACCAAGGGAGTTCTGCTTCAAGGCTGAGTTCCGAGTGGAGTTGCCGAATCTCATGCTACTTGTGCCAAGTAACAAGACTCCATGGTTTTATGATATTCAACATTATGAGGAGTTAGTTGTTCAAGAATGTCCATCTACTATTGTTAGCACTGGGTGTCTAGGGGCAACTGCCCTGATGAAGCTGCATATTCATGACCGGGCCAGGCCATCTGTCAGGTGGACCCGTTATTTGAGAAGGTATTACAGATTAAGAAGGTCGAAGGTCCGAGTCCGCGCCAGGCGAGTCCATGTTCAAGAAGTATCAGCTAAGAAGAGGCAGTGGCGTAAGTTTAAAGGCCGTCAATTGTGCACTCAGGGGTCCACTTATCTTCCTTCTTCTTCATTTCACTCATCATTTCTTCTGCTCAGTTCCCACCCCTGGGTGGTGTATCTGCCCTCTCCTAATTCTCCCTCAATGATTCTCTCCTCCCATCTTAGATCCGTGAATCCCCGTTCTTCCTTTTCCTATCCGGAACCTTCGAACTTTCCATCTCCTCACCATTCTCGGCCTCAGTCTATGTCCTCCTCTGATTCTTCTCCTATGGTATCTCCGGGTTCTCCTTCTTATTCTCCGACCTTGTCGAGTGTCTCCCATTCTCCTTCTCCGGCACTATCGAATGATTCTCGTCCCTCTTCTCCGACCACGTCAGATGATTCTTCTTATTATCTTTCTACTCTCTCCTCCTCACCCTTTCAGGACCATTACCCTTTTTCTTGCTGCTTTCGAGGCTTTAGTCCGCCTTGATCTTGGCTAATCTGGTTTCTTTTGTAATTGGTTCCTTGTTATCAAGGTCTTTGTGCCTTAACGAGGGAGTTCTAGCCCTCGTCTCTCTTCCTTTTTATCCTTATTCGTCTAGTTTAATGTCTGCCACTCCTCCATGTAGAGGAATCTTTGATCCTTTGCTATCCTCTCGCTTTCGTCCTGTCAAGCAAGGAATATGAAGCTCGTGCTGTGCGAAGCTCGATGATCACGATTGCTTTAGGATGCTAGTTTCGTTCCGTGGATTTGCAAGGTATCTTTATTTTGTGCAAAGAACATGCTATTGTTATCACTTATTTACTCCTGCACATTGTTAAGATTAACGTTGGTTCCTTACATGGTTAAGTGGCTTTTAGAAATTTGCTTAGTTCATTTAAAATGAGTTCGCTTCTGCAGCATCCTTAGGCTGGTGATAGCTCCGCGCTGGGAGTCCAGTTCATTCCCCGATCGTTGAGGGTGACCTTTGAGCATGGGTTTTTCACACACTACACGGCAAGCCATAGCCAACCTCTCTAGTGCAACACCGTTGCTACTTTGGCCATACTTTGGGTATGCACGAAGGCGTTTTCTCTTCTCTACTTGACCAAGTGTAGGGGCAAGAGATTGATGGATAAGATGACCAACCTAGGCACTCCCTAATATGAGAGAGGTCTCAAATAGGGGTAGTCTTGACCCTCAAAAGTGAGCTTTCATGTAATATCTAGCCAATAAGGGCTGTCAAAATCATATATGGACGAATCAATGATGAATCAAAAAGTAAGATTATGAATCAAAGGCATGGCAAGAGTGGCAGTATAGTTCCCCGCGGGACGCTATGAGCCCGGTCGCATGCGTGCTTGATAAACATGGGTCTCAAAATCAAAGACACAAAGCCCCGGCGCAACAAACCTACTCTTTGAGGGGTGGTGCCCTGGAAGGAATTCAAGTCCTGATGTCTCCCATCCTGCATAAAGCCTGTCTCTAATTTTTCTTCTATTTCTCCCTCTTAGGCTGGGTTGTATCCCGGGTATGGCCTTTGTAGGGGCACCGTTCTTTAGAGACGGTTGGTTATGGTAAGTCACCCTAACATGCACGCCCTGCTCAAGGGAAGTCTTTAATGAGAGGGGAGGGACGACGATCCCTGGCCAGTAGTTCGAGCCCGTCTTTGGGTGCTGCAGATTACTTTGTCAAAATCTAAAAAAAATGAAATATTATCAAATTCTAAAAAAATAAAATATTGTCAAAATTCCCCCAAAAAAATGAAATATGTCAAAATTCCGAAAAGAAATCAAATATGTCAAAAATCCCAAAAATTTGAATATGGCAAAAAAATCAGAAATACAAAAAATCCAAAAATACTTATCTTTTGTTCCTTTTATTTTTATCTTGAGGACATATACGTAATCTATTTGCTAAGTGTGCAGGCTACAGGTTGCAGGTTCAAGCTTTCCTTGCTCTATCTTTTGCTCTGCCTACTGCTCATATTCTTCGATATGTTCTCATCTCTTCAATCCTATCTCTGGATCTATTCTGAAGCTCATGGCTTTCTCAGCTTTTGCTTATCTGCTTAATCATGTCTCCATGAGAGGCATTATCCCACGATTTTGAACCTGGCGGTTCCGCTTCATCTGATCTTGGGCTTTGATTGAAGAATATGTTTGTTGTCTTTATCATGTCTATGGTCCTCCATGTCTTTTGTCCTGCTGTGTCCTTGTCATATGTGTCTCTGTCCTCTCGTGATTGATCATATCTTTTGTCCCGCCGTGCCATTCATCACATGTGTCTTTTTCCTTCGTGGTATTGTCATCCCACTTGTCTTTGCCCCACCATGTCCTTATACTACCGCGTGTGCTGTCCCACCATGTGCGTGTTGTCTTGTCCCACCGTGCCTTTAGTCGCATGCATGCTTGCCATTTGTTTGTTTGTTATGTTTCATCCATCTTCGTTATGTTATGTTGTGGCATATTTCGTTCATATTTCTCTTATTATGTTATGTTCATGTCATGCTCATTCATATTCGTTCATGTTCACATCATGTTTATTCATATTGTTGTTGTCTTATTTGAAAATCCATAAAAAGTAGAAATCAAAAAATCCAAAAAAAATGCCGCTTCACCTACACAGGTAAGTCAGGTATGGCTCTATATCCCTTCTCATTGTTGCATTACTATATGGTATCTACCTTATTATAGCCTCTCAAGGACCGGCAGGTTGCCCGTGTGTTCTGGGATCTGATGTTCCCCTTTAACAAAAACGATGATGATCTAGGAGCATACTGTTAATCGTTGGATAGGCCGCTCAGTTGAGTCGGGTGGGGGATGATAGACTCTGTCTCGCACGCCGTGGTTGCAAGAAGACTCTTGACCCCATCTTGCTCGGTTTAGCAATATTATCCTTGAGTACTTTCTATTTTATCTTTCTTTGCATTCGTTTTAATGATTTCTTTATTTTAGCCCAACATGCATCATGTCATTTTGAGCATTCACGTCTTGTGATCCGTTCAAAGATTTCTCCTCAGTAAATGGTTAATTGCACCTCAGTTCTCTTGCATAAGAGATTCTTCATTCCACTCCGAATTTGAACGATTTCTCTGATCTTGCCGCTTGGTCTGGTTGGCCAGCGTGATTTCTGTCTGGATTTTATCTCAGTTTTATCTCTCCTTTTCCAGCTCTTATGCTGTGTTCCTTCCGACCCACTCATTGTCTGTGGATTGTGTCCCTGATGAGGCTGATCGTGTTTCCTTTCCTTTCTTAGTTAGTTCTCCAGACATGTCTCATCCTTGTCATCCATTCCAGGTGGTTAGTTCGGTGATTTCGGGAGAATTCCTATCACTTGTTGGTTATGACGGGTGTCTTTTTGTCTTGATGCCCGCTTATCAGTTCTCTCTGCTTCATCTCCGCTTCATCTCCATTTCACGTCGCTATTACTTTCGCTCCATCTCCTTTCCATTTCGCCTCCGCATCATTTTCGCTCGTTCCCTTGCAAAGCGAACATCAAGGAGGGACATCTGTTGACACCCGTTTTAGCCCACAAGTTGAGTTATTTCTCTTATTCATCATTTTTGATGTCCTGAATTAGCCATTATTTTGGAGCTTCCTTGGATGGATTTTGAGCCCATTTTTACCATTCCCAATACTTTGAGTCTTGGAGATCATGATTTCTTAGAGCCCTGGAGCTTATCTTATCAAATTTCGGCTTCCAAGTCAACTTACGGCCCATTTAGGTCGACTTCCATCAAGTAATCGGCTCTCTCTCACTGCGCAGTCCTGAAAGTGATTCTTTTTCACCCTCGTCCAGTCCTCTATTCAAAAAGCTGCCTTCATCAAAGTTGTTCACCTTTCAAAGATATACAATTTCTTATTCTATGCCGTTGGCCAGTTCTGCCTCGGTTGTGAGCTATTCACATTTTTCCAGCAGGCGGTGCTGTTCACCTATGTCTCAGAATTTTCCACTCTCTTCCAGCCCCATTTTATCCCTCTTATGATCATTTTCACATCTTGCTTTCTTCATTAAAGTTGTTCCTCTCTCAGTTATCTACAATTTCTTCTTCTACCACTTTCTCTAGTTCTACCCCGTTTGAGAGCTACGCTTCAATTTCCAAAGTCACGCACAGTTTTCCCGGAATCTGCCTTCATCGATGTGAAGGTCTAGTGTAGGTGCATTACATCAGTATAACGGTCTATCGTAAGACCATCAGAGCATTGTGACGGTCTACTGTAGATGCATCACAGTCAAACTTGCCCGAAATCATCCCGTTCGACCTCCAGAGTGTGACGGACCTACCCTAGTCTGTTACATAACTCTGACGGTCTTACGATAGACCGTTACACACACCTGGGAGTCCAATTCGTGTTGGACTTTGCTCTGTTTCTGTGCGCCCGTGGCCCTCTTGCAGAGTCCATAACTTCTTCAATTCTTATCCAAATTGATCCCCATTTTTTCCTACTTCTAGCCCTTTATATTATCTTGAATTTGGTTCATAGAACTCCAAATTTCATTGGCTATATCTCTCGAGAGCTGGGTCACAAGATCAGGATTTAGGTGTCCTGGTTCAACTCAAACTCTGCAGATAAGGCTCCAGGGCTACCTTCCAAGAGCCATTTCTAGAATCCTCCTCCGAATTGATCCCCGTTTGTTCATATCTCTTGTCCTTAGTATTATCTCGAGTTTGATCTAGAGAACTCGATTTATCTTGGACTATATCTCCGGGAATCGTGATAAGAAGATGAGGCTTTCTTACAAAACTCTATAAAAATTGCCCAGTTCGCAGTCGCGACGGGGGGCTCTTTCCGGACGTGGGGCGAAGCCATGCTGCGCTGCCAACTCACAACTTCGACCCCATCTTGAAGAGGGAAGTATTGGCTTTCAATTCCATCCTTCTGGGCTTGATTTCATGGTCTACACTCTTAGTTCTCTTCTCCTCAAAATCACAAATCATCACAGTTTCCTGCACTTTCTGCTACACATGCATTTTTCACCGTTTTGCATCATTGATTTCTCTCTATTCTCTCAATCAAATCTCGTGATTTCAAATCTCATGCATGCACAACACACCCACATATCTTTTGCACCCTTCCACAGGGGCTAAAAAATCTCCCCCCGGTTCGTTCTCCCCCTTTTATTCATGCTATTTTATAACTTTGGGCAGATTTCTACACTTCATGTTCTAATGGATTTTTGCCTTTGTGTTTCATCTTTATTTTGCAAGAGAGCATGAATATAACGTGAGGCCCTCTTCCTCTAGCCGGCTTGAAAGAGAGGAGGTTTGAATCCACAAGTTCCCCGCACCTCGTTTGTCAAGCGCGATCAAGTCTTTAAGTTCCAAGGTACACGGCGACATTCTTTACACTTCTTCATCCTTTGGCGTTGTTGGAACCTTGGTGGCGATCACGGTTAGTATTTCTCATCCTTTCATCCCCCTTGTCTTTAATTCACATGTTTATGCATGTATGTATTTAAAGGGGGCGGGATAGGAATCTAATTAAAAATAAAATCAACAACGACGAGGCAGCCAACAAGGATGCCCTCACAGCCCCTCGTCCCAACGGTAACCGGAGTTATCTCTTCAACTGTGAGACTTTGAGCGACGTTTCCCGGAACAAGAGCGCGCCCTCCGCAGCTTACAGAAGACTTCCACCAAGGCGGACGAGGAGCAATCCCCGTTCTCCGACCAAATCTTGAAGGCCAAGATCTCCCCTAGACGCTCACTGCCAACCTTCAAGTCATATGATGGCCAGGGAGACCCAGCCAACCACTACGACAGCTTCGACGCCGTGATGACCCTGCACGGGGCTTCCAACGCTATCAAATGCCGAGCATTCGTGACCACCTTGGTTCTGGGCACTCAAGCCTGGTTCCGAGCACTCGCCCCCGGCAGTATTCATGACTTCAGGTAGCTCGGGTGAGTATTTAGGGAAAGCTTCATCGGCAGCGGCCCTCCAAGGTCAGTAGCAGGGCTGTTGGCGCTAAAGCAGGCACAGGGGGAAAAGCTTCGGGCTTATGTTAACCGATTTAAATCGGAAGCCCTGCGTATCCCTCGCCTGGATGTCGCCTCAGCCATCACCGCATTGACCTGAGGCAACCACGATGAGAATCTCCGGCGAGAACTAGTCCTCCATCGCCGTACCTCTCTTGCCGATCTGGTGACCCTAGTCCTACGTCACGTAGAGTGCGAGGAAGTCCTCAGCACTTGCCGCGGCATAACGGGCTCAGGTCGAGAAGGGGATAAGAAGCAACCATCCGAGGAAGGCTCAGGCCAGGGGAAAAAGTTGAATCAAGACGGAGACCACAGGGAGCCCCCTCGGAAATACGAGCGGTACAATCCTCTATCCGCCCCCGTCTATGAGATATACGAAGACATCAAGGGCTCGGGCCTTCTCCGCCAACTTGAGCCTATGAAGGCCAAGCACCGCAACCGCCGCAAGCATTACCAGTTTCACAATGACCACGAGCACCATACTGGTGATTGTCAGCAGCTCAAGGATGAGATCGAGCGTCTCGTCCGTTAGGGGCACTTATCTCGATACCTGTCCGAGCACCAGAAGAAGGATCATGGCGTCCCAGAAGAGATTGTCAATCACCCCCGTGGAGTCCATATCAATGTTATTTATGGCGGCACGGCATCAGGAGGAGACAATAGCCGAGGAAGGAAGTTGTGAACGTGTCACATAGACATTTAAAAGGAATGGAAATTTAAAATTTCTTTAAAGGGAGAGATATATTAAGAAGAAGAGATGGATAAAGCTAAGCAAGCATGATATGTGAAAAATAAAGGAAGAGAAAGTAAAAGGATCATGTGATGCTCTAAGGAGGGTGATCGCCAGAGGGGTTACCTCAAAAAAACTAAGGGATGATCGCATGTACCTTGTGAAAAGCGGGTGTGAGTTCTTCCTTACTTCCTCCTTCTACCGGCCGGCCGATGAAGAGGATTTTTATATTGATTACCCTTGCAAGACAAACAAAAACAAGCAAATATAGGGATTAGCCAAAGTGTAGTATCAATGCTCTAATAAAATAGAACTATGCAAAGTGGGCATGAACACACCTTGTGTGTTTGTTTTAAACCCTTAAGAGGAGTAAAAAAAAGGTGGGAAATATGCATGCTACGGATGCAACAAATAGTATGCAGAGAGAACCAAATGCAATGAAATATATATATGCTGAAAGCTTCTAGCAAGGTAGCTAGAGCTATGCGTGTGAGATGATTAATAAAGAAAACAAAAGAAAAAAAGAAGGGAGAAAGGAGCCCTTCTGCTGTTTGCAGCAGGAAAGGAAGAAAGCCAGGGGAGGGCTCCGTCCGCAGCAAGGGGGAGATCGCCCAAAGGAAGAAGACCCCGCCGGAGAAACATGCAAAAAGACTATTAACAGAAAAGGCTTTCTTCTCTCTCTGTATGTCTATGTATCCTCTAGCGCGCGCAGGAAGCTGTGGGTATTTATAAGGCCAAAGATCATTATTCTAATAGGATTAAAACAAGGATAGCAATCCTCCAGCAAGGATCTCCCTTCCCCAATCGATCATGGTGTTAAAATGAAGAAGGACTCTTCATGGGAAGGTAGCAGACGAAATGGAGACGGAAGCTCAAATGACGACATCAGAGGAGTCGCTAATTTAAATGACGACCGCGCACGCAGTCGTTGATTCCTGGGCTAATTTTAAAAAAAAAGGAAATGACGCCTTCGTGGAATGGCGTTAATTAATCAGCGCCTTAGAAGCTGATGTCAATTCTTTGAATTTTATTTTAAATGGAATTTGTAAAAATCAAGAAACACCAGGAAATAACGCATGCGCATACGGTCGTTGAATATTGAAATAACGACACCATACTAGTCGTCAATTAAATGACGCCCCTCTGCCAGTCGTGAATTATAAATGTGATAGAAAAATTCAGAATGAATTAAAAAAACTAAATAGTAAGTCAATATTGAAGTCCACTTTGGGGCATCACGTGGTGATATGAGATTTACTCAACATAGTGTCGATTTTAGCGTGTCTATAGCTGCCCCGTCTTGGCATCTGCTTTGCAAGGGAGTGAGACGGAATCAGGTGAAAGTGCAACGAGCGGAATGAAATGGGAACAGACTGAAAAGTAGATGTCAAGGTGTGATGTGACACCTCCAATACTAAGTGTTAGAAATCTTTCCATAATTCTGAATGAAACAACCTCGGATGATTACGAGAAAGCAATGATCAGCTGGATGAAAGAACTATGCTAATAAACGAAATGTGCACGCGGGCACGAAAGGAAAGACACCATTGGAGAGCGGTTACCAGCCAATGTGGACGTGCTACAACCAAGATGAGTTTGCAGAAAGGTAAAGTGAAGTGAGATAGGAATCCAACGAAGGAATGCTTTCAAGGAACCAGCCTGAGCGGCTTCAAGGAGAATATAGTACTCGATTTTGAATGGAATATCTCATGCCAACTCAAATCAAGAGCAAGCGACCCTTATTACTGGCTTAATATGAAGATTTTCATCATTGAAGCTCAAAGTCCTACATGATGCATGCTGGGCTAAAAGAAAATTAAAACAAACTAAAAAAGGGAAAATAATCAAGGATAATATTGCTAAGCCATCCAGACTTGGTCAAGAATCCAGATCTCTGAGCTTATACTAAGCCGAAGCCCATTTGTCCACGCATCAACTCAGAAAGTGAAACCATCGTCCCAAGCCGTAGATGACCCAACGGCCTATCCGTGTGATCAAGACTCCCCTGGAATTATCACTGTTTTTGATTAAGGGGAACTCAAATTCTAGGTTCATCAGAACCACGAGGTCCTTGATGTGCTATAATAGAGTATGGACCATATAATAACAATGCATACATGGAGTATATAGGGAAGGAATGATGTTACCAGACCCGAGCACCTCGAGACCTACATAACCTGTTCTTTTCTGTGCTCAAAGATCATTAGCTCGACAAAATTCATGATATGATCAATCCATCAAGATATAAGTGCATGAGTTCATCAATAGAGACAAATCCATAATAATTCAAATCATTAATCTTAAGAAACGACGACTTCACAAAGGAGTGCTATGAACACAAATGACGACAGCAGAAATGTTGCTAATTCCTGTCAATATTTAATTTGGAATCGGACTACAAATGACGCCTGCATGAGGGGGCGTTAAATAAATGACGACACCGAATGGGTCGCTATTCAATAAAATGACGCCAATAGCTCCGTCGTCAATTGACTGTAAGTTCTGGCATTTCATTCCCTCTTCGAAAATAAAACTCCATAGCCATAATCCCACTTAAACTTGAATTGCGCTGTACCGAAGCCTCAAACATTATAAAAAGAAGACGCGCCCTCTGCTAAATACATCAAACTACAATCTGTCTGTTAGTCGGCCGAAAATAGAGAATAGAAACAGAGAACAAGGATCTTCAACCAAGGGAAGAAGATGGATAGAATGATGCAAAGGCCTTCAAAGAAATCTAAAATGGCATTTCCCAGAATTTCTGAAATCGCAGGCCATATTAATGGAAGGATTGCCATGAATCAAGTAAGTATGAAGATTTTGAATTGAGACTTCTATTCTATCCCTCCTTTCTAAAATTCTAATCAAACTCTTCCTCTCTCTTCTTCTTCTCTTCTTTTATTTTTTTTCAGGACTACCCAAACATACCGGGGGCAAGAAGATACACCAAGAATAAATGGCTACCCCTTCTTCTTTCCAAACTTTCTTTAGACATGAGAGCCTACCTCTCTAGATGGCACCTTCTAGGCTTAGTGACACATGCCAAGCATTATGATGATGTGCACCTAGATTGGGCCGCCATGGGAGCCCTCATAGAGATATGGCATCCTTCCACTCATACTTTCTTATTTCCCACCTTTGAAGCCACCATACTCCTAGAAGAAGTGGAGATGCTCCTAGGCTTGAAGTAGATGAAGCAAGGAGATGAAGGGAAGATGGCCAACATGACAAGAGGCATAGGTGCTCATGAGATGATATCAAGTTTGATCCCGAGCTCCAATATGGTGAACCAAATCAAAGCTGCAAAAGGAATCAACCTTATGAAGCTTGCGGCGTGGGTTTACAAGAGGATGGATCAAGTCAAAGAGGATGAATTAGAGAAGGTAGCAAAAGCTTTTGTTATATGCTTAGCGGGAGCACTATTATTCCCTTCATTGGAAGATTTTCTAGAAGAAGCACAATTGAGTGCTATTGCTAGCATTTGGGAAGGAGAGAGAATAGGACCGGCGGTGCTAGCCTATCTCTATAGTGGTCTCACCTCGGCGGCTATGGGGAGGCCTCTATATGGATCCATGCTCTTGTTTTCTAGTTGGGTAGACCTCCATCTAAAGTTTGACCCATGTGAGGAAGCTCAACAAGCCTCTAGGATTTTCTCTAAAAGTCCTCTCCACTACATGACGCGCTCACTAGGATTGTATGAGAGAGTGGTGAATCGGGTTCCAAAGGTGAAGAAGAGAGTGGAATAGAGAGAGCACCTAAAGGTGATGCCTAAGAACCTGATGTGACACGACCCCTCGGACCTAGAATTGTAAGCAACACAATGATTTTGGCAACGTGACACAAGCGGATTCACTCGCGTTGGCACACTCGGGTCCGTAGGTGGACCAGCGATGACGGTGAGGGTCCGAGGTTGGACCTCAATGTTCCAAGGGTATGGCCATCTAAGGAAGGACCCCAATGGGCCAGGGATGCCCCAATTCTGTGGGCGGCCAGCACGCCAACGGCGTGGGATGTAGTGGTTCTCTCTCAACTCGCTCCACGGTGGCACTCAAATCGATGATATTTTGAGATCGGGCGCTCACTCACCGACCGACGGCACTAAGCAGCAATACTAAACAAGTAAAGCAATTCTAGTAGAGTAGGGCAACCCGAGGCTCACTTGATCGGTGTGAAGACACCAATCCCAGTCGGAGACGAGGGCGAGCGGGGAAGTGTGGAATCCTCGCACACTGCGCCGATGAAGCTTGACCTGTTTAAAGATTACAATCACTACACCTCACACAGGAGGGTGGACTTGGGGTGGGGATTTTTGTATTACAAGTCAAACACTACCTCCGCAAAGGGATGGGCGCTAAGCCGGCCAGGCGGGGAGGGGAGATAAGCTCGATCGCGCCGACGGAGCACCCGGCCGAATCTGCCCGGGTCTGGGACAGCAAGATAGGGGGTCGATGTAGTCGCCGCTGTGAGCTCCCCTAGACTCAGAACTTGATGAGACTTGCGCCAAAATGTCACTGACATACCCAGGTACGACTGTGATTTTTAGTGGGCGGTCCCGAGGTCTTCGCCGGCGTGGACGGGCTCTGGAACAGGTCCCTTGCGTGCAGAAGCAGACTGTTCCCAGGGACAGCAGCAGATGGCCGAAATCACCACGGCAGCTCCTGAAGTCCGAATGAGGCGGGACCAAGTCGAGGACGTCCGTGGATGAGTCTTCTTTGAGCAGCAACCACGAACAGCACCAGAGGATGTCGGGGCGGTGAGGAGGAGTCTATTGAGTGAGGCACTGTTGGGGCAGGACCTAAACAAACTGTCTGCGCGCCCGGGAGAGAAAAAATGGGAAAGGCACTTCCTGATGCCGAACGGGATGCCACTTGTTGGTGGTGGTGGAAGACTCGTGGTTGCAGCTCTCGGCCAAGTGGCGCCTCCATAAGTGGAAGGATGTGGCCGTGGTGGAGGTTCGAACAGGGTGGCAGGATCTGGGACTGGCAGCTACTAATCTGATGCAGCAGGATGCAGAAGTTTTCCCGGCCGCTCCCGAGCACCAAATCTCGAACCGTTGAAGTTGCTGGAACCGTGGACGGGCCCTCTTCGCGGGAAAACTGGTGGGGAAGCCGGATGAGGTTGGAGGAGACCGGGGGACCCAAAAAGGTGCTGACAGGTCGAAGCAGACTTGGGGAAGCAGCTTGGAGCAGTCGGAGGAGAAACTCTATAACTCTGTCTCACAGAACCCGAACGCAGTTCCGCTTCCTGATCCTGGAAGAGGATAGGACGTGGAAGAACTTTGATGAAGAGGCCTCTGCTTGGTTCTGCTAGGGTTGGCCGTGGCATAGCTTCAAAACCGGTTCTGGTACTCTGCAGGGGGAGCCCAGCGCAGTCAGGGGAGAATGGCTCTCCCGGACAGCCCCGAACTCGGAATGGGATGAGATCACCTTGCTTGTGAAGAAGACTCGCAGACCTTTCCGTCGATGTAGGCCACGCCCCCAGAAGCTTCGGGAAGAGGTCGTGGGAAGCACTGCAACTGGCGGATGTTCTGCAGGTCTTCAGCTGTATGCAAATGAGAAGGGGGACAAGGGTGGAGGGGTGGTTCCTTTGGTGGAAGGAGAGGGGAAATGGTTGCTTTGGTGATGGGGAATGGTTGGGAGGTGGCAAGGGGAGGTGAGGGAGGAAGGAGGGGCGGAGCTAGCAGGGGAGGGGGGGTGATTGCGCAAATGGTCAAGGGGGGGTGGAGGTGGGGAGATGGGGGCGCAAGTGGCTTGGGGAAATGGGGAGGGTTCCCTTCGATTTGGGTGGAGGGTTAATGGAGGTGCTAATGGGGGGCCTAGGGAAGGGGAAGAGTTACTTTGGGAAGGGGAAAGGGTGTCTAGGAGAATGGATTCTCCCTTGGGAATGTGAAGGGGTTGTATGGGGAAGGGGAAAGGTTGCTTGGGAAGGGGGAGAGGTGCCTAGGAGAAAGGGGTTCCACCTAGGGGTTGGAGGGGGAGTAAATGGAAGGTATGGGGAAGGGGGAGGGGTCTTAAATAGAGGTGAATAGGGAGGAGAGAGAGTGAATTTTGAATTTGGAGTGGGGAGGAGAGAGAATGGGGTTCGCCCCCTTTAGTGAGAGAGAGAAGAAGAGAGAGAGAGCTAGAGAGAGAGAGAGATGCACAAATGCCTTGGCAAATTTTTACTCAAATATTCATTAGCTTACAACTGAGGGATTGGGGTCCTATTTATAGGAAACCCACTTTTACATATAAGACCCTGACTTTTAACATACTAACAGATAACCAAGGAAGGGGGGTGCGCCCACGGGCCTAGCCCAAAGAAATAGGCCCAATAGCAAGCACCATAGCCTAATGAGACTCGAACTTAGGGAAATGACTTAATAACCTAGTTGTCGATTTATTTCTAAAAGCATGACATTGTTTAAATCTGTTTCTTGACTCACATATTCATCTATTGAAGCTATCACTCATTGGCTATTGTTATCATGGAATTGTTGAACTTATTACATTCTTGGCCATACTTTACTGATATATTGCGTGGAAGTAGCTTAATTTATAACTGAAGATGCGATCGAGCACTGATTGTGTTCAAGGGCTCTATGCTAGTCCCCTCGGCTGATTGCCAGAAACATACTATTTTATAAACCATGGGGTATGATGCTACTGGCGTCGCATTGCGCTGGGAGTACTATTTCTATAAATAAGTGAAGATCCACGATACGACACGACATGACATTCTTGCTCGATATTCCACAGAAATTCACGAAGCACTTGCTCATAAGCATAAGATCCTAAAGTGATGAATATGTGGCTTGCTAGTACATTCTCGATATATTCTTGCTCGTGAAAGGCCAAATATCATGTTCATGTTATATTCTTGCTAGTTCATTCTTGATCATTCTATCTTATCTTGTTACTTTGGTTTAATCGCATGATTGATTCGCATTCGCATGATCTTACATTATTCTTTAGAGCTAAAATGTTAACTACTTTAATAGTGCCTTCATGTTGATGCGAAGATACCTACTGGGCAAGTGTGCTCATTACCTATTTCCAATGTTTTTCAGGAGATGGAAATAGTTCGAATTCGGATTCGGGTGATTCAAGTAGCGGGTCCGAGAGCGATTGAATATTGTTATTACAAGAGTGAAGACTTAGGAAGTTATCATGTCTAGATTGAGTCAATGTAATTTTCCTATTTCTTGAGTCTAGTAGAATGAAAATCAAATTAGTGATTGTATCTTTGAATATTAAGCATTATGATATGAAGTTGAAGTTGATTAAATCATGTGCAATTACATTTACTTGTGTGATTGTCTCGAGCTCTGATTGATTCTTGCTTGCAAGAGGCTTACCATGCCGGCTGTTCGCGCTCCCCGAGCGAGTCTTCCACTGTAATAAAGGCTCGGGGCCTGACAGTTAAGTTGGTATCAGAGCCTAAGTCTCAGGACTTAGGGAAAAGAATCATGTCATAGGATAAGTCCAAGGTTTAAGGACCATACCTATGAACTAAGGAAGAAATTCCACACCCATGTGAGGATTGGGTAGAGCCCGGGATAAGATAACTAATTAGCTTTAAGAATTATTCTGTTCATTCCAATTTCATGAGAAATAACAAGTTGTTATTTTCTCTCAGGTACCCTATTTTCCGAATGGCTCATCGTGTAGATTGGGACGGTATGCAACAAACTGTTGCCGGCCTCACCCAGGCATTGCAGACTATAGCACAAGGTGGTGCAGGGGCAAGGGCTGGTGACCTTCATCGTAATTTCCGGAGTCTAAATCCTCCGCGTTTCTATGGATCTTCCAATCCAGACGAAGTAGAAAATTGGATCGATGAGATGAATCGTATATTTGATGTCATACAATACACTGATCAGGAGAAAGTCCACCTAGCAACGTTCCAATTGAATAAGGATGCCCGTACTTGGTGGAAGTCGGTTCCGGCACCTCCGGCCGATGCGCCACATACATGGAATGCTTTTCTCACTTTATTTCGTGCCAAGTATTTCTCCGAACATGTGAAGGAAAGGAAGGCTATGGAGTTTACCTCCCTTCGTCAAGGGATGATGTCAGTAGCAGAGTACGAGTTGCAGTTTTCAAGACTAGCACCATATGCACCACACCTTATTAGTACGGAACTATTAAAGGCGAACCGATTTATGGACGGGTTACGGCCCGGTTTCATTCAGCAACTGGGGACACAGAATATCCGCACTTATGCGGAGATGGTTCAAAGGGCATATTTATGCGAGAGGACCTTAGAGAAGGTCGAAAGGTTGAAAGGAAAGGGAGAAGAATCTAGCCGACGCTCAGATCAGCATTATAAGAAAGAGAAGTTTAGCATCACGGAACCATACAAAAGCCGTGATAACAAGAAAAGATCAAGGAGCGGGAACGGTGGAAGTTCCCAAAAGAATAGTAAAAATGTTAAGGAAGAGAAGGAGCAAGTCGCCTCGACGTGCACCTTTTGGGAGAAATTCGGCCACTCGGCTGAAGAATGCTGGAAGCGCCTAGGTGCTTGTTTGCGCTGTGGAAGTAGGGAGCATCGTGTGCCATATTGCCCCCTTATGAAAGAGCAATCAGCTAATAGAGGACGTAGGAGGCAGGCTCGCCTCAATGCTGTTATAGATGAAGATGAAGCACCCAGGGATTTAAATGATGGGCTTATGGAAGGTAATCTTCAAATCTATTCTCGCCCTGCATTCGTGCTATTCGATACCGGTGCTTCTCATTCTTTTATCTCCACCACTTTTGCAAACACCGTACCAATTGCATCAGTTTCTTTACCTTCAAATCTCGCTATTACTACACCTTTAGGATCTGAAACTAAGCTTACCAAGTATTATCCCGATTGTGAGGTGGTAGTAGAAGGACACAATCTCCCCATAAACTTAGTATGCCTCGATATGAAAGGTTATGATGCCATTTTAGGGGTAGATTGGCTTGTAGACCATGATGCTTACATCAACTGCCGAAATAGAATTATATCTTTCCGAAAGCCCAGTCTTCTAAGATTTTCTTTTCTTGGCATCAAATACAAGAAGCATCCTACCATTATATCTTCTCTTCACGCCTGCAAACTTATCTCGAAAGGATGTGAAGCTTTTCTTGCTTCAGTCATTGTCACCGAATCTAAGGAAATTGTCCTAACAAACATTCCTATTGCAAATGAGTTCCCAGACGTGTTCCCATCTGAACTACCTAATTTACCGCCCAAAAGGGAAGTAAACTTTACCATTGAACTCATTCCTGGTGCGGCACCTGTTTCTATAGCCCCTTACAGGATGTCCCCCACAGAACTCAAGGAACTAAAAAGGCAGTTGCAAGAACTACTAGACAAGGGTTTCATTAGACCTAGCACATCCCCTTGGGGTGTGCCTGTTCTATTTGTCAAGAAGAAGGATGGTTCTCTCAGATTATGCATCGATTACCGGCGACTGAATCAACTTACAATCAAAAATAAATATCCATTGCCGCGTATTGATGAGCTCTTCGATCAGCTTTCGGGAGCAGAATATTTTTCTAAGATTGACCTCAGATCTGGTTATCATCAACTTAGAATTAAAGAAGATGATATTTATAAATCGGCTTTTCGAAGTCGTTATGGCCACTATGAATTTTTGGTAATGCCGTTTGGGTTAACTAATGCCCCAGCAGCATTCATGCAACTTATGAACAGTGTCTTCCAGCCATATTTAGACCAATTCATCGTCGTCTTCATCGATGATATCCTGATATACTCCAAGACAATAGAAGAACATGAAGAACATCTAAGGATAGCTTTACAAACACTTAGAGAACACAAGCTATATGCCAAACTCAATAAGTGTGAATTCTGGCTCAAGGAAGTCTCATTCCTAGGCCACATTATTTCAAAAGAAGGTATTGCTGTGGATCCTTCTAAGGTAGAAGCTGTCAGAGATTGGCGTCGGCCAACGACTATATCTGAAGTAAGAAGCTTTTTGGGTCTAGCTGGTTATTATAGGAGATTCATAAAGGACTTCTCAAAGATCGTGGTTCCTTTAACTAGACTTACTAGAAAAGAAAATCCTTTTATCTGGTCGAAGGACTGTGAAAAGAGTTTCCAAAGTCTTAAGAATCATCTTACAACAGCCCCTATTTTATCACTACCAATGGAGGGTGGTGGATTCGAAGTATATACGGATGCATCTGGAATTGGCTTAGGATGTGTCCTTATGCAGAATGGAAAAGTGATTTGCTATTCTTCAAGACAATTGAAGCGTCACGAAGAAAATTATCCTGTACATGATTTAGAATTGGCAGCAGTGATCTTCGCCTTGAAAATTTGGCGTCATTATCTTTATGGAGAAAAGTTCATGATCTTCTCAGACCACAAGAGCTTGAAATATCTATTTTCTCAAAAAGAGCTCAATATGAGGCAAAGGAAGTGGTTAGAACATCTCAAGGACTTTGACTTTGCTATTCAATATCATCCTGGCAAGGCTAATGCTGTAGCGGATGCACTTAGCAGGAAACCAATGGGTATGTTATCAAGACTCATGATTAGTGTAACTAACCTTATTCCTCAGTTTGCTCAGTTGAATTTAGACGTTGACATTAACCTACATTGATTGAGAACTTGGCCAAGTTACAAGAGGATGACCCAATTTTACTGGAAATTAAGGCCAATATTGAACAAAGACCGGATTTTTCTATATCCGAAGATGGAAGAATGCTATTCAAAGGCCGAATGTGTATACCGGATCATGAAGATACAAAGAAATTGATCTTAGAAGAAGCGCATAAATCAAAGTACACCATTCATCCAGGAGGTACGAAGATGTATCAGGATCTCAAAAGAAACTTTTGGTGGCCCAATATGAAGAGGGAAGTAGTTGATTTTGTGTCTCGCTGTCTAACTTGCCAACAAGTTAAAGCGGAACATTTCATACCTGTAGGAAAATTACAGCCCTTAAGTATTCGAGAATGGAAATGGGAGAGTATAGGAATGGATTTCAATATGGGATTACCTAAGACAAGAGGATGACATGATGGCATATGGGTAATCATAGATCGATTGACTAAATCTACACATTTCATACCAATAAAGAGTCGATGGTCTGTGGATATCTTGGCAGCATTATACATCAAAGAAATTGTTAAACTACATGCTGTCCCTGTCTCTATTGTATCAGATAGAGATCCTCGATTTACATCACAGTTCTGGAAGGGCCTACAACATTCACTGGGGACTAGGTTAAATTTTAGCACAGCATTTCATCCACAAACGGATGGTCAGACGGAAAGAACAAATCAGGTAGTAGAAGACATGCTCAGGGCTTGTGTCATTGATTTTGGAGGAAGTTGGCATGATCACTTGCCTCTAGTAGAATTTGCATATAATAACAGCTATCAAGCAAGCATACAAATGGCACCTTTTGAAGCTCTATATGGGAAAAGTTGTCGATCACCAATATGTTTGAATGAAATAGAGGAAAGGCAATTTCCAGGCCCCGATCTTATCAGAGATTCTACAGAGAAAATAAAACTCATTCAAGAAAGGATGAAAATGGCACAAGATAGGCAAAAGTCTTATGCTGACAATCGAAGGCGTGACTTGGAGTTTCAAGTAGGAGAACATGTATATCTGAAGGTTTCTCCAGGTCGTGGTATTCAAAGATTTGGCATTAAAGGAAAGCTAACTCCTAGATTTATTGGCCCATTTGAAATTCTTGAAAGGGTCGGTGAAGTGGCTTATAGATTGGCTTTACCTCCACAATTAGCAGGAGTTCATGACGTATTTTACGTCTCGATGCTAAAGAAGTATGTATATGATCCTGACCATATTATCACTTATGACAACCTAGAGATTCAGAAGGACTTAACATATGAGCAAACGCCAATAAAGATTCTGGATCGAGAAGTGCGTCAATTAAGGAATAAAGTTATTCCTATGGTCAAGATCCAATGGAGGAAAACATGGCCATATGAAGCAACATGGGAAACCGAAGCAGCCATGCGGAAAAGATTTCCAGAATTATTCAACTGTAAGTACACTCTCCACAATCCATGTATTGAATTTGGGGACCAAATTCTTCTAAGTGGGGGGGGGTGTAGTGCCCCAGAATTTATTTGAGAATTTTCTGGCATTATTAGCAATTAATGGACTAATTTGGAGTTATTAATCAATATAAGGCCAAATGGTGTTAATCAATTAACCCAACACACTTAATTAAAGTCTAAAAGGTTTTTAGATCAGGCCCATTTAGTTTGGCCCATATTCTAGAAGGTTATTAAGCTTATCCTCAGAATTATACGGATAAATATCACTTAATACAGATAATTAGGCGGATAATGAATAGAAGAGTTTGATCAAATTAGAACTCTATCCACGTTGACTGTAACGGTCCATCGGACGACCGTCACAGCCATGTAACGCATATGTCTGCGACCGTCACACTCTATGAACCCCAAAACACTGAAGAGTTTGATTTCCTTTGAACTCTGGGAACGAGTAATGTAACGATCTATCGCGAGACCGTCACATGCCTCTAACGCACTGACCGTAGACCGTTACATTCTGTTAGTTCCGTAAAAGAAAGAACAAGTACAAAGATTAAAACTTTGGACTCTTATCCACTAAGGATCGACTTGGGAAGAGTTATAATAATACTGAGGACTCTTAGAGATTAGATTATGACCAAACAAGAGCTCTAGAATCGATCTAATCCTCAAACCCCAGCCTAAACTCTATAAACAGGGCATAGTTCTGAACTGTGCGACCCTTACTTTTTGGACGTAAAGAATCAAGGTAAGGAGTCATTATCTCAGGTAAGCTCTTTAGAAGTATTTGTTTACAATACTTTAGACTAACTCCCCTCCAAATTTAACATCTTTAGGTCAAGAGGTCGTGGAGTTAGAGCCCAAGGAAGTTGCTGAAAAAGTCACAGAAGAAGGAAATCTAGGGCAGGATTCTCAATCCAAATCAGAAGCAACGGCCTAAGTTAAGAGGTAGGTTATCTCATGAACAGAAAAAACAACCTGATAGGACTAAAAGCCCTCTGGTTCAAGTGATTTCCATGCATTATAGATCATTGATTTCACGATTTTACTACTTCTATGCATTACATGCATCCCTTAGCCTTAATTGGACATGCCAAAGATGTATCTTGTCTAATTCATTAATACCTAAGCATGTAGTCGGCCTACACTACGTTATCATGTCTAGGGATTCATTGTATTTTAATTATGGACATGATATGAATCGATCTCTTTATGTTTTATCTAATTTTCTGTCAGCAGATACTATAACGCATCAACGTAGGACCGTCACACTCATATAACGGCCCTACTACAGACCGTCACACTCATATAACGGCCCTACTACAGACCGTCACACACCCTGCTGTTTTGGATTTCCACTGTTGTCTCTAACGCACTTGGACAGACGCGTTACGTTCATGTAACGGCTGGATTCATGACCGTCACGTTCACTGTGACGCCCCATCTCTAGACCGTCAGAGTCTGTGTTCTGTCAACCCCAAGACAGAATATAACTTGCCAATATTATTTATTGTTAAAGCCTAGTTACCTAAGTTTTAACCTGATCCTATGATTGTAAGATTAATTGATTACTTATGATAGGTATTGCATGTTTTGTTATCTCACTTTTACTTGGGTTATGTTAATTTCATGAAGCCAAATTATATAGTTTTGTATTATAAAGCATGACTTTTTAACGTTGTATTGACAGAGTTTTTTTTATCATGATTTCACACTGATTATACATATCTCTCTCTATCAATAGAGTCATTTCTATAAGTACATGGCACATATTCCGGTATGTTGCCATTAGTTCACACTTTGCACTTTAGGAACACCATCTTGGACATGAGGACCTCTCTATTGGATATTCCTTCCAATGGACTAGGAAATCATTGTTTCAAGGCCTCCGTAATTCTCCGCGAGCTTGGGATTCTCACTAGGACGCCGAGTTGGTTGTACCATCAAAGCCCAATAACTAGAATACACTATCGTTGTTTTCTGAATCTTGTAATTTAACGGCCTTGCACTGGACCATCAGGCTCACGTAACGGCCCAATGCCCGACCGTCACATTTCACTGAGTCTAAACTAGTATGCTGGACTCTAGTCACTATAACGGCCCATTTTGGACGCGTTACATAGTGTAACGGCCCAGTAAACGACCGTTACATAGCTTGTATATGTTAACCCAAGGTTTGACCAAGGGTTGATATTTCAATGATTCTAGACAAACCTTGATGATCTAGAACTTATCATATTGCTCAATAGACTTAATGTAATGAATGAAAGCTAAGGAAAATACCGTTATGCTGTCGATTTATTTCTAAAAGCATGACATTGTTTAAATCTATTTCTTGACTCACATATTCATCTATTGAAGCTATCACTCATTGGCTATTGTTATCATGGAATTGTTGAACTTATTACATTCTTGGCCATACTTTACTGATATATTGCGTGGAAGTAGCTTAACTTATAACTGAAGATGCGATCGAGCACTGATTGTGTTCATGGGCTCTATGCTAGTCACCTCGGCTGATTGCCGGAAACATACTATTTTATAAACCATGGGGTATGATGCTACTGGCGTCGCATTGCGATGGGAGTACTATTTCTATAAATAAGTGAAGATCCACGATACGACACGACATGACATTCTTGCTCGATATTCCACAGAAATTCACGAAACACTTGCTCATAAGCATAAGATGCTAAAGTGATGAATATGTGGCTTGCTAGTACATTCTCGATATATTCTTGCTCGTGAAAGGCCAAATATCATGTTCATGTTATATTCTTGCTAGTTCATTCTTGATCATTCTATCTTATCTTGTTACTTTGGTTTGATCATATGATTGATTCGCATTCGCATGATCTTACCTTATTCTTTAGAGCTAAAATGTTAACTACTTTAATAGTGCCTTCATGTTGATGCGAAGATACCTACTGGGCAAGTGTGCTCATTACATATTTCTAATGTTTTTCAGGAGATGGAAATAGTTCGAATTCGGATTCGGGTGATTCAAGTAGCAGGTCCGAGAGCGATTGAATGTTGTTATTACAAGAGTGAAGACTTAGGAAGTTATCATGTCTAGATTGAGTCAATGTAATTTTCCTATTTCTTGAGTCTAGTAGAATGAAAATCAAATTAGTGATTGTATCTTTGAATATTAAGCATTATGATATGAAGTTGAAGTTGATTAAATCCTGTGCAATTACATTTACTTGTGTGATTGTCTCGCGCTCTGATTGATTCTTGCTTGCAAGAGGCTTACCATGTTGGCTGTTCGCGCTCCCCGAGCGAGTCTTCCCCTGTAATAAAGGCTCAAGGCGTGACATCTCGACTGCGAGGCCGAGGCTTTCCCGATAGCATTGTCAGGATTCTCCCAATAGCAGAGATAGGATATTACGGCGGCGTGCTTCCCGTAGTGGCTTCTGTCCATGAGGATAGTTCGTACGATAGATGCTTCGTAGGTTTTCTCGGCAGCGTGACCATGACTTTACTCTGATCGACGGTTTCAACTTGAGGTCGTGGCTTTCCTTGTGAGGGTAGGAGTAGCGTAGAGACTCCGTAGTTCTGCCGTTTTACTGTTATTACTGTTCTAGCCACCACCGTCAATAGTGTTAACATTATAATTATTTTGCCACTATTGTTGTTCTTGTTATTGTTGTTATTATTGTTGCTATTATTGTGGTTATAGCTTACCATTTTCGTTGTGGTGGGGATCCGCAGGACCCCTGCTGAGCCAATGAGATAAGACTCACTCCCTAGTTTTCAGGTGCAGCACTTCTCCTGGAGGTGGTGCGTCGCCGTCAGTGGCCTTTAGTAGCCAGCTTGCCAGTGCCGGGGTATATCCCGTAGTAGTGTACGCTTCTTTTCTTGTTGACTGTACTGATGGACTAGACTCTATAGTTAATTTGTTTTATTGTAATATGTTAATTTTATTCCTGCCAGTTCATTGATTGATTCTGCAATTTTGCTCATGCAATTGTCTTGAATTTAAATGCATCTCCAAAACAACTAAATAACCCTTCCGAGCTTCCCAGCTCGTGGGTGGCAGCATACGATCCGAATGATATCGGGTCTGACTCAGTATCCAGATCTTGGGTCATTACACGTCTGGCTCTCTCCTGAAGAGGAGGAATACTTGGTTACCGTCCTCTAGCAAGTACCGTATTAGGCATACCTGTGCGGTGGTTGGTGGTCTATTGTTGTACTTATGACCAGTGGGACCATGAAATGACTGACTCCTTTTCGAGGGGAGTTTCTCTCTTTAAGAGAAGGAGATGCCTCGCTTCTTGGAAGCTAAAAAGCCACCCTTAAAATTTTCGAGGGGAGTGTGCATCCTTCTCCTAGAGTGGAGAGGGACACTACTCGCCTCTTGGAAGCTAAAAGGTTGCCCTTAATATTTCTGAGGGGAACGTGCATCCTTATCTTTAAGTAGAGAGGGACATTGCTTGCCTCTTAGAAGCTAAAAAGCCACCCATAATATTTTCGAGGGGAGCGTGCATCCTTCACCTGGCATGGAGAGGAGCATTGCTCACCTCTTGGAAGCTAAAAAACCACTAGTGTCCTCATGAGTACTGGATATGGGATGCATGGAGAAGGTTTGTAATTCAATTCACTCTCTTATTGGAAGAAAGTTTTGGGATTTACAAAGTTCCAAATGTGGGGGATTTCCCAGCCTTCAAGGGACGATAGCCTATATGCTCCCTTTCCGAGCACTTCTGACACCCGGCATGAGCCTTCTTGTTAGACCCCCTAGTTGATTTTGGTAGTTAAGTTTCAATGATGACAGATCTTGTGTGCTTGTGTTATTGAGCTGGTCAATGAAGAAAATTGCTAACCAAGGTGTTCATTCATTGTTTCTCTTGCATTGCAGAAACTAATCCTTGGTGGACACTTGGAATTCAAATAAAAGCGTGAATGAGTCAATCTTATTATTCAGGATCCATAACAGGTGGTACATGTCATGTTCATTTCACAATAACTTTTGGTAAGGCTTAAGCTCTCAAAATCTTGCTAAGTTGTTCTGTGGAGTCGACCCATACTTGCATGGAGTCGACCCCACCCATATGGGTGGTTTGCAACTTCTTCAGCGGAGTCAACCCATCCTAGCATGGAGTCAACCCCACCCTAGTGAGTGAGCATAGCAATATACTCATTTGGTATTTTTATGCATATTCTTCATATATAGGGTTTTTGGGTTAGATAAGTGTTATGAACTCTTCATGCAAACCTTGGCAGAAATTAGTTGAATCATATTCTCACATTGTATGGAATTTGGTTTCATGATGCTCTCATATTGCATAAATGAATAGGAATATGATCTTGATCTTAAGTTGTGGATAATCAAGTTTACAAAGTGTTTTCATGCACCTTGTCCATGGGTCATTCATGAATGTGCTTCATGCATCTTCCACTTGGACCATTGAGCTTGAATTCTAACAATTTTCCCTTGAAATATGCATTCTGCAGGAAGTTCAGTCGACCAGCAAGAGGCCTTCGGTCGACCAATATAGCCAAAGTTGGCCAGACTAAAAAAGTTATCAAATCGGTCTACCGGCCGCAAGTCTTTGGTCGACCGAATTAGCCAGAACTGGCAAGTCAGAACTGGGTCATAGTTCGGTCGACCGCCTCCCATTTTCGATCGACCAAATGCGGCGCACGTGTCCACGAAATGAGTTCGAAACCCATCAAACCTAATCCATTTAGGTTTCTTTCTTTAACCCATTTGGCCCTAGAGTTATCATACATATTAGGAGGGGTGTTACAAGGGTCTAGGATGGGCTTTTGTGGTATTTCATATATCCTTTTGTGCCCATATATATGAGTTACGATTTTGAGATCATTTGAGAAGGGAAGAATAGGTTTGGCCGTAGGTGGGAGAGGGAGAGCGTTTCTTGAAGTGCCTCATGTGTTTTCTCTATTGCAGGGACGCTCTGAAGTGAAGAGATCAAGGCTACATCCGTTCCATCAAGATTTCATGTATCAAAGAAGCTAAATCTGCAGCGACGAGTTCGTGTGGCTTCTTCCTGTTGATGTTCGAACCCCCTCACCTTGGAAGCTTCAACGAAGATCATCTCTAGGCTGTTCATATACCAAGGATACACTTGTCCAACCTTCTTTAGTTTATATTGATGATTCTTCCTCAGTTTATTCTGAGCATGGGCATGTATTGAATATTTTCTTGCTTTCTGAACTCCGAATATTTCTGTGGTGAACCGTCTGTGAACAGTTGTGTGTGTGAAGAGTGTTGCGTTTGTAGCAGCGTATGTGAGTGTGTAGATCCATTGTTGGATCATGTGGGAGATGACGTCTCTGTGTGTTTGGAGCGTAAGCTCCATGCGCTTCATTTAAAGCGAGTGGATCCTCACCGATTTGGTGAGGGGTGGACGTAGGGAGCCCGTCGTGGTCCCGAACCACCTAAAAAATCTGTCTCGCTCTGTGTGTTTGTGGTTTGGTTGATCATATTGTTCATCCTGATCATGTGAGAGCGGAGAGTTTGAGAGAACTGGTTCGTGTAGAGTTTAAATCTCAGTTCATTATATTTCGTGTTGACAGTTGTTTTTATTATGCTGCGTAGATCTTAAAAACTGTCATTGCGCTTGGCGGGGATAATTCAACCCCCTTCTTGTCCTCGCGTCTATCTAGGGACAACAATCTGTTATCAGATCAAGGTCTCTGATTTTTAGGACAACCTGACGGCTATAGAGTAAAGATCTTTTGCAATGGCCAACAAGGGAATGCTCCCCGAGGGACATTCGTACACTGACCACCTTTCTTTGATGGGTCAAATTACCCATATTGGAAGAATAGGATGGCTGTGTTCTTAAGGGCACAGGAATTTGAGGTGTGGAGAGTAGTGTCCAAAGGTGCTTATGTATTACCTAAGGATGAGGATGAATGGGAAGATGAACACATTAAAAAGTGTTGTGCTAACTATAAGGTCATGAATATTATTCAATGCGCAATACACCCTAATGAATACTCACGTGTTTCTATGTGTTCATCTGCGCAGGAAATGTGGGAAAAGCTCCGACTGATATACGAAGGCACGTCGGAGGTCAAGGAAATAAAGGCTAACTTGTTGATTCGCGACTACGAATTGTTCGCCATGAAGCCTGAAGAGACGATTTCAGAAATGTTTGCTAGGCTAAGCGAGATTACAAATGGACTGAAGGGGTTGGGCAAGAACTACACCAACCAGGAGTTAGTAAGGAAAGTGCCACGTTCCCTCTCACCTTAGTGGCACACAAAGGCAACCGTCATTGAGGATTCCAAGGATCTCACCACTCTCACCGTGGATGAGTTACTTGGGTCACTGATGACATATGAGATAAACATCAAGAGGATCAAGGAGGAGAACAAGAAGAAGAAGATGATTGCGCTGAATGCATATCCAACATCGTCGGAAGACAGTGATGCAAGGTCTAGCATTGATAGTGAGGAAGAAGAGCCGATGGCTCTCATCACAAGGAGAACTAGAAAATACTTTAGAAGGGCAAGACGAGAAGGAAATTTTTTGAGAAAATTCTTGAGAAGAAATGCCAACAAGAAAGGGGAGATGAGCAAAAAGAAGATATTATTTGCTATGAGTGTAAGAAGGTTGGTCACATGAGGGGTGAATGCCCCGAGCTCTAGAAAGGCTGAAGAAAAATAAAGCAAAGAAGTCGAAAGTGATGAAAGCAACTTGGAGCGACGAGGACACGGATAACTCAAAATCCGAAGGCGAGAAGGATGAGCTGGACGAGCTAGTCCAGAATTTATGTTTGATGGCGGATGAAGAAATTTCTGAGGCATGTTCCGACACTGAGAACCTCACTACTGAATATTGGCAGTTAGCTTATGTTGACTTATATCAGAAGTATAAGAGGTTTAAAAATGATAACAAGAATCTGAAAAGGAAATTTCATGATTTGATTAGTTCTAAAAATCCATGTGAAAGATGTAGTTTCTTTGAAATGCAAATTGAAAATTTTAAAGAAGATAAAGATGACTTTCAATCTAGAATAACTTTGTATGAAGATGAACTAGGATGTCTGGAAGTTGAAAAATAAAATGCCTATGAGAATGTTGAGAAATTGAAAACTGAGAATGAAAATTGGTAATGGTGTTAGATGAGCTTAAATCAAGACTATGTGAATGTGATAAATCCAAGAAAGAAATTGCAATCAACTTCAATACCATGCATGATGAGCTAAAGAAATTGAAAAGTGTTGTTTAAAAGGAATTAAAATGAAAACAAAAAATTGGTGAAACTAGCAATGAAATGCTGAGAATGAGAAAGTGGTTAAGATACACTCCCATAAGAAGAATTCATTTGTGATAAATCAAGTTAAGAAATCTTGTGATTCATGGTATCACTATCCTGTTGACTATGCATGAACTCATATGTTGATAGATCATATATGCATAGGAGTTGTTTTAGAAAACTAATTGTCACTTATTTTTACTGTGGTATGTTCGGCCACTCCATGTATGCATGTGATTTAAGAAGGCCGATGATGAATGGTTTGAGAGGAAGAACATAGTGCATTTTGCTCAAAGTAGAACTAACACTTCGGGACCCAAGCTTGCTTGGGTACCTAAATCAACTTGAGATTTATTCTTGTTTGTGCAGGTCTGTCTAAGAGCCAAGTGGAACAAGTGGTACCTGGACAGTGGATGCTCCAGACATATGACAGGCAATAAGGATCTCTTTTCAGACCTGAAGGAAAAGGATGGAGACTTGGTCACCTTTGGCGGAAACGACAAAGGTAAAATTGTGAGAATTAGACGGATAGGTAAGGATTCTAACCAGTCCATTGATGATGTTTTGCTTGTAGATGGGTTAAATCACAGTTTACTCAGTGTTAGTCAATTGTGTGACAAAGGTCACCAAGTCATTTTTGAAACTTCACATTGCACAATTGTAGATAAACATTCAAATGAAATAAAATTCATTGGGCTTAGAGATAACAACACTTATACAATTGATTTTGATAGTTTACCAGATGAAAATTTCTGTTTAGTTACAAATAAGTCGGATGATGCATGGTTATGGCATCGGCGACTAGGACATGCTAGCTTTAGCGTTCTTTCAAAATTGTACAGAAAAGAGTTGGTTAGAGGTTTACCAAAATTAAATTTTGATGTAAATAAAATTTGTGATGCATGTGCTATAGGGAAGCAGACCAGGATTTCATTCAAGTCTAAAAATATTGTCACCACTTCTAGACCCCTAGAACTCCTTCATTTAGATTTATTTGGTCCCACTAGGATACACAGTCTTGGAGGGAAACTTTATGGGTTTGTCATTGTTGATGATTACTCGAGATTTACTTGGGTGTTATTTTTAACCCATAAGAATGATGCTTTGCAGGAGTTTGAAGATCTTTGCAGGAAATTACAAAATGAAAAGGGGTATCATATAAAGGCAATTCGAAGTGACCATGGAAGAGAGTTTGATAACCATGACTTTGATGATTTTTGTAGGAAACAGGGGTTTACACATAACTTTTCAGCACCTCGAACCCCACAACAAAACGGAGTCGTGGAATGGAAGAATAGGATGCTCGTGGAGATGGCGAGAACGATGCTTGCTGAAAATGACTTACCAAGGTACTTTTGGGCCGAGGCGTAACACGGCCTACCACATCATCAATCGAGCCATGGTAAGACCAATACTCAAGAAAACTCCATATGAGCTATATAAAGGTAAGAAGCCAAATATTGCATATCTTAAACCTTTTGGTTCATTGTGTGATATCTTGAACAACTCTAAAGAAAACTTGGAGAAGTTTGCCGCAAAGAGTGACAAATGTATATTCCTTGGATACTCATCATCATCTAGAGCATATCGTGTATATAACATGCACACTCTTGTGGTAGAAGAAAGCCCTCATGTAATCATTGATGAATATACTTCAAGGTTGTCTGAAAAAGATAATCATTTTCTGATGTAGGGCATGAAGATGGAGGAGAAAAGAATGACAAGGAAAAATAAGATGTGGACCAAGCGGAGTCGAGTCAAAAGAATGATGAAGCTCCAGCCCAAGAAGAAAATGAGCAAGAAATTCAAATTCAAGACCTCCCAAGACAATGGACTCTACTCAAGGATCATCCTCTTGAAAATGTCATTGGGAATGTGGATGAACGAGTAAAGACAAGGGCTTCAATAAGGGAAGTTGAATAATTTGATAATCTAGCATTACTTTCTAATATTGAGCCCAAATCTGTAGATGAAGCATTAAATGACAATTTCTAGATCTTGGCTATGAAGAGGAATTACACAATTCCAAAGGAATGAGGTGTGGTTTCTTGTGCCTAGACCTAAGAATCACCCGATAATTGGTACTAAGTGGTTTTTCGGAACAAACTTAGTGATCAAGGGTTGGTGATTAGGAATAAAGCATGGCTAGTAGCCAAAGGCTAGTCAAGAGTTAGGAATTAATTTTGATGAATCATTTGCACCCGTGGCTAGGCTTGAAGCTGTTAGAATATTACTTGCCTTTGCATGTTCTAGAAATGTAAAACTTTTCAAATGGACGTTAAAAGTGCGTTTCTGAATGGTGTTGTGAAGGAAGACGTCTATGTTGAGCAGCCACCGGGATTTGAAGATGAAAAGCATCAGACCATGTGTACAAGCTTGACAAAGATTATATGGTCTGAAACAAGCCCCCCGTACGTGGTACGAAAGGCTAAGTACATTTCTTTCAGAAAATGGCTTCAAAAGAGGTAACATCGACCAAACCCTTTTCATTAAGAGCTGCAATGAACATATGCTACTTGTACAAGTATATGTTGATGATATTATTTTTGGAGCCACAACTGATTCTTTAAATGATGAATTTGTTAAGTTGATGCAGGGGGAGTTTGAGATGAGTTTGATGGGGAGTTAACATTTTTCTTGGGTTTATAGGTGAAGCAATTGAAAGATGAATATTCATCAATCAAAGGAAATACACAATGGAGCTCATCAAGAAGTTCAAATTTGACAATGCAAAGCCACAACGACACCAATGTCAACAACCGTCAAATTGAAGAAGAATGAAGAAGATAAGTCTGTCGACCAGAAACTTTTTAGAGGAATGATTGGTTCTTTACTGTACTTGACTGCTAGTAGGCCAGATATCATGTTTAGTGTTTGCATGTGTGCTAGATTTCAGTCCGATCCAAGAGAATCACACATGTTAGCAGTCAAAAGGATTTTCAGATATTTGATAGGCACTACGGATCTTGGTCTTTGGTTTCCTGCGTAGTTGCAATTTTGAATTGGTAGCTTACACTGATTCTGATTATGCTGGGTGTTTAGTGGATCGTAAAGCACGAGCGGGTATTGTCAATTTCTTGGAGGTTGCATGGTCTCATGGGCCTCTAGGAAACAAAATACAGTGGCATTGTCAACTGCTGAAGCCGAATACATGGCTACATGCAGTTGTGCAGCCCAAGTGCTATGGATCCAACAGCAGTTAGTTGATTTTGGTATTTCATTGAATAACACACCCATTCTTTGTGATAACACCTCTGCCATTACATTTCCAAAAATCCAGTTTTACATTCTCGAACAAAGCATAAGAGATTCGACACCACTTTTTACGAGATCATGTAAATAAGGGTCATTTTGAGCTTACACATGTAAATACTGAAAACCAACTTGCATATATTTTTACTAAACCCTTAACTCCAGAAAATTTCACAAGAATAAGAAGAGAATTAGGAATTTACAGATTAAATGAGTAATTGTTCATATTAGGCTTGCATGCACACTCTTGCATCTTTTTGCAAATAACACTTCAGTTTTGCATACACAGCATACATACTTAATTTCATACTACATATTGTACATATTCTTACATATTTGTGAATAGGAATAACTATTCATCATCTTTTCACTTACATGCATATACTTGTATATACTTTATATACTTGCGTGCTTTAATGCCATGATTTTCTGGTATATCAAATGGTGTTTGTGGAAGGTTGGATTACGTCCATCCGGAAGCTTTCACTACGCGTCAGGTGGTCTTCGGACCTATGTTCTTCGCTACGTACCGAAAATCATCTTGCTTGAACAAATTTCTACAATCCTTGCTTGCATGCATGTACATATCTTATGAAACTTTTTTCTTGAAACCTCCTAAGACCTTACCTCCTTGATATATAAAAATGTAATGATTTTGATCATTTATGAATCATGACATAAACAAAGGAGGATGATTTGTTTCCAACTGTGTATACATTTAGGGGAAGTCATAGCTATGTTATGGCAAATTCATTTTCTACATACAAAGTAATTACCCACACACTTTGCACAGAATGATGTAAATGACTTTGATCGATAAGGATTTCAAAATTCTTCTCAACACTTTATAGAGAACTTAAATCTCTACATGGAAATTAAGAGTAATCGTGAGAAAAAAGTTGTCTACCCCACAAATAATCAATAAGTGGAATGTCGAACCAAGTAGCCGGAATCCCCACTGAAATAAATGAGGAAACTCGGTCGAACGGTGAAGCAAAAATCCACAAGAATAAAAAATGTGATGAATCCTAGTAGCCGGGAATCCCCATTGAGACATATGAGGTGACTCGTGCCGAACGGTGAAGTCCAATAAAAGAAACATAAGCGGGGTTGTACGAAGCTACCGATAGTCGAGGATCTAAAATGAAACATAGAGAGAAAATAACCCTCTAGTGTTCTTAAGAAATTCTGATGATATCCATATATTTTGAAGCTCATTGCTCATAAACTCACATTTCACTCTTGAGTACTATTGTGATGAATGTATACTCTGAATTTGTTCTTGTCATGGTTTATGCAGTACTTCTAGTTTATGCATGTACTACCTTTTTTGATTATGCTTCATGTCTCACACTTTGATTTTGAATCTACTATTCACTTGCTATCCTTTTACCTTACTAAGGGGGAGTAATAGTATTACTTGCTTGATTGCCTTTCATGCTTGCTTGCTTGCATGAATAATTTGGATCATTTCATACTTCCATTCATACAAATCTCTAGATCATACATGTACATATCAGGTTTTAATAACCCCATTGTCAATCGATTTTTGTTGATGACAAAAAGGGGGAGAACAAAGTCCATTTCAGTTCTAGATACTTCATAGTTTTCATATGATAGTTTTCATATGATAGTTTTCATATGTGCATACACTTCAGTCCTAGATAGATACTTCACAGTTTTCATACATGTTCATAGTTTTCATATTGCATCTGCGCATATTCTGCACACTCCTTGTCAATCAATTGTCATTTGAAATTCATTCAGGCACACATTGTTTTGTCATCATCAAAAACGGGGAGATTATTGGATCCCCTAGTTGATTTTGGTAGTTAAGTTTCAATGATGACAAATCTTGTGTGCTTGTGTTATTGAGCTGGTCAATGAAGAAAATTGCTAACCAAGGTGTTCATTCATTGTTTATCTTGCATTGCATAAACTAATCCTTGGTGGACACTTGGAATTCAAATAAAAGCGTGAATGAGTCAATCTTATTGTTCAGGATCCATAACAGGTGGTACATGTCATGTTCATTCCACAATAACTTTTAGTAAGGCTTAAGTTCTCAAAATCTTGCAAAGTTTTTTTGTGGAGTTGACCCATACTTGCATGGAGCCGACCCCACCCATATGGGTGGTTTGCAACTTCTTCAGCGGAGTTGACCCATCCTAGCATGGAGTCGACCCCACCCTAGTGAGTGAGCATAGCAATATACTCATTTGGTATTTTCATTCATGTTCTTCATATATAGGGTTTTTGAGTTAGATAAGTGTTATGAACTCTTCATGCAAACCTTGGCAGAAATTAGTTGACTCATATTCTCACACTGTATAGAATTTGGTTTCATGATGCTCTCATATTACATAAATGAATAGGAATATGATCTTGATCTTAAGTTGTGGATAATCAAGTTTACAAAGTGTTTTCATGCACCTTGTCTATGGGTCCTTCATGAATGTGCTTCATGCATCTTCCACTTGGACCATTGAGCTTGAATTCTAACAATTTTCCCTTGAAATATGCATTCTGCAGGAAGTTCGGTCGGCCAGCAAGAGGCCTTCGGTCGACCAATATAGCCAAAGTTGGCCAGACTGAAAAAGTTCTCAGACCGGTCAACCGGCCGTGAGTCTTTGGTCGACCGAATTAGCCAGAACTGGGTCTTAGTTCGGTCGACCGCCTCCCATTTTCGGTCGACCGACTGCGGCGCATGTGTCCGCGAAATGAGTTCGAAACCCATCAAACCTAATCCATTTGGGTTTCTTTCTTTGACCCCTTTGGCCCTAGAGTTAGCATACATATTAGGAGGGATGTCACAAGGGTCTAGGATGGGCTTTTGTGGTATTTCATATATCCTTTTGTGCCCATATATATGAGTTACGAATTTGAGATCATTTGAGAAGGGAACAATAGGTTTGGCCGTAGGTGGGAGAGGGAGAGCGTTTCTTGAAGTGTCTCATGTGTTTTATCTCTTGAAGGACACTCTGAAGTGAAGAGATCAAGGCTACATTCGTTCCATCAAGATTTCATGTATTAAAGAAGCTGAATCTACAGCGACGAGTTCGTGTGGCTTCTTCCTGTTGATGTTCGAACCCCCTCACCTTGGAAGCTTCAAAGAAGATCATCTCAAGGCTGTTCATATACCAAGGATACACTTCTCCAACCTTCTTTAGTTTATATTGATGATTCTTCCTCAGTTTATTCTGAGCATGGACATGTATTGAATATTTCTTGCTTTCTGAACTCTGAATATTTCTGTGGTGAACAGTCCGTGAACGGTTGTGTGTGTGAAGAGTGCTGCGTTTGTAGCAGCGTGTGTGAGTGTGTAGATCTGTTGTTGGATCATGTGGGAGACGACGTCTTCGTGTGTTTGGAGCGTAAGCTCTGTGCGCTTCATTTGAAGCAAGTGGATCTTCATCGATTTGGTAAGGGGTGGATGTAGGGAGCCTATCGTGATCCCGAACCACCTAAAAAATCTATCTCGCTCTGTGTGTTTGTAGTTTGCTTGATCATATTGTTCATCCTGATTGTGTGAGAGCAGAGAGTTCGAGAGAACTGGTTCGTGTATAGTTTAAATCTCAGTTCATTATATTTAGTGTTGATAGTTGTTTTTTTTATGCTGCGTAAATCTTCAAGAATGTCATTGTGCTTGATGGGGACAATTCAACCCCCCTTCTTGTCCTCGCGTCTATCTAGGGACAACACTTCCCAATTTAGAGCCAGTTTCCCTACGGGTGCTGGGGGGTCAGCAATGCTGGCGCGACATAGCACAAGATCTCTGGGGAAGAAGAGACACTCTTTGACTCAAGCATTGTAGTATTGAGCTAGTCGTTGCTGGTAGGTGGCTAGTCGTGTCCGGGCGCGATCTCTATCTTCTGTCAACAGATCCATGTTTTCTCGTAGTGTCTAGTTATTCCGTGCTTCATCAAACTGGCCGACTCTGGGAGTTGGATTGGATATCTTAACCGGTATGATTGCCTCCACCTCGTACACCAGGTGGAATGGAGTCTCCCTTGTGGATGCTCGGGCCGTAGTGTGGTGCGCCCACAGGACGCTTGGAAAGGTGTCCACCCATGACTCGTTGGCCTGCTGCAGACGGGTCTTGATGCCGTGAAGGAGAGTCTTGTTGGCATTCTCTACTACGCCATTGGCCTAAGGATGTCCCACCGAGGTGTAGTGATTCCAGATCCCCAGTTCTGAGAATTTCTCTTGGAAGATAGTATTGTGAAACTGTCTGCCGTTGTGTATTGTGAGAACGCGTGGGATCCTAAATTGGCATATAATATTGCGCAAGATGAACTTCTAAGATGCCTCACCCATGATCTTCTCGAGATTCTGCCTCGACCCATTTGGTGAAGTAGTCAATGGCGACGATGAGGAATTTCTTCCTCCCTTGAGCTTCTGGGAAGGAGCCCAGTATATCTACCCCCCATCGAGCAAATGGGCAAGGCTCCATCAGGGTGTGAAATTGGGTCACGGGCTAATGATGTAAATGTGCGTACTTTTAACATTGAGTGCAACTCCACACGTACTTGAGGCAGTCTTACTGTAAGGTGAGCCACCAATATCCTTACCTGAGTAAGCTTCTAGAGAGTGTTCATCCTCTTATATGGCCGCCACATAGTCCTTCGTGGACCTCACGAATGGCTTGCTTGGCTTCGGTATGGAACAAGCACTTCAGGACCTGTGAAGACAGTAAAGGCCTAAAGAGGCATCCATTGACCAGCGTAAAACATGCCGTTTGAGCTCATACTCACCTGGCCTCCGAACGGTCGTCAGGCCAGCGCTAGTGAAGAAGATAGTCAAGGATGGTGGATGGCTCGTAGTCAATGGCATTCACCAGAAGCTTGAGCTTCTCAATGCTTGATTGTTGTAGCTCTTCAATCAGCACCGAACGAGAGCTTACCGTTATTGTGGATGAGGCTAGATGAGATAGGGCATCTGCTGGGACGTTCTCTGTAACGACCCAAGAATCCGATTATCGGGAAGGCCCGATAACCCGAGACTCGTACCGCCACCCACGAGTCCGAAGACTCGGAAGGGTTAAAAGGATGGTGTGAAGACTACACAAGTATCATAAATAATTACAGAAATTAAACAATTTATATAATTAAGCAGGAAATAAATTAACATTTTACACGATACATGGTCCACAAGATATAACAAAATAAATAATAGTAGTCCACAACTAGTACAGAGACAAGAAAGAAAAGTACAGCTACACGGGACATACCCCGGCTCTGACCTCTGGCACTAACGCTGGGCACCTGAACCACACTGAGCCTCAGTCACACTCCTCTGAGGCCGCGCCTCGCCTGAAACACGGTGAAAACACGCAGGGGATGAGTCTCAGAACAAGACTCAGTAGGGATCACTCGAACCCTACCTCGCGAAACGGGAAACCACTACGCTAGTGGTTAAGCGAGTACCTCAGAAGTAACAGCCCTGCAACTACAACACCGGTCTCGCGGCACGAAAACTGACACACGTGCCATGGCGAAACAATCGGAGCTCAACGATCAACCCGACCAAAACCCGAAGGTCGAAGTCACAAGACTGACAGTCTGTCACTCCCGACTCGACAGGAGTACCTCCCACTAGAAGCACAGTCGGTAGCGTCCCCTGACGACTTACACCGCACCGTAGGTGAACTGCCTGATGTGATAGCGCCTACCAAAGGCACGGACACCGAACAATTAAACACAGCAAGTGACTAGCTGGGGTCACGCTCGTCAGTGTGGGTCCAACCGCCCCCAACCACGTGTGCACACACAGACCATGCGTCCTAGGTCTGGCCTCTAACTGGTTTTCCCCTTGAGTCGGACTCTGGCTACAGACGAGGGGCCCGACGAAAACCAGTCTAAAAATCATCCTCGGGGTAGCCTCTCCACCACTCCCTGGTGGGTCCACACGCGTGCAGGAAGGCTACGACTAGTGGAGGGTCAGTGAAAGAGTAGACTCTCAAGTCAACGGAAAACAATGTCCGCATCCGACGACGTACGGGGACCACCCCACGTACCAGCACCATCGCACGGTGACCACTGTCGGAAAAGAAACGGGACTGCAAACCACTCCGTGCAATCCTGAGCATGGCGGTCTACTCTAGACGTGCCACAGGCCCTGACGGTCTATCGCTGGACCGTCATAGCCATCTGACGGCCCAACACAGGCGCGTCAGACCCTCGGTGTAAAAACGACTGTGACGCACCTACCGTGGTGCGTCACAGGCCCTGACGCACTCAGCCCGATGCGTCACAAGGCGCGAGGAAACTAACTGTGATGCGTGCCACTCGGTGCGTCACAGTCTGTAACGGACCATCTCTGGTGCGTCACAGGGTGGGAACGCGTCAGCTCTAACGCACCCACACAGGGGCATTATAAGGCTGTGACACGCCACCCTGGGTGCGTCACAGGCCTTGACCCCCCCCCCCCAACGGTCAAAAACCAATGGTCGGATGCCAACGGTCGGATCGTCACCTGACGGTCCTACCTAGGCACGTCACAACGCCCTGGCGGTCTATCGTGGGGCCGTTACACGCACGGACCACCCGGTTGGCCAAAACAGAACTGTGACGCACCCACCCTGAGGCGTCACAAGATGTGACGGTCACTGGAAGGACCGTCACACCGACCCGACGGCGAAACGGCGTGAAACGCCCAAAAACATCAACCACGCCCCCATGCCTCCATAGGAGAGGGGAAAAATAAGGGGGAAGCCCCCTGGGGACCCCTAGCATGCTTCTAAGCCATCAAAACGCCGAATCACGGCCTAAAAACATAGATCGAGCGAGCTCCCCCCAAATCATGGAAAACCCCAACCCGGCATGAAAACCCGTCTCTCGGCCTCCCCTCGGCCTACGAATCACGGGAAAGGAATGCAAGAGGCTAGGAACGTCACCCTACCTCGATCTCGCCTCGAGACGCGTCGATCGTCCACGAATCACAAAGAAAGCTTTTAGAACCCGTCGTTCCTTCACAATTCCCCACAAGCTTTACGCCGCCACGATCGCCTCGCCGTCGCCCACGTGTCACGCCGTCACCCCGCGCCGTCTGCAGCCGGAGGGGACGCCGCCAGCGGTCAAATGGGAGAGAGAGGGGGGCGGTTCTCACGGTGGGGGAGGAAGAAGAAAGAGGAAGAAGAAGAAGAGAAAAAGGAAAGGGGAAAATAGGGGGGTATTTATAGAAAATCAGAAAATCTAGAAAATACCAAAAAATTAAAAATTACATTTCCGCGATCCTCGGAACGCACCGATCGTAACGGTACCACTCTCGCCCAGGTGAACGACCCGGTTCACCCGCAACAAGAGTCCGAAGGATTTGCCAGAACCCGTACCGGAAATCGAAAAATACGCGCGGAAAAGCCGCGGACGCACTCCGGGCCTCCGAAACAACTCCAGATCGCGCCGATCCGAACACGAAAGATGTCCGAAACAAAATTTTGGACATAACGGAGCTGGACACTCCGAGAAAATAGATCTGAGACCCAAAAAGAAGGATTTGAAAGGTCCGAGACATTACAGCCCTTCTCCCTTAAAGAAATTTCGTCCTCGAAATTTAAGAACAAAACTCAGCGGAAGAAGAGGGGACTCACTCGAACAAGTAAGGGAACTGCTGACGCATCTCGTCCTCACGCTCCCAAGAAGTCTCACCACCAGAGTGCCGCTACCACACCACCTTAACCAAGGGGATGACCTTGTTCCCCAGGCGCTGCTCTCGCCTATCCTCAACGCGGATGGGAAACTATGGGAGAGAAAGATCCGGAGTCACCTCGGGCCAAACAGAATCCTCAAGCACATGAGTGTCATCGGGCATATACTTCCGCAACATCGAGACGTGGAACACGTCATGCACCGACGCCAACTCAGGAGGTAACTGCAGCCGATAGGCTACCTCACCAATGCGCTCCACAATAAGGAAAGGACCGACATAGCGGGGACTCAGCTTCCCACGCCGTCAAAACGCATCACCCCCTTCATCGGAGAAACTCTCAAGAACACACGATCGCCAACGGCGAAAGTAAGAGGCTGCCTCCTCCGGTCAGCATAGCTCTTCTGTCGACTCTGGGCCTGCCAACATGTTCTGACGAACCAGGTGCACGACATTCACACACTGCTGCACCAACTCCGGTCCCGTCAAAACACGCTCACCAACCTCAAACCAATCAAGTGGAGTTCGACACGGACGCCCGTACAACGCCTCATAAGGAGCCATGCCGATGCCCGAATGGTAGCTGTTGTTGTAGGCAAACTCCACCAACGGTAGGTGGTGAAACCATCTCCCTTGCCATTCCAGGCAGCAGGACCTCAGCATATCCTCCAATGTCTGAATGGTCCTCTCTGACTGACCATCTGACTGAGGATGGTACGCCGAGCTAAATGCTAACTCCGTGCCAAGAGCTCGCTGGAAACTCCTCCAAAATCCAGAAGTGAAACGCGGATCTCGATCCGACACAATGGAAATGGGAATCCCATGCAACGGAACGATCTGCTCCACATAAAGACGAGCCAATTTGGTCACGCTCCAGCTGACTTTGACTGGCAACAATCGAGCCACTTTCGTCAACCGATCCACCAGCAACCAGATACTGTCTTGCCCACTCGGAGTCCTCGGTAATCCCACCACAAAATCCGTGGTCACGTGGTCCCATTTCCACCCGGGAACATCCAAGGGTTGGAGAGCACCTCCCGGTCGCTGATGCTCCGCCTTCACCTGCTGACAGGTCAGGCACCTGGCCACGAACTCGGCCACATCTCTCTTCACGCCAGGCCACCAGAACTGCCTCGCAAGTTCCAATACATCTTCGTCGCACCCGGGTGTACGGTGTACCTGCTCCCATGAGCCTCGCGCAACACCGCACGACGAACCTGATCCCCGGCGAGGACGTACAGCCTACCACAGAATCTCACAACACCATCCTCGCCGAGCTCCACCTCAGCCATAGCCAAAATCTGGGACAACTTAGGCTCTGCATGCTGAGCCTCTATCACCTGACGGTGGATAGCAGGGGTGACAATCAAACTCGCAAGCACCGCTAACCCTGGCTCTCGGGGAATCTTGAGCCTGAAAGACACTTTGGGCACTTGTTCCCAGAGCCTCCACTTCCTCAACATCAAGGCACTGACCGCGACCTTCCGACTCAAAGCATCGGCGATGACATTCATCCTACCCAACTGATAAGACAGGGTGAAGTCATAATCCTTCATATACTACATCCAACGCCTCTGCCTGAGGTTAAGGTTCCTCTGCGTGAACACATACCTCAAACTATGATGGTTAGTGAACACCTCGAACTTCTCACCGCACAGATAATACCTCCAGATCTTCAGCGCGAAGATCACAGCCGCCAACTCCAGGTCATGGGTAGGGTAGTTCTCCTCGTGGGGCTTCAGCTGCCGAGATGCATACGCCACCACTTTACCATGATGCATCAACACAGCACCCAGTCCGACCCCGGAAGCATCTGTATAGACCACAAAACCACTCGATCCAAAAGGCAAAACCAACACCAGAGCCGAGGTGAGCAATCTCTTCAGTTCGCTACACTCTCCACACATATATATTTGCGATTGAATTTGGGGACCAAATTCTTTTAAGTGGGGGAGGGTGTAGCAACCCTGAAAAAATAGAAGAAATAAATCTAAATTGAGCAAATTAGATTAAAGGATTTAGTAAATAAATGATAAAAAGCCTAAATGAGTAAATAACAAACCAAAATGAAAATAACGCCCCGGGGTAAGGCGCTAATACAACAAGAAACGCCTCCATCTAAGGCGTTAATATGTAAGTGGACGCATACACTCTTGGGCGTCAAATCTTAACGGCTAAAAATAAAAATAAGGAAAGAGAAAGAGACGCCCGCCTCAAGGGCGCTGCTTTGATAAGAAACGACGGCAACGCAAGGCGTCAATTTAAAAATAACGCCTTAACGTAAGGCGTTAATTCCGTCTGTGACCCATTCGAACCCGGACATTATCCGGGTAAGTTTTTGGATTAATACGTGTTCAATCGAACATGGAAAGGACTCTATCAAGGAAAGACATGTTCTAATCAAACTCCAACCCTATTGGGTTCTGTAAACCCTATAAATAACCCTTCCTGTCGAACCCTAATAAGCTATTTGGTCGAAGGAAAGCTCTGCTGCTGCCGTGCGTGAAGAACATGTATTGTTCTTCTTCCCTTGCCTTCGGTCATAATCATGAAGAATATTGATGTTCTTCATCGTCTTTGCTGCAGGAAGTCTGCAGTAAGTAGAAACTCTTCTGCCTAGTTGAAGGACGGGAGGTTCTTCATCAAGACGATCTCTTCCTCCAAGAAGGAAGCTGTTTCCATAAGCTTCGGAAGAACTCTGTTTAGAACAGAGTATCATTCTTCTTCACGTTCCTTCACCATAACATTCATCAGGTAGGTTTTCTCAAGAACGTAGCCCAAACTAGTTTAATTCCATAATAATACCATCATGACATGCATGAATATAGTTTTATTATAGTTTTTAAAAGGGTTTTCTGTGGATTTTAAAAGAAGCGACCCTATCAAGGCGCTAATTTAAAAGAAACGACCATGCCCAGGTCGCTAATTCCAGTTTTGACGTCCTGCATTAAGTCGTCAATTTCATCTAGTTATTAAATTACCCACGTTTAAAACTTTTATGTCTATCAAAACATGATTCTAATTTAATGCATGATCATAGTTGTTGAATCCTGCTATTTTTCTCTTCCTGACAGTGTGATTCCTCTTTCTGAAATTTTATTATCCTTGAAATTACCCCTGTTCCTATTAATCCTGGAACATCTTGAATTAACGACCTGATGAAGGTCGTGTCTTACAGAACTAACGCCCTGAACCAGGGCGCGAATTTGAAAGTAACGCCCCTGTTAAAGGCGCTTTCTACTAAAATTCCAGAATTAGAGATTGTGCAAAATAGAAATATATAATGGACGACCGCTGTAAAAGTCGTCAAATCATAAATAAACGCCCCTATAGAAGGCGTTAATTTGATAAGTAATGACTTAGATTAAGTCGCTATTTTCCTGTGTTACTATTTTGAATTGTTTTCTGTTAACCGAGGGTTTTGATATATATATATATAATTATATTATCTGGCACTATATTTCCATTCCGTGAATATAGTCCCATGTTTCACGATGGTTTATCGCATTACCCCTCAATTCTCAGTGACATACAAGCTCTCCATTGGACATTCCGTTCCTTTGGACTAGCAAGTTAGTCATAGAGACCTCCATAAGACTCCTCGAGCCTTGGATTCCCTCAAGGCCGATTGAGCGGGTTGTACCATAAAAACCTATCACACTACTTTGCCATGTCACTCTATAGAAACATGGTATACCGGCCCTCATGTTATGCTATGTGTATGATATGAGAATTATCTTAATGAACGGGGAAAGCATGCCGTTATTGTGATGTTCTTGTGGACCCCAATTCTATATCAAACATTATTATGATGTTCTTGTGGACCTCAATTCTATATTAAAAGAGTGACCATCTACTTGTGGGCACTTACTTGTCATGGTACCCAAGTTAGGGAACCAATTCCACCTAGTTTTATCGATACTCGTGATTACACCGTTATTATCGTCATTATTGTCATGTTCAAATCCTTGAAATGCTATCTACCTCTAAGTTCATACAAGTTCTTTATCCTTGAAACTCCATATTGGCTATACAAAAGTGGATGTCAAAATACATGATCAATGCCTGCGCATATAGGGCCCGATCTGGTCCTGGGAGGAGCACCCAAAAGTACTAGTGCCCATGGGAGTTGTAATGATCACGGTATGGCATTGTACCGAAGTGCATGACTAGCTTGATTGGACATTCCACAAATCTTGTACTTGACTTGACATGACATGACTTGCGTGACCCGAAAAAGGGTAATTTATATACTTGCTTGCTTGAAACGTGATAGCCAAATTCTCGACATGACATGATGAATACTTGCTTGAACATCTTGACATTTATTTGATATAAAGTTCTTGAAAGTTCAAGAATAGTTCACCTTGTTATCTTGTTAATATACTCTCTATCTTGTCGTGTTATGCGAGCATGCATAGCTATAGTGCATTCATAAAAATGTAATTACTTAAACCCTTGCTAGCTCTTGAGATATAATTTCCTACTGAGCGTTCGCTCACTCAGTGTTTCCACACTTTTCAGGTAAGTCCGACGATGAGGGAACTCAGTCTGAAGGGGAAGGTCAAGAGTGAAAGAGTTAGAGCTACTCAAGCGTCAATTAGTCCCTGTCTTTTCTATATTTTCTTGAGTCAATGTTGTACTTTTCTTTTATTAAGCCTAGTATTTGCAAGGGTTTGTAATAGACATATTTTTATAAAGGAATAAAGGATTGGGTTATCTTTACTTTTGCGCATCTCTGATTTTGGTGTCGAATACACTAATCCTCTGATTGACATGATGATATAAACTCGTCACGCATCTCTGGGTATCTTCCGCGCTCGGGGCGTGACAGTTTTTGTGGTATCAGAGCCTAGGATATTCAATTCCTAGGAAACCCAAGTCCAAGGATAGGTTTAAACCTTTAACCAGTGAGATTGGGTAGAACCAAGGGTTGAGTTAATATAAAGATTTAAAAGCCCTTGACGCGAGTACATACTAATATGGTTATTGTAATTATAGGATAATGGCTGCCGAGCGTGCTCAGTGGCGCAACATGCAACGCACGCTGCAAGGCATGACCCAGGCACTTCAACAAGTGGCACAAGGAGGTGCACTACGTGGAGCCGGAAATCTCCACCAAGGCTTTAAGAACATGAATCCTCCAAAGTTCGTAGGATCTACTGATCCGGACGATGCCGAACACTGGATCCGGGAAACTGAACGGATCTTTCGGGTTATGCAATGCACGGATCATGAGAAGGTCCTGCTAGCAACTTTTCAATTAGAAAGAGACGCCCGATGCTGGTGGAGTCAGTAGAAGCCACATTAGATCAAGGACAAGTTACTTGGGAGGAGTTTGTTGAACATTTCAATAATAAATATTTCTCAGATCGGGTTCAAGAGAAGAAAGCCGCTGAATTCGCCGCACTTAAGCAACGATCTTTGTCAGTGGCTGAATATGAAGCGCAGTTCTCAAGACTGTCTCGGTACGCTAAACACTTAGTTAGTACTGAGAAGATGAAAGCTCTAAGATTCCTTAATGGGCTCAGGCCCCAATATATCACACAACTGGCACCGATGACATACAAGTCTATTCAGAGATGGTTCGACGAGCCAATTACTAGAAGATGCCACGGAACTATCTGATAGGATCCGTGGGAAAGATAAGAAGAGAATGTTACTAGCTCCGGCACCTTCAAACCCAATTTCAAGAAGAGGCCAAGTAATGGAGGTACTCCTCCCAGGAGCAAAAGTTCAAAAAGACCAAGCCTTTTTCCATCACCACTACACCTTCAAATATAGTATGCAAGCATTGTGACAAGGCTGGTCACAAAGCCGAAGAATGCTGGAGGAAACTTGGGAGCATGTCTCCGTTGTGGAGCCGTGATCATCGGATTCCCGACTGTCCCCTACTCAATGATCAAGCCGGTGACGGAAAGCGCCCGGTAACAAAGAATGCTCGTCTCCAAGCAATTAAGGAGACTGAACAAGATGAAGGCGGACTCGTAGAAGGTACACTGAAAGTTTGTTCCAAGTCTGCACATGTCTTATTTGATACGGGTGCATCACATTCTTTTATTTCCAAGAAGTTTGCTAACCCACTACCTATGGAACCGGAATGGATGAAAATATTTTTATCTACTCCTCTCGGAAACGAAACCGATATTACTCACCATTATCAAAACTGTGAAGTCTTGGTAAAAGGAAGAAATCTTCCTATCAACCTCATATGTTTAGACCTAAAGGAATATGATGTCATATTGGGAGCAGACTGGTTATCTAGGTATCAGGCAACTGTGGATTGCCGTAACAGCAAAGTTACTTTCAAGGACTTTCCAGAACTAGTCTATTCTAGCCCTAAGAGTCGGAGCAAGTCACCTCTCATTTCGGCTCTCCGAGCTAGCAAGCTAGTTAGGAAAGGCTGTGTATCTTTCCTTGCGTTTGTCACGATTAAGGAGGCTAAGGAAACTAAACTAGAAGACATCCCTGTTGTGCAAGAATTTCCGGATGTGTTTCCGGAAGATTTGCCTGGATTACCCCCACAAAGAGAAGTGGCCTTCACCATCGATTTAGTCCCTGGTGCTGGTCCAGTTTCTAAGGCACCTTATAGAATGTCCCCTGCTGAACTCAAGGAGTTGAAGGAGCAATTGATGGAGCTTCTCAAGAAAGGATTTATCAGACCAAGCACTTCCCCGTGGGGAGCACCTGTGCTATTTGTAAAGAAGAAGGATGGATCCATGAGGCTATGCATCGACTATCGACAGTTGAATCATCTCACTATCAAGAACAAGTATCCACTGCCGAGAATCGATGAGTTATTTGATCAAATATCTGGATCCAAGTATTTTTCAAAGATTGATCTCAGGTCAGGATATCACCAACTAAGGATCAAGGATGATGACATTCATAAGACCGCATTCAGTAGGTATGGCCATTATGAGTTTGTTGTTATGCCGTTTGGACTAACAAATGCCCCTGCTGCTTTATGCAGTTAATGAATAGTATATTCAGCCTTATCTAGATCAATTCGTGGTGGTTTTCATTGATGATATATTGATTTACTCCAAGACCAAGGGAGAGCATGAGGAACATTTTT